>CM031868.1:12462338-13045891 GCA_018697195.1 Certhia americana | reverse complement strand
TATGTATGTATGTATGTATGTATGTATGTATGTATGTATGTATGTATTAAATTTGATATATTGTATTGAATTTTCTGCCATGTTGTGGTGGATTGTGTCGGTTCCCTT
Source organism: Certhia americana (assembly GCA_018697195.1). Lineage (NCBI taxonomy): Eukaryota > Metazoa > Chordata > Aves > Passeriformes > Certhiidae > Certhia > Certhia americana. Next base: position 13,045,783 of record CM031868.1, on the reverse strand, counting down.
GGGTGCTTCTCCTGTATTCTGTGTGTGCAATGCAGGTGATTCTGGGCAGCATTCTGGGACTCTCTTCCTTTCAGCTTCCTTTGGATATGGAAACAATGGAAACTCAGTCTGAACACAGCTGATGTTTTCTGAAATACAAAGCACACAAGTGCCTCGCTGTTCCTGCAGTTGTGTGTGCACCTGGGATGGGAAATACCAGTGGCTGCTCTTGTCTTCTGGTGACAGCACTGCTGCTTTTGTGCCTGTAAACTCCTGAGGCTGAAGAGTTGTGGCTGGATTCTTCATTTGAGCATTATTCATTCTGTCCATATATCTCATATGTTTCCCTTGTTATCTGCTTAGGCTTCCATGCTCAAAATTGGCTGAATTAGTTATGCATTTGTTGAGTTCCCTTTTGTTTGGGGGAATGTGTACCATGTCTTCAGGAAGTTTGAAGAAAAAACTGGAGAATACAAAGAATTAAGTATTGTCAGTGTTGACGAAAAACATAAGTCAGAAAAAAATTGATAGCATTGTTTAAATAGCTTCTCATAAATGTGTAAGATTCTCATTAGTCCAACATCAGAAGTCAAATGAATATTAATGAATGAGATCAAAGACATTTAGAAATCAAAGCAAGTAAACAACAATTATTTTAAGAATTATATAAGTTTTTAACTGCACAAAAATATGAATCATCTTAACAGAATGGCTTCATGAGAAGTTTTTTCTTGAAAATATTTTTTCTGAAAATTTTTGTGATGAACTAGAAAGGCAGGTATGTAAAATAAACCAGAAAAATAGATACATCAAAGCCTGAAATATATAAAATGTCTTCATTATGCTGTATTAAAATACCTAAATTAAACTGTGGAATCTAACAGGCTGGGAATTTTTACTTGGCCTGAGTCCATAATTTGAGCTTGACTCAGACTGTCAGCACAAATTGGTAAATATTGAGAAAGAAATTACTTTTGGATGCCTCAGACCTTTACTGTTTCCTTTTACATTTCTAGTACTTTTGGACTAGAGTTATCCGTGCTGAAACATATACATAGTGTAATTCTGTAAAAAAGATAGGTTTGCACATCATTTAATACATGAAAGATTTTGATCATCAAATATCAGGATATGACTGGAACTATCTTCATCTCATTATCTGCTTTTCCAAATCTTATCTAGAACCAGCATGTGGTGTGACCTGTGTACCACAGTTATTTAATCTTTGAACAGTGAGTGCATGCTTGTAATATAGCATGGGGTATTTCAGCATTATAGTATGATGTGAGTAAATCTTTCAAGACTGGGGGAAATAATTGGAACAATTTATTAAATATTTCTTTTCGTTTATCTTTATGGCTTTACTATCATTCATTTAATAATTCTTTTATTTCACTAAAAATACAAAAGTATTTTTTATATGAGATGATGATCTAAACAAAATAATAGGTGTAGGCATGAGTTCAGGTATCTTTTTTTTTTTTTTAATTTCTGCAACTAAAGAAAACATTTCTGTATAATTTTCTTTAAAATGCTGTGATGATTTTAATGCATTTAATGGTGATATTACTCCTAAGGCCCAGCTCTTCTGGTGCAACATGGAGAGTGTTGTGCTCATAAAGCACTCGCTGGCTCTGGGCAATAGTGAGATTATTTGACACTTTGTGATTCCTACAAACTTTAATGGCAAAGAGGATCCTTCAAATACCGTCAGAGAAACAGTTTCATTTTGAACCTGGATATAAAGCTAATGGTATCTAACAGCTTTTAGTGTCACTGAATCAAATTCCTCAAGTAGAAAGAACGGGTGACATCCTGTTTTAAAGTGACCGTATGTTTGACCCAGTTTGGCGATGGTGGTGTCATCACAATTGTATCTTGCTGCTGTAGGCTCTTGCAGCCTGACAGGCGGAACAAGTTGCTTTAGCTCACAGAGCTCATCTGTCACACTGAACAGCTTGCAGGTTTCTAGGATCTGAATGAAATGTGGAGCGAGGACTTCTCCCTGCTCCCTGCCCATCAGCATAGTCAGCAACCTGCTCACACCCCGGTAACGGACTGAAATTAAATGCTAGAAGAAGAGAGAATTAAAAAAAGGCTATTTCCAGAGATGCAAATGTGTGCCACATTTAATAATTAAATGAGATGTGTTTAAAAAATAGTAATTAAAAAACACATGTCCAGGAACTAGATGGAAAGTTAATTTCCAAAGAAGGATTGCAATTTCCTTATCTGAAATGAGAGACAGAAAGCTTTTAATTGTATGTTTAAGACCCAATACTAAGAATACTTTTATAATTCCGTAGGGCAGTGACAGGCATCTGTTTTCATCATGAGCACTTACTTAGCATTTGAAGTGTTCAAACCTTTATCGAGTTTTTATTATATTTTCCCAAAATAGTGCATCTAGAATTTTGTACCCTAGGAAAAATCTTGCCATAATCTCTACACTCTGTAGTTCTGTGATAGGAGCAATGTTAGGGCACTGAGTTTGTGCCAATTGCTCTTTGAAGTTCCTATGTGGCTGACTTGACTGCTTTATTCTTGTGGTGACCAATTTTTACTTGTTTTGAGAATACTGGCAAAAGATGCACAAACCATAATGCTTAATAAATGCTGATTAGTGGGTTTTCCTATGTTAAAGATAGGAAGGAATTTTTCTAGCCTGTTATGTCTAGTTTTAAAAATGTTTTTACTAGAGTAAAATTTCCAAATAAAACTTCTGCTAGTAACAACCACCAACTGGTTTCTGTTTGTTATAATAATAATAATGATTGTGGCAGTCCACAAGGAAAATGATTCACATGTGGTACATGCCAGGAATGCTCTCTGGTATTCAAAAATGAGATAGATTATAGTGGGGGAGAAACCTGTTAATAATGCTTTATTCAGAGTGATGCTGTACAACATTATTCAAAAGGAATACACCAGTTGGTATTTTCATCATGTAAATGATAAGCTGGATCACCCCAATCTGATGAGAAATAGGAGTATTGAATGTATGCCTTTGTATGAATTAGGAAGATATTTGTATCTTTGGTTTTCACAACTTCAGTGGAATAGAAAGAGTCATTCTGTGGTGATCGATGGATTTGTGGTGAATTGCACAAGATCTGAGAAAATGAGGATTGCATTTATCACATAAGGGGAATGTCAAAGTGTGTGTCTGCCCATAACCCCATCAGTGGTAAAATGATGACAATGTGCCTTTGGGAGATACCAATCAATATGACTGTTGTAAAGCTCAACAACGCCTGATGCCTTTCTAGCTGATGAGCTCTGGGGGGTGCCTTAGAGAGCTCTGGAAAGAAAAAAACAAAGAAAAACATCAAATTTATACCCAAGACTTATTTGGAAAATGTTTGAAATAAGTCTCATAAAAGTGAAATGGGACATAATGTTCTAGGTTTGAAAAATTAGATGGAGATGTTCAGCTTAATTCTGTTTGCCTGGTCATTATGGACAGCACTTACACACTATAAAAATCATTAAGAGAATGACACAGAATCAGAATGAGTGTGTAATGAACTTCCCAGAGTGCAGTTTGTTGAGAAAACCAGTAGTTGTCGGCCTCCTTAAAATAAAAGTGGGGAAAAAAAAAAAAAAAAAAAAAAAAAAAAAAGGAGTTGATGATAATTCATTCGGAAAGCCCACTGGTTTGCTCACCAGAAATAAATCCTATGATTTCTGACCAGAATAAATCGATGGCAATGTCACAGATGGAGAATATCCAAAACAAGCTCAGAAGTAAAATGTAAGTGAACAGGAACATTTTAAAGAGCAGAAAGCGGCTGCTTCTGTCACGAAACCCATAACATATAAAGGCTCAAATGTATTTAGTCTATTGTTTTCCTTTTCCCAGTAAAACCTCTGAAACCTGAATCAGATTTTCTGTGGACAAGAGTGAGGGATTTCTGAGGGAATAACCCAAATGCATGCTGATGAAAACTTGCATATATAATGTATACAGACACACTTAAAATCCCTCTAAATATTTTCAGCAGTGATGACGACAAAAGCACCTGAAATCTATGCTCCTATTTCTTAACTCTGAAGTTCCTAGCTAAAAGATATGCAGCTTTATTCCTTGACTTGACCTGTTTTTGTTGGAAAGGGTATCTTACTCCTTATGTAGCTAGCTCTTGCTAGTCTAAATAATTTGAAGAATCATTAGAATTTAGGTGGAATTCTGAAATTAAAAGAGGGAAGAGGGTAGAAGATGGGAGATTTTTTGGGAGCAGTAATGAGGTGCAGACAAGAAGTAATTCTCTGTCAATTTTTCCAGGAAAACTGAAGAAAAAACTCAACAAATTTTCGTTTTGCAACAAATTTGTGTTTCTTTTTGTACTAAACATAGATAAAAATTGTACCTAGTGCTACAAGGGTGATAGGTTCATAGTAGTAGGGGTCAGAAGAGATCACTGAAGTGTTTTGTTTGATCTGTGTGGGAAATGGAAATGTTTCTCCTCAGTGGAGGCAGGTGATGCTCAGCTGAAGTGGATCTGCTGGAGAGCATGTTTTGGTTTGAAGAGACTGAGAGGGACTACGTGTCCACTTCCTTTGGTAGTTAGTTCTACTGGTTTGTTAATCAGATGATTAACAGGTTAAACTTGAATTTGTACAAATTGATCTTTTGTCTGTGTTGTCTCACTGATGTGCAGGGCAGTCCCTTTTAACTTAAGAGGAAATTGGGACTGGCCAAAATTGCTTCAGCCTTGGCTCCCCTCTCCATGTGCAGGACTGCTGGATGAGTTCAGTGTTAGTGACCAAACAAAGGTGTCATTAAAGCAGTAGAGGGGACTTGCAGACTGTTTTCATATGGTAGTAGCTGTACAAAATAAACATGATTATAGGCCAAACATTTTTATATATATATATATATATATATATATATATATATATATATATTATCCCTTTGTAGTCTCAAATTACAGACAGAGGATACTCTAAAGGTAAGTGTATTTCTTACACTGCAGTGACAAGCATTGCCTCACACCCTTTGTGTTACATTCACAGATCTTTGTGCAGAGTAAAGATAAAGCTGACAGGACAACTTCTTTAGCCACCTGGCTTTCCTATCAGACAAAAGGGCTGAGTACTAGAGGGAAAATGTAAAGAAAGTTGATATGCTGAGGGTCTCCAAATCTTTGAGAAGAAGTGCTGACTTCTGCTTTGTTCACAGTGGTTAAGTTGCACTGGTGTAGTTATGTTTGCAAAGATTAATGCCAGTGTATTTAAAAATATATGCACTGGTCCTGCATCTGTTCTCTAGATTAATAATGCCAGGTGAGAAAAACAAGAAAATTGAAAGTGACTTTTTAATGGTTCTTCACAATTTGCATGAAGCTTGCTTATGTAGTAATATGCATCAAGGATTTCTATGTAAAGAAGGAAATTAAGATAGATAAGGCTGCATAACTGTGGATTTTTCACTGTGTTTTGAGTGGATAAATGCCTAGAATTTAGGTAGTGGAGCGTAGTAGTTGTCTGTGTGTGTAATATCACAATAACTTCAGTCTTTGAAGATAGTGCAGCATTCTCTACTGGCTCATAAACGTGTAACTTAATTGTTCTTTGATTAATAGCTGAAATAGAAATAAGGTGGGTTTTTTGCTAAAAAGAAACTAGGTATTAGGCAGCCTGACAGAGATCTGAAAATAAGCCTGACAGAGCTTATTTTCATCAATAAGCTGTTTTGCTGAGATTCAGATATCTCATAAGCTTATATTTGTTTCAACAACTTCATCTTTTCATTTTTCACTTCATCTTCACCTTTTTTTCTGTTGTCACTTTCAGAAAGTTGAACTGGAATAATTAAAGCAGCCTGCAACATAAAAGAAAGATGTAGAAATTCAAGATAGTCATATTATGCAGTGAAATTTAAATTGCTATGAATTTGTGTTGCTATAAATAGTAAATCACTGTGATCAACTGTTTAAAGACCAGTTAAAGACCAGATTTGTATAGCCCAGAAGATGCAAATGTATGCTATGTTGTGGTGTGAGCTGGCAATTTTTTTTCTGATCGTGTTTGCCTTTTATGACATGGTACATTAATTTTTAATATATATAGGCAGTTGAAATGTTGATAGGTAGAAAAATATATTAAAAATAAGAAATTGGAGCAAGCAAATATTTCTAATGAATAGAAGTATTTTCAAAGGAAAACATTTAAGAGAAGCTAGAAGGTGGAGTTCTGTATGTGGCTGCAGCACTCTGTAGGTTTACAGCTGTTTGTATCTGTTTAATCTTCTTTTTATCTAAAGTTATCATGGTAACTGTGGTGTTGCCTAGCATAGGTGACCTTGAACCAAATAACCTCCTTCTAATTGTCTTTAATTTTGATAGATTTGGCTTCCATTTCATACTTACACATGCACACACCCAGTTCTGTCTCCTGTTCTTTATTTGGGAACAGAGTGAAAAGGTGCGTTCCATCCCTTGCAATACCTGCATCCTTTAGGTGGCACATCTGCACAGCTGCTGTCAGGTGCTGTTACCTGCATTAATTGTCAGACGTGCTTTTCCTTGGAGAGATCCTGGCAGGAGGAAAATTCTCTGGAGAGGAGGTGGTGAATAATTCTGCCCTAGTGTGAGCACATTTCTTAGATGCTCTAGTTCAGGTAGAAGCTCTCCACACCTTTGTTGTGAACTGGTGAATAACAGCCAGCTCAGTCCTGAAGCTGCTGTCTCACCCCTTTAGCTCTGAGTTAAACTCAAGCTGCTATGATTTGCCCCTTAGCATCAGCTACTGATCTGGGTTTGATGTCAAATTAAGAGAATCGTGCAGCTTTTCTTTGGATGGAAGAGGCAGTTTAGGTCTGTCCTTTGTGTGTTAGTGGTTGTTAAGCACACAGGCTGGGTGAGCATAAAATGGCAGTGAAGCATCTCGGCTGTAGAACCTTGTCCTTGGCTGTAATGGAATTGCACGTGGTGATCTCTGTGTCTCTCTGATTGCTTTGCTTTTAAGCCCTGAGCAGCCCTGGTGAACTGAATCAATTTATCTTTTTGTGAGAACTTGTGGCTTGAATTCCTGATTCTCTGGGTATGTTTGTGTTTGAGCTGGTATTAGTCTGGCTCCAGATAGAGAAAACAGGAACTCAGAAGGGAAGAGAGGAAGAAGAAAGAGTCTTTCCTTCTGTAATTCTGTGCTCAGTTCAGATAATCAGCAGAGGAGTTAAGAATTACAACAGTTCTCCTTCTTGTTGGTCATTTTTATAGTGTGGAATGTATATTTAGAATCATTTAGGTTGGAAAGACCTTTAAGATCACTGAGTCTCTCCATTAGCCAAGCACTGCCACTAAACCATGTCCCTAAGTGCCACATTTGAATATAGGATGTACCTAGAATGTATGAAATGTGGGACTTGCTTATCGTGTCACTGAGAATTGATTCTATGTACTGGCAGTTTTAAAATAGTCTCAGATTTTCCAGGTGGAGGAAGAGTGAATAAAGTGAAAAAAAGAATAAAACCTTAATCACTGGCACATCACTACCTGGCAATAACAGTACTATTTATTAGGTGGAAAGAAAGAAGTGTTCCATTTGCAAAGCAGCACACTATGTATTCACATTGTTTTACTGCTTGCACTATAGTGGATCTAAATTTGATCAAGTATCTTTGTCATTGAGAGGCAATAAATGTTTCCCCACTAATTGTTTCTAATGCATTTCTTTTGATTTATTGTGGAACTGAGAGTTGGAAACACTGAAAGTTGCTCAAATTTCATGAAAGAGCTGGAGCAAACTTGCCTTGAAACAAAACAGGAGTGTCGAGTTCCTAGGGGAAGAAGCATGTTCCCTGAATGCATTTGTATTTCAGCAGATTAATTGAGAAATGGCTTAGTAAAAGCAGAAAAGGCCTGTTTTTCAAACCAGTTCTTTCATATGAGATTTTTAAGACAATTTTCCCTAGTAGTTGTTTACTCATAGAGTGATTGACTTTAATATTTTTCTGGGCCCATTGTATATCAGAGGCATCAGAGGGTTATATGGATATACTTTGAAAATATAATTGCATTGACCAGCATAGATTTAATTTTTTTGAGTAAGTTATCTGAATTTGGAAGTAGCTGACTTTGGAAACCTGCTATGTCCTGTAGAAAGCAGCATGGTAGAATGGGAGTGTGTAGTTAATGTGTCCTTTTTAGAGAGAGAATATTTGTAGTACCGGAATACCAATTACATTATTGGCCCTGCAGAGGAAATGAAAGGTGATTGCCTGAATTAAGGTGACATTGGGTGTGAGTGTGATCAAATTTAAGTTCCCTCTTACCAAACACAATTGGTAAGCCCTTAGAATCTCCAAATAAATACTTGTGCTTTAAGGTCAGTCCAGACCTCATGGATTGCTTTTCCTTTCCCTGATAAAAGCAGATGCAAGCATGCCAAATTGCTTTGCTCCAGCTTAACCCCAGCACTGTTTGAATTCATAAATGCTACAAAAGGAAAGCTTATTACCGCATACAACGGTGAAGTGGGAAAATGTCATGCCTACCTAATCTATTTCCTGGGAAAGGGAGAAAAATCTTTTTATTCTTTTACTAAAACCTGGGGAGTAAAGTAAGGACTAGATGTGATGCTGATAATCAAGGATTGTCTTTCATATTTTAAATTAGTATCAACCCTGTATTTTCTGTTGTTTCTAATATATTTTCTCAGAAATGAGACAGTAAAGGAACTTTTTTTCTGTATTGAATTAGAATATTATACTGTATTTAAATAGTTTTTATTTTTTAACTTATTTTACTTATTTTTTTACTATTACGCAGCAGTTTCTCTGAAGCTCTTGGTTTAAGGATAAATTGTTCAAACACTGGCACATCTTTTAGCAGATGAAACAAAGCAGGGCTGCATTTGGGCTTTATATGGTAACTGTAGCAGTAGTAGAAAGGGCATCAAGGGGAGCTTTGCTCTGAATTGATAGCAAGTACATAGTTTTAAATAACTTGGACAAGAACAAAACAGTCCTAAAATAGAGTGCTTCAGGGGAAAACAGTGTTCTTTGAAAGCTGGGAGAAGGAAAAAAATACTGTAGCACAGGACAGTAAGTTAAATCATTACATTAATTGAACATTTGTCTATTTGCAGTGGTTTTGCTTTGTGGGTGTCAGTAAGGTGAATGGTTGAGAAAGGAAGTGAAAATGAAGTAGTAGTGGGTAAGGTTCAAAACAAAGTAATTACCATTCATAGGGTGTAATTGTGGGCAATGTGTTAAGTTCACTTTCCTGAAAGTGGTTTAGTGGTGTTGTAAACTACTACCTGTAATCGACTTAGTAAATCTACAAACACACTTTTTGTAATCATATGTTCCTCAAGTTTTGAGTGAGAATGACTAATGTGTTGTATCAATGAATCTTATTTCATCATAAATGTTATGCAAAATTTTACTTCATTGTAAAGTTGAAATTCTGCAGCTAACAGGTGTTGAATTCTTTTCTTTTGGAAGGTGGTGCTTAAATCTGAATGCCTCTCACTGTAGTTCTAATCCTGAAATAGGGCAGATATTTCATTAAGCTATTTGGTAGATAGTCAGCCCAATGAGATATTGACAGGCTTTTACAGGATGCATATGGCAGAGGAAAATGTAGTATTTCACTGCTAGCATGAGCTTTTCATTTTGTTTCTGATGATAATCCAGTTATTAGGTAGCTGATTTTCTCACAAAACATAGCATGTGGCTACCTAATTAGATTGCTTTAAAGCCCTTTGGAAATGCTGATATATTTCTCATAATCCTTTTGCCTTGGGTTGCTGTTGTTAAAGGCTAACTTCTCAGTCCTGGGAAAAAGGCTTGTTCGCTGGGCAAAACATGAAAAATGCATTATGCTTGATGTTCTGTTTGATTCTCTTGGTTAAAGTGTAATCTGCAACAGAATTCTCTCTGTACTGTGTCTCTTGAAGCTGTAGCTGCTGGGCAATAGTGGCAAAAAGATGCTCAGATTACAGTTATGGAGACTCTACTTAATCATAGTTGGTAAGAGTTTAATTTTAATAATTCAATTAAAGCTTTTGGCACAATTTTTTAAAAAAGAGTATCAGTAATGGAAAAACTTGGTGTGGGTATGTGTGTGTTTTTTGACACTGCAAACAGCATTGTCTTTGTACAGCATACTGCATATATATTGTATATATTGCACAGGAAGGGCTTGCATTTAATAAGGTACTTGAAGAAAGTGGAAGGATTTTATTTTTTAATATGCCTTAAAATTGTCCATGAATGAAACCTACATATCCAAGGTGTCACTGTACATTTTTAACTATTAAAAAGGGAACCCACCTTTCTCTGTGAGAGCATTAAGACTGAAATATGGTTTTAGGGAATTGCTTATTTAAAGGTACTTAAAGGCAGTTGCACAGAACTGAAGTGACCAAGAAGATTTAGCAAAAAGCTTTGAATACTTAACAGGAAAAGTTGACACATTCAAGCCCCTCCAGTTCATGTAGCCTCAGGCTAAACACAAAACTAGTTTGAAGCCATTCAGTTGTCTCGTGAGCAAAAGCAGATCCCAAGCTGGCATGTATATATTGTTCTATTGAAAACACTTCTGAAGAAAAGCCACTGAAATGCATCTTTAACCCTACCTCACATTTTTATATCTCAATCTAATGTTCTCCATCTTAATTTTCAAATTTTTCAAAGAATTTTTTGGAATCTCTGCCAATCTTGTCTAAGAACTAGCATGAGCAAGGAAGGTAGAAGCAGCTGCTTGTTCCAGCTGCTCCCCTGGAATAACACGTCTGGATTCTCAGCCCTGAGAATTCATCTCAGGTGAGCTGAGCTGAGTGCTTGCAGTGAGTGTTCAGGAGTGGCAGAAACTCAAACTTGGGTTCAGTGCCACAAAGTGAGGGTGACTTTTGGCTACAGTCTTGTTATGAAATGTAGTCATTTTGGCTTTTCAAGTGTTGATACTAATGCTTAGAACAGAGAACCTGTTTCTTTTTTCCAAAGTCAGCATTCTGTATTCTGCGTGAGGAGCATAAATCCTTACTATAATTCACAAGTACAGTTTAAAGTAATAGGCAAACCTGTTAACCTGCAGGTAGGTAAACCTGCTTGTTCTTGTTATCATGGAAATGGGATGTTAAATAAGACAGCGGTAATCTGAACCTATCATGTTTTATGCTATTTAAATCGATACTTTATAAACATCTGTTTTGGTACTTTCCTCTAATTAATGCGATAGTATATGCTAATCATTGCTGCTGTCACTGTTTAAATCTGACATTGTTTTGCAAACTGAATTTCTTCCAGGAAAATCTATGCTGACTTCCAAGCCTGAAAAATGCTGAAAGGTCCTAAAAAGGACTTTCCCATTTCTTATGGGTTTAAAGACTCATAATAAGAATAAGGATTTAGTGATGAATACAGAATTCTAATTTAATTGGAGAGTATTAAAATGCATTTTTTCCCTCTCTTCTAACTTAGAAACTGAATTTATTTTTCTTATTTTCCCTACCTGGCAAAAGCTAGTTTAAGCCAAACAGATTGCACATTCGAAATGTACAGACATTTGGTCCTATTTACTGAGTATTGCTCCCTGGGTATATCTCAACTTCCCCTTTCAGGACTGACAGTTGCCTAAATGTAAGAGATTGTTCTTGTCATGGGAGGCACTGACACAAATTCAGTTGCGTGGGTTGTTGGCTCTGTCTGTTGTCCCTTCTAATGCTACAGAACAAATCACCTGGCACAAAGTGCACAGCATGCCCTGTCTGCCTTTTATTGAAAGCTGTTTCTTCTGATCTGTCATGTCATGATATCCTGTTTGAACAGTGTTCTTGAACAGTCTTGTGTTCAAGCCAAACTTTCACAGCAGTTTTCTGTTGCAGAGTGATCTCATATGCAGCGTTTGACTGTGGATGAGTATCAAAGGGCCTATTCACTGCAACATGAAAGGCTTTTACCTGCTGTGACTAAACCATGTTAAATTGTTACAGACATGCAGGTGTATCATGTGTTGGCAGGAGTGTTCGAGCATAAATACCTTTGTTCAATCACCAGGTAATGAAACCAACAAACTTGATTTGTCTCCTTCATGTGAATTAAAGAAACAGATTGACTAAGGGAGATCTTGCTGAGGGAGCGTTGCTTCTAAAGAAGTTCCATCTTTCCTTTAAACTCTCTCTTTTGTTCACTATATTTTATGGGTCTTGTAATTGCATGTTGTTCAGAAGAGGTTTACTGTAAACACTTCATAGCCTGCTCACAGTTCTATTGAAAGAGAATGTGATAAGCTACACCTTTGTTGAACTCATTACGTACTTCCTGGCTTTGTTAGTGTTCAGAAAACTTGAAAAACTTTTGAAAAAGCTGTATTGTAAATGATACAAGGACAAATTTTTTTGCTAGACTGGTACCTTCTGTTGTACTGCTGACCCTGATGGAATAGTTAAAAAGACAGCTCTTGTCATTTATTCTCATTATCAGCTGTCTAATTAAGTATTTCCCTATACATATTGTACAATAAAGTCATTTTGTAAAAGTGAGGGAAGGAAGACATTCCTGTTGACACTCTTGATCGAGGAGAAAATGTGTTGGTAGAGAAATCTGCTCTCCAAAGGAGGAAGAAGCATTAACAGTCTTAAAGAGAACTTCTGGAACAGCAACAGGTACGGACAGCTCTCTTTCTTGGGAGGGGTCAGTGTGAGTGAAAACTTAAAACCCCATAAAGGTCTATGAAATCTCTGTCCACTATAGAATACCATGTTTTGAGCTTGACTTCTCAGAGCAAGCTGCCATGGGTGAGGATGAGATGTTCACTTTTATTAAAGTTGTATTCTAGTCAAAGATTTCCCTAAGTTTTTTAGAATGAGTAGGATGTACTTGGGGTGTGAAAATGAGATGTTGGTTTGCTTGAGAATGCAACAATTCAGAGCATCCTGGAGTGTTATTACAATGATGGTGGTTTTTAGTGTTTTGGTAGACACAAAGAGGTGAAAGGAACAGAGGGAAGATCAGTATCTTCAGGAAGATGAAGTAGAGTTAATAATGTATTACTCTACTTGAAAAACTTCGGAGAATTTTTTCTAAGTTATTTTGATGAGTTCAGAGAGAAGTTGGTGGTATCATTAAATAAGTTGACAACTTCTGTAATCAGCTTTTTGGTATTATAGCTCTAGGGAAAGTCAATAAACTTTGATTCCCAGCATTAATGTAATTATTTTCCCCCCATTTTTTTCTTTTTTTTTGTTTTCTTTTCTGGCTCCTTTTGCAGAAGACTGCAGTAATATAATATTAGATGGCCAAAAGCAATTCAGTGTTCAGAAAGTCAATGTCCCCTAGGATGACGTACAAATGTAGGAAGACTGGGGGTGGAATAAATCATTTTCTCTGATCTTGTTAAGGATGAAATTATTATAGAGAAGCAAACGTAATTTGCTGAATATTCTGTGTGAGAGAGAAGTATGAAGCTCCTTTGATTATCAGAAGTATTTTTAAAAGTTTTTTTTTTTTTCCCCCTTACCTACAGTATTTTGCTTACACAGGATAGAAAAGTGTGTTGTCATTGCCACTTGTTTTGGTTGTTGTAATATACTACTTTAAGTCAGCTGCTACTCCTGTATTTTGATTGGGCTAATTGGACCTTAATTTTTGTCTTCTCCTGACCTTGGCCTAGAGAAAATTACTTTAAATGTTTCAGTAAGAAAACTTGCATTGTGTTTCATATTATTTAATTATTCTGATATTAATGTATTTAATTTCATTGTCATAAGAGAATATAAGACAGGTGAGATGGGTGAATCATTATAATGTAAATACTCTGATGATTAAGATAGACCAAAGAAATTTCAATTTGACCTAAAACCACAAAAACTTGATTAACTTCCTGTGAAAATACTATTTTCTATGGAAAAGAAAAAAAAAAAAAATTAAAAGATGATGCACTGAATCTTTAAAACCAAACCTTTCCATAGGTTTATCATTAGTGTGGTTATTTGAGGCTGACCAACAGCATTCAGTTGGAAGTGTCAGGTGCAGTATTAAAGATGTGGTTTCAGCTGTGATGTAGCAGCCATGGTCATGGAAATCTGCTTTCAGTCACAGGAACAGCCAGCAAACAGTAGCCAGGAGAGCAAGTTGGCTTCAGTACGAGTCTCAGTGTAAGTCTGCTCTGAAAAGCCCAACACTGAGAACTTTAACTGGGCAAGTACAGCTTTATCTAATTCTCTGAATTTTGTAATCTAGGATTTGAGGTGTGTTGTTTTTCAGTTTAAGTCTGAAGTTGCTTAGAATTATCAGTTTTTGTTATGAAGGAATAATGTCCCAAATGCTTAAGTGTAAGGGTAACAAAAGGTATACCCAACTGACTGCAGTATTTATGTTCTGGTTTGGGGAGAGACTTGACTTTGAATCAGGTAAACACTTTTTTTAACCTCATGAATTCAATGAACAGTAAGAGATACTGAATTTACTGCTTGGTGGTTACTCTGTAGTTATTCCCTGGGTAAATATTTGTAGAGCACAACTGATACAAGATGCTTTTCTCTGCACTTCCTCAATTTACCACACACTTAGAGACATCCAGAGAATCAGTAGATTGTGTCATGGTTATTCTCCCTTTTGTCTATCTTACTAACTTCCCCAGGAAGACAGATTTGGAGCTTTATCAGTACAGAAGAATGGGTTTTCTAAAGCAGTTACAAGTTTGGATGATGCAGCTGAGCATGTCTTATAAATTCCACTATCTGCATTTTTCAATAGTAAGAGTTTGGTGACCTGTGGTAATTAGATTGTGTGATCTTTCAAAAGAAGAATCAGGCTCACATAATTGGCTTAGGTTCTTTGGAAAATGGTACTTTTTGATGTTTATCTTTATACAACTAATATTTTCTGGAATTTAATAGAGAAAATGTTTTACTAGATGTAAACTGAACCCAAACGAAGTAATCTAAATGTTCCTTCCTTGTGGTTTCTCTTTGCTTTTTCTTCTTTCCCTTTTGGAAGAAATTGGTAATCAGAGTAGCAGACCTCTGGCTGATAGGAGCTGTTTTGTGTAGCTGTAAGTAGTAGTACACTTTGAAATGCTGACAGGCCTTGTATATAAACCAAGAGCTGATTTTTCTTGCCCTAGGGCAAGAAAGCAAGATCATAATGCTTTATTATTGAGGTAGGTCCATGAGTAGTGTAGCTAGACCTTAACAAAATTTATTAAATGGAAACTTCATTTCTGCAGGTAGTAAAACCGTGTTGAACTTCTATTGTTTGTGCTTTATTTTTCTTGTGTCACTTTCTTAAAATAGTTGGTTGGTTTGTTTGTTTTTTTCAGAAAGCATAATTTCACCTTTCCCAAGCATGTATTTTACACTTTGAA
This sequence comes from Certhia americana, assembly GCA_018697195.1. NCBI lineage: Eukaryota > Metazoa > Chordata > Aves > Passeriformes > Certhiidae > Certhia > Certhia americana. The sequence continues at coordinate 13,030,490 of CM031868.1, read as the reverse complement.
GTTATCATTAGAATATTTCCTTTGGCAATATATTTTATTAGAGCATTAGCAATGCAGTTGAGTCACGGAAAAATGTGGGAGCCATGGGCACGTGAGGCTTGCCTTACTTTGGGTTTACTCAGGACCACTAAAAAAACCCTATTAGTAGAGACAACTGTCAGTAATGTTTACCTTGGCAAAAACAAGGCATTGGGAGTAGAATAAGCCATAAAGAGAGTATGTGGGTAATATCGTGAATGATAATAATAATGGTGCTTACTAGCAGATGAGACACTTGCATGTGAAACAGATTGGATACAGAGCTGTCCCATGCACTCTACTTCTGGAACTGTGAGTGCCAGTTGATAAACAGGTAATGGGCTTAATGACTTTTTGCATGATTTCTTGAAGAAAGTCTGTGGTTACTGTTAATGATTGCATCACAGGATTATTTTGCATAGTGACTCATGTTTTCTTCTTAGGTATGTGTATATACAGATCATTAAATTTCTATTCATGGTGCAAACATTTACATAAGTTCAAAATCCTGAATGACCAAGCAAATTTTATAGTTTGAACTAATCTTCCACAGGCAGTTGACTGTATGACTAATAGAATTACGTATGCGTAAAATTGCTGTTACTGGAGAAGCCAAAATGCAGAATAATAGCTTGTCAAACTGTCATTTGCCAATGAGAGCATAGATTTTGTAGTCCAAATTAGGTTGTGTTCTTTTTCTTTTTGTCAGGTCACATTCTAATAACCATATTGTGCATTAAACCCTGTGATTATCTGAACACTTGACAGATGGTAGGATGTTAATTTATATGTAAGAGACAGTGATTGCCTGTGCAGCAATGGCATTCAACAAAATATGAAATGTCAAAATTCCCTTTTTTGTTATGTCTTAACTTATTTCAGCAATGTAAATCCAGCAGAGGAATTATTTTTGTAGCTAAACATATGCTTCATTTACTACTGTTAACAGGTTTTGGAGTTTTGAACCTTACTTTTCATATTGAAAGGTGTTTGCATGATGGTCTAGTGTAGAGTACAGTGAAAATTAAAGAGGTTAGTACATTTATGAATCTAAAGTTTTTAGTAAGCATATTACTGTTTTAAGGAAAATGAGATGACTTTTAGGTTTATTTAAGAGTTACTATGATACCCATGAGTTAGCTTAATGATAATGCAGTTGTCCTAACTTATACCAGAGTTCCATTAATTGATATCAAAAAGAGGAGTAAGTTGCTCCTAATAGCTTATTTAATTGTAATCTTAGCTCGTTTGAAATATCATGAGAAAGATGTGTTTTTACCTGAAGGATTTTGCCTTTTTTCTGGATTTGAGACAGTTGGGGCTGTAACAAAAGCTGAGGGTGAAGTGTAAACAATGGCACAGTTCAGCGCCATGCGCTCGAAACTTGAAATGACTTTCTAAAGCTGAAATATAAATATCCAAGGGGATGAGATAAGGTTACAGTTTCCTTTAACAGTGTTGTTTTCAGAAAATTCTTTCTACCTTTACATATTGTCAAGGCATTCCTTACGCCCTTCAGTTTATATTATATACAATACCTTTCTACCTGTGATTCACAGGATTTGTCCATCTGTTACTGATTGATTGCTTATCACTGTTACTCATGTTATCTGCTGGGACCTTCAACTAAACATTAACACCTTTGAGTTGAAAAACTTCCACTTCTTATGAGTCGACGTCCCTAAAATACTTGGATTTTAAACAAACAGTTTAAGTTTGGTGTTTTTTTTAGTGCTGAGAAAATGAAAAAGAGGAGGCCAAGTATTTAATTTGCTTGAAACAGTTTTCCAACAGAAGAGAGTTGAAGTAGAAAATCCCAAGTCTTAATGATGTATTTTTGCAGTTCAATTGTCTTTGGCCAAGACATCATTATTATGCATTTATAATCAATCATTGCTGCATGTAGGTATTCAGTAACTCTTGACTTATGAAAGAATATGTTCCTTAATCACTAAGAAAATTAGTTTTCTGTAAACTGTTTCAGTATGCCAAGAAAGGAGTCATCAAGCCCTAGAGAGTGGTAATTACTTTGCTTGTGCCGTGGCATTGTGTTGTTGTTTTCAGCACGTGGGAAGTCTGAAAGGCTGTGAATTGGTACTTCTGGAGTGAAAACAGCAAAGATAATTTCTGTTGAGTATATAAGTTAAAGGAATTCTTTGTTGGCTTCTGTGCTGGGGGAAAAAGGTGGTCATCAGTGCAGTTAATATGTGTTATGTAAATACTTAATATAGAAATATTAGCTCTGAAGCATAATATTCTTTAGGAAGAACAACTTGTACAAGAATTTCACAAATGAGATAGGTTGTACTTTGTAGGCTGCTACTTTCAGCTGAATGTTGTAACCTCTCAGGCATTATGAAGATCTGTTCAATGATGAAAGCTTGTGACATTGTGAAGGACTGCAGAACAGTGCAGTGTATGATTACCTGTACTTCATGTTGTAATGATACTTCATATAAACTTTTCCAAATTTATGGAAAAGCATTGTTTTTTTATTCCAATAATAATTCGAGTATGTACTGCTAAAGCCAGAAATTAAAATGTAAGTACCAGCATTTTTGCAGCCATTCCATTTGTCTGCAGTTTTGCCTGCTGTTTCCTAGAGCAGGCCTTATCAAAGTACATTTAAAATAGAAAATATAACTGTTAAGATGAGCTTTTTTGGTACTAAATAGTAGGGGAAAATCTACCAGGCCTGTCTATCAAACTGAGTGCTGTTTAGTATGTCTTTTTCAAAAACATGTTCCTGAACTTTGGAATAATGTAGTAGCTCTTTTTTGGATATTTTATTTATTAGTTTTTTTATGGTGTTCTTAATAGTTGGGCTTGAAGATGTTGGCACACAGTCAAATAATTTTTTGTATATCTGTCATTTCTGGATAAAAGTACTTCAGCTGAACATTAGTGATCCATTAAAAAACTTCTCTAATGGTTTTGTGGCCTCAGTTGTTCTCAGGCTTTCTGTGGTACTGGAAAGCATTAAGGAAAGAGTGCCCACTGTAGGATAAAGAGTAACTAAAATGATGTATGAAACACACTAGCTAAAGCCTTAAAGTGGTGTTACAAGGTTATTTTAACATCATTGTCAATGTCCATAGTCTTATTTTGTTTAGAGGTGTTGTATCTGGTTTGAGTTACTTTTGTTACCTGTTTTCTATAGGATTGGATAAATTTAGGAGCATTATTTAAAGCACTACACAGCAGCTGTAATGTGGTATTGTAGTATTTAACTAATGCATGTGTTTATATACAAGTGACAAAGGATTGTCTTGAGTGTGATTTTTGTTGCTTGCTGTTGATAGCCTTTGATGAAATTATAATCAGAAGATTAAAACTTTTAGCAGAGGCCAAACTACGAAGTTCCCCCCAGCGTCTCCTTTGAAATTACAAACTTGAACAATTTTAATTTATTATTTTATTTAAATAATAGATTTTCAATTTCAATAATGAATCATTCTAAATGCACTCTTCTTTATGTGAAAGCCTCTTCCATTAAAATTGTCTTCTGTAAGGATGTGAAATGAAAACCTAAAAATACACTGAATAATCCACATGCAATATCTGTATTAGCAACTGTTTGAGGGGTGTGTAGGGAACTGGCATACCTCATGATTTAGACACTTTTTTCCCAGACCTAAATATGTTAGAAATTTTGGCTCAGTACAACACTAGAGTTGTTGAAACTGAACCTGTTATGCAGCAACAGCTTGTAGTCACACAATAAAGGAGAGAAGAATAATTATGAAAGAAATGAACCAAACTGTAAACAAGTGTAGGCACTGGTGAGTTCAGAAGCGAAAGAGCATGTTTTAGTTAAAGAGAGCAAGCTGTCTGAAAGCACTGATGTCTGGATGTTCAGGTTCCAGGGAAGCCTGGAACTGCTTTTGAATTTTATGTTTTGAACAACTTTTTGTGACATAAAGCCTGTTTCCCTTCGAGACAGCAGTGTGCTCAGCTAAGAATTTCCCAAGTGTGCTAGCTGCAGGAAAGAATGTTGGTGCTCAGAACTCTTGCTGTGTCTTCTCAAATTCCTCTGAATAACTTTGGTAACCCTTTGAGATGCCAGTTACCTCATCCACCCTGGTTTTCATCTCTGACCTTGTAGGTTTTGCAATAAACTCCTTGTTGCAATCTTTTCTTGAAGGTGGATAAGAATCAGGGAGCAAAACAATAAAAGTACAGTGAAATATTTCAATATTTGCACTGGAGCTACACTGGAAATGAAGTTTACAGCTTTGCAGTCAGAAGTAGGTTCTGTGTTGAGGATTCTGGTGCACTGGCAGAATCTGAGGAACTCTTCAAATTTGATTGCCATGTTTGTGGCTGCTGGTAGTAAGAATCTGAGTTCTGTAAATGCCTAGTGATAATTCTGTATGTAGCTGAAAGAAGAGATGTAATAGGTGGTGGGTTTTGTTATTTTTCTTGTGATTTTTTTGATATGGTGTGGAATGTATTTTTAGTGCACCTCAAGTCGCTTGAGTACTACTTATGAACTCACATTTTGCTTGACAGTGAGGTGTGTTTTCAAATAGGAATTATGCTTCAAAGTACAGTTTGAAATACTGAGCTTGTTTCTATTTCTACAGTGTATCCATCTAAAGATCTCTCAGCATTTCAAAAGCATTAATGAAATAAGCCTCACTGCAAGGCAGGTATTATCCCAATTTCACAGATTGCAGGGAGGTTAATTAACTTGCCCAGAGTCACTCAGTGGTCTGTGATGAAAATTGGTTTCTATTTAAAAATGGATTTGCTGTCTCATGCTTCAACCATTAGGCTATACTTCCAAAATAATATTTGTGGTTGAAAATAATGTTTGGCTTATTATCAAGTTACAATAAGTTTTGTCTATGTATAAAATTGAGTTGAAATGGGCCAAATCAGTTTTAACTCTACCTTTGTATATTCCAACTGAATGGAGTTGGGTTTGAGCTGGATGTAATCTAAAAGAAATTTAAACCAGATGAATAGAGACTTAGGCTTGGCATTAAAATTATTTAATATGCAAATTTGTGCTAGTTTATGTCAAAGGACCAGGTAAAACTAATGTTCCTTATTGGTCTGAGATTTTAATAGAAGCATTATAATTTTACTTAATCTGTTTTAACAGAAATAACGTAATTTGAAAAGTGAGGGCATTAAAGACGTTTTTCAAATAACTTTACAAGTCCATTAGGCATGTAACCTCTTCATTCCAGTTATTTAAGTTGGATAACCACTGCTTCTAATTTTAAAAGATATAAAAAATAGTTTAAAAAAAGGTTAAAAAATATAAAAACCAGTTTCCTGTTAAGTGTTTTCACTTTCATTAATGAAACAATTCAATTTTTTCATTACAATTTACAATTTCAAATGTTACAATACAAATTCAGCTGGAGATACTTCCTAGTTTTAAAATGTTTTATTTCTGGGAGAATCCTCCTCTATAGTTTTGCTGGCTTGGTAGGAAAGGAAGTAACCTAGGAGTGAGTGCTTTATTTTTCTTGATTTATAGCCCCATTTTCCCTGTTTCTTTACCCAAGTATGCAAATCTGGTTGTAAAAGTGATGATACTTGGGTCTTAAGAAGCCTACAACTTCTTTGTACTCCCAGTGTTGATTCTTTATGTACCCTCTGACAGGTCATTTCAACTGGTTTTAATGTAGTTTCTGGATTTACAAAATTGGCATAATGCTTGTGAAATGCTTTGAAAATTTGAAATCTGTTTTGAACAGGAAAGTATTCATTTTATTATAAAAGTGTAAGAAGCTTTTCAAAATGGAATGATCTTTGTTTTTGACTTTAGATTTAATCTAGTAAATCCCAGATAAATGCAATTCTGTTTAATGAACAAGACTGGAATTTATCACCTAATTAACAGCACCAAAATTCCTGATTTTAAAATGATTTATTTCAAGCTTTTTTTTTTTTTTTTAAATTATTTTAGGGTATTAAGTTTTTTTAAGATGCTGCATAAATGTCTCCATATAATTGCTGGTTAGCTGAAAAGCAACAGCTATGTAGGGCATATAGTTGTGGATCTTTTCTTTAAGAATTGCTGGCATCTAAGACACTGCAATAATGCATAGGTGAGTGCTAAATTTAAACTAATATTTTATTTTTTACATCTTTTTTTTTTTTTTTTTTTTTTTTTGGAAATAAGATGTTCAATGAGCCTTTAGGTACTTTCTCCTCAATTTCCCTGCTTTTACATTCCTTGATTTTGTTTGAAGGCCAGCATATATTTGTAGCTCACTAACTGAAGTTTCCCTCAGTTTCTTTCTTTGCTTTTTTTGTCCAAGCAATGAGAAAACTTCTAATACTGTTCTGAAGATAGTGGTCTACTTAGTGCTGACAGTAAAAATCTGTCTCTTCACTTTTATCTAATTTCCATAAGGACACTGTGGCCTGTAAGTGCAATATAATATAAATAATGTAACATGCCAACCAGGAAAAAGAGTTTGATTTAATTAATGCTCCTCTAACACATTAGTCCTTCATTACATATAATTACTTGGGGACTCAAAGCAGGCACAGCTGTAATATAGCTGGTGTTAGAGTTGAGATTTCTCAATAATGCATCTCATAGGTTACTTTTTCATGTTTCCTTCAAGTTTCCTTCTCTTTGTGTTGTGCAGAAAATGACTTCAGTCAGAAGTGGATTGACCAGGAAATGTTTAGTCTTGCTGCCACTCAGATGTCTGGGAGAGCAGACCAAGTTGTTCAGTTACAGGGATGTTAAATCTATTGCAGGCAAAAGCTTTCTGTGTTTGTCAGACTATTCCTTGAACACCAAGTGATTGCACCCTTGAGGCAAAGAACCTCAATGAAAAGTGGCTGTACATAAATACAAACTAAATTCCTAGCCAAACAATTCCTACACTTCAAGAACACGTTGCAAAGGAAAACAGAGTGCCAGCCAAAGGCATATGTCAAGATTTGTCTAATTATATTTGTACTGTACTAAACAGCATAAAAGTTATACACTTCACCAGAGTATTTAACTTCACAGTATTTGTAGTCTTGGTCTTAAACTGCATTGTTGAAAGTGTAAATTTGTCTCTTTGTACATATGGATACTTTGGCAAAGGGACTTAATGATTTCAGTTGCACTTGTAAAATTGCATCCAGCTAATGCTCTTCACTGTAAAACAAACATTGTCCAGTCAGTTAGAAAACTCTTGTGACTACATGGCCATGCTGAGAACAGAAGTAGCTGAGAGTAGTGCCCAACTTTTCTGTGAATGGAAATCACTGTCTTCTGGTAATTTATTCCTCAACAGAAGTAAATTTTGTGTGATGTTCTTAAAAAAAAACAAATCAGGTGCAACTGTTGAGGGAATAGATATTCAGGTAACACTGTGTTTCTGTGGGTAGGACAATATTCATTGGTTGTGTTTTGCCTATTAACAGGATCAGGTTTGTTTATAGTTAATATTTTCCTCTTAATATTGTCTTCAGAAATTTTGAACACTGAGTTGGTATTATTGTCTATGCCTGAAAAATACGAGATTGTCTCCCAGGTCATTTAGATGCTGAAAATTTACTTCAGGTTTGTGTTTGAATGTCTTGTCAGAGTTGGAAATGAAAGGGTTTAATAGTAGTAGTAGTAGATCTTGGTAACTTATTTCATATTTCTTTTTATTTGCTAAATACCTTCAGTCACAGTTTTCTGGGATTTATGGACTGACAGTTCTAGGCAGGGGTGTGGGAGTTTGCTTTTCCCCCATGTTTGGTACAGCCCTCAGGATTTTCACAGGTATTTGAGCCCTTCTGTATTTTCCCTCATGTTTAAGCTTTTTAGTTGGTAAATAAGATTCAGTAAGAGTAGTAATGTAGTTCCTCTGAGCTTGGGAAAGCTAATACCTGCTGCCAAGGGAGTGAGCATCAAAAGAGACTGTGAATTAATGCTGACTCTGGAAGTTTTTGTCTTTTCTCACTTAATCTTATTTTTAACACGTGCCTGTGGTGTGTCAAGAGCATAAGAATTCTTCCCTTCAAAAGTCTTGCATGTAATAAATGGATTTGTTTTATTAGTACTCAAATTTGTTATAGTTCTGTCTAGTGACTCCAAAGTGATTTTGTGAAGGATTTGAAATGCATAAAAAATCTACTAAAGAGACATCTTGACGAGTGAAAATATTGGAGGAAAACTGACTTCCTTTTGTCTTTATAAGAACAACAAGGAAAATAGCCTAGTTCAACTTAAGGGCAGACCATGGTGCTGAAGGTGTGCCTGATCAAATGGCTGTTGAAGATAGTAATTAATGAACTGCAAAAATGTTTAGAAGGTTTTTTTCACTGACTTGCTTTGAGCATTGTTGTACAGAAATCTATAATATAGGAGGCAGAGCATATTATTAGCTGACTTATCAGAAAAATGAAGTTGTAGCAAAAGGTTGGTTTCTCTTTTTGTCTGTGTCCGTATCCAGCCTCTCTTTCACCATAGCTCTGCTTTCCACTTTTCTGTTTCACATTTCCATTAAGTACTTCAGTGCGGCGCTCAGAGAGCTGAAGACAAAAAAAGTGTATATTTAGAACTAAATAATGAAAATCAGGGATGAGAAACATCTGACTCCTATTTATGTTTACAGTTGGAATATGAGAACCATGTATCAGCAACAGCAACTTGAGAGTAAAAATGAACAAAAAGGTGTTATTCCTGTGCTTTGGCAGCGCATGTAGCTTAATGTGGGAGTTACTTTGTGCTAATAAGATTGTGTTTCATGCCTAAAAGTGATGTTAAACACAAATGAGAACCTTTACTAACAACTAAAACAGTTTCATAACAACTATGTGCTTCAAATTAATGTTGGTTTACACCAGCTGTTGCTCCTTTAACATAACAGCCCTCACAGTGGAATGCCTCACCTGGATCAAGTTGAGTATATGCATAAATCTTTGCAAGACTGGAGCTGGAGCATTTCATTAAATGCAAAATGGTAAACTTTTTTATGGTTCTACACTTACTGTTTTTGTAAACCAATCTATAATTTCATTATGGCAGGGGAAATTGTATGAGTTTTATGATAAGCTGTCTAAACAATGACATTTAAAAAATTTTTTTGAAGGAAGGAGGTAAAGTAAATTTAGCTTTTGCTAGCACTAAATTAGGGGTTTTTTTGCTATTCTTCTTTATTTTTGACAGAGCTGGGTGTATCCTCACACATCCTGTAGTTTGAGAATGTTTGTTTAATGAGGATCTCCTATTCCTTGATGCTTCTCCCTTTCTGTACCCCTGGCTCAAAAGAGAAAGGTAAAAAATCTTGTGTGCTTACAGGGTCTTGGTAAAAGACAGTAATTACATTTATCTCATCATTGTTCTTACTTTGCTATATGGCTGTTTTGGTACTCTCATCTATCATGTCATGTCTTTTGATCAAGACTCTTAACATTTCTGCCTCTTTCTCGGCACAGTGCTTAGCCTGGGAGAGTTTACTAATTGTCCTTGGCCCCAAAACGTTCAGAAGGGGGAAAAGCTGCTGCAGAGTGTGACTTTGAGCACCTCCAGCACAGCTTGCCAGGCTCTGCTGCCTGCAGGGACTATAAAGGGAGCTGGGCATGACTAAAGGCACACAGGTTGCTGTCATACTTTAATGACCCAGACTTGATTTTTGTTTTAAAGCAAGGAAAATGAGATTTTAAAGACCAGGCTCATAAGATTTTCTAACAGTTTGACACTTGTTTAGTAAAATATTTTTGTTCTAGTAAGAGAAACTGCTCATCAGCTGTGAGGTTTGAGGTCACGTCTACCCAGATTTGCAGTATGTCCCAACTTAATGTATTCACACAATAAGCATGATATAACATTTTGCATACCTGAGAAGGCCAGCACTTGTGCCTTGAACTTGAGTTCTGGCAGTTCAGAGGATGTGATGCTCGGACTTTTTCTGAACGTGGTGGACTGTGGGTTTTTCTGGTTTGGTTTTACTTTTTCCTCTGGAGAATAGCAGTAAATAGCAAAGCATGTTTTTTCAGTGATTGTTGCAATTCTTGGTCTGAAGCAAAGATGAAAATTCTCCAGACTTTGAATCAAATGACTGATGTTAATACCCTTTCTTTTGATTGGAGGGAAATACTTTGATCTGCCATAACTTGATTGAAAAACAGAAGACTCAAAATGCTATTCTAAATTTTGTTTTGTTGTGCAAGGATCGAATTACTGATGATAGGATATACTAATTATTTATTTTGAGAAAAGAAAGCTAATTTTGTTGTTAAATTTTCTTGGGACTAAATTTTACTTGAAGTTGTGGTACATGGAATTTTCTAAGACATATGTAAATGAACTCATTAGTACACAGTCATATTGAAATCTATTTTGGCCCTGGGATAATTTGTCTTTTCAAAGCACAACATGCCATTACTGATTCTGAAAAAAAATTTTCTATTTATTTGTGATATTATTTCTATTTCTTCATTCCATCTTACATATATTTAGCACCCAACATAAGGGAGATGTTTTATTTCCCCTCCTTTATATTTTCAAACAGATGTTCAAACAGACTTCAAAGTTAATCTTGCAGTTAGGCCAGTGGAGAGAGCAGAGTAATCTGTGGTGACAGGCAAAGGGATAAGGATGGAAAGGGTCCTCCTGGGATGCTGCTAGGATAGCATTTATGGACTTCTCCCAGGGGAACTGCTATCCAGAGCAAGTATGAAAGTGCTTGCAGAATTGGCAGCTAAACGCAAATAGAATATTTGATGCAGTGCTTCAAATATTGTGATAAATTTGCTCAAAATAAATCTATGCTTCCTACATTAATTTTGGATTTTGTTGCTAAAATAAAATCTCAATGTACTCGGAAATTTGTATTTAGCATGTAACATGTTAAGGTTCATTTCCTACACTTGTACTGATTCTTTCTCTGATCTGGTTGTACAAAAATGGTTGTATAAAAGTAGAAAAACTTGGTTGTACTATTACTCTATTGTAGTATTTGGTTGGAGTATTTGTTCTGTGGTTTGGTTGTTTTGTTTCTTTTTTTCTTTTTCGAGAAAAACATCTGAGTGGCTTAAAAAGCCAAACTTGGTGCAAATGTTGAGCATAAATGAGTTGTTTCACAGCAGCTTTTGGATCCTGCTGTTGCCCTGCAGGGTGTTGGATTTGTACCATATTTGTTAATGGTCCGGAGTGGATCCTCCAGTAGGAGATGAATGTCTTTAACAAAGGCAGGGTTTAAAGTTTCAACTGTTTATGTGGATATAAACAAGACTGTGTTTTTCAGTTTTTTGTTTGTAATTGTTTAGTGTACTCATCCCTCTCCTCTGAAATGTGTTTGAGAGATAATCTGATGGATGTAATCAGAGCTCAAAACGTTTGCTGGTTTCTGCTTAGAATCTCATTGTGGGGGGTTTGGAGAGGCTTGAGGCTGATCTGCACTGAGCTTTTTTGTTGACAGACCTTGAATTGATTTTGTTATTCTCTGACTTTGTTCTTTAGCACTTAGCTACAGGGATCACTTTAAAAAAACAATGGCAACCAAACCCAACAGAAACAACCCTTCAAACAAAGCTTTATTCTAATCCACCATCAGAAAAAAACCCAAAAAACTATGAAAATAATTCAAGATTTGAGGTCACTGTAAGTGACCTAATATGGTCTATGGAGGCCTTTTATCTGTTACATTTGTTTATATAATTATAAATTATCTATCTAGTATTCCAGTTTACAATTATAAGGGGTATTTTTGCTTTAGGAAACTCATAAGGCTATATATTTTTCTGAAACTTTAGTTAACTGAATGTGCCCTACCTTCTAAGATTTATCAGTCTTGCCATTTTGAATGCAATTGCTAGAAAGTGTTGGATGTTCTGGAATTGCTTTGTGATAAATAATTCCGCACACCCCCAACCACCCACTCCTCCCCCCAAAACTGAAGCAAAATAAATCCAATTCAAACCTATTATTAACTAATTTATTTGGAAAGAAGTTTATACTGTAATGTGTTTCATTTTTCCAGAGTTCTTGACCTCTCTGGCATACCCAAGGTACCAGATGCAAGATTTTTAATGAGCAGAAAAAAGCAAAAATCAAATGGATTGTGGTTTAAGAAATTATACTGGCAGATGTTAAAAAGGTTCCTTGGAGTGTGCAATTTGGTTTATATAAATTATTTTTGTGTGTTTAATGATCCATGGATAGTAAATATTTCTCATTTGTTACAAATATCCTGTGTCAAATCAAGAATAAGCTGCTGGTTTATTTTACTTCATATTTACACAATCAATTTAGCTCCTTTAACCCTGCTTAAAGAAATTATGAAGAACAAGTTGCCAATGATGTTCATAAATTTTAGGAATTTATATGTGTCCTTGAAATTTCTGTTTGTCTCCCTTCTTTAAATTGCTTATTAAAGTTACACTAGAAGCACAGCAAATGTGACACAGAGAAATAGAGTCTGTCTGGATCCTTGTTTTCTTTTCTAAGGTATATTAGGAAAAAGTAAAAAAAAAAAAACCTTGGTGCCAAAGATAATTTTGGGAAGGGATACAATCTGAAATGGTTTGAAATGCTCCTCTTTCATGTGAAAAAAAAAAATCAATTAGGCTTGCTTTAGAGTAAACAGTACTCTGATTATTGCAAATGGGATGTGATCTCATGTTCACAATGTCTTAAGAGCAGGATGAGTAGACAGAGCTGGTTCCTGGAAGTTGTTCTGTCATCGTGACCTTACCACTACTTTTGCTTAATTCTGTGAAATACAATTGACTCCTTGAAGGCAATTTGATTAAAAAAACCCATTGGAATCAAAATTGGGCCATTGAAAATGGAATTCAGTTCCTGGTGTGGTTCATGTTCCTGGTAACCTTGATATGGAGGCCAAATTCAGTTGTTTCAATGTCTTTTAATATGGGGTAATAGCTGTTTTAGAACAGTAATTTACAGCAGTATGATTTAAATGAAAAGTACAGGGGTTTTTCTTTTTTTTTTTGTATTAAGTACAGCTAAAGTGAAGTGTGGGGAATGAAAGTGCTTTAGAAGATGAAATATTCACATCAGTGTTTGAATATTTCTCTTTGCCTTAAACCTTTTTATTTCCTTATTTGCAATAGAAATGTGCTGCTGCTGACAGTGATGACTGAACCATCCTTATCTGCCCTCTTTCAGCTTCACAGTGGAAAGTCTTGCAGCCCTTCCCATTTGGGCAGGGTGACCAGCTTGAGGGAACAAGCTTTTTAGCTCCATTTTATACTTATCACTCTGGGTCTTGATTGCTTCTGGTTGTTTGATTGCTTCCAGCGCTCTTCAAGGGGACTTGCCTGTAATTGCACAAAACTGGGCAAAAAGAGTTGTGTGTGAATATATTGAGGTGGCATATTGATAAATCAGTGCTGCCTTAGCAACCGTTGGTGCTGGGAATGGTGAATTCATTGGTGAATGAATGAATGAATTCATTGGTGAATGAATTAATGACTTATTCAGTGTTCCTTGAAAACTTTTCACTGTTACACATCTCACCCAGTGTGACAATGCACTGGGACAAGGTGATGTGTGGTCTCCTCCTTTGTGCCCGTGCTCACTGCTGAAAGTGTCTCTTTATGTGATGAGGTATAGAAAATACCATCTCCGAATGGTTTGTGTTGCAAAGGACCTTAAAGATCATCTCGTTCCAACACCCCTGCCATGGGAGGGTCACTTTTCTCTGGACATGGCTGTTCACTGCTCCATCCAACCTTCCAGGGACAGGGCATCCACAACTGCTCTGAGCAGCCTGTTCCAGCATCTCAGCACCCTCACAGTAGTGAGGTACTGGGACAGGCTGCCCCGAGAAGGATCCTCTGACAAGAGCTGGGCCTTCTCCAGGGGCTTCAAAAAATGCATTTATTAACTGATTGGGAGAGGAGAAAACATAAAATAGAGATAAATTTCATCATGGTTTTTTTTTTTAGAATTTTTCTGAGGATTTTTAAAATGTTTTCCTGATTTACAGACATATTACGTACCACTTAAGAGATGATGGATGATGTGCTTTGCGTTGAGGAACAGTATACTTTTAATGTTATGGGAATCAGTTTATAGTAAAGCTTTTTTTCCCCCCACAGGAGATTTCTTATCCTTCAACAAACTTGTAGTTAAATGCTGATTTTTTATTTGTTTTTTATAGCACAATTTAGGTTAAGCTGTTTAAAATGAGGGTTGAAAGTAACATTTTTGTTTCTTAATATGTTATGGTTTAACCCCAGCTGGTGACTCAGTACCACATAGCCCCTTGCTCACTCCCCACCTTCCTTCCCCACTGTGGGGAGGAGAATCAGTTGGAGACAAAATATAAAACTCCTGGGTAAAGATTGGTTTAATAATGGAAACAAAAATTAAAATAATAATAGTGATGATTATAATGACAGTGAGAATAATGGTAATAATTGTGATGAAAAGAAAGTGACAACTTTCTTTTGTTGAATCAAGTGATTCAAGTGAAGAGAATCAAGTGATGCTCAGTGCAATTGCTGAGCACCTGCTGATGCCCAGCCCATCCCTGAGCAGTCATTGGCAGCTCAGTCTATACCAAGATGAAGCAGATTGGGTTTTTTTTCCTCAAAGGTAGAAGAGCATTCTTGTGTGTGAAGTTTATTGAAGAAGTGATAATAGATTAGAATGTGTGCTAGGGCATTTGGTGTGTAGAATTTCTAAAGCTGCATCCCATCTAAACCAGCTATGTTCAGGACTCAATTATTGGCATTTTAGATTCTCTTATGTGACCGTTATACTCTGTTTTAGAGTTACCTACATTTATTGATTTGGGACATATGCCAGTCCCTAATTGTCTCTTTCAAGTAGCATTTGTTGAGCGTTCTGACTCCATTATACAAATTCAGACTGTACAGTCCTTTGTGACAATCTCCCTGAGCAATTTTAGGGACTGTGTACTTGATCAGTCCTGGTCTTTGTCTTGCCAAATTCTGTCATTCATACTCAAAGCATTTCGAAACTACTTGTCTGTTGCTAGTTGATGTATTTTTTTCCACATGTTAGTCTGTGTAGTTATATTGTGGATATCAGTCATTATCTCTGCCAGGTGGAAGCATTCTGTGTGTCACTTTACCTCTGAATCCTCTTGTGTACTATTTTCTTTCTGCAGTCAAGCAGCCCCTCACTCTTTTGGACAGATTTATGCAGCTCTTCTCCCTGGAGGAAATTTCAGTTATGTTTTTTGCTGGTTGCTTATTTTCACATTACTGTGCCCCAAGCCACCAAAATTAAAAAAATGCTTATCCCCCAATTTCTCTATCTTCTTTCGTTGTGGCTCAGACTTTTCTGTTTGGTTTCTCTTCTCCATTCCATTAGAAAGTCTTATTTCATATATATGTACACACATGTTATATATGTATATGGTTTGTTAGAAGAAGTGAAGGATGTCTTGCCTATTAACATTGCTGTTAATGGAAGGTTTTTGGGGTGATGGTTCATCGCCCTCCTGCCCCTGCCATTATAATTCTGATAAAATTTTTCCTGAAAGGTTTTAAATTGAATGCAGGGAAATTTCTTCTCTGGTTATGCCTAACCTGCATTTTGGAATGCATCTCTCTAATTGAATGTGACAGACACTTACTTGAAAATGATGTTTATTTCTAGTCTTTAAATTAGTCCTGGAGCTGCAAATATCACAGTGGTGCTGAAGAATAAAGGAAGCTTGGGGTGAAAGCAGTTGATTTAAGTTCAGCAACTATGAGTTCAGTTCCTGACTCTTGCTCCTTCCTGACTTCATTCCTGACAGTGGTAAAATAATTTTGGGTTTTTGAGGTATTTTCCCAGTATTTTGAGGATTGTCTTCATTATTCCTACTGACTTACGATGTAAATTATTTAGAAAAAAAATCTACCCTTCATTCTTTGCTTCCATCTGAGAGATAGATGATGGTTACTCCATTCCTTTATCTCAACTTCTGTTATCTTCACCAAACAGGGGAACAGATCTCCTGCACATGAGCACCCACTGTCCCAGTAGGACTGGGACATTCTGAGAGTTCCAGAACTTGTAGATGGCTATAGGGGATCCATTCATGAAAGTGCACTATGCTGTGCTGAAGAGTCTTCAAGGTCTTGGAAAACACGAGTGAAAGGCACTTTTCTCATTTGTGCAGAAATATAGTAAAAGTTTTAATTGTGTCAGCACATTTCTTGGCTAGGCTGATGTTCAGCATACCTCTAAAAAAAGAAAAAAGTAATACAGTCCAGTGGATATGGACTCTTTATGCAAAATGTCCATGCCACTGTAGTCTCTGTAGTAAAATTCCAAGAAGGAATATTTTGTTTTAGCTCTCTAGTAGAAAAATTAAAGCAACAAAATACAAAGCAGCAACAAGAATTCAACTTCCCAGATACAAAAAGTATGAGAAGAGTTTTTGTAAGTATTTGGTTGTCTTAAATGTCTTGTCAAGGAGCTGGCCAGAATTGGATTTCAGTCCAAGTTAATGGCAGAACTGATAATAGGAGCTGTCAGCAAGGAGCAATAGGAGTAACTCTGATTTCTTGGCATGTCAAGAATTCCAGGAAGGACTGTGCTTCCCCGAGACAGAGTGACTCCTACAGTTGTGTGGGAATGTATTCAGAAGACAAATAGGTTTCAATCAAAATTAACCTGGATGATGCATAAAAAACTGGGAACTGAAATAGGCAGTTGTTTTTGCTGGCTGGAAGGGTACAATTTCAGTCATGTCTGCTGCCCTGTTTCAAAAGATGCCTTCCCAGCTGCTTTCTTTTTAAAGCAAAACAAAGATGTGCTTTTCTTGTTGACACCTATGGAATCACTTTTTTTTTTTTTTTTTTTTCAATGTAGAAGTTATTAAAGTTAGAGAAGAGATATAAAGTTTTTAATAGTTGGTGGAGAGCTTTAAAGCATGAAGGCTCTTAGCAGCAGAATAAGTAGGAGTCATATTTATGGTGATGCAGAAGAGGTTTGTTTTGTTGTATGTTGGCTGTTTCTTAGGAAAGCTGTAATTCAGGATATAGCACTGTCTAGATCATATTTCTGCAGAAATTAGAAATGCTGCTGGATAATGCTCAAGCCTTTTGGTGGTAAGTCTGAAAACCTTGTAGAGGATTTCAACATAGGAACCTGTCTAATGGTGTCAGGTAATAGAATGATTGTAGTACTTCCAGAAATTGTATATTGGGAGAATTATTAGAAAATTCACATTCAGTTAATCTAGTTCAAAAGTCTAAAATACCAGAGATGTCACAAGAAGCTGAAGGTTACAAAGGGTTTCATTTGGAAGGTGAATAGAACAAGACTCTGCTGAACTACGGTGTGGATTCCCTTCCCCCTTAACTGTTATATACAATGGACAGTTAAACAAGTTGTAGTGGCTGTGCAGCTTTGCTGCCTGATTCATTGTGCATTTAATTTAATTCACTGAAGGTGACCTTTTTGTATTTCAGTACATTGACACAAAATTTGCTGGCTCTGATTACCCAGGCTGATGTTGGAACTTCCCATGGTAGAAAGGACATGATAACTGTACCCACATGCTATGATGTGACCTGGCCTTTGGGTGTTTATTTAACTGACTTGACACAATTTAAATTTCCTCATCAGCCTTGCTCACTTTTAGGGGGTAGCTAAAAATGTATCTCAGCCATGTCCTTACCCATTATGTGCAAGCTACCCTGGGTAGCAACTGCTTCAGCACAGTGCAGAAAACATTTTTGACTTTTAATTGTTGAGTGTTTGGGCCTCTCATCTAGAGAGGAATTACTTTGTTATGCACACACACTCTGATACCTTTGAAGTATGATACCAATATGATACCTGTCATCTCAAAAGAAATGGTGAAATTGTGACTTGTTCTTGAGTGGGATGGTGGTTGTGGTTGGTTGTAGTTGTTTTTTGCCAATCAGTTTTGGAAACTGATCCCTGCAGAAGCTTTCCAAAGGGATGGGAATTAAATAACTTCTTAGACAAGGAGGACAAGGCTTCACTCTGGTCTTTTGCTCACCTCTTATACTTAAGGTTGTAAGAAAACAAATGAATGCCTGATAATCCTTTCACTCGAACAAATCATCTCCTGTCTAGCTCTAGATTTTCTTTTTCTTTGTGGCTTTCTGGAAGTCACAGGTCTTAAATGAGTTTTATAGGAAAATCTTGATCAGTAAAGCTGAGTTACTTTCCCTCAGTATTAAATTCCAAGAGTAAATCTAGGCATTTAATGTGAAATACTGATTTTTACTCTGCCTAATTTTTGTTTCTTAATAAAATGTCTTACAGTAGCAGTAATTTTTTTCTGTGTTCAGCTCCAATTTAATGCTAGAATTCAATCTACTTGACATATTTCAATTTTCCAATAGAAGTTTGACTCTAATTTGATGTTTAGACACAGGTTGAATCTTGTCTTTACATATTAATAAGTATTCTAGAAAGGTATCTGATTTTCAAAGCAATAAATTTAAAAAACTTCTGTTTGTAGAGCATTTGAAAACATCTAGTGTTATGAAAACCCACACAAAATGAACTTTCTTTAGAGAAGACTCTGCTTGTCTGCTCATAATGGCCTCAGCTGTTTAGTTTGCCCCTAAATAAAAACAAATTGGTGTGCACAGAATAATATTAAGACCCCTACATTAATAGATTTTGATGTTATCTAAAGCTTGGGAAGCTGTATTTGTTTACACAATGATTTGTAATGTAGCTTTTTTGGTTTGTGAAGAAGTGCAGTGTAAAAGCTGTTTTCTTTGAACTTGTAGAGAATTCTGTGTATTTTTATAGCTCTGATACTTCAGTTTGTCTTGTAAAACATACTCAAGGAGCAGAGTAGTTTACTGAATAAAGGTTTTTGAAAATGCTGTGGATTTTAGAAAGCTGCTGTACATGTTTGCACCTGGGCAATCCACCTGTAGGAAGAAATTATTCTCTTGAGTTTAACATTTTGTTCACACTACCATGTGCACCAGATTTATGGTATTAGCTCTTCATTAATAGGCTCTGTCTAGGTGAACTCACCTTTGTTAATCTGGTTTCTACCTCTATTTAATTTAAGTATGCAGCAAATAGAAACTGATCTAATTTCGAGGACTATTCATGGTGTGTGCCTGATCCTCAGTGTATAGAATTTTCCTATGAAGAATAAGGATTATAGTACAAATTCAGATGAAAAGCAGGATGGTTGTCAATAGGGTTTAATTTTCTTGAAATCAATCTGAAATAGAAGTGACTGTAATTCTGCCTGAATGAAAGTGACCCTAAGGTATAGAAGTAAAAGATATCAAGTCTGGAGCTATTCACCTCTGCAGAATGGCACTCCTCATAGTAGTTCTTTCAGTCTTTGCAGGTTTTTTTTCAGAGTAGCAGTGACTTCAGTGTTAAGGAAATTTCTCAAGCAAAATGATTTCCCTGTTGTAAGATTTTCTTCTCTAATGCAAACCAAAAATCCCCAAAGGTTATTTAGGGCAGCAAGCAATTTGGCTGCTGTAAGTTGAGTTGTTTGGGTTGGATCTCATCTGTCTTATCTGGGTGTTTTTGTGTGATGTGTGTTTTTAAGTGTAATATGAGGACAATTGTGGATTGAAAGTGGATCTTGCATCTATTGCCAAAGCTGGGAACACATGTAGCTGTCTCTCAGGGTATATGTTCTGGATGGCAATACTGTAATAATAAAATAGCGAGTCCTGTGTAATTTAAAACAACCAACTGCTCTTCTCCCAGTTTGCTATCCTACCCTTATGCATAAGAAGCTTTCCAAGTAAATTGTCTGCTGGTGTTAAAACACACCTGCTGGAGTGGATCCAGAGGGGAGGGGAGCCACAAAAATTATCTGTGTGTGGAATATCTGTTCTGTGATGAAAGGCTGAGAGAGCTGGGTGGTTCAGCCTGGAGGTGAAAAGGGAGTACGTCTCCTCCAGGGAAATGTTCTTGTGGCCTTTCACTACTTAAAAGGGGCTTATAAGAGAGAACAGGGATGAACTATTTCATAGGACCTGTTGTGACAGGACAAGGGGTAATGGCTTTAGACTAAGGGAAGGTGGGTTTAGACTGGATTTAAGGAAGACATTTTTTATGATGAGGGTGGTAAAAACTGGCACAGATTTCCCAAAGGTGTAGATGTTCCATCCCTGGAAACATTCCAGGTCAAAGTTAGATGGGGCTCTAAGCAATCTGATTTAGTTGAGGTTATTTCTACTCACTGCAAGCCAGTTGGAGTAGATGACTTGCAAAGGTCCCTTCCTACTAAAACTTTGCTTCTATGATTTTTGAATCAAAATTTTTTAAGATGTGACACTGAAAGTAGTTATTTATATGAAAGAAGAAATCACACAGAGGTTGTGATCATTCATATGGATGATGTATGACATTGGTAAATACTACCTTAACAGTTATGCTTGAACACAGTCAGTGAAGCCAAATCTCTGCTTCAAAATGCTGCCTCTCACATTTGTTGATTTTATCAGTAGAATCATTTAATAAGTTCTTTTCTGCAGATGATATTATAGAAGTAGTCATTGGTTAATTACCATAAATCAATAATTTGTCTGGTTCTTGAAATGTCTACCATAAAACAGCAGTAATCTTGAATCTGTGAACAAGGGGAGAAATTTGATTTGGGAATTTGCACAGAAGCATCACAAAGTACAAGTTACGTTTGGTGAGGTGGAGGGAGGGGGGCTCCTAACTTAAAGCTGAGGTGTCTGTCTCCTTTTGACAGAAGTAATGCAACACCATCACACTGTGTTTTGAGGCTGAATGTTGAAAATGACAGCAGGTAGTGTGAACAACTAAGTGGTGAACAATGGTTTTGCTATAATTTACATGGCTACAATATTTAATTGGATTTTTTTTCAGAAAAGTGCTGATATAAATTAACTACTAATCTAAGGGAAGTGTTGTTTGAACAATCATATTTGTTGTGTAATTTGTGGAAAAGACATTCTCTTAAGGGTTTTAAGAGCTTACTGCTGTGGCAATTGATGGTTTTCCAAGGTTGAAAAAAACTCAGGTAATTTAGGTCCATCAAATAATCAACATAAGTGGCAAGAAAAGAAATCATTGTTTTGTAGTTTTAATTTATTAGAAACAAAAACTCTAGTTATGTCCTTTTTTGTGATGTTTTGTATGCAAAATTTAATGTTGTTAGGAAAAACCATGGTCATTGCAATTTAGTGTCTTAATTGCTAAAGATGATTTTAATTAGAATAAAAACTTTAACAAGGAAAAGTGGTTTGAGAAATAATTGAAAAATTGCATTATTGAAACTACAAGTTATATTTTGATTTTAATTTTAAGAACAATGAATTACCTCTTTCCTGAAAGAGGTTTATTAGATAGACAAATTTTTTTTATATCATATTTTATATTTTCTAACTCATTTTGAAGAATGTGTTGGAATGGTCTCCTTGGCTATAGAACGTGGGGTTTTCTTTTTGTTTTGTGAAGTTAGTAATACTACATTACAGAGGGTTTATTTTAACTTTAGAAATTTTTTGCTTTATTGCAGTAGAAGAGTAAACATCAGTCCCTAACATCAAATGTCTTGTGAAATGTTTAGTTGTAGGTGGAAAGTACTGCAGTATCCTCCAACTGTTATCTTCAAACTTTCATAATAAAGGTAGTAAGATTATGAAGGTTCATTTGTTCTGTGCAATGGTGTCAGTATTTGCAGGGGAGCAACCCAGCCGTCACCAGTCAGCTTCTCTTATTCCTATCAATTTCCTTTCCCTTCTCTAAATTTCCCTTCTCTCCTCCCTAAAGTTTCATAGAAACTGAACAATTCTGGTGGAATCATTCATTCACATGTTGCATTATAGAGCAGAGTTACATTAGCTCATGTTCTGTATCTCCAAATGAGTGCTTTTGGAGCTGCTTAAATATTTGAGGTGGAATTTCATTTGTCTGGAAACATGGCAAAAAGCAGGTGTGAGCGCTGCAGCTTTTTCAAGAGAGTTTAGTCTTCCTATCCAGTTTGAAGAGAAATATGTTGGACAAGCTCTTATCCCTGTCTCACTGTTCCCTTAAATCTGAAGTGCCTGTAGACTCCCTGCTGATCCTTTTTCCCAGATCTGGCTAGTGTTGCTCACCGCAGACACTTGTCTTTTGTTAGAAACTAATTATTGGATTGTTAGAGCAACAAGAACCAGAATAAGAGAGATATCAGACATTTTGTCTCTGGAACATTTCTGTTGGGCTTTCAGAAGTCTTGAGTTTGACCAGGAGTTGGGGTGCTCTGAGCTTGGAGCATTGGCTCCTTGTAGAAGATCAGACAAATATATTCACTCATCCATTTTGCCTTTTCAGGTGCATTATTTACGTCATGCTACACAGGTGAAAATGCCAGAGATGTCTGTCACCATTTTTTGGCTCCTTTTGCAATGTTAGGGATTCCTCAAGAGATTAAAACTGACAATGGTCCTGCTTACACTTCTCAACAACTTTCCTCCTTTTTCACCCTATGGTGAATTTCTCATATCACTGGCATCCCTCACTCCCCCACAGGACAAGCAATTATTGAATGTGGTCTTTCAATGCTTAAGCAACTTTTAGCTCAACAGAAGGGGGGAATGCAAGGATGTACACCAATGGAACAGCTACACGAAGCACTGTGTGTTTTCAGTTTTTTAAATTGCTATGCTGATAGCAAAATTTCCCCTATAATAAAGCACTTTTCTACTTCTAAAGAAATATTATTAGACATAGGGTAAAATGCATGAGTCTTGTAAAAGACTCAGAAGGTGGAAAAATTATAGGCCCATTTCCCCTCACTACATGGCAAAGGGGTTATGCTTGTGTTTCCACAGATACGGGTCTTCGTTGGGTTCCAGCCAAGATCATCAGGCCCTTCATCGAACAACCAGCTGATCAAAATACAGAAAAGCATTAATGCCCTTGAAGAAGTGGTTTGGGTTTCCTAGAGATGTCGAAGTAATAAAGGATAAATCTTCCGTCCTTGGGGAACCAGTTGATCATGTGTCCAGAGGCGGTCGATACTGTGCTCCCTTTCCTTTTGATGACTGTTTTCTTGCTTTAGACTGGCAACACCCAGACCCCAGCCAGTATGTAACCTCTTTTGAACATGAGCTTTCTGCAGGTCTGTTAATTTCCTTTCCCTGCTTGGCCTGTCAAACAGGGCGTCATCAGGCGTGGACTCTGTGTGAGTGCCAAAGGTGTGGGTGCCTTTGGTATTGTGCATCTCATAAAAGAAGAGCTGATTGTCGCCATTGTGACCCTTTAAGGAGAAGTTGGAATAATATACAAATTAAACAGCTGGTGTGTGGGCATCGATATGGTTTACCTGAACATCAGGAGTTATCAAGTGAGCAATGGCTTGCGGTTGTTAATAAGTTTTGTAGTTCTGACTCCTCCCACAGCAGCAATGGGGAGTCCTCTATCACCATTGCCTCAAGGTAGTATTTGGCTTATGTCAGCAAAGCCTTTCTCAGAATTAGTGCTTCCTCCTGTTACTTTTACTTGTCCTGTTAATCAGCCAAAAACAAATGTATGGATAACTTTAGCCAATTTAACAGGACAAGATGCTTTATGCTTGGCTGCAGCCTCTTCTGAAAACCCATTTTCTACTCGTCTCCTTGGTTTACTTTTAGATACATGGCCACATTCTCCTTTGGTCATGTTCTTTATTTTGAGAATCATGCTGATGCTTGGGACCAATGGGTCCCATATCTCCCTTGTGCAGCCCTTGACCCTCAGGAATTAGAACTTCTACGATCTGTAAAGATGGACCTTTGTGTTAGATTTAATTATGCTGGAGCCAACCAATCTAAAGATAGGATGCTTCTCCAAGCCAACCCATACTCAAAAATGGAAGTGCCTGGTGTAAATTGGTGTTCCACCAACATCTCCTGCTCTACTAATGCTCCATTATCGTTACCAGCAGGAATGTTTTTTATTTGTGGAGACAGAGCTTGGCCATCGCATATTAAGGGAGACCCCTGCAGTTTAGGGTGACTCTTGCTGTTGATACCCAACACATCCATGATTTTACAATGTAAGTTTCTGCGGAGAGATAAGTGCAGTATTCATGTGTTACCCCTGACTGCAATGATAACCTTGACTTTTGGTCACCACAACAGCGTTGGGCTTTCTCCTTTTTTGCTCCAGGAGTATTGGCCAGAAAGGCAGTGCGATTATTAAACAAACTAGGCTGCTGGTAAGCTTGACAAACTAATGCTACTTCGCTTGCTTTAACAGGATTGTTGACCGTTGTTGGTTGAATTAGACATGCTGCATTGCAGAATCAAGCTGCTATTGATTTTTTGCTTTTAGTGCACAGACATGGATGTGAATCTTTTGATGGAGAGTGTTGTATGAACCTCTGATCACTCACAATCTATTCATGCGGGTATTAAAGCTTTACAAGATAATGTAGCCTATTAAAGATAATAGATGGAGCTGATTGGTTTAAAAACCCTTTTGGAGACTGGGGGATTACTGGATGGGTCAAAAATTTAATTAAGACAGGAATATTTGTATTAAGGATGCAATTAATTATAGTGATACACCTGCCTTGCTTGAGTCAATGTATTCAGAGATTGATTAATAAATCAATAAAACAAATAAATGATTGTAGAACAGAAAGGGGGCAATGTAGGAGATCAGGCAGCTACAGAAGCTGAGTTGGGTAGCACTGCAGACCTTCTGGCCCTGGTACAGTGGAAGCCATAGGAGAGATCAACTCAAGGCAAGAACAAGAAATGAAGACATCACGTTTGACCACTCTGGTGCAAGAGGATGTTAACAAGGACTTGATAACTGGAAAGATTATGTTGTTAAGGGAACAGGGGCAAGCGGATATGAGTAGAAAACTTTGTGTGGAATTTAGAGAACTATAAATTCTGGTGATTAGTGTAATAAACTGGCTTTGCTTGCATACAGCATGGTCTGTTTCTCTCAATTGCTGCATCTCCTGGCTCAGGGGTTGGCCATGGGCTGCCCTGTGTGTTCAGACAGGAGGAAATCATGATATAAGGCACAGGTACCATGAAAATATTCCTGCTTCCTTCTCCAGCTCTGAATGTAAATAGTTTTGCTAAGGAAACTTGCTCACTCCTTCCAGCCCTGGCTCCCTAGGTCACACTCTTGTTTTCTGCTTTCTCAGGATTAAACTCATAATTGCTTCTTGGCCTTTTAAAGTTTTTTTTCCTTCTGGCACCTCCACCAAGCTGGGGAGAGGTCATTGGGGTTAAATCAGTGGCATGCCCCAGGCTTTTCAAAAACACTTCTACCACTTCAAGGTTGATTATTTCCCAAAAGTAGCTTGTAACAGAGGCCTTTAGGAGAGATCCAGTGACTTGGTAAACAGCTTCTGCTGTTTCAGTTCCATGAATGTTTTAAAAATATTAAGTACTTATATAGTTTAGCCAAAGAAAGGCGATTTAGGATATTAAAATTAAAATAATGATTCCAACTTTCACAAGCTATTTTCAGAGCCTAGTTAGTAACTTCGTTTGCTAAATTTCTGCACAATTGAAACAGAGCAGCTGCTGTCTGCAGAAAAGTGAACGTTTGGGCAATTGGTCTACTTCTGGAAGAGCCAGAGTACCTTTTACAAAGATATATGGAAAAATAGATGAAAATGGTGATTTTCAGAAGAAAATCCAAATTGTAATTTTCATTACTTACATATTTTAAATTTTATACTAAGAAGATATTCCATAGTACTTCATTCTTTGCAGAGAGGAAGAACTAAAATTTTATTAGATACAACTTATGCTAAAAGCATTTCCTTCAAGGAGGTCTTTGTGGTTTTTATTGAGCACTTAGACTAACAATCCTTACCTATTGTTAGTGCTAAATTACATTTCATTTTGACAGTTGACCACTGTGTCACTTTTCCAGAGACTATGTTCTTCATGCAGTGAATGTGACATAACGAGAATGGTTTATCTTGAATATTGTTCCTTGTAGATTTTTTTGTTCTTACAAAGGTGCTTTAAGAGGCTTCAAGGTTCCTGGGAAGAGTGTTTTTTTCATTCTCTTGTGTTTTTTTCACTGCAGAAGTTGTGAAGTGTTGAAAGCATAGATTTTCCTTGATTAATGTAGCCTTAGAGATTATCAGCTTCTTGGCAGTATGTCCCTGAAGGTTCTTTTTATTTTTTTTTCCCTTCCCATCTCCTTCCTTTTCTTCCCTCCAAGATACAGAGGAGTAAAAAGGTATCTACCTTCTTGAGCATAGCAATGGAAATTAGTCTTATTTCTAGCTTTAAAACTGAAGTTGTTCCTGAGATATTTTACAGACATAAGGCATACTGGATCTGTGAAGACTATGTGGCATAACAGAAACTTGATTTAGTGTAGCAACAGCTGAGCTTCTGTTTATGTGCTCCTGATTCCGAATTGTTGTCTGTAGCTCTTTGCATTTAGAATGCCTTTAAAAGAACCAGACTCCACTGATTTGAAACCATGCTGGTTTGCTTTAGATTAGGGAAGCAAACCCAATTACATTCTCTCTTTGCATTCAGAATTACATGAGTGTCATGAAGTAAAATAATGAAGACATTGTGCGTAGTCTTATATAATTGTCTGGAGTTTCTAAAAGATGTTGCAAGTTGTAGTTTTCCCTTTCTGTGCTTAACTCTAGGAATGCCTGCTGTTAATTGACAGTGGGTACGTGAAAATACTTGCAAGAAAAGTGTTTTGTTTGATCTGTTTGTTTAAGAAAATGCAATAGTATTTAGTCTGTGAACTGCAGTTATGAATACTTCCACGTCAGGTGATTTGTGTGTAAAGCTGATTAGTAAATGTGAGCACTTGGAATAGTATTTATTAAACCACTCTAGTGAACTGCTAAGAAAAATAGTTCTTAGCTATTGTTGCAGGACTAATTCAGCTTGTTAGATAGCACATATCACTGCTATGCTGAAAAAATCAGGGGAGTTTTCAGTTGTACTGATAGCAATCGGTTTAGTAAACATGACTAAGAATTTAATTGTGTAGGGCACTGAATTTATTTAGCCAATAAATTTGTCCTAATAGTGTCTTCCTTCTTAAGATTAAAGTTGCTGTTTATATATCGGATCAATGTCCTGAGTTTCCTCCCAAATTCCTTGTCCCTGAAAGAAGAATTGTTTTAGCAACAATTGTATCTATACAGAATTAATTTTTCTTGAAGATTTCTTTGATAGAAGGTCAGCAGGAAAGTTAGAACCCAGGCCTGAATTTAGATCTTCCTTTTGGAGACCGTTGCTGTGTAAAAGGGAGCATCAGACATCATGTTAATCTGCTATTACATCATATAATCTGCTATTACATCAAAGCAGATGTAATATCTAATTTTTGAGTCTGTTTTTAAAGCTGTCTCATCTTTTTATATAAAGAGAAGCCTTCAGATTAAAGGCTTTGAATAAGCTTCCCATCTTTGGATTAGGATCTCAGCTCTAGAGAACCTGAGCTAATTACTAAGGGTGTCTAGTTGCCTCCTTTGCACTGATCTGAAGTGGATTTGTGTAAGATCTCATTGCTGTTCATTGCTGCCCAGTTCCAGCATGGACAGATGGCCTGTGAATGAGCAGCAGATTGTGCCTCACAGACCAATTTCTTTGAGGAAACTTTTCTGGCATTCCTTGCTCCTTGGGCAAGAGAGGAGAGCTCTGGAGCAGGGTGGATTTCTGGTGACTGGCTGATGTGAGCAAAGCTCAGCTCTGGTGCAGGAAGAGTGGTAGTAGTGGCTGGGCTTTAAGCTGGTTGTGCCCTTCCTTCTCACAGCTTTTTGTGTTCTGCTGCTGAGTGGGTCAGGGAGAGAGAGAGAGAGCCCTGTGCTGCAATCCCAGCAGGAATTCTCTGGGATAGATGTGGTCTTGTAGATCCCAGCAGTGGTGTGGGGGATGGTTGGACTGGAGGGCTGAACTAAAATTTGAAGTTTAAAGAAGGAAAATGTCTTTTCTCATGATCCTATTCAGTCTATGTGTAGAATGCAATTAGAAATGTTTTGATCTTTCACATGATTTAGGCTTTTAAAACCTTGTGTCAGATATTCATGGTTGGGTTTGATCTGCCTTATTACTGTCCGTGTAGGCTTAACCAGTGACCATTACTTTTACTGTTAGAATGAGTATTACAACTGCAGAGGAAAAGGCTCTCAGGTTTTTGATGTTCAGTTTGTCATGCCTTTTTTTCTCATTGGGTCAAAATCTTCCTTTTTTGTTCTGAACATTTTAGGAATTGGGCTACATAGCAACGATGCTTGATGCTGAACATGGGGGTTCCTAACTACAGCTGTCCCTGGAGTACAACTCACCAATGACATAAAGAAACGAGGGCACTTCTCTTGTCTGTGAGAAGCTTACTAAGCTGCTTGCCCTCTCTGGCAATTGGTGCTTATTTGGTTAAGACTTAAAGAACCTTAACACAACATTTATTCATAGCATTTTCCACAGTTTTTTCATATTTCTTACCTGAGAGATTCTTTGCATTAATACCTGAATTTTGAAACATAAATAGCTCTACTTAATGAAGAGCATTAGACATATATATTTTCTGTATGTAAGCATGTGTGAGAAAATTACAGTTTGGAGCTTGAGTATAATGAATTCAGAGGCTATTATTTATCATAGTCGTGATTGCCAGTGTAGTGTATATATAGATATATGTTTATTTTATTTAATACCTAGGGTGATGTCATTGTGCTGAAAAATATATTTTTTCCACCTGTGATGGAGCCAGATTTGTTTTGTTCAAGTATCCTCAGGTGATTCCATTTCCTGACAGAGCCTTATGAGGTGAAGACCCTCACTGGGGACAGGACATTCTGTGTGTTTTGTGTGCACAAATATGTGTTTAATTCACCTTAAGGCATACAATAAAAATTCCTCAACACTTTCCTTTGTAAAGTTCCAGCTTAGACAACTACTTTTACAATAATATAAAAGGACATGAAAAATTGTATTTGGAACTTCTGGAAACTAGTAGAAGAATATGAAAAGTAATAGGCTTAAGGGCAGGTTAAATATGTTTTCTACTTGTATCTCAAGTTACTGCAGCTGTTAACTATCAAATAAGTTTTTTACCAAATAATTCTAGGAAGTCAAAAGGTATTGCATGATCTGGTATGTAAAATATCAACTTTGAAACAATGACCTGAATCATTGCCTTTCCCAAGCTGCATTTATCAAACTTTGTAGATGTTGTTGTGGCTGATCAATAGATTTTCTCTTAGCAGAGAATGTGGTGAGCCCTCCTCTCCTGGTCCCGTTCCAATGTTGGATAATAAGAACATAACTAATCCATCATCTCTCTGCAGTTTGCCAGTAATCTGTTATTAATGCTTGTATTCAAGTAAATAAAACTAAACCTGACAGATATAAAAACTGTTGTATTCACATCCCAGTGATGAAGTGAGGTGTAAAAATCTGGCTAGGAACTGGAAAGTATAGCTTTTCATGAAACCTAATGACAGTGTCTAGCTTCCTGATGAAGACACATTTTTGTGAATGTCAGTGCACAGAGAATTGTTTATACAGACTGCAATGATGGTTGCTAAAGAAATATTGAAATATAGAACAACAGCCTTCTATTGATTTTGTTATAATTCAAATACATTATCACTTGTGTAGTATCATTTCATACAAAGAATCACATAGAGTATGACAGGTGATCCTTGAAAAGGAAGTCATGGGGAAAAAGGTTTTCTTCTACTACCTTAAAGACTTCATATGGATGTTGTCATGTGTTTTGTTTCTAAAACCAATATTATGGAAACTTGAAAGAGAAGAAACTTTGAATTAAACTTTTTTTTCTTGTGGTGTCTAACGGTATCTAATACAAAAGTTTACATTTATGAATGGTGATTGTTTCTTTAGGTTTCTGTATCACATTTATGCTGAGGTACTGCTTATCTAATAATTGCAATACTTAGTGGCAGAACTACTTTTTTAGAAAGGAAAAGTTTTTATCCTTTTAAAATAATGGGTCACTATGCGCATGAGTTAGTAAAACCCTTTGCATTCCCTTGACATTGAAAATAAATTGCAAATCTTTGATGTCATTCATCTAAATTATACCTCTGCTAGGAAATCTCAATTAGAGGTTAGCAGGGTGCAGGCAGACGAGCTGCACTGCTTTAGATTCTTACAACAGAAGGAAGCCTTGAGGGGGTCTGTGTGTTTGTGCGTGTGCTCTGCCTTATCCCTGGCTCTCCTGAAGCCTGGAATCCAGGGCTGTGCAGAGCTCTGCAGATGTCTGCTGCATCGGGCATTTGGAGACAAGGCCACATCCTCTGAATGAGCTCAGGAATTTGGCTGTTTTGGGCTGACTTAGCCCCCCTTTTTCTGCTACTTTGACAAGTGCTTGTCCTGTTGTTGGTGTCACTATCTCCTTGAGGAGTCAGGGGCATTCTCACTCAAAACCAGAAAGTAGAACTCTAGGTTCAAATGACTGCTCAGAGTAGAAAAGATTTGCCCTGAATTGACAAGATTTATAATAATATGTTTACTAGCTGTTTGTAAAACTTTCACAAATCCCAAGTCATTCCTGCCTTAGCTCCACATACCCTGCTCTTTCTGAATGAGTCAGGTTGTCTCTAAAGCAAATGAAAATATCACATTCTTAATTTCTGTTTACTATAGAAAATTAATTATTTAAATGATTAGCAAAAAATACTTTAGGATACAAACTTTTATACTATTTTTCTTTTTTTTTTTTTTTTTTTTAAAGTTGCTTTTAAAACCTTCATTCAGTATTGGTTTGTCGTGTAATGGGAGGGAAAAGAATGAACTTTGGAAGACTTGAATTTTATTTTCTCTTAAGAAGAGGTTAAAATAACGTGCCTGTGGATTGTTTTGTTGCAACAGTATTTATCAGAGTAGAGTCAATTTAAGCTTTTGCTCTGTTGCTCTCTCTGTGGAGAGACAGATGGCTAAAAAGAATATAAAGAATGGAGTATTTTATCAGTTCTTTCTGTTTTCAGTAAAATTTCTCATTGGGTCCCTTGGCTGCCTGAACACAGATGCAGAAAACAGGAAGAGATAGTTCAAGAAAAAGAATTTGTATATAAAATTTGATCCAGTGAAATACAGAAAAAGTCTATATCTTCCCCACTCCTTCAAAACCAAATTACTGAAAGCTAAAGAGCAACAAAATCCTAAAAGTTCATATCTTAACTGAGTTTTTACATTGGTCATGTTGTGTGCTCCTGGGCAAACTGGGCTGACTTTTTTCAGATGTTAAACTTTTATAAGTGATCACGCACAGTACTTTGTTCTGTCACTTTGAATTTCTGTTCATATCTCCAGTTCAGTGAGCCTTTTCCAGTGTTATCAAACATGACTCAGTATTGGGAAATACTATCAGAATATTAAATTTGAGGTGCTTTGTTTAATTTTCAAGTTTCATTTATTGGCATCCTTCTAATATGCATAATTAATGAAACACCTTAAGCCCAGTCCATCTGAATGCTGCTGGCTATCAGCTGGTAGCAGAGGGTTCATCGTAAATACCAAGCCCTATTTTTTGCTCCATTATTTAAAAAACAAAACCCATTTCTCACTCTCGTATTTTATGTTTGTATTGAAAGAAACCCCAGCAAACCAACAACCACAACAAACTGTCTCCTGGTGATAAGGCCAGAGGTGATTGCTATCACACAGGGGAAGAGCTCAACTACTGCTGCAGGGAGACACAAGAAGAGCTCACTTAATGAAAGGACAGGTTATGCCTCTGAAGAGGCAGTGAAGGAGACTGGCTGAGGCTTCAGGATCTACAATAAGGTTTTTAAACAAAGAAATGGTGGAAGAGTAGACAGCCAGGTGATGGGAAGCTTTAGAGAACAAAAGAGGGATACCTGGGAACAAGAGATGTTAAGAAATGTGAAGGGAGTTCTAGACTAAAGGGATGTATTGGAATCTACAGAAGAAATGCATTTGATATAAGAGATATGGTAAAATATGGAATGCAGGGATGATGAGATACTATAGCTAATAAGTAGCTTGCATTGCATTCATCACTGCATTTCAATCATTGAAAAATCAAAACTTTATTTAAGGAAAAAAATGTTCAGAGAAAGCCCTTTATATAGTTAATAGCCTGTATGGTCACTGAGCTGCCAAATATATGCTGAGCTTAGTATTCCCACTGTGATTTCTTTTTCCATAATGGAAAGAGCAGGAATGGCTTTCATAAAGACTATTTGTCATCTTTTAAAGGATGTAGTGGGTTTTTTTATTTCTTTTTCGTTCTAAAAACATGGCCTTTGGCATTCACAACATGCATTTTTCATAAATGCAATTCCTTGGCAGAGTGAACTATTTTGATGTTTTTAAGAAGTAGGATTGTATCAGGCAAAAAACTTTTGGTAGTTGAATGCAGGGTACCATAGACTTTTCATAATGCAAAAAAAGTGTTTGCTAGACAGAAACATCATCAGATTGTTTAAAAGTGTTGATGAAAATGTTTTGTTTTAGAATCTTGAATTATATTCAATCTGTTGAAGTTATTTTGTGCTGTCTTCTACATTTCTGTTTAAATTATGATTAGGAAGTTAGTTCAAAGATACAATTCCTAACGAAGCCTGCTCACATAATTGTTGGGAGGCTGAAATCCAACTCCTTGGCTCTGATTCAGCCAAACAGAGCTTCTTTGCTTTTAAACTACAGTAACTTGTGTTTGTAACGAGCTATTCCACAGATATAGGTACTTTTACAGACTAATTATAAATACCTTATTATAGCTTTCTGGAAGGTTATTAAATTAATATATGATATGGTCTTAGATAATTCCAGGGGACTCTGTTGTAATCTTGTGGTTTGTTCTGTATAAATGTCCAAGCAGTAGCAACTCCTGTTTTGTCTGTTATTCACTGTTACTACCATGTTAAAGTTCAAGTCTGTACAACCTCAAATCAAAGGTTGGCTATTTGTCATGCTTAAGAATCTGTGGGTTTGGGGGTCTGCAAGAAAATTCTGTCTTCAAAGTGAGTATCAATGAAATAAGCTATGACATGTTAGATCCCTGTCATTGTAAACATGAGATGTTGGTGTTGGAGGTAACATTTTACATTTTTATAGTAATGCGGCAAGGGCAGTGGTAAATGGGGAGTTCCTTACTTGGTGTTGTGCTTGTTGAGGTTTTTATTCTCCTCTGGGAACACTGGTGAGGGCAGCTGGAAATATCCACTGGGATAATCTGAAGAGTTTATTTTTAATTAAAGCCAGATATGCTCACTTGGTTCAGTGTAGTTTTTTGAATCCTGTAAATAGTCTACAAGAGATGTTAAATGTTGCTTTGCATAGAATAGTTGTGTAGTCTAGCAGGAGACTTTTGTCTTTGAGAATCTGGCTGCATAAAATAGGGACTATGAACTCTTCTGGGATGGACCTCTAGCAGGGTGGAGAACATTGGTTTTGTCCTCAGGATTAATTAAAAAAAAACAAAACCAGTGTTCCGTGCATGTGTTTTGACAGGTGAAAAGAATCAAACACTTCATATGTTAATTGGGATGATGCTAAAAAGTTTGTATTTGATACCCATGAGAATTATGGAAGTGAAAGCACAGTGAGATCTAAGGAAAGGAACTGTAAAACAAAGAATTAGTGGGTGACCAAAACTAGTTGGTGACACACAGGACAGGGAAGGGGAAATACAAAGCAAGTGGTCAATGTTGACCTGTAAGCCCTGGCTAAAGTTTGTGCTTGTTTGTTGCTTTAAGTTTTGTATGTTGTTTTAAATTTTAGGGATCGTACTGTCTTTTTATTCCACTTTTCCTTTCATTTGTTAAAGCAGCGTCATAGTTTCCATGGACTTGTAGCAAAGGAAACTGTCCTACTGGTGATAGCATCACTTTAATTGAATCTGGACCTTTTGTTAAAAGGTGGGATTTTAGGAAGTGTAGGGTGTGATCAATATTGCATTGTTTCAGAATTTACTTGGTTAAATGGGTTTAATTTGAAGTGTGAATTTGCTTAAAAGATTGACTTGTTGGGTTTTGCAGTGGGATGAGATATATAATTTTCTAAAGAAAGCTTTAATTTCTTTGAAAGCCTTATAGGAACAAGAACTTTGTTTTTTCCCAATTACTAAAATCATTGTGGCTTTATGAAAAACAAACCCCAAACCTGCTGCTGTATTTTCACTACTTTTAAAGATCCTTCTTCTGCTATGCAGAATTTTTCCTCAACTTTAGACAGCTTGAGAAATACTCTGAAGTATTGGCAGGTCCCTGTGACTGGCTGTTAATGCTGGCATTGTTCCTTTGGTCTTTTGAGTACAAAAGGTTTGTGAAGCAAATCACCTCTGCCTAACCTTTACTGGCTTGGAATAGGTGAGACTTCCTCAGGGGAGGATTGTCTAGGAACTGGGAGGGCTGCTAAAGCTGGGTGAGTGCAGCTGGATTGTGCCGGGAAGAGAACAGAAATGTGTCTGAAGCTGTGGAGGTGTGCTGAAGAACAGCAGGCGAGAGACCGTGACTTGGTGCCTGGAGGCAGTGAATGTTTCTGGCTCTAGCCTTGCCGTGCCAGTCTCTATGTAGTGATTCATGACTGCTTAAGAGGAAAAAATGGGAGGCAAACTGGAATGGAGTTTGTGCAGCAGAATGCTGCTTTATAAGGAGCCATGCTGTTTTCCAAATACATGTTTCTGTGGCATATATTGCAATAAAATGTGAAAGATTCTCAGCTGATGTAAACTAAGGTAATTTCAGTTGTGTTTGTAATTTTAATTATATCCCTAATGCGTTTAATAATTTTTTTGTAATATAATATTCTATGTTTTTTTCTGGACAGGTGATAGAATGTGAGAAGAAAATAATCCCCAAATTTGGGAAATAAACTTTGCTGTAATAAAGCAAAACTGTAATGAAGAATTGTGGCTATATTGGTGTTTTGTAAAAGGCTTTCCCTCTGAGCTGTTGTGTGCAATTTGCACTTATGAACAAAGTACTCTTGTGCTTAATGTTCATAGTAATTGCTTGTTCATCTTACTTTAGGTCATATCTAGAAATTCTATAGCTCCAAATGTGCAAACCCACCAAGAATTCAAGACAAAAACACAAAGCTATTTAATTTACTTTTCAAGTTCTGCTTCTTCTGTGGAATTTTTCCTCAGAAGTTTACTTTGAATAAGTTACATTTACTTACAGTGGTCCATAGGTGAGATCCTACTGAAATGTGTGTCATGGTTTCCTAATCTTGGTAAGAAAGAATGGAGAAGGGAGCAGGAGGAAGAGTTTTCAACACTTTCAGAATCTTTCAACTTAAATTGTTTTGTTTGAATTGGCTTAAAGCAGGTGAGCATGCTTGTAGCAGTTGTTCTAGAATGAAAGTATTAGAATTTTTGCACCAGTCTTTATTTTGAATACTCCTTTTTTTGTACTAAGGATCCATTGGGATTATAAACACAAATACAGACTGCTCAGTGTTTAAGAGTTTTCAGAGGAAGAAAATGGTTTCAGTGGCTTTAGCCTGGATGGTGCTCATGAACTTAATATTCTTTAGGTGCCACTCTTGATTTTAGCTTTTGATTACTTTGTATATTGTCATCACTATGTGGGAAGTTGGTTGCGAATAAAATGCAAAATGAAAAAGCATAAACAAATAGTCTTAAGTTTCCATAACTCTGATAATTTACTAAAGATAAAATGATGTAGAGTAAAACCACAATTCTTTTTCCCTTTCCCTCAAAAAAACCCCAAACCCAAACAACCAACCTCAAACTTCACCTGTCCTGTTACTTTAAGGTATTATTTATAGATAAAACTTTTGGTATTAGAATATGAAGTGTTAGATTTCAGTTTAGCAGAAAATAATGCTGATCACCTCTCCTATTGGCCTTGGTACAATTCTTACTGTTTGGTGTGAAAGAAAGGAAACTGAAAAATGAACAATAACTGCCAGCAGCATGAAAGAGTATGTTTTAAATTACTGTATTAAAGCTGTTCAGCTCACTATCTTAGTGATAGATAGTTTAGGTATCTTAGATATCGAATAATTGCCCAATTTCTGTTACTGTAGTTGAAAAATTGTAAATCTTTTTGCCTTCTCAAAAATCTCCAATGCCTTCTAAAAATCACATTTGCAACAGTTTTTAAATGGCATTCTTAAATCCCAGCTGCTACCGATAGCAGTAAGACTTTAGTGACTATTGACTACTGAAACCGTATTTGACTTCAGTATTAAATGTTCTGTTTTACAAGGACATTTATGGAGTAAAAAAGAATACTCTGCCTCCTTCCCTCCCCATAATTAATAATTTTGTCATGTGCCTTCTCTGTGCCTCTTCAGTAACCATGACTCACCTTAATACCAGTGTTTGACATTAGAAGCCTCTCCAGAGAGGAAGAAAATCATTCAGAAATGAGCTGTATAAAGGTTATTAAACAAACACTTAAGATTCTAGTCCTGCACATTTTCCTTTGCCCCTAATTACATGCCAAGAACAGCAATGTAGAATTTTCAGTATATACATATGCTGAATGTATCTTTATTGGAGGAAAAGTACCTACAGGGAACTGAAAGTTTACTCCCAGCAGTCACATATATCACTAATATATATTTGGAATGCTGTTTTTTTCAAGAATGGGGAAGAAATCTTGGAGGTTGGGTGTTCCTAAAATTACATGTTGAAGCACATATGTAATAGGTTTCTTTTCTTGCCCCTTCTATGGTTCAGGTTTTAGCTGAAGTTGTCTTATGGACTGCACTGTTACTGTTTCTATAAGTAAAGGCAAATTGCACAAGAAGTTTGGAACATTGGGTCAGTGCTGTGGAAAATCATTCCTGCTTGCAAACTTCTCATTTGTCACCTCCCAGAAAGCTCCAGGTCTCACCTGAATATCAATATCCACAATATGTGGAACAGCGAATTAATTTTCTAAATAACTTCGAATTGTAGGTAAAAACCCATTTACCTTAAGTTTTTCTGTTTCTAAAGCTTCTAAAATCCATGTAGACTGGGAAAAAGTTAATTTTTAATCACCAGAGTATAGCATGCCTATTTACATTCCCTTTGCAGGTAGCAGACAGTGGCAGCTGCAAAGCAGTGAGGATTTGCAGTGTGGCTGTTCCGACTTGCAGTGCATGACCCTGGTCAGGTCGGGACCTTTCAATTTGCAGGATGAGGCTGTGAAATGCCCTGCCATTATGTTCTTGTTGCCAGGCTCCACTGCTGATTTACAGAATATTGCAGAGGTTGACCATTAAAGTGTAATTCCTTCAATAAAAATTTAACAAATTTCCTTTCCTAATTTATAAAACTACCTGTATCTTTTCCTCTAACCAATTTTTTCAACCTTTTGCATGTCAAATTATTGATTTGAGACTATAAAAGCCCTCTAGATCTTTATTTTTTTGTGCTGGCTTTTTCAGTGAAGTTTGCCTAATACTTTATGAAATGATTTTGCCCTCATGAGTGGTAAAAAGTAATTCATCTTACCTGAGTAGAGGTGCAATTTTTGATATTTAGTGCTTACTGAAAAAGAATTCAAATAATTGTAGCATTTATAAAAGCTTTAAAATCCCCAACCTGATCAGGCTGCTGCTGCTAATAAATAATAATAATAATAATAATAATAATAATAATAATAATAATAATAATAGTTTAGCACCGCAAAAGCATGTTTAACCAAAATGAGAATTTCCTAAATTGACAGAACTTTTAATAGAGTCTTTTGAAGAGACAGAAAAGGCAGTGCTAGAAAAAAAGTTGTGAATTATGAAAATCTGGAAATTCTATTTTATCCATAGGCATGGTTTATAAAATAGCCTTTAGTTTAGCTTATTTCTCAGTTCTTCAAATTCAGATATTTTTTGATAGTAAGAAATTGGAATACTAAGCTTGAAATCACTGATCTGGTTAGATAAGTCAAAACAAGAGACAGATATTGTAGAATTATGCTGCATGTGTATGTAATGCTATTTTTTGTCTTGTTCATGGTTCAGTTTTCAATTAAATGCCCACTTAAAAAATAGTTAAACTGGGCAGGAACAAGTATCAGGGTCATGTCTTTAATGGTTGTTTTCCCACTTTAGCATCTATGAATACAAATTTTGTTTTCTTAACAAAATATACTGAGGTTTTTTTTTTTTTTAATTTAAAGCTTTCCGTCTTTCTTCATTTCAAGCATGCATCCCCATTTGTTTTGGTATTTTAAGCATATTATAGTCCTAATTTATAAAGCAAATAATCCTGTTTATTTTGGAACACCTTGCCCAAGTGTAGGTCTGATGTTCCAGCCCTTGTGTCATTATTGATGTTCAGGGCAATGGGAATGGGGCAGCATTGCTGCTGCTCCTTGGTTCTTAAAATTCATGTCAATTGCTTAAAAAACTAATTCCATGGTGCACAAGCAATGAGGGCATCTGTCAAAAAACTTCTTAATGTTATTTTTAGATATTCTTCATCTCAATATGTGCTGCTTTTAATATTCTACTTTTTGGCCAAATGATGAGGAAACAGCTACACTGAAGTGTTATCACTATTGATACCTTAGGAGTGTTTATACTCAATTAAAATATGCAAAACTGAGAAATAAGTTTTCATTAAAAACTCATTTTATGTAGCTGATGTGAAGTTTGATAAAGGTTTTGAATCTCTGAACTAGCATTCATGTCAATGCACCAGCATCTATGCTGTGTTCCAGATTTTTTTCTGATATTGCCTTCAAAATTAGTATCATGTCTCCTTATATTTCTCTGCTGGATATTTTCTGGTTTGCCAGAAGGTGTTTAATTACAAACTAAGTTTGTACAAGTATTGATTCAAACTGAAAAATGTTATTCTGATTTTTGGATCTAATCCTTTGTAAAATTTTTACTTACATGGATAGTAATATGCCTGTTT
The DNA here is from genome assembly GCA_018697195.1 of Certhia americana. Lineage (NCBI taxonomy): Eukaryota > Metazoa > Chordata > Aves > Passeriformes > Certhiidae > Certhia > Certhia americana. The sequence goes on along the minus strand of CM031868.1, from coordinate 12,991,786 downwards.
TAGTAAGTTAAAAATGTTTAGATACTTTACATTTACTTTTAGGATTCTCTGTTAAGTTTTTCGTGTGATGCAGTCTGAATTCCTTACTGTTACTGGTGTGGCTTCTCCCTTGCTCACACACCTGTTGTGTGAACGTTTGTATTTTCACACTTGTGAGTACTTCCCTATGTACCTGACTCTCTTTTCTATCTTGAAAAGTAATTTGGGAACATGCAGTTACCAATATGTACCTAAAAGTTTTAATAATTCAAGAGTCTTGACTGTTGGAATCTGTTGATCTGTTCTAAAATGTATAAGCTGATTTTATTAGGGGTGTTGGAAGGAGTATTATTTGAGAGAAAGAAGCATTCTGGTGCATGAGTGATGCTAATGTAGGTATTTTAGGTACAACTTCTGACCAAATGATTCCTGCCTTGACACCTGGAGGATGCATTGTTGTTTGTGTGGTGAGGGGAAGAGCTGTAGGGTCACTGTTTATCTGCAGCTGGCCAGGGGATTGCAGCCATTAATTTCCTAGCAGTGGTTTTATTATCTGGTTGGTTGTAAGTTTCACTGTTCCAATCTTGTCCCATCCTCTGTTTGAGGTGGAAGTGAGGAAAGTTCCTGCAAAAAGACAGTCATGTCATGGCCCACTGGGCTAACCTAGTTCTCAAACCTCAGTAAGGGCTTTAAGTTATTCTCTTGATACTTAGCCTGGAATTTAGTTATTTAAGAGTCTGACTTTTATCTTAAACCTCTGTGAAATGAGATTTGTTGGAAAACATGCACAGCTTGAACCTCAGTCAAAAGCCTGCATTTAGGGAACACGTTCCCTTTCATGGTCCCCCACAGAGCAAACATTAAGAAATGCTTTGCAGACAATTGATTTTCTTAATCCTTTATCAAGTTATGTTTTGGATCTCAGTTTTTAAGAACTAATTTTGTAACAGAATTTTTATGATAACTGCATTATTGATACCGATAGAAATACATATTTTATTTCTTGTGCTATCTCAGGCTTTTTCTGACTGCAGTTAATCACTGTATGTTCTGTCCCTTCCACAGAAAGTCAGGTGCAAGTAGTTCCCATATTTGCTTTCATGATAGGGTTTATGGCATATAGGAGTGAATGAGCTCTACATTTGACCAGTAACTCAGTAACCAGCACTGAATCACTTTCTTAAATAAAATCCTGACCTTTAAAATGTCTCATCAAATGTGATGTGTTTTTATGCACTGAGTACATGTCTCCCCTCCAAGCATGGCAATAGGAATGGCAAACTGATAGATATTCTGGGCAAGGTACAGGTCAGATTGATTTACTTGGTGTACAGTTGCTTTCAGCATTTTTGCAATGGAGACTTGTGGTATTAATTAAAGTCTTTTTTCTTGGAAAATTTTCACTCCTTTAATCCTCTTTTTTTCCATCGTTTGATTTTTTGTTTTGTTCTGTTATTATTTTTGGGGTTTTTGGGTTTGATTTTTTTTTTTTTTAATGGTACTGTTTTACCATCTTACTGCACAATAAACTCTGAATTTGTTATAAAGCTATAGTGTTCCATTAAAACTATTGGGACTGTTTGCTTAAATCCAGTTTTGAAAAAGCAGAAAAATTATTCAGTTTCTAAACCAAGTAAATCCCTACCAGCCTGTCTCATTTTATCAGTGAGAACTTGAGAGATTTTGCAGTTTCAGGAATCTTCCTCCATTACTGGTACAGATCAGTGGAGGTGAAGCAACTTAATATTTATGTTGAAATGGGGATGAAGGGATAGACTTTCCTGTGCTATGCTAAGCAACAGGGCTGGCAGTTGCCTATGGAAAAATTGATTATAAGATTTTTTTAATTGCAGTGCTACTAAAACCAGGCTGCACTGGTGTATAGTGTGCATGGACACCACCCTTGTACTTGGCTTATAGCAGTTCTGTAATTTTTAGAAAAGGAACTTTTTAATTTCTCGTAATAAGAACTTTTAGGATTTTCTCTTTCCTTTTTCTGTGTGATTTATAGGTCTGTTTCTCTTTTATACATTGGCCTGATTTCTAGGAAGATTTTGTAAATATTCCTAATCACCAGTTTTCACACAGAAATCAGAATTAGTGATGCTTTGGGCCAATTGATAACACATCTCATATAACGGTACTGAGTTTAGGAATTACAGTATCACAATATAGTTCTAATAAGATGCTGAACTGCCTTTTTGGTTTTTTTTCATATTTGTCATTACCACTCAAATAACTCACTCCAAAGTGTCTGTTGGTGTGCTGCCTCATGAGTGTTTAATGATGACTTTCATTCAGTGTAAGCTGTCATTAGGTCAGACATGCCTCATATCTTGGATGAAGTTATGAAATATCCTGAGTTTATTACCCTATTAAAGTTTATTTTAAATGTCAAAGTTTCTAATTTGAACAAGAAAATTTAGTTTAGGGGCATCTTCAAAGTTCTTCCTTAGTATCAAGTGACGTAGCAAATAAAAATAAAAAAGAACTTTGCAGCATATGATATTTAATTCTTTCTATGTTTTAACTTCAGGTATTTTGCAGAGGGGGCTATAAGAGAGAATCATTCTGTGGTCTTTTATGATTTGCTTTTTATGTTAAAAGCAGTTAAGAGAAAAGGTCTGACCAAATATACTGATGATTTTAATAAAGCAAGCCCCAACATTCTTAGTAAAGCCCACTGCAATTTTTTCCTTTAGAAAATTCAGTGCTTTGCCATTCCCTGAATGCCTCACTGTTTGTTTTGACCCAGTTTGTTGTTGGTTCTGTTCTGTGATGATAATTTAGTTTTTCTCCCTTGCCACGCTGTGGCCTGTCTGCACCAGATTTGTCCTCTCTGCTGCTTGGGGTGTGTTGGGTCCTCTTCCCACTGCAGTGTTTCCCTGGTCAGGGGCTGCAGCTTCAGTGACCTCAATATTCTACAGCAGGTAAAATATTAGAGGGCAAATAGATGGCCAAGGTAGATGGTAGTGCGAGTCTAAATTTGTCCAGATGAGCATGAAGATTATCAGATAATGATCAGAAGAAATGTTTTTCTGAGCCCTTTCAGTGAGTTCTGTTTCTGAAGCGGGACCCACAGCTGGTCTGTCAGCTGCTTGTAAAACCTGAAGCTGGTGCTTTGATAAATACTCTCTTTTCTTGTTAATAAAGAAATGTCATTAATGATATCAGATATCAGAGGTACTGGCTTATTGCTTTCTGATTATTCCTTGTGTGGAAGGATGAGATTAACAATGGAGGACAAAAGGCATGATAAATTCGTTTAGTGATAAGGACTCAGAGTAACCAGCTTGCTGGTTTGTGAAGCTTAAATGTTAAATACCCTCAAAAAAAAAAAAAAAAAAAAAAAAAAGTTGTTGTGGTGTTAATTTTGGTATCACTAGAACACTGTTGAGTTTTGAGGATGGCTTATGTGAAGCTCAGTGAGACAAATAGCATGTGTAATGTTGCTCTCAAATTCTGTCAAATAGTCAGCTATTTGGTATCACACAGGAAATTTAATTTCAAAAGGAAATTCTAGCAGCATGGGAGAAAATAACTGTAAATTTTTTTTAATGGCAATGAATTTTGTTTGAAACAAACCTCTTAGTGTTTGATACCTCCAACATAATGGGGATTCTCCAGAATCCCACCATTACTGTAACTTTCTCTCCAGGCTAATTTACACGTTTGCATACTCAGAGTCTGTACAAAGAGGAATCAGAGATGCTGGCCTGCATCTAGAATTGATCATTGCTGTACCTATTAGGCTGAGTCCTGAGGTCAGTAGTCTATTTTGAATGTAAGAAGTCTGTATTGTGTGCCAAAATCCTTATTAAAGCAGCCTGAAATTGCTTATATATAAGAAAAAGAGAATGACATTAATGGCAATAAAAACTTAGATTTAATCATCACATGTTCATGACTTGAACTTTGAGAGTTTTGAATGCATCCTACATTTATTTAGGAATCTCATCGCTGCTCTCTTCTTATTTAGAATATAAGTCACAGTCACTTAAAACTTAGCCTTCTCAGCTGAATCTGTTCCTCTGAAAAACTTTTCAAAAAATACTTGTTTCTTGTGGCCCCACAGAAAAGAGACTCTTGGTTTTGTTCTACAACGTGAACAAGAATGCAACCTATCTTAAATTCTGGTATTGATGTAAGAAGAGTTAATATTGGGAAATTGAATGACTTTCATGTGCTCTAAATCTAAGTTTCAAGACAGTTAATTTCAGAATGGTGTATCTCAGCAGATGTGTGGAATTTATAATAGATCTCGTCTTTACTATGAGCCTTAATATACAATTATATAAAAATTCTAGAAATGTCAAGTAGGGAAAAATTCTTAATGCAAATCAATAACAATTTGGCTGTGTTGCTAGATCAGTTGTATTCTGTGATTTGTAATTTTTCAATGAATAGACAATAATGTTTTACATAAGCATTGTAATTTCTTTTTATATTGATTTGTCTTGATAGCTCCTTCTAGTTATTAGCATGACTATTATTTGTTTGACACTACCACCTAGCTAATGTGGCTCTTGTCATAAGCTGCAGTGTAACTTCCTGCTCACACATAGAAGATACCTTGCCAATAATACCAAAAGCAGGACAAAATATTATCTCCCTTTTACAGATGGTCTGCTTAACGTGAGTACTTAGCTCGACTTCTGGGCAGAATTGTTCAATGTATGCTGCAAACTTTGCTGCCACAACCATATTGTCACTGGTTCTTTCAGGATTCAAAGTGAAGCCATTTGGATTCTCTGTGTATAAACTGCAAAACCACCTCTTGCTGTAGGCATTGTGTAATGTGCACCTCAATGGGGTGACAAGTTCTGTCATCAGTACTGTCTAATTAAGAGCTAATAACAATGAGTCAAGCTGTGTTTATTTCATCGTCCATTCAGAACAGCCCAGTTTCTGGGATAGTTAGAGCTTTGCTTTGGTGGGAAGCTCATGTATTTAGGGTGTCTTGTATTAAGGTCCAGAAAAGAGTTAGATGGAGAAATCAAGTTGCTGCAGAAACCTGAGTCCCTGCAGTTGGAGCAGCTCATCCTTCCATCTTCTCATGCTTTCTCTGTTGTTTCTTTGCCACAGGCTTTGGGAATCTCATCGCTGCTCTCTTCTTTCAGACTCAGAGGTCCCTCTTCTGCTGCACCTGTGAGTTGGTGGTAGTTTCCAGAGGGATGTAGTGATTGGATTTGGGTGGGGGATTGTGCTTGGTGGTGTGTTTTCAGTGGGTCTTCACTGCCCTTGTGTGGTGCTGGGTTCTTTACTCAAGTGCATTCACACAGATAAAGACAGACTGCAAAGAATATTCTGGTCATTCTGACCACTCCTGTGATCCCCTGAATTTTATTGATGCAGATTATTGTACCTTGATATTGAAGGGTATGTATCATGTGCTAACTCAAAGTTTATTTGGTTTGCTCAATTTGTGTGTTTTTAATATTGCTTAATACAGGTACTGTTGTGTGAACACATATACTCTTAGGGGTGACACGAACTAATTCCACTCCCATCATAGAATCTCTCCATGGATTTATCACAAATTTGCTGCAGCTATGAGTGATTCCATGCTCTCATGAGAAGTATGAGATTAAATTCTGTCACTACTATACTGTTTTTAATTAATTTAACCTCCAAACTAATAATTTCCCAGTGTCAGTTTCTCTCTCTTTGGTCAGTAGATAAATTAGTTAATAGCAAATAAATTAGTTAATGCAGTCAATGTTTAGAAGCTCCATAAAAGGGATGACTGGTGCAGATTCTATAAATGTTGCAGAAGTAGGGATTCATGTCTTTAACAGGAAAAACAGAAGTAACATTTTTGCATTGGTTGCTTGACTACTACTGTTGAATTAACTATGGAACATGCTCAGCTACAAAGGAAGAGTGGAAGCTGAAATACTGTAGTGCCAATAGCAACATCCTGAAGTGATGTTTTTGTAATAATTTGGAGAATAATAAAACCCAACAGAAATAACTCTGACAGAGCTGAAAAGAATCAAACTGTTCTCTGTGCTGAGGAATGGGCTTTCTCAGTTTTTTTTTTTTTAACAGGAATTAAGGTATTTAAAAAATAAACATACTTTTTTGGAGTTTTTTTGAAGAGTCTGAAGTACTTAACATTATCTCATTGCTTAGTTTAGTCTGTGCATTCTTACTGAACGATGTCTTTATGTGGTGAATAACAGGGAAACGAATGCAATAAACAAATAAAAGAGGATTGTTGCACTTTTACTGTTTCAACTTAAAATGCTCATGCATTTGGGTTTCCTGGGACATAAGCCTTATAAGGAAGGCTTAAGCAGGCAGCGGAGCAGTGACCTTTGAAGAGCCTTGTGACCTGAGCTGGCACTGTCTTTTCCTCATCCTCAAGTCCTGGCCCTCAGCTTTGCCAAAAGTGAGAATCTGGAGCTCATTGCAGTGTGTGACACTGAAAAAGAGGACAGTGCTGGGGTACATCCAGTTACCACAAGCCTGTTCAGCAGTATCTATGTTCTGAAGAAAGGTGTTTGTAACTTGGTACTGGTAGAACACAGGGGCTTAAGACAGAGCTGTGTCTGCCCAGGGGCTTGGGGAAATCGCCAAGCACAGGTCAGACCGGGTGCAAACCCCTCTGGTTTGGGGAAGTTGAGTATACTGGAAACAAATGGCTACTTGTTTCCTTCCAAACAGGTGGAAACTCTGGTCTCTGATCTATCAATCAGGCTGTTTCTGCCTTCTGTAGGGGCTGGCACCAACTGGTTGTTAATAACATAGACAAGTTGGATTTCTGGGTACTTCCAAAGAAGCCATGATTGAGTCTGAGTGTCTCTGCTCATAACAATGACTACTGAATTGGACTTGGGAAACGTTTGCCTGCAATATTTTCCACTAAATGAGTCAGGGTAATAGTTGGAAAAATTGCATGTTGCTATACCAAAATTAATTTTAAATCTCATTAATTATTTGAACTAGTCTGACAGTCAAATGTACACCTTGCGCTCTGTGTTTTGTGAATACTGTCAGTTGGTATATTAAGAACTTCAGCACTTGAGTTTGATTAAAAGTTCTTTTAAATTGGATTTACTGTCTTTAATATAGATACTGGCTCAATAGGGAGGATGCAATGCATGTTTTGCAAGCTTAATGAACCATTTCAATTGACACTTTGTTATTAGTTTCAAAAGTGGAATTGTGTTTTGTCATGACCTTTTCTAAATCAAGTGTAAATGGGAAAAACAACGGAAGTTATCCTGAAGGTGCTCAGATAGGAGACAGCAAAAACTGTTTAAACTATTAATATATAGCAAATGGAATTACTTGGTGAGTGGTTGAATCCTTGCCAGTTAAATGGGTGTCAAAATAGATAATGGTTAGCATGATTGGAAAAGAGGTAATTTCTTCAAAATGCAGTGGCTCATATGAAACAATTGCATACACAAAACTCAGTAACAATTTTGCAAAACTGTCTCCTGTTATGCTGTATTTGATTGAACAGATTTAGTATTTGTCACTAGAGATACAGACTTGGACCTATTCTAATTTTTAGGAAAGACTTTCTAGCTTCAGGAGAGCAGAAGCTGGAGAAAATCTTTTCTCAGTACATTATTTGTGTGAGTGTTTTGTGTGTTCTAGGAGACTTTAGTGAAGATTTATGCCCTGTTGGATGTATATGAGGCTAATTCTGCTGTAGTTTGTGCTTAATACTTCATGGCATTCTCTGTGTCTCAGGTCAGTGTGTATAATTCGAAGGCTAATATGCTTGCTCAGTGCTTACAGGAATCTGCTCTTTGAAACTTGAATTGTTTTTTTTGTATTGTTTCTTTCTGGTTCCCCCCATCCCCCCACCCAATGCTACCTGCTCTTTAAGAAATAATGGTATTTCTCCTGTGATGACTCAGGTGTTCTTTGAATTTTATTGCTGTTTCTTGTGTTTCATGCTTAATCTTTTCAAATGCAATTATCCATGTGATGTATTATAAGCTTCTGGGGAGAACAGAACATTATAGTTTCTACATGAATAGCTTGTAAGAAAATGACTAAGTGGACCTGTTTATAGACCTAATGCACCAGGATTCAACTCTAAAAAGAATGTAAGAACAATGGGCCCTGGTTAACATTCTGTGGAGGCCGGCAGCTTTGATGTATGTATTTGTAGATGTCTCTAGAATACAGATAATCAGTATTTGAAGTGTGCAAATTAAAGATCTACTCGACCAGTCATAATTACAGCACTGTAAGGGCAGAATAGCACTGAGAAGTAATAAAATGGTCTTTAATCTCTTACACTGTAAATTATAATCTGTTTGTGTTAAGAGAAAATGTTTTGGTGGCTGCAGTATCTCATTCATGTGGCTGCTCGGGGGGATTTTCTCACCTTCCACATTTTACTTTGAGCTAGTAAGCAGATATAGCTCAGGAATTTCCTCAAAGAAGAAAAGCCACTGAAAAGCCACTATCTCTTGATTAAAGGTTCGTCTGTCACTGGGGTTTGACTGTTATTCTGACTTCCTTTTTTAGTATTGAAAGACAGTGGGGCTTTATTTTATGATGTTTCAACTGCTTGCATTTTACTGAGATGCTATGATGTGTTAACATTTTGAAATGTTACATATCTGTCTCTTGGTTCGTGGAAAGTATCTCCATTTGATTGTTGTGTCAGTTTTACCCAATTATTAGTCAGGGTTTTTAGGTGCAGTATCTTTACTGTATTGTCCAACACTGCTTTTCTATTTAGCTTTTATAGTTCCCCCTCTAAATGTTGATTAATTATACTGAATAGAAATACAAGTGTTTCTTGTACTTAGGCTGTCTATTATATCAACAGAAAGCATAAAGTATCAGATTAAATGTTCAGATGAAAGAACAAGCTGAAGTTCTCCACTGCTCACTGTGCTGGAGGAAATGTACAATGAATGCAATGTGTGGGGAAGGTGCTGGATCCCAAGGAAATCCCAAGGAAAAGGCTGGCATTGCTGGGGCTTCTTCCCATGGCCAGGTGCTCTGGCTGTTGGCGCTGAGCATGCTGTACCTTCACTGCTTGTGCCAGGTGTTTCTCTTGCTTTGAGCTGGGATCCAGCCTTATGAAACTGTACTCAGGCTACCTGGGCCACTTCCATTATTCAGCAGGAGTAGGAGCCATAATTTCCACTACACTGAGTACAAGTAAAGTTAAGTAGAAAAGATGGTCTGTCCAGAAGGCTGCAAGAGTTAATTGAACATATATCTGATACACAGTTTAGTAATAACTCTGCTATCACACTATATCACACTAATTGTGTGATAACACAATTCAGTAATTTTCGTCTGCTGGGTACTCTAGTTACTATTACTATTTTCTCTCTGATTATGAGAATAAATAATTGTTTTGATGACTGTTCTGTGAACACTTGATCAATAGTTTTGTCTTGAAGAATATTTTCAGCAGAAATTTGTAACAATTGTGGTAATATATATTACCCTATGACATATTAAAAAACTTCAGTATTTATGAAAATAATAAAGTTTATGAGGTCTTAATAGCTGCACTTCAATTGCCTTGATAGTAAATGAGGAATACTCTGAATTTGTCGTTAGAAACTTGGCAAGATTGGGAATTGCTGGTGTGTTTTTTCTTCTCTCACATGAAGAATGACTTTTCCATTAGTTTGCTTAATTTCTAGCTTTGCCAAATACACTGAAAATTGGGATATGGTGCAAAGCATCTTGGTTATAGGTATGCAGTTCAGACTATTAGATAAATATAAGCTATATTTAAAACCTCATACAGTTTTAGTAGCTTTCCCAGGAGTGGTAACAGAATTGTCTCAACCTTTGTTGTTATTTAAAGTGCTGACACAAAAGGAAGCCTGAACTATAGCAAATACAGATTTCTTTTTCCTATACAAAACTGCCATTCCCTTGTTTCTATCATACTTTGATCATTATAGTCAAATAGTTTCAAGCATATTCCTGTCATTGAATTCTTTTGCTTTCAGCTGGAATTAGTCCTATTGCACCAGTGCTATTCAGGAGAAGATGAACTGATAGCAACTCTGCTGTGTCTGTCTTGTGACCACACCAAAGTACTTCAGACCTTCCTAATCTTGCACTGTGTGATAAAAGCTTTAATGTCCTTTGCTGTTGCCCTGATATCAGTGCAACTGCCTCACCCATGGTTTTTGTTATCTCATTACTAACATTACATTCCTTATATTGGCTAACCTGAAAAATCTGCTAAAATAAATTTCCAGTGATAGCCTGGCAGGAGAGGCAGCACTGTTGAACAGCAAGTGCTTGTGAATCATTTAAAACAAACATGCATCTGTCTTCTATTTAAGTGAGAGTGTGTTTCTGTGATTCTTAGTGTCTTTCTTCATCTGAAGCAGGTACCTGAAGAGTAGTTAAAATGGAATAAATGTTTTAAATTGGAGAGAAGGATTTATTTGCCTCTAAGTAGAATTTTACAATCTGTGGGCAGATACATTCTCCCAGTTAATTCCCTCCAATGTACACACTTCATCTGACAGTCAGGATATGTTTTTTGTTGTCAGTTGATCTTCCTCTGTGCATTGAAGCTTCTTGACACTCTGCCTTGCTGGGAGATGTAACTTTAGCAGGAAAGCAAGATGGAAAACAAAAAACAGCAAAGAAAATGCAGGATTCCCTTAGGGCAGTAAGTTTTGCTTTTATGTAGCAGCCATTTTCTGACAGGACACATAACATGTTCCTTGTATTTTTTCCTCGTGTGACTTTCCATGTTCCACACAAGGCATACAGAGATGTTTATGCCTTTTTCTACTTCATTAAAGCACTTCCTGGAGGAGCAGCTCCTTTCCTCTCTATGGCTCTGCATGGCTTGTTTTGTATAGAATTACAAAGATGGGGGGGAGGTTAATGCTACTGCTTTTTTCAACAGGAACAAAATATGTGTTTTTTGAAGTACTATATGTAAAGAAGGCTTGTAGGCAGAATGAGAGAATGTAAGTAAATACAGCTCTTACAGGCATCTGGTTTGTAGACAGTAATGATTTATCAAGCAAGACAAAAGCCAAATTTATATGAATATAAATGATATCCTGAAATCTGATCACTCGTTAATGTGTACTGATTTGAAACATTCTTCAAAACAGTAGAAATTATTTATTCTTGTCTTTTGTAATGCCTGTGTTTTCATCAGAATAGCTCTAAATGGAATTCTCTTCACTTTGACATAATAATAGCAGGGAAATCAGGAATGTCACTGGCAGAACTGATGGACCTACAGTATTTTAAAGATACATATATATTTTTTTTTTCCATATATATTTATTTAAAATCCAGACTCTCCTCAAGAGACTATCAGTAAGGATTTGATGAATTTTGTCATTTGAGATGGTGGAATTTGAAAAAAGAATGGTGAGGGGCTGGCCCAAAAGACACTAAGCAGAATTTTATGGCAATAAATTTTAGAATGGTTCTCTTCAGCTTTTGTGAGACAGGTACCTTTTGAATAGTATTGAAAAATATGTTAGTCTAAAGATTATTTTTATGCTGTTTTATTTTAGATAGAGCAGTTTCAGATGTCCCATATTGTTCTGTCATATAGAGAGCAGTAGAATGAGCAGAATTAGAAACTTTTTTTTTCTTTAGGTGATTGTCTTTATTGTCCCAAAGGAACATGGAGAATGATTTTTAGATTAATGTTTCTGTGAAGCTCTCCTAATGGTGTTTCAGATGTATAAGAGATGGATCCAGACCACTGCTGCTCTTCCTCTCAAAACCAGATTTCCCTGGACCAAAGAGGAGACATGGAGCACTGATGTGGTGGTTTCAGAGCTGGTTTTCAATTGTAACTTCCCAGCATCAGCTTGAACAAGGTCACCATAGAGATTTGAAAAGCAGACCAATGTTCAAAGGAATTCAAACTGTTTCTGCCATTTGAAACAAAGTGAGATTTCTGCAGGAGCAGCTCTCCAAACCTCAGAGCTCAGTAGTTCTAAAGGTCTAAGAGAAATAAGGCCTTGAATTTTGATGCAGTGGTTTTATGTACCATACAAGATTGCTGGCTTGGAGGTTTGATTTTTTTATAATGGATGGAAATAACTTCTTGGCTCTGCCTATGGCTGCTATGTTAAAATCCTATATGGTAAATTGATTTCAGTGCTTTGGGTGAAGGTGTGTAAGTGATTCCAAGTTAAGAGTTTTGGCTGATTTCCGTTGCCAGGCCCTGGGCTAAGAACTTGTATCATCCTTCGAAATGAAACCCCCAAACCTATGAGTCCTTTCCCAAAGTAACTAAATGGTAGCTCTGATTTAATTTGTTTTGCAAATAATTTATTTATCCTTGAATAAGAGAAATGCTAATTTTAGGTGAAAAGACTACTCAGGTAGGCACAGTGACCACTTACAAGATTTTTTTTTTTTTTTTTGTGAATTTAAATGCATATCACTATAGAAGAATATGAAAAGTGGCAAGTATACCAGGGTGATAACAGAATGCAGACATCATGGCATGTGTAATGAAAATTTACTGAACAATAAAATAGATATTGACAACACAGATTTCTTAGAGAAAGACAAATGACACATGACATAATAGAAACATGAAGTGTAGTGCTTTGTGTTACAAATAAACAACTCCCTTGAGAAACTTGAAGCATCTTGTTAAATGGAGACATTACTTCCACTGGATTGAAATGCACCTTTTTACTGCTTATGCTTTTCTTATGACAGCATATTTATATTAGGAAAAAGCTTTCTTTGATTCTTCTGAATGCACCTGCACCACTGAAAGTTCTCATGTTGGTGTAATTATTCTTCTTTAAGAATTACTATCCTGTAACAGATTTATATCAGTAACATATGCCTGTTCTATAGCTTTTATTGGTGGATCAAGTGAATACTACAGCACTAGTTAAGGTATTTCAGCTTAGAAAACTCTAAATTGTTCAGTTGGTGAGTCTGAATAATAGAAAGCTTGCTGTAGTATCATCCTTAGGAAAGTACAGCCAAGGACTGTGCTGTTGCTGCTACAGTTTATCACATGTAGAGTGTGTTGTTAGTGAAAAGAGAAATTTCCCCATACAAATTGTCTCTGCGTTTGATCAGTTTGATTGCACCTCATTTCTTGGCTTGGCCAGTGCAGACCTTATTTAAGTATATACAGATGATATGTTTTTGAGTTCTGATCAAAACCAAGTTTAACACATCAGTTATCTGTGTTCTTTTTAAAATTAGACTTCTAAACCTAGTAATTCTTAGAAAGTATCACATCTTTATGAACTCATGAAAAATATTTAAGATAAAAGAGGGTAGTTGAGAGAAAAGACTTTGGACATAAATGTTAATAAATATTATAAATACTCAACATTGGTCTAATCTGGTTAAATTTGAGAAGATATGTAAAAGCTTTCTCATCATGTTTTCTGAAAAGGTGGAAAAATATTTTTTGAAAGATTTTTGATATTATTCTCACTTGTGTGAAGTACTTGCTACTTCATTCTTACTCTGCTTGGCTGTGCCAAACCTGTATGTCTCATTCTTGTACTAATACACAGATGCCTAATCTAGACTGTGGGTTGTGTGAAAAGATATTGAAATTTATGGGAAGCTATGAAAATATCTTAGGATAATTTTGCATTTGCTTCAAGTTTCTGGAGCTCAAGATCTTTGTCCTAATCTTGTCCCTTGTCAAGAACTGGAGGATTATTAAAACCCTTTGCTGTTACATTCCAAGGAAAAGGGAGAGCAACTGCTTTAATCTCCAAGGACACTTCAGCTGTGAGTATTGGGGTGGTTGGAGCATCCCAGCCATAACCTGTAAAATCATTTATGCAAATCCTATTTGTGTAGGTGCTCAAATATCTGCTTGAAAAGCGTAATGTAATAATTACCTTGGAAACATTTGGACTGAGAGAGATGCTAATAAAAGCAGAGAAACAGAAAATGAAGGCAGCAATGTTGTCCTTGCAGTACCTGGCCATGCTGCAGAGCAAAGTGTGATGAGCTGGTCAGGTGAGACTTTGGTGCAGTGGCAGAACCATAAGGAGAGGCAATGAAGGTGACTGTGGGTCTTGACATCAGAGTGCAGGACATGGCAGGAATGGTATAACATTGAACTGAGCATCTGTCAGTGTGTTGGGGGACCAGATATCTCCCTGCCAAATGGGTAAGACCTTTTTATCTCAATAACTTAACCTTCTTAATAACAGCACATTTCCTTCTCATCAGCTTGAATTTTGAAAGCTGGCTTTCCTTTTCTGAAGATTGTGTACTTGTTTTAGGGGTGCATGGCAAAGCTTTAAAGAATTATCAGGCATGTACTTTAAGTTATTTGAGGATATTGCACTTTAAAGTGGCTCAGCCATGTGTATGTTTAGGGATGTTGTACAGGATAGAATGTTCTAGGTGTCAGAATAATCTGGAGAACTGGCACATACAGGCTTCCAAAGTCCTTGCTGTGAATTCATGTACAAAATGTTCTAAGATTTAGGTAAGAGTAATCTTGCCTAAAGATGTCATGTATTGTTTCTTTTTACTGTCCAGTTCTCATTTTTGCAAATCTTGATGCAAAATGGCAATTACTTTGGTGAATTTGTCTTAGTTATTTTGTTGACCTTAACATTCTTTCCAATCACATCATGCTAAGGCTTGCACAGGTTCAGATTTTTCCTTCACAGAAAACCCAATTAAACATTGGTTTAAGTTTACATGACAAGAAAACTCTTCAAAGAAGTGATTATCAGATTTCTGTGAAAACTCAGTTTGTTTGCAGTTGCTGATGCATAAGATTTAAATAAAGTTTAATGGAGAACCAGGCTGGCAAGAATTAAAACTGTCTGGCATTGTATTAGAAGCAATTTTACCTGCTGTGCTATTCCCATAGAAGATACAGTACTTGAACAAGGAGAATGGTTGAAAAATATATAAACATGTAAAAAACCCCTAAATTACTTGGTGATTTTTAAAGACAGCAAATCCATCAGGTTCCAGTTTTGGACTTTCTACTTCTGCACTTGTGTCTGAAAAGCTTTAGCTATTCCAAGGTTGCCTTCAGTTTTGGAATGAACTGGACCTTGTCCCCTTAGTGACACGCTTTTCAAGCCCTTAGGGAAGGCCCTTCAGTCCTCTTTCAGGAGAGGTTCCGAGTTCATTTCCTGATCTCTTGACTTCAAGGAGCTAGTTCAGGTCAAAGACTTAAAATAGCGACCACTTCTCATCCCCATGTTTTCTTAGTTCATTATTTTGGTTATGTGAATTGTGAGATCTGCTCAACCCCTTTAATCAGTGTTTTTTAAAAAATACCTTTAGTGGAAGAATGAGGCAGTGCTTTAGCAATCTTGGAGTTATTTATAGTGATAGTAAAGTTGTCATGTTAAAAAATCAGGAAATTTGAACTGTTTGCAGTGTCTCGTGTAGAGTGCAGTTACTAAGGAGAGAAGCTTTTACTTAATCTGCAGTACTTCATTAACAATTTATTTGAAAAAAATGAAATAGTTTAATTTAATCCAGTTCCCCTTCCCTCCTCTCCCTCAGGATGGACATTTTCTCTCATCACATCTTTGGTTATCCCATGATCTCTGCATTTACTCATCTTTGGCTTTAGAGATGTGATGGACCTGCAAGGGGTTCCGAGTTATTGCCAGATTCAAGCTCTGTTTTGCCTCAATTTAGTACTTTCATATACTTCTTGCTTTGTAAGTTATTTTTCAAACTATAAATAGCATCAATGAAAAGGTTCATCAAATACTTCGAAATTATATAAAACCTCATCACACTGCCTTGTTATCCACAGGTAGTTTGCAAAGGTGAGTGCCATGCTGCAGCCTGTTGTGAGGAAGAGTGTTGGCTTTAGCTGATGTGGAGTTACAGCCTCTTCCATGTGCTGAGAAACCAGCCAGGAACCTCTGGTCTGTGAAAGGAAAGGATATGGTAACCAGTGGGAAACTAGCACTTTTGAGTTGAGGAGGAGAATATATTTGTGAAGGATCCTGAAAGCTAAATCTTGTTTCCAGTGGCTGTCCACGTACATCATTTATATCTATAAAGACTGTCAAGATCAGACCTGTTGCCTTGACCCTTAAGATAGATCTGGAAAATCTCTGCTTTAATGTACTTTTGTTTGGGTGGTTGTTGTTGGGGTTTTGTTCAGTATTTGTTATTAGTTGTGGCAAATTTCTGTCTGTGTGAGGCATTTCTTGGTAGGGAAACTTGTTCTCAAGTTTATCTTGTACAACACACTAAATGGATGTGTTCTTCTCTTTGTCTGCATGTTTTCAAATGGCAAAAGTAAACCCAGGTATTAACTTCTGCTGCAGGTGCTCAAAATGCCAGTTTGATGAGTATCTTCCCACTGGCCAATTCTGAATCTGTTTCCAAAATAGGTGACACAAGTAGGTGGTGCTGGTGTGGTTAAGGCAGAGGAGTAGGAGGCCTTTTCTGTTTGTAGATGTTGTCTTGCTCTGTAGGTGATAATGCTGTTTTGCTCATGGGTCCTTTTTGCTGGTTGTAACAGCTATTGTTATTACAATGATTATAACACGAGTTATAACAAATTCTTTACACCTTGTACTTAGAATGGATACTCCCTTTGAAAAAGTGCATGGTATAATGTTTGTAATCTGAGAGTATGCATTTAATGTACTTTACAAATACAAGGAGCTTGCAATTATACAACACTGATTCACATCAATGAACATCTTAAACATGCACTCACAAGTTGGATTCAGTTTAAATTTGTGTTTCCATTTTATCTATGACCTACACAACAAACACCAGCAAATTGGATAATCTGTGTAACTGAGGAATTACTTCCTTTTTCATCTGTGAACCTTATTTTAGATTATTGTAATGAAGTACAAAAATTCAGCTTTTGATGCTTTGGAATCAAACTGATGCCAATTCCGTAGATAATAAATGATTTGAATGTATAGTTTTTGCTAAACTTTGATATTGCAATTAATAGTACAGGTACTTACTTAGTTGGTTTACTTTTGCATTGGTATTTGTGGAGGGAGGAGGTTTTTTAGGCTTTTTCATGTGCAAAGCCTGGAAGTTCTCAAGTGGGCATTCAAACCTCTGGGTTTATCTTTTTCCTTCACTCCTCATATTGACATCTGAATGCTCCACAGACATCAATGAACTGGCCCTCATTAAAGCCACAGAAGTTGAAGTGATGTGTGAAAAACTCTTCTGTGTCAGAACAAAATACCGAACTTGCATATTGCAAGTTTCAATCTGCCAACACATTACATAAATTTGCTTGCTGAATAAAATTTGGAAAGGAATTTTACTTATAAATTAAACAAAATAAAGGTTCTGCTTTATTAATAAGTGATACGATTAAGTAAGTAATGTAAATACTTAAGTACTTAATGTAAGTAATGTAAATACTTATTACTTAAGTAATAAGTAATGTAAACAATTTCAGACTTCAGGGTTATCTGTAGAGTAATTTGAACTTGAGGAAAAGGTTCAGGAAGCAAACCTCTCCAGGGATGCTTTAAAGAAAAATAAGTGGTTTTGTTCCCGCTCTTTTTGGAGAAAGCTCTATCTTTGAAATTTTTTGGCATTAAATAAGGGAATTAGAAGAAGAGGAAAGGCAAAAGAAACAGGAAAAAAATAAAACCTGCCCTAGAGCAGTCACTGGGGACACTATCATTTATATTTAAGATAATTGTGGAGGGTGGTGAAAGAGAGTTTTAAAAGATTTGATTTTACTGCCTGTTTTCTTAGGCTTCCTGCTGCCTGCTGATGACAGCTGCTTCATTGAGATTATTGGTTGTGGCTTTTATTGTAAGAGTTTGGAAGCTGTTAATAAATAATGCATGAATAAACCAAATGGAAGCATATCCATATCTGCTTCATTAGCAAACGGACTTACAGGAATATACCAACTTTTTGAACTTGTAATACCTGAAGTCAGTCCTTAATGACAGTAGTGCAACAAATTTCTCTAATTCTTTTGTCCCCAAATGACACCTCTATACTCCTATGAGTGACTTTTCAACGGGAAGCTTTGCATGAAAATAATGGCAAATAGGTGATGTGACAAGAATCTCCAAATTCATTGGGTAATTTTAAAAATAATTCTTTATCAAGTGAATATAATTTTACTTTGACTTGTACTTAGCTGGGAATTCCTATACTTTTTGGTAAGACGGTGGAGCCAAGAACAACATATGACCTCAAAATAATCATGATGCTGTCAGACTGGCTGCATTGCTGTCTTTGTATGTGGGCTACTGGTTTAGTTTTTGTTGGCTTAATATATTCCTTTCCACTCTTTGTACATGATGGTTTTTGTTGTCTCACCTATTTGTGTATTTCTACACCTTCAGTTCATTCGTGTTCTTTGTGGATTTGTTCTTTTACAGCAAATTGCCTGGTATAAGGCTTAGAGCTTTCCTAGAGTAGATGGAACCTTCAGAAATCCTTTTTTTCAGATGAAAATTCCTTTGTGTAATAATAGTTTTTGCTTCATTTACAAATCCATTGGATTCATAAAACTTAAGCTTGTCATCAGCAGTTAACCATGTTGGATCACTGTGGGATACCTTCCTGTTAGTAGGCTGGGAAGAGTCTATTTAGGATTAGATTTAGATCCTTTTTTCTAAAATGTAAGTAACCCTTTGTGCCTTATTTATATCTTTCATTGCATATCTGTTAAATGCCAGGGATTCAATTAGCTCTGATTGTTGTTGTTGCTGTTGCGCTATGAAAGGCATACGGTTCCCCTCTCTCCTACCTGGCCCTGGCCCCCTAGACCCTTCAAAAAAACCCCATTAAAACATCCCAAACAAACTCCAAACTCCCAAGAAGGTAAAAGGACCTTGGGTTTTGGGATGACTTTTAGAAAAACTTATTCTCGGTATCTTTTCTGAAGTTATGTGCAATCACCTGTACTGTATCATCTCCTATTTGCCTGCTACTGCTCAGTTCCACTGATGTGGAAACGTCTCACGGAAAAGAAATTCAAGATTATCTTTTTACTGCACTGAAAAATATCTAGAATTTTACAAAGCTTTCAGTAAATTATTTGCAGTCTATTTAAGGAAGCTGGCTGAACTATCAATAGATAAGTCAGGTTTTTGCTTCTATGAGGTAGCCTTAAAAGCCTGAATTTTCTACTTGAATTTAACAGTGGCAGTTGTTCCAGAGTGAGCACTGAAAAAAAACACTGTATATTTTTATCCAGTTCTTCTTTCCAGAAATTGTAATGAAGGCTGCTGAGATAATTTATTTTTGAGAATATAAAATTTTGTTTTACTTTTAAAGTAACACCCTGGTTTAGAGACCACTTTCAGATCTGAGACTTCCTTAGTTAGTATGTCCCAAAAATAATAGTATTTTCAGCTTTTGAGACTGAAGGTAGTTTAGATCTTGCCTTTTGACTTTATGGTTCATAATCAGGTCCTAGGTTCCTTGTGAGGAAAGGAGCATCTCAAGCTCTTGGTGTGTAAGTTCTGTGCATCTTGTGGTTAACCCGGCAGTGGGGAATGCAATGCTTGTATAGGTGTGTGCTCAGGCTCGGTCTAGGTTTGGGCTGGAGTTCAGTAAATTGTCTTCACAGCAGCTGATCAGGAGCTGCTTTGGATTTGTGCTGGAAACACTGTTGATAACTCAGGGGTGTTTTAATTATTGCTGTGCCTTAACCCATTAAATTGACTTTACCTCAACACTTGAGTTTTCATACTTTTACTCTTCTAATTCTCCCTGCTATCCCAGCAGGGAGGGAGAGCAAATGGCTGTGTGGGGCTGGGTTCTGGCTGGGGTGAAACCATGACAGCTGGATATTGTTCCTCCTTCCCACTGGAGAGCCCATTATCCAGATTTGGTGTTGTATAGTGAGAAATGAAAGCTTGAGAGTTTTGTGCTGCCCTGTGCACTTGACAGCTGGACTTGATCCTAAAGGTCTTTTCCAACCTAAATGTTTCTATGAGTCTGTGATTTATTGCTTGCATATGTTATTTTTCATTCCTAGGTATAAAAGGCATCAATAAACAGATTTTTCTCATGAGTGATTTCTCCCTGGTTCTTGTATTATTTACTTGGCTAATGGCTTTTTAAAGGCTCTAGATTTTATTCATGTCCAGAGACTTCTTTGAGGTAGAGGTGCTCCAAACCATTTTGCCTTTCCCATCCTTTGATCCAAAGAGAACAGTGAAGTGGGTGAAATCTGAAAGTGGGTCTGTGTGCAATAGCAGTGTTCCCAAGGATTTTACAGAATTCCAGGAAAAGGCAGGATTTTTATAGTGGAAAACTGTGAAAGACTTGTAGTATTCCCCTAGCCTGAATCTTTTGGAGTGAATAGGATGGCTTGGAGGATGGAATGTGGCAGATGTAACATTTCTTGTGATATCTGTTTCTCAAATGCAATCCTAGATGTGATGTGCTTAACCTGTTGGCAGTTTGTAATCTTACAGTACCCAACCAACACTGACATTACAATTTGGGTACTTGTTTTATGTTGGAAGAAAGAGAAAAGACTGAAGGTATTATAAAAGTTGCCTTTTTGCTCCATGAGATCTATTTTTTTGGCATATTTTTTTGTGTACTGCTGTTGGTCCTTTTATGTGTTGGACCTTTTATTAATGTTTGCTGTCATTTTTTCCCTGGTTTTCATTGGGTTTTTTTGAATCTTTCTCTGCTTTCTTTCATACAGTTTTTTTCTAGCTGTAAAATACTTAAAGATTCTTAAATTTTAGGATAGCTTTGATTGGCAAAATTAATGCAAAGTGCTAACAAATTTCAGGCAATAATGAAGAAAATATTGTGGGTGGACACCTTTCTATTATGGTTGATGGCATTCTCACTGAGAAAATAATTTAAAAGATACATTGTTAACTCTTTTTAGATATTAGAAGTAATTAAGTGTTTCAGGGTGTCTGGTGTTAGAATATGGAGGAAGAGAGGGGTGCAAATTCCCTCTTTGTACAGAGATTGTCTAATGCCAGCTCTTACTTCTGAGTTTGTGGTCAGTGAGAGAAGATAGTGATGTGCACTTCACTTAGAAGCTCTCGAAGTACAGTTATCATTCAGCATATTTATGATTATTTCAGTGTCTATTCTCTCGTGTTTGTGCTTTTTAAACTATGAATGAGAGACTTTGAGAAACAACACTGATGATTTAAAGAATCACTTATGATAAAATATCTCTTTCTAGGAATTTATGTTCCAGTAGAATAGCATTATTGATCATTCTCTTCTCTCGTACTCTCCAGATTTTAGAGATCTGAAATTGTTATTCTTTTCCTGTCTTTTGTAATTACCAGTGCAAGGAATAACTGAACTAGAAGACAACAAGGATGCATTCTAATTGGTCTAATAAATTATGTTAATGACTTCTGCTTGGAGTTATCTATACTGAGAACTTGTTTGTCAAAGTGACAACTTCTTTTATAGTGCAAGCAAATGTAACTTCAGTTTCCTCTGACTGAAGCTTAATGGTAGTAGATTTGAAAGGCTGTGTTAGAGGATTTGGGCTCTTCAGCTGCATTGCAAGTTCTTAAGCATCTTTTCCCACCAGATAATGCCAGTAAACTCTCTGTGTTTAGTTGCTGGGAAAATCAGGTGACTTGCTAACTTACTCAATGCAGTTCTTGAATAGTGCAGGAGGACAAGAACGAGTCCTTCAGACAACCAGAACACTTCTGAAGGTGTTAGTACTGAAATATTTGCAGCTGGCCCAGCCTGTCCACTGAGTCATTTCCATGGTGCATCACAGTACCTGGGACAAAATGCACTTGGATAATGTGCAGATGTTTAGCATCTGTATAGCTGTTTTTTGTCCTTTTTATTGATTAAAGCAGTTCTAGGCTGCTCTGCAGGGCTGTAGAGTTGTGATGACATCATGCAGGCTTCTGGTGCCTGTGGAAAACTGTTGATGGCCTCACCTCTCCCTGATGGTTGGGATGGATTGCAAGGTGCTTACAGACATGTCAGGAACTCAAGGACTGAGTTCTTTGCTTAAAATTAATGAGATCATGCTTTTGGCAACGTGAACGACCAATGTACATTAAACACACATGAAACAGCAATTGGTTGTGGGGATCTGGTAGGGAAGGAAGATGCCACATGGGTTTTAAGTATATTCTACTCAACACAACCTCTGAATACCCCCTTTTTATCAACAGATTTCTTTCTGCTGACAAAATATTTCTGACCACTTAAATCTAACAGGTGACCTTTCTTCAGAAAGAGATGGAGTAGTTCTCACTAAATTAATCTCTGCATTAACTCTTAATTAGAAGAAATACTGAAGGTGGCATTATGGCATTATATTTTGTGAAGAGTACTTGCATGGTCTATAATTAATGTCATTAATGGGCTATTATAGTTGGTAACAAAGGGTAACAAGAACTGTACTATTAATAAATTCTTTATTATATGACATAGAAGTATTTCCCTAGACTTTCCTCTGCACATCTATTATTGGTAATTTTTTAAATGGAACACAAGGCCCAGGTAAAATTATTTGAACCATGCCTGAGCTTCTTAGGGTTGCTAAATATGCAATAAATAATTTAAGAATTATAAGATCAATTAAGATCAGTAGGAGCTTTTAAGATCACTCAAATTTTATATAAATATTTTGCATTCAAACTTTAGGTTTTGCAGTTGGAAGGCTCACCCTGCATAATAAAACCCCCAAATTTAACTAAACAGACTTTTAGCTTTTGAGGCACTGTTACTCACAGAGGTCATGTAAAAAGGGATGTAATTGAAATATTTAAGTACAGACAATATTTGTAAAAGATACACCCATCCTTCTGGCTACATAAAGTTAGAGTGGGTTACTGTTTATTTCTATAAACTATGCTGCATCTGGCTATTAAGTTGACTTTCTAACTGTGTGTGTAAAAAATACCTTGCCCTTCATTAGTTCCATCTAAAATTAATATTCTTACTGCAGTGTGTAACAGCAGTAGAAGTACTCAGACAAATTAACTGATTCAGTATCGTAACTTTGAAGAATCTAATTTCCATGCAGGGAATTATTTTTATCATCTGGCAAAAAGACAAAACTGTGAATTTTACAGTGACTGCTTTCTTTTGTAACATTTTGTTGCATGGGGTTTGCTTTACTGTTAATCCATGCTCAAATCCAAACTCATAAATGCTTATCTAATGTTACAGACTTTTAATGCACATACAGATTTTAATCTGCCTATTCTTCTATTCTTCTCTTTTGTACATGTTACTGTGGTCTCTGCTGGAGCAATTCTTGTTTTGATGCAGTTTTGAGTCATGACTTTATTTGGGATTTGTATCTACCTGTCTGTGCAGTACCATTATAATTTGTAGCATAGTTATGCATGTATGGCATTTTAAACTATATACGTGGGGAACGTGAAGCTTGGAAGATGCCTGTGGTGAATTCACTTTGTCAGTAACTTTTTAATCATCAATTGTTTCTGTGAATGTTTATAAACCAAATTAATTTATCCCTTGAAAAAATTTAGTCTCTTTCAAGTAGCAAAGCAGGACTCTGATAACTTTTATTAATATTTCTTCTGGAATACTGAAAATTCACCACCTTGTGAATGGCATCTCTGCTGTGTGTCCACCTGTCAATAACTGGTATTGACTTCACTTAGGTGAAGTTGCTTCCAGGATTGAAGAGAATTCCATGCCTGGCTGAGAGCAGGTCACTGCCTCAGGCTGCCAGGGGGATGAACTGAAGTTGTAACAATGCTTTGGGAGGAAAGTTGAAGAGAACTGCTGGGTAAAAGAACTTTCCATTGAGCTCATATTTTCTGTCTAACCTTGAGACCCTCAGATGTTATTCTTCTGGTGCATTCCTTTTGGAGAAATCCTAGCTACTTTATTCCAATTCTCGTTGGCTAATGAATTTGGATTGCAGAACACTGTTTTCTGCCCCCTCTTTTATTATTATTATTATTATTATTAGGCAATAAGGAAAAAGTTAAAATTATTCTACTTAAGGCAGCTCTCAATCTGAAGATTTTTGTAGACATGCAGGAAGGTGATCAGAGCATTGCCAACAATCTGTTGCAAATCCTTTATATGTTCTTAGAAAGTTCGTGCATAACAAACCATTGCTTGAAATGATTCTAACCAGGGATAAAACCTCTCCAGATAAGCATGAAAAATACAGTGGATCTTTCTAGGTGCTTCTTTCCTGAGCATTTTATGGCTTATTCTCAAGTGAAATTGAAAACCATCAGGTCAGCAGCTGTCTGCCCTGGCAGGGACCTGGCTGATCAGAGTATTTGAGACCTTGGGATTTCTGAACAGCCTTTGATTTCACATCAGGACAGAAGTATGTTTGCTGCTTTATCATGTACCAAAACATGGCCTGAAGTCTCTGGTTAACCTGGACATGGACATGCTCTTAGAGAAAAAAAAGAAGCATGAAATTCAAAATCATTAGGCAGTTTCAGGGATAAGGTTGCAGTAGCGGGTGTGGCATGACATGATGACATAAACCGTGTGTCTGTGAGGTTATCAAATCAAATAATGATTTGATACTTCAGCTGTAGCCTTTGGGCAAATATTGTTGAAACTTAAAGGTTTTCTTGGCCTTGGCCTGATTCCTTTTGGCTGATTTTAATCTTTGTTTCTCTTCTGTTGATTTACAAGCTATTAGACTTTCAGGTGCTGTTAAAACATAACTCTGGACTTACTGAAAGCCACCCTAAGTACAGGAGAAAGTGACTCACTGACACTTTTGCCTTGTTGGCCACAATTATGAGCATTCATCTCTTTGGAAAATTCCCATTTCTCTCTGCTGAGAGAAGCTGAGGTATAGCAGGTATTTGTCTTACTGAGGTGGACTCAGCAGGACTCCTGGGAGCTACAGGTTCAAAGTTCAGCCTACAAAGTTGTGGTTGAGAAACTTTTTCCTCTGTGTATGCTCAGGGATGTATTGCATGAGTTTGTTTGTTTTTGTGGTGGTGCTTTTCTTCTTTTTCTGGAAGTGTGTATAAAGATGGTGACGGAATAAACACAGGAACTATTTTAAAGAGAATAAATGGAGTTCCAGGTCTTTAAGAAGAGAAGCAAGGCATTCACCCAAAACTGAGGGAGCATGAGAAAATGGGGCATGGATACATCTCAAGTTGATAAATAGTTAATGTTTTTTCTTTTCCCTGGGTTTACTCTCTTTCCTGGAAATTGGGCTAGCAGCAAATCTGAGTATATGAGTACGACAATCTCCTTTAGCTATCTTTCTACCTTTTGGAGAAAATGTCCAGGTAGAGTCTCCCTGTAAAATGCTGCAGTTTGATATCCTACCTGTTTGGAAAATAATGATCTGGGAAGTACAAGCTAAGTCCTGCCTTGCTTTAAAAAAGAGAAAAGCTGGTTGTTTTTCTCAGGCCAAGCTTTACATCATCCTCATACATCTGTGCTTTGAACAGGGGAGGTACTGTGAACAGAGGGCTCTTTTGTGTTGTTGACTTTTTCTCTGAAGAAACTTCCGAAATGCAAGAATTTTAGATAAAAATGTAAAATAACTGTGCCATGATCAAGGCAAGGATGAGACCAATTCACTGTGCCTCTAATTCGTTATGACAGTTTTTGTAAATTTGCTGAATTCTTTAGTATTTGTGCAGAGTTCAGCCCAAACTGAGTACCCTAAACAATGCACTGTTCAGTATTGAAACAAATCCCAGGGTTTTCTTTTGTGATTTCAAGAGATTTTTATTTTCTCATAAAAGAGTTTTTAAAAATCCTGGGGAAGAAGAGAGCCTACAAGATGGAAAGAGAGTATTTACAAGGGCACATAGTAACAGGAGTAGGAGGAATGGCTTCAAACTTCAAGGCCGGTTGGACAGGGCTTGGAGCTACCTGGAATAGGGGAAAATGTCCCTGCCCATGGCAGGGGGTGGAATTTTATGATCTTTAAAGGTCCCTTCCAACCCAAAGCATTCTATGATTCTGTGATTTGAAAAATGATTAAAGCTGAAAACATTTTTTTGCTTTTCTTCTGCAGAGCTCTACATCTACGTTTTGGGTATAAGGGTTCTGGATACAAACTGTTTCCTAAAACTTATGTGTTTTGATATCCTCTCTTTAGGGCATTCCCTAAAGATTCAGTTCCTGAAGTTTTTGCATTATCTTCAAGAATCAGAATTTTAGGATGGTTTCATAGTGACCAAATATAGTCATTGTGTTATGAAAAGCCTTATCTCAAAGCATCGTAATAAATTATTGAGGTTCTTCTAAATGTTTTCGAAATTTCTCTATCTCCCAGCATTCCAAAATTTTCCCCAGATGTCTGATAAACACAAGATTTCAAGCAGTATGGTAGACCTGGCGGACACTAAATTCTGCAGAATGTAAATTTCAGTTGATGTGCCTGTAAATCCTTTTGGCATTTTTCTCCTGTAGGCTCAGCACAATGTTACTCCAGTGAGTCCCATTTACCAGGAGGCTGGAGTTTAACGGTTTGAGATAATAATTAAAAAATTTAAAGCAGGGCACTAGAAACTCTTGATATTAAAAATTCACTTGCTACTTTAGGTCTTTGATTTTCTCACTGGATTTTGTATTATAGTTTGTTCTAATGTCACCATACACTAGCAGTAGATGTTAAAAAAAGTGTCCATCCTAAAGTCTGTTCTAGTGGAAGTTGCTCTTAAATTACTTTTTTTTTTAAGCAACTGCCATTTGAAGTCTTGTGCATAGAGGTTTTAGAAAATTAGGGATTTTAATTTTCAAACAACTTTTCTGTGTTTTCAAATTGGTCCAAGCTCCTTGTACTCCCACACAATGGTAGACCTTTACAAGTATTTGAATTTCCAATGTATTTTCATTTTTCACGTTTTATAGTTTGACAAGCCACATTCCTATAAATTGAATTATTTTAGTAAGGAGTGATCAAGTTGCAAATCAAGACCTCCTTTGAGAGCTGCCTTACAGATCTGCAGGGAGGAAATTCTCTGATCCAGGGAGCTTAAAGCCTGTAAGCAGAAGCTTGGAAATAGCCAGTGGGCAAATAGGTGTGAGTGTGGAACTTGCTGAGATGACAAATTCAGGAACTGCTCCCCACACACCCATAATAAAAGAATCCCTCCTTCTCCCTTCAACATTGCAAATGCCAAGTCCCTCTAAAAACTTCCTGATAGATACATAAAATTTTGTACTTTCTGCTCTGATTTTCCTGTATTTCTCTTTGGGGTCTCCTCATCCTCAAAGCTATGAGGTAATTTATGATAATTACTAATTTACTGCTTTAGGTTACAATGAAAAGCCCACCAAAATAATCAAGTTTCTTCCTGCTCTTTGTTTAAGAGGCTGTCCTGGGTCTTGTCCTGTAAGCCTGAGCCTATAGTTTTGAGATTTAGGTTTTGTGTGCTTTATCCCAATGAATCAAAATGTTGGAACTTAGAGTCAAACCACAGGATAAAACCTGCTGGAACTGAGAACTGATGGAGTTTTAAAACAATGAGTTGAAATCCTGCCTGTAACCTTTGATAGTTATTTTTAAGTATCTTTCATGTGTCTGTCTGCTTTAGTCTTAAATAATGATTCTAAGAGAGACACTGAGAAGCGAATGTGTGTGATGTCAAGGAAGGCCAAATTACTGAAATATTGGTATAATTCTAAAACATACCTGAAATATGTTCAAATGTAAAGCTTCTTAATTAGTAAACATCTGAGCTTTTTGTTAACATTGTCAGTCTCTTCAAAGTGGTGGCTTGAAAACTCATGTTTATACACATATATGTATAAATTATCTAAATTGGCCTCTAGAGTTACCTTTGTGCTGTCAAATTGCTTGGCTCAAAAAATTAGGGGTATGGTTCTTTTGCAGGATAAAGAGCAGAAGGTTTTAGCACTAGTCCTAGAGTGACCATCCTAGTGTGGTCACTAATAGTCGAGTTTACCTTTAAGGAGTCCTTAAGGTAGATATTTTAAAATCACGTGTACTACCACTCAGAATTTTCCCTTCCTTCAAGCCTTCCTTCTCATGTTAACTTCTTGTAATACCTGATGCTGTGCTTTTTGTTGTTAACTTTTTGTGTACCATTGAGAATGATGCTTTGGAAGAATAGAAGACAAGGTATGAATTTCTCCATTCTTCTGATTCAATAATTGATCCCAATTTACAGAATTACTTTTCTAGAACAAAATATTTCCTCTTTAAAAAGGCTTATGCTACTTCTATGAGACCAAAAGAGTTTTACTGGATGACAATAATTATATGGTTGGCAACTAAACAATAGATAAATTACTGGCAAGCATAGCGCGGGAACCTGGATAGAGGGATTTAATAGAATCATTAAATAGTCTTATTTAATAGAAGTTAGAGCACTTTCTAGTGTTTTTAAACTCTCTGTAGATTGACAAAATGCCACATTAGGTTAGTTCTGTTCATGGTGGCTTTTTACTTATACTGAGAGAAATCTTCATGTCACTAATTTGCAATAACTATGGATTGTTGCAAAATCTTGTCTCCCAAACACTGGCGTATTTCTTACCCCAGGCTCATATTTCCTAATAACTCATTATCAAGTCACATTTGGAGAAGGGACTGCTGAATTACTTAGCTAGAATGCAGTCATAGGTTTGGCCTTACTTGTGACCTTCACCAAATAATAAGAGGCAGCTGCATAGATCTTGTGCATGACAGGAATGTTAATCTCCATTCTCCTATAACACACCAGTGTAATTGATGGTGAAATGCATAGGGGCATATTGTCCCTTCCTTACACACTGAAAAATCACTTTAATCATGCCCTGTGCTGAGCTATATGGTATGGACTTTTTTTCTCAAGCTTGGAGCTAAAATACTTGGGTGGCTAAAATAGGTCCTAACAAGGAGCTTCTAACAGTGTGCAAGAATGAGAAATATCTTTGCTTTTCCTTCTCTTCAGACCATGCATTGCTTTACTGTATTGGTGTGGGAAGTTCATGTCAATTAATGTAACCCTGTCAGAATTCTGATTAGCTCTAGCTGTGTGATCTGTAAGGATAGAGCTGGGACTTGTTCTAAAGCAGATCTAATGAAAAGAGGTAATTTTGAAGCTTCTCACCAAAGAAACATTAGGTTTTTCAAGGTTTTGCTTTATAATAGATTTTTTTTTGTTTGGTGCAAAATACATTGTATTGGTGGTAATGATTTCCAATCGTGATACTTTTTACTAAACTGTCAATTTGGCAACTGGTTCTTCAACAGATAGCAGATTGATGCTCTAAGTATTAGTGATTGTTGAATTAATTTTGGTTTGATTGTTTTGTGGTAAAAAAAGTCAAATACCAATTGAATTCTCCCAAACTGAACTGTTCTGTTCTGAGGAGTTAAGTAAGGCTCCTATGGAGAGTACATCTCTTCCCACACAACTAACATTTAAGTTTGAATTTCCCCATTGAATAATTTTGTGACCCTCTCTTTTAAAGTCCTCCAGGCTGTGTTTTCTTTCAGGTGATTGAGTAATACATTGAAGAGGCCTCCTGTAGCTTCCTAATGTAAGTGTGTATTTCTCATCTGAACATTCTGCTCTGGTTGCTGAAACATGAATAAGACCCATCAGTGATTTCTTTACAAGGTTGTGCAGCAATGTCCAAAGAAATGAAAACCAAAATCCATGTGACACACATTCATTGAGTCCTTATTTAAGCAGTGATTACAAACACCTTTGGGGAAAAAAACCCCACACCAAATCAGGTAAATCATATAACAGTGACTTCTGTGAGTCTCCTAATCTACATGCCTTGTCTTTGAACTGGGAGCATAATATCATTCTTCAGAACATTTTGAAAAGAAAATAAATATTATTATAGATCCAGTAGTGGAAAACAGCTTTAGGTACTCAGGACACAGAGTGCATGTAAGGCTCTTTGAATGTGAAATGAGGCTGGACACTCCAACCCTCAGCAGGCAGAGCTGGGGTGATGGTTATTTCATGATTTCTGATTGAGCTTATTCCTCTACAGCTCTTGCAAAAATTTTTTAATCCAATCACAAGGGCCAATTTATGAAGCCAAGAGGCTTGGCATTGGTAAACAGAGTGCCCAGCTGTACACCCTAACCTCTGGAGAGGGATTGGCTTTCTGCTGAAATATGTTGTTCTCTTGTTCTCTTCTGCTTTCCTGCTTGTAGCCTTCTGCATCTTCTAATTCTTCACTAAGCTAATGTTATTTAATGGGGAGCTGAATTGTGCAGCTGGTGTGCCTATGAGAATTCTGAAATTAAAGTTTCATCAAGTCAGGATATCTCCAGACATTGAAGTCTTCGGTCTTTTCCATTCAAATGCACGTG
This sequence comes from Certhia americana, assembly GCA_018697195.1. Taxonomy (NCBI): domain Eukaryota; kingdom Metazoa; phylum Chordata; class Aves; order Passeriformes; family Certhiidae; genus Certhia; species Certhia americana. Next base: position 12,961,641 of record CM031868.1, on the reverse strand, counting down.
GCAATAATGGAACCCCAAGTGAGCCAGGAACTCTAATAGTAAACCCCCAGGGAAGTTATGTAATGAAATCAAAACCTTTCAATACTGAACTGTTGGTTTTGCAGGGAGGAAACCTCACTGCTTGCAAAGCTAAAAGAAAAATCTTACTATAAATCTCCTCTTCTCATAAAGAACTACCATCACTACTTCTGAACTACCATCAGATACTTCTGATTTGGGAAGTGGAGGTTTGTACATTTGTACACTGAAGGTTCATACATTTAGGCTTCATTGTCTTTTTGTGGTGCCCCTCTTTGACAGGGTTGTGGGTTTGTTTTTGGTAAGGTGCAGTGGAGTGCAATGGAAATGGTCCAAGAAAGCATGAGACAAAGTATGTGGGTGGCATACAATATATCCAATTATCAAAGCCTTGGCTTTACCATAATCATCTGTGGTCTCAGCTCTCGGAGGTGGGGGAAAATGTGATCCATTCCCACTCTGTAAATAAACTTCTTGGCTAACATAGGGATGATCTGGTTAAAGAGGTGTCAGTTTCTCATTTCTTGAGTACTTCTCAGCCTCCAAGTTCCCAAGAACTGAGATTGTTTAGCACACAAATAATCATTGCAAAGAAGGGAAATACTATAATAATTTTTTTTTTTTTTTTTTTTTTTTTTGCAAAAACAGAACAGCTGAAACAGAACTGAAATTTTAACAAACTTTGAGGTTAGATAAGAAATACAAGGCTAGTTGAGCATGCAACCAATAATCTTCTCAATATGAATAGATTAGGAAAAAACTTGTGTCAGGCTACTTTGCAGCTCCTAGGCTCTTCGATCACCTTTGCAGAGTAAGATCACTATTACAGACCTGCCCTGGGTTTATCCTGCCAGAAGGGAAAATATGAATTAGATCACATGCAGGGATGTTTGCTTGTACTTTGACTCACTGAGTGGCAGAAAATGTACATGCTGCAGGGAAGTGCATTTGTGTTTGTATGAAGACAAAGAATTATCATCAGTCAATTTAAGAAAAAAACCCATTATTAAATATGTAAAGTGAAAGGAGAAACTGTTACTTGAAAAGCACTGGCTATGTTGTGATTAATTGTTAATTTGCATTCTGTAAAAAATTGTTTTGAAATTGCTACTTATCCAATAGTTTAGCTCTGGAACGAACAACTCTAGCAGTTGACGTATTGGCAGACACATACCTCGTAAATTAGTTTTAAATTATTTACTGTTAACCAGCGGCTATCACATGTGACATTCATCCCTCTTCTCTTGTGGATGTCGTTATTAACTCCTTGTGGCAGTAACTATTGCTTTTTGATGATAGGGAAAAGAATTCACTCTTTAATGTTGTGCTTTATTTGAGGATTTTCTACTTCCTTATCTATGTCAGAGAATTTTTTTTCTTCTGTAAATATGTCACTTGCAATAGGGAAATAAAATTTAAAGTTTTACACTTTAAACATAAATCTTTTTCTTGCTTTCCTGCCATGACCTCTGCTTTTCTCCAGCGAGGTCGTGTCCAGCAGGGGGCTACTCAAAGCCGACCAAATAGCAGGAGACATTTTCATTCTAGCAACAGAGAGGAACAAATAGATGTGTCTTCCCCTATCCCAGCTTTACAGTCAGAGTCAGAAGGACGCAGAAAAAAAAAAAAAGACTGAGTCTGTTAGAGACAGCTTGTTCCTCAAAGGAGAAAGAAGACATTAGAGTGATGAGAATAGTGGGGGGTTTTCTCCCCTCCGGTTTGTTTTGTTGTGTTTTGCTGTTTCTTTTGCCCCCGTTCCACATCTCTCGTGGAAAGGGGCTGGAAGGTGATGCAAGCACAACTTGTACATATTTTCCCAAGGTGCAGCAGGGTGACACTGATGACTGTGAGCACTGTCCTTACACTGGAGGGGTGAGCAAGGTCAGGGCTTCTCTGTGAGATGAGCAGCAGCAGGTAGTCTGGGAGCATCAGGACTGGCTTGCCTAAAATATACAGAAAATTCCAGACAGCCAAGTATGTTGGTTTTCGTCTCTGTTTTGTGTGTGTGGATATGATCAAATGCAGTGGGCTAAAGTTTGTAGTCCATGGAAATGATTCTCTTCAACCATCTTGATCTTCAAAGTTCTCTTAACAGATGGGAAATGTACTGTTCCTCATTGCCAGATCACCTGGAGTAGTATATATTTTTCTTCAATTTAAATAAATTTTAAAATTGTTACTAAACTACTAATATTTTTTAAAATCTGCAAGTAGCGATTGTATAATTTTGGATCTTTGCAGGATCATGTACATAGTGTACTGCTTTTGAGACAAAGAAGTTATAAATGAACATTAGAGATTTTAGTACATGATGTGTTTGACTTTGGTTTAGTATCTCAGATAAGAGATGCTTGTGACTGCTTCCTGAGAACACACCAGCTGGTATTTATTTGGGAAGTATTCAGAAAACACCTTCTTGTTAATGATTCATTGCATGATCTTGCATGGTAAACTAATATATTTTCTTCATGGTGAAAGTCACCAAAAATCATTAAAGAACTTCTTTATGCTTTCTAAATACAGTAATTATGGTAAAAATTATTCTTATTAGCAACAGTACTAAAAGATGGTAAGCCAAGATCAATCTCATCGTAGAATCTGTTAACAGAGATGATAAAAACTGCTCATTCCAGAGGTAGTTTCCCTCTTCAGCAAGCAGGTGGCTGTGGTTAGTGGAGCTTCTTTTCTGTTTTGCATATGGGAGAATACAGTGGAGTTAATTTTTAAAGGAATCTTGTCATTTTAGCTGTTTTATTGATCCCTTCACTGAAGAACTGAGCATCTGGAACCATCTTGATTACATTTGTTTCAGTGAGATTTTTTTAATGATGAGTTATTTTTTACTTTTGAAACTATGTGTGCCCTTGAATGTTTAATGAAGATGATGTCAACTTCCTTTTTGAACCTTCTTGAGAATACAGTTCCAAATGCAGCCTGGATGTCTCCAGAGGCTTGTCTGCATTATGAAAGTTTCCCTTGTCTATTCTGCAGCTGAACTTAAAAAGTAATATTCAACTGTAGTAATTAAAAGTAGCATTCAACTTGATATTCCATAGCACGGTTTTAACAAAGGGTTTTTTCTGACATTTAAAGATGTGGGATTCAGAGTGATATCCAGATGACAGAAGATAAATTTTCAAGGTTTTTTCATATGTAACTTTAGTGTAGTTTTTAATGGGTAGTCACTTAAGATTATGTGTTTGGTTTATGAAATGTAAATGACTGAATCAAAACTTGCTGAAGTGGAAGACTCTACAAGAGAAATGAAGGCTCTGAAATAGGTGGGGCAAGATTTATTCCTTCACTGAAATGAGTAAGTTCAGGCAATAACATTTGTAGATGGAATCTCTAAGAACCATTTCAACTGTCAGGATTTTCCTTTAGATCCTCTAGTTTAGTTTGGTGTCAATTTTCTCTTTTACTGGACTTCTGAGACAGCAGATAGGGCTGAAATGCTGGTGATTTAAAGACGGATGGATGCAAAGACTATTTTTGAAAAGGCCAGACAGCTCTCTCTCCCTCTTTCTATATTTGCACAATAATGGTCTGTCCCATGCTTGTCACCCTTTAAAGTTTATATCACTTGTTGCAAATGTTGTCATTGTGGTTTATTTTCCATCCTAACCACTTGCTGTGCAAAACATTTCTTCCAACATTCCCTTTGAGGATGACCCTTCCTTAAGTTCATGCCCTTTGTTGTTATATTTGACACTATTTTCTATAGCCATATAAACAGTATCTTTTGTTCTTTTACAAAATTCTTGTGTAATTTGGCAAAATTTGCTGTTAATTTATTTTTCTAAGGGTTAAATCTCATTCTTCTAAGGAGTTTTATTATCACAGATCTTCCAGCACCTACATGACTCAGTGATGTCTCTTATTTTTTGCATTCTTCTAAAGCAGTGGCTGAAAATGGAGGGGTTGTTCCACATCTGCCTTCAGTCTTGTATTTGTGCAACAGATAATGTTCCTCTGCCTAACAGCATCTTCATATGTGAAACCATTCAAAGTTGTATAAATAAGTGATCATTGCATTTTAATCCACAGTAGTATAGGATTAAATTCTCTTTTTCTTTTTTCAGGATAGCTTTTACTCAAAAAATGGTTCTGTGTAATAGACAGCTAAAGAAGTAACCCCATTTATGGGCATAATTTGCACTAGCAAAAGTCAGTTACAGACCAAAAGCAATCTGGCTTTTTTGTCAACTGAATTGCTGTACAAGATCATACACGTGCTTTAAAAGTATCTGCACAGAATGGCAAATTATCAAGGTAAATCTGTAATTGGTTTAAGCTATTTTGGTTCTGTAGGAATAAATTCACCATTTGAAAAGAGAAAATTGAAAAGAGAATAAAAAGAGGCTAAAAAGAGTCTTCAGATTCTTTGTTAGAACTGTTGCTACACATCTCTTTAGCATTCTTAAATTCTTTATATTTGAAGGGCCAGTTAGCTGTTTTGATGAGGAGTCTCTCCTATTCATTCATTGGAACTAGATTATGGTATTCATTGTTCTTTTATGGTCAGTACTTTTAATATCTGAATTGTTTATCAAATTCCTGGAAAGCACTTCCCTTTTTTGACTCTCCTGGATATTGTTTGAGAAAGGTTATTTTTTTAATTTTATTTTTCAATTTTTTTTCTTAAGCTAAACTGCCTTGAGTCTTCAGAAGGTTGTGTTCTTTACTCTAGGTTAAACCTGTTCTGATACTGGTAAAGTCTATACTTTATATAGGATGGAGGTCATTTGACACTCCCTGGTTACTTGAACACTTCACTAATTATTTTAATAACAGTGTTACCACCTACCTACAGTTTGTTAGTTATTGTGAATCTTCTATGCTTCATTATTCCTTTAATGTGTCTCAGAATGCTATTTGTAGCTATACAACTTCATTGTTTATCTTCTGAAATTGACTCAAAATTTAAAATTTTCTTGGTTCTGTTTTGCTGCATGGCTCATTGCAAGCATCTATTGATTTCTTTTGCCTTCCTGTAAGGGAAGGGACCAATTTAGTAATTATCACATAAAATTCAGTTTTGCACTGTGCAGTATGATAGAAAACAGACTTTCTAAGGAAATGCTCATCAAGGTTGATTAGATAATAATATTTTCTTTAGAATTCTGTAATATTTAAAATTAGCTGCGTGGAAGGATTATGAACTTTCTTATAAATGATTTTGTATCTTTTCATAGAACAGCATTGTTGATGTCTGTAAAACATGCTGGTTTGTCAGTATTATTATTAATGACCCAGGATTATTAAATACTGTAGGATTGTGGCAGGTTGACCCTGGCTGGATGTCAGGTGCACACCAAAACCTCTCCATCATCCCCCCTGCTCAGCTGGGCAGGGGAGAGAAAATAGAATAAAAGGCTTGTGTGTCAAGAGATCACTCACAAATTACCATCCCCAGAAAAAGAGACTTGACTTGGGAAAATTAGTTTAATGTATTACCAGTCAAGTCAGAACAAGGTAATGAGAAATAAAACCAAATGTTAAACCCCTATTTAACATGTTTTCCCCCTCTCACCCCTTCCCCCCTTCCAGAGCTCAACCTCACTTCTGCCTTTCATATGGGAGGTATTCCTAAAATTTTGTTTATTTTCCAGTGTATAATAAACGTAACCAATTTTGATTACCACTTCTTAGTTTTTCTTTATCAAAAGAAAAATTATTTCACAATATTTTAATATTAACAAAATTTCACTCTCTAAGTCTGAAACCATACTTACCTGAAGTCTGCTGCCTCTAGCATGGATTGTTTTTGCAGTTGCTCACAAATAGCTGGCAGCACCTTTCTGAGAAAAACAGGCTATGAATGCGAAATATTAATAAACCAGAATCATGCAGTTCCAAGACAAAGAGTTTTTAAAAATTGCATTATGTATACTTAATGCCTAACTGACCTTTTCTGCTGTTTCCTAAATCTCCTAAAAATTCATCTAATTTCAAAGCCAGAGTATTAGCCCATTTATATGTAAATTGCCTTTAATTCATGCATTGATTTGAAAGACTAATCCAAAAGATCCTTTACCACAGGTGACCTTTTTGACACTGTACTTCTGGGAAGACTGTAAAGTGGTTTCTTGTGACCTCACATCCACCTGTAGCATAAAACATGTGCCTACTTCAGTCTGTATAAATCAATCATAAGAGTGGTTTTCAAGCAACATTGAATTATTAACACCATAACTGTCTTGGTTAGTCATAGTTAAAATAGGTTCTATTTAAACCAATTATTATTTTCTGTTGGCATTCTTGCATATTTTAGAAGTTAAACACAGTTAAGGCATTCAGTGATTCTGCCCCTTAAATAATAAATAGAAATATAATCTAGCTTTTAATAATGATGATCTCCAAAGATTGTAAATTTCAACAAACATTCAATATTTATTAATTGTCAAAATTTCATTCACCACAAGAGCTGCTTGAAGAAATATGCTAAAGCTGACTTCTAAGTCCTTCCCTTTGCAGAGAAGAGTATACAAAATTGGAATGATTAAGTATTAGGATTTATAAATACATGTTTTCCATTTGTGCTCTTGATCCACACCTGCAGAAGAGTACATTTCACTGCACAGTGAAGGCTCACCTGGCTTGATGGACAGTCTATGATTTACTATTTTCTCCCTGTTTTTACTGGGACACTCCATAATAATTCTGCTGAATTACTGCAGATTTTCATTAAAAATTAAATTATTTATTTTATTAGTAATAATAAATTAATTAATATTAATTATTGATAATTAACAATACATAATGTATTAATAATAATACATAATTTTTATTAACAATACATAATGTTGAAGAAAATAAATGCTGCATTTGCTTCTGATTTCTTTTTGAAAATAAAATTCATTTTTTCAATCAGTTAATGGTACAAAGAACTAACATTAAAGATCATTGCCTACTTGCATAGTCATCAATAAAACAAGAAATGAATGATCTCATGTTCTGAAAATGCATTTTAGTTCAGAAATGAAGAATTTTTTTGACTAAGAAAACCCAAAATCTACCTTTTAAAATCCATTTAGGCAATGAAGTATACCAGGCAGTGCATGCCTATATTATTATTATACAGTAATGAAGATTATTTGTGTTGCATGCTTCATATGAGAAGACATAAAATATTTTACCAGTTATAATAAATGAATAATCCCTTGCCAAGGTACATACAGTCCTGGAAAAATGCAGCAACTGAAAAAAGTGTGGACATAATGAGATCCAAATTGGTCTCTGTCTAGAATTATCACACACTTCTCTGTTTTATCAGGATAAATAAATACAAATGGTCACTGTTGAGGGCCTGTCTGCCCTCTGACTAAGAAGACTTTTTCAGAAGAATGAGAACAAGATGACAGAAGTAGTGTTTCATCATTTTCTGTTAACGTACACACAAAAAATCCCCAAACACATATGGCGTTGTTTGCAGAATAAAATAAATTGTTTTAATAATAATAATAATTATAAACTCCTAAAAAAGAAGTAGCTGCTGTTAACAAGCATGTTTCCTGACAGATGCTTTTAGTAACCAAGCTGCTTACCTGTTTTTTTAGCTGTAAGTTATTAATTATATCCTCATGTGGCTTGTTGAGATTTCCTACCATTAAAAAGCAGTCCATAGATACTGGTTATAATATTTCTTTTCCCTTATGAAATACTGATTAGATGTAGCTACCATGTTAAATAGTGTTGTCTTGGCATATAAGGATCAAAAGGGATTTTATGCAGGAACACTGGCAGAACCCATTTGGTGACAAAAGAAATTGGCATTTTGATAAGGCTTGGAAAGTTTGGTGAATTGAACAGATGTATATTGAAAATGTTTCTGTCTTAAAAAAACTCCACCAAAAGACCTCCAGAACACCTTCCCTGAGCCCCTATAGATTGTGGGAGGGCATCCTCATGATCTCCCATTTTACTGATGGCCTGAATGGTGGCAGCTGTGAAAATCACACACACAAGGGACAGGGATGGACATCAGTATAAGGATGGTCTGCTTATGCATGTGATTCATTATCCTTGTTATTTGCTATGGTAATACAGTTGTCTGCTCAAAAATTAGATGTAATTAGGAAATTAAAGAAATAAATGTAAGAAAGGTTACTGAAAATTAGCTGCTTATGCCAACAAATGTGATGGTGTTTCTGGCTAAGACCAAGAAGTAGGATGTCTAATGTCAGATTGTTAATTCTGAAAGTTTTTATGGGTTTGAAGATGCTCATGAATAGCTTGAAATGGTAATATTGGATTTAATTACCAAACCTGGCAGGCAGTTTCCATGTAAGGGCTAATTAGTTTTCCTGTTATCATGGGGTGATATGATAAAGAGTAGGACATTGTTTCTGTTACAGACTTTGTCAGCTTCTGGATGGTTGAGAGGAAAAAAATATTTCTGTTTGTCTTACACTGGTGTGAATACAGACAGAAATACCTGTGTGTGTTTGTTTGTGGACATGAGTTTATTATCCAGAGAACAAAATGCAAAGGTAGTAGTGTTAAGAAATGAATAGGAATGAGAGGGAAAGAAGTTTTAATTAGTACTAGTATTTAAATATTCTCATTATCTGTTTTCCCTGGCTGATAATTATAGTTGATGTGTTATGTTCTGGAGTGTATACAAGCAGGATGGAGGAAAAAAAGCACAGAAGGACCCCAATTTTCAAGTGTTTTCTGAATTGGTCAAAAATGTGTTGCACTATGAAGAATGATAATACTCTACAGCATTACTACAGTTTATTGCAGCAATGAAGCTGTGCCAGTAATGACAGTGTTTCTGAAAGCTCTGCATTATCCTCCTCCTGACTCAGGACTGGGGTTCTGGTTAACTGATATGAAAAATGCTGGATTTTGATACTGGGGTAGCAGTGCAGAGGAAAAAGACTTCAATTTTCAGTTGTTCTAAATGGCAAGGATTCAGCTTCATGATGTATGCATGCAAAGGTTTGTATGGTCTCACTGTTGTGCATACAAATACTCGTCTTATCGCAACTGTGTGCTAAGGGTATAAAATTAAGAACTATTTTTTTCTATAACTGTTTAATCAGTATTTCTATGCAAGTATAAAGGGGTGTTCCAGTGTGACAGGGGAGGTGATGCTGCCCAAAGTATTAGGTTAAATAGCATTTCGTGTGGGTGTGAAAAATTAGATGGAGCTTCCAGGGGCCATGTTTTCACTCCGGTTGCTACTGAATGTTTTTCTTCACCACAGAATACAGCAAATGTGTCTCTCAGTAGTGCTGCCTTCAAGTAAAGCCTCTGTTGCAGCAAGCAGCATTTAATGGGGTGGGACTTACGACTTTATGGAAGTCAGTTCCTGAGAAGTGAATTTATGTACAAACCTGGGAGGATCGGGAAGATTGATAATGATATATTCACAGGGTACCTGTCAGGAAGAACAGGACTGCAGTACCAGGGATAAATGAAGATCTTGACTCAGCAACATAATGCTTCACAGAGTGACAGCAAAAATAAGATGACAGAAAAGATTTATATTGATCAAAAGAAATACTGGCCTAGGGCTAAAGAAAGAGAGTGATTAACAAAAAGTGATGCAACTGGCAATCGTGTGTAAATTTGGACAGGATTCAGTGATCACACCCTGGAAAACCTATGAATTCACATGTGAGGAGAGGCTTTGATGGCTCTCTTAGTTCTGAATTATTCTTCAACTGGATGCAAGCATAAAAAAGGATAAAGGGACATGTGCAATGGTACCCCCAATGTCAGGAGCTGAGGAAGGGCTGCATTAAACTCTGAGTGCCACAGAGACAGCCCTGTCTGTGTTTGAGTGGATGCATGCAGGATGGGCTGATTTACTGCCCAACAGAGGGATAACAGACCTGGCCTTCATAAGGGATGTTCCAGTTCACTGGGTTTAATGTGCTGTGTTAGTGTGCTTGTGTTTTATGAGAGTTACACATGTTACAAGGAGAATTGGGGCGCTTTCTGTAAAGACAGAAGATGCCCGTTATTCCCGACTGTGATTTCCATCCCTGGAGTTGCACTATGTTGCAGGAGTGAAGTACTAGTAAAACAGAAAATGTATTTTCCTGTTGGAGGAAAGGGGCAATCCCATCCTGTCACATCCCCCCGTGTTCAGTGGCCTGGTGTCTCAGCATGAATGTCAGCTGCTCAGAGATGGCATCACTGCTCTCTTGGGTCCTCTGGTAAATGGAGTCTGTGCTCCCTGTGAACTGCTGAAACACAGGGCTCAGGCCGCTGTGAAACATTCTGACTTCTGCTCAGCCTCAGGGGAGCAGCAACAATGCAGTAAATAAGTGTATCAAAGATAAAGTTTAGCTGAATCCAGGGAGGGGAGCTGAACAGCCCTGTCAGTGCCATGGGAGAGCTGAGCCTGAACTGTGACAGGGAGGAGGAGCACACCAATATGGAATTGAGGAGTAGAAGGACAAGTGTGTTTGAAGTAGTCTTGCCTTGCTCAGAGGATAATCTGAAGTGGTGCTTGGGACGTATATCAGAAAATCTATGCAAAGTGAAATTTTCCTCTATGCTTCTATTGCACTGGAATTTCTGTCCTTTTTAGTTATATTTTTAGGATACTCTGATTGATATGGAGAGCAACTTAGATTTTTCCATGGAATTTTCAAAGAAGAAAAGAACTATGCCTACAAGAATGGCTGCTATGCCTTCTAAGGACTGAATTCCGCTTTTTTCTAAACCAGTTTCAATAGGAGAAAATTAATGAAACCCTATCAGTATTGCCTGAAGAGATCTCCTCTTGCAGAGGGGAAGTCTCTTGAGATAGTGATGCTCTTCCAAATCCTTTCTAACCCAAACCATTCTATGATTCTGTGATGTTTGCATAGCAGGCAGATGGAAATGTGGAATGGACCTGACCCACAGTGTCTTGAGTCCTATGCAAAGAAATTTTATTTCTGAGGTGAGATAATCAAAAACATGAAAACAAACTTTGACTATGAAATTTTGTGGAGAGAACTGTTCCATGCTTTAACTCTGCCTGTCACACTTTTGTTTTCTTTTGGAGTATTTAAGTTGAAAATATTCCTAAGATGTTTTTATTCCTCCTGCTTAACAGCTTCCAGAGTCTTCAGTACTGACTTCGCTTAATCCAGTTCTTAATTTCTTTAATGTGTTTATCTTACTGTTCAAAAGGAACCACAAATCATAGGTAGGACTTCTAGCAATCCTTTACAGACCCTGTGTTGGATGCTGATGTTCTGGTATTTCTGGTCCTTGCTGCACACAAATACTCAGTAAAGAACCCATGAAAGGTTATATTTCTAATTTTGCAAGAAATAGACTGAGAACCTTTATATCTTGCATTTCTTTTCCCATTTAAATTTTGATACTAGTCCAATTACATTGTTGTTTTTTTGATGAAGTTCAATTTGGGGACTCTTTTATTGTTCCTCACAAACTTTCTTTCCATGACAAATGGATCTGATTTTCAAGATGTTTAATTTTTTTGCCTCTTGATATAATAGATAATCCAAATACCATGCAATATTGGGAGAACATTTTTAGCCTTCTGCAAATAGCATTTCCTTGTGTGAATTCTGAAAAGCAAATTGTTTTGCTTTTCCAATTTTTCTTGTATATTAGGCAGTTAAACCAAAGGTTAAGGGTCACTTGTTCTTCCTATCTGCAAACTATTTTTATAATTTTGATATAGTAGCTAGTTTTGGTCTAATTCTCCATATGTGTAGAGCCTTATCCACAAAGCATATTTTTTTCTGATATTTAAATTTATTTTTTCTTCTGGAAATGAAACAAAATGGAATATTTACTTGTTTATACCTCCAGTTGATTATTTCAATGTCTTTACTTTCTGCTGCAGTATCTCTTTGTCATAATTGTATGTGGTGTGCTGGTTTTGCTGGAAAAGAAAACCTTATCTAATACAAATAACTTGGTCATATTTCAATTTCAGCCTGAAGATGTTCAATGTTACCAGGCTGTACATTCAGCATTAGGTCTTGTTAGGAGATCTGGAGTATGTTACAAGTGTTAAAGATGTGCTCTGGCTGAGGAAAATTTTGGTCTTGGATTTGGATTAAAGGCAATGTAACTGTTGCTATCACAAAGTGAATAAAGCTGTTCGGGACTGAGACAAACACCTGTGTTCCAGCCCCATTTTCTTTTTGGGTGAACAGAAGTCTGACTCTCAAGCTACAGAAGTGGATTTCTATTCTGATTTTTGTGTTTTGTTGTTGTTAATTTTTTTTTTTTTGGGGGGGGGGTATTATTCACATCTTTCAATATCAGTTTGTTTTAATAATAACTGTCTAATTTCTCCACTACTGTAATATTTTCTCCTCCCTCTTGATATGATTGAAAGAAAGAAACCTCTTTTCTGGTTACACATCATTCCTGAAAAATTACCTTTAAACCTTTTTTCCCCAACCTTAAATAGTAAAGCAGATTTCTGCTTATTTGAATTAATTCTCAGTTTTCTTTTCCTGAAGACAGAAATATATTTGTTTCCAAATTAAGTTAGAATTACTTAATCAAAAAATTACTTTTATGCATGAGTACCTATAATTTACTATCATAGCTTTATTATTAATAGTTACAACAAAGCCACGGAGGTCAGTTTACCAGTGGCATGAAAGTTATAGATTGTGATGTTTTTAGAAATGTTAAAATTAAGGCCAGCTTTGCTGTTCTAATGAAAGGTGCAGTTGATCTCATGTGCCTTCCTGGCTGGCTCGCACCCAGTGCTGCACATTCCTCCTGCCTGCTGCTGCTCCAGCCTCACCTGAGGGGCTGCTCAGTTCCTTCCTCTGCCTGGCTAAGTGCTGGGGGCTCGGGAAAAGGTCCTGCAATGTCCACAGGAGTTGAATTGTGCTGATAAACTGGATGCTTTCAGCAAGGCAGAAAGTTTCATCAGGCTTGGTCATCACCTCGGAGTTTTACTCCTGTCATGGGTTGTCCCTGGCTGTTGGAACTTGGAGTAGATGTGTACTGGGACTGGCTGCAGAGCCACTGAGGCTTCCCCAAGTCAGAATTCATACCAGAACAACGAAAGAAATTCATACCTTTGCCTATGTTCAGGACCAAATATAGGGGAAGATTACATTAGGGATTTTTATCTATCTGTTGTTACTATTTTGCTTATTTGGTATGTTATAATAGATCAGAGAGGACTTGATACAGATAACATTTTGTATTCTGTTGTAAATGATGGATTATGAACAATAAGCAATAGTATAGACTGTAAATTAAAAAAAAAAAAAAAAGGCATTTTTTTGCGAAATGGCCTTTTGTAGAGTTTCCCTTTGGAAAATTTCTTAATCTCCATAGAAGTGGTTGTTCTCAGATGCTGTTCTGTGGCAAATCTATTGGTATGAACTCCTGTGATTTGGTAGAGCCCAGCATGGTGATAATAAACCAGTTTAAGTCTTTAGTGTGCTAACTAATAATCACATGTTCTAACATCACAATGATTGACTTTCTGAAGAGCCAGCCTGACCACATTGTGATTCTGTAAAGGTTGGGACCTTGGTTTAGAAGGATGAGAGAACTTGCTGTTCTCTTCAAATGGGGAACAAGAATAAACCCACTAGATCATGCAAATACTTGACATTTTTCTTCCTGAGCTAGAGGACTCTTATCAAAAACCACATCTGCCTTCATACAGTCTGAAGCATATGAAGGCTCTCTTCATATTGATTATGGGTTTTTTCTCTCTTGTTACTGATTGCAGAATTTGTTTCTTGAGGAAAAGAAAATCATAAACTTCCCATGTTTTTTACTGCCTGAACATGTAGACTTCTCAGAGTTTTCCCTTCCAGAAGATTCTTCAGAGCACTTTGGAAATAAATAGCTAATCACTTTGGTAGTCTTCTTGCAGTAAGTGTGATGTAAATAATGGTCCAGGTAGAAGTTTTATTGACTTCAAAATAACAACAACAGCAAAAGGAAAATTTATGCCCTCACTTTGCAAATATGGGTTTTGAACAAAATTATTTGAAAGGCCTTTGATTTATTTGGAAATCAGTGGACTTTGGATCAAACAGAAAATTATTTCCCCTCCATCTCTTCTTTCCTCCTGTCTAACAAACCTGTTTCTTTCCCCACTCCTGATGATTATGTGATTTTATATGTATATGTATATCTATATATATATTCCACCCTATTTAAACAAAGACCAGAGACACTCATAATGCTGCCTAGGGAAATTTTATCAACATCAGGATAATATTAAGAGGACAAATCAAGCAATTAATTTATTTCAAGGTAAGATCAGCATATCTGACTAGATATTATATTACTATGTGTAGTGAAATTTCAAAGTTAATTTAGACTATGTGAAGTAAAGTCATCCTTTTTCAAATGCATGAGAAGAGATGATTAAATTCCAGATTCCAGTGTAAATTATCTTCTAAACATAAAGGTTTGCAGCTTGAATTGAATCAAGGAGTGTTTCAGAGGTTCAGAGTGTTAACTATTTGCTGATGGCTTTGCTCAATTCATTTCTGGAAAGGATATCTCACTGGGCTTGTCCAATTCACAGTATATAATGGATTAATGGTTTGGAACTTTATCTATAATTCCTTGGTTTTATGTTTAAACACTTCATAAACTCTTGATATCCTTTTTTCCCTCTTGAATTCATTAAGAAAATACCATAAAGGAAAGCTAGCCTTTTCTATTCTTTGTATTTCATTATTTAGAAAATGCATGGTTATATCAATATTCTAAACCACTGTAATGTAATAATTTAAGGGACTTTGGGGAAAGAAAAAAACAAAACTCAGTTTTTTGTTGAGTCTCCTCTGTTAAGAAGAGCTATAATGAACAAATTCATCAAATGCCTGATGGATAGAGTGGTTACTTTTATAAAGCTTAGAAAGCCAATATGCCTTTTCTGCTCAGCTTTTGCAAACTGTGATACAGTGACCATGTGTAAGGCAGCTGCTTGAATACAAACCACTGTTTTTATTCTCTGCTTATTTCAATAACTCTTTTAACACAAACCCTAATTCTAAAATGTATAATCTGCATTCCCATGCAAAGGTTTAATCATTGAGTATAAAGAAACATTTTGAAGCAGTTTTGACACTTCATATTTTTATGTTCCTTTCATTACTGTTTCTTACCCCTTTCCTTAAAAGAAGCAAAGTAAAAACAAACCACAACCAAAAAAACCCAACAACCTCCTCCTGCAAAAAAGCACATTCCCCACAACCCCCAAACCAATAAAAAGCCCAAACCCACAGGGAGCTGGCTTTGTCCAATATATACAGTATATATACACCATGCTTCCAACATCAACAAGCCCTGCATCTGTGGAAGCAATTCTCCTTCAAATGTTCAGCTCTTGGTGCCTAACTACAGCTGATTCAAGTCAAGGAGGCAAAGAGCAAAATGTGGTTCTTCAACATTTCTAGATTCATCAGCTCTTGCAAGGCAGTATTTTTTGTTTTGGTAGTGCCAAGTACGAACTATTCAGTGGCTTCTCTCATCTTAGTTTTTAATTCTGGCATTTATACTTCAACAAAGGACCCATATGACTGAGAAATTGATGGAAAGGAACCAAGATGGGTTTGTTTTTCTTGGTTCCAAATGTATTTAGCCAAATTCTCTGTACAGAGATATCTGCATTTCACCAAATAATTTTTGCTCTTTGCTCAAAAGCAATATAGCTTTTTTTGTGCTTCTTGAGATTCTAAACTGCTGGGAAGCAATGTGAATAATTGATACCTTTTATTACTCATTGCTCATTGCTCTTGCATAAAGAACAAAAAATGTCCTTTATAGTTTGTTCTCCTGTGTACTAAACTGGCTTTAGGCATGCAAAAATTAGCAGCTATAAAGACTACTATTTCTGAAAAGGTTTTTCACTTTTGTGACTAGCTGATGGACTTGCACTTTTAATTAGCAAATCAACAAGCACTAATGTGGTAGCAGTAGAGCTTAGGTCAGACATAATCAGCCAAACCCGTTCTAATGAATGAAATTACCCTAGGGATTAATCTGATGATGCAAAATGAAAGGGCTAGGAAAAGAGCTGCTATTCCACTTCCTTGAAAAATACATTTTTTTCCCTTCCAAAATTTTAGAAACACTTAGATTTTGGATGTTGTACTCTCCTGTGCTGGGAACTAGTCAATATTTGTGGTTTATGTCCTGCTCATATTTGTTGTCAAGTGAAGTATGAAATAGGACATTGCAATTGTTTTAAAATGTATTAACACTAATTCTGGTCCTAGCTAAATTAATCTGAAAAGAACAAGGAGTTAATTTTACAGGTCAGCTTGACATGTTCTCACTGGTATGTACTAGAAGCTGGTTTAGAGAAGATTTTGCAGGTTTGTTTTAATACATTTTAACTTTCCTTTGGCACAAAGATACTCTAATGCTAGTAGGCTTTGTATTTTCATGTAAATTATAGGATAAATGTGAAGCTCTGTAGCCTTGCAAGGAGGATAAGGAACAGGGTGTCATATCTAAATTCTGTCTCCAGCTTTTTCACTGTTAAGACATTTGCCATGTTACTTATCCTTTTGTGCCTTGTTCAATAAAAAAGGGATAATGATGCTAGCTTAATATTAGTAAAGTGTTTTCAGGATGAGAAAAACTTGCAGTGTGGCAGCATTGCTTTTCTCAGTGTGTTACTGGTGAACTTCAGTTCTAAAAAAAACTTTGATCCTTTGGGAGAGAACATTCTCAAGTCTGTCCCCTGCATGTAAGATCTGGGGAATGATGGTGCTTTGGGTGTTTTAATGAGAGCCCTATTTAAAAATTGCTGCTACCACAAGAGCAGAGGGTGATCTCTCATTACATCACAGTTAATTAGTGACTGTTCTGGTTTTTCTTGTAATGCTCTTTAATTTCTAGTGATAGTTTAAAGGTTTTAAGAGGCTGATTGTGTTGGTTTTGCACAGCTTGGTTTTTGGTAGTGGGGGGGCCATAGAGGTGGCTCCTGTGAGAAGCTGCTGGAAGCTTCCACCATGTCCAGCAGAGCCAGTCCCTGGATGGGGCCAATTACAGAGGTTGGTAACACCTCTGTGATAGCAGATTTAAGAAGAAAATCAAAACAAAGTGGACAGATAGAGAAGAGGAGGAGGTGAGAACCTGTAAGGGAAACAACATGGAGACACCAAGGTCAGTGCAGAAGGAGGGGCAGGAGGTGCTCCAGGGGCCAGAGCTGAGATTGCTCTGCAGGCTGTGGTGAGACCATGGGGAAGCAGCTGAGCCCCTGCAGCCACGGGGATCCACAGGGGATGGAGAGATCCACCCACAGCCCCTGGGGATCCACAGGGGATCCAGAGATCCACTCACAGCCATGGGGATCCACAGGGGATCCAGAGATCTACCCACAGCCCCTGGGGATCCACAGGGGATCCAGAGATCCACTCAGGGGATGCAGAGATCCACCCACAGCCCCTGGGGATCCACAGGGGATGCAGAGATCCACCCAGAGCCCCTGGGGATCCACAGGGGATGCAGAGATCCACCCAGAGCCCCTGGGGATCCACAGGGGATGCAGAGATCCACCCACAGCCCCTGGGGGAGGTGCCCATGCTGGAGCAGGTGGATTCCTGGAGGTGGCTCTGATCCAGTGGCAGCCCCAGTGGAGAGAGGGCCCTGCTCCCAGGCTGGAGCAGCCTGTCCCTGGAGGGCTGCACCCCGTGGAAGAGTGAGCCATGCCACAGCAGTTTTGGGAGGGCTGTGTGCCCGTGGCAGGGGCTCACGTGGCAGCAGGTGCTGTAGGGCTGCTGCTCCTGAGAATGGCCCCATGCTGGAGAAGTTGATGGAGAGCTGGCTCCCGTGGGAGGGACCCCACGGTCTCCCAGGGGAAGGGCTCCTCTCCCTGAGCACTGGAACAAACCCTCGGGGATGAACTGACCCAAACCCCCAGGCCCTGTCTCCCTGTGCTGTTGGTGGGAAGGAGGGAGGGGCTGGAGGAAGAAAAGCTGTTGTAAGGGCTCAGTTTACTTCTCATTATCCTCAGCTGACTCTGTTAGCAATAAATTCACTTTGTACCTCTAAGCTGAGCCTGTTTTGCCCTTGGAGTGTTTTCTCCCAGTCTTTATCTCAAATCATGAAGCTTTTGTTAATTTTTTTCTCTCTGCCCAGCTGTGGCAGGGGAGGGTGAGCAAACAGCTTTTGTGGGTGCCTGGTGTTGGACCAGTGTCCAACCATGACACTGATCTTTAAATGCCAAGGTGGAAAAACTTGGATTAATAAACCAAGCAGAGTTCTAGAGCGCTTAATGAAAGAATAAAGAATTTGGACTCTATCTGAAGGTAGCTGTTGGTCTGCAGTTCCAAGTAGTGACAGAAACTTTTGCTTTTAGTGCCAGGTGATATATTCTGGAAATAAGAATTTCCCTTTTTTTCCTCTATGTGTTTATATTTTAAAGAAATGCTGTACCTGTGAAAGGCATGTCTAGATGGCACTGATCTTCAGCAACAGTTAGTTCCAGTTTAACAGCATGGTTGGATACCATGAAGGAAATATTGAAATGTTTGTTCACTGCTTTTCTAGATCCTGATACAGACTATCATAGTTGATGACTCTGATTTGAGGTAACGTAGGAAATTTGTTTGTGTACTTGAGGTCTTGGAGCAATTCCATCTTTTTTTTCAGTGACTCCTCTTTTTGCCTATACACATTGTTCAGATAGTGAACTTCTAGAGGAGAGGGAATGTAAAATGAAAAAAATGTTGAAAGCATGTCTCTGGGTAAGATGAATACACCTCAAGAAGTAGCACACTTCTGTTGGATATTATCCCAGACATTAAAACAAAGCAGGAAAAAAACGTGTAGCCACTATAGAATGATATCCTTGGTTGAAGCAGGAAGCAAGTTTGACACTTTGGTATTCCTGAGTGTTAGAAATGAAATCCAAGAAAGTGTATCGATGTAGTAGTGATTTGAGAAAAAAAGCCAACTGATTCTTAAGACAGCAAAATTCACGTGGTGACATTTTGTGTAGTGTATAGTTTGAGTAACCTTTTCTATTTTGTGCTTAATGCTGCCAGCCTCAGTATTGTAACTTGTTTTTCAAACAATTCATTCTCAAATAGCATAGTATATTAAATAGCATAAAGTGCCATGGGTGTCTCTTGAATTCTCTCTCCTAGTTTGTTCTCTTTTTTGTTGTGAAAATGAAATTGTGGTGAGCTACCAACTCTCTGCAAGTCTGTGTGTTTCACAGTATTTGTACTTGTATTTAGTGCCCACAGAAAAACCATATTAGACTCAAGTAAAAGAATACAAAGCAGGAATTCAGGAATGAGCCATTTTGCAGTACAGTTTGGTCTTGTTTTTCCCTACTTTGACTTAGTGGAATGATGAAATAAATCACAAATACTCAGCTATGATGCATTAGAAATAAGACACATGCACAAAAAGGAGAATGAACAAACTCAATACAGCATAAGCGCAATGTTTTTCTTATCACAAAATGAACTTTTTAAATGTCAGATACTTTCCCAGTTCATTCTTGTCACGGGAACCCAACACTCTTATCGACACAGCATTCCCTAGCCTGCTTTCCAGAACATCTCAAGTTCATTATTCTTTGTTAAGATATTTAAGAGCTAAATTGAGCAATGCCATTTCATTACAAAATATAATGATTGGAAAGAGGACAAATGGTTGTATCCTGAATCTTGTTTATCAGTTAATTCTTTATTATAGTACAGCAGCAATTGCATATGCAAAATGGAATTCTAATTACATTCTGCATAGCAGTGTAGTAGTTTTATCAATGCTATTTAGTTGTATAATGCACACAGCACAAACTGTGGTACAGCAATATAAATAATTGGTTTAATTTGCTATTAATGAATCTACAAAATGAAATTATATTAGTACTTTCAGAACAAGTGGTTAATTACAAACATCATTTGCATATTACCCTCTGTTGCTGCTGGATGTATTTTTTGACATTGGTTATAATTATTTTGTGGAGAATTTTTCGTAGTGGGATGTGCCAGGAGCTTTGTGCCAAGCAGTCTAAATTTTGGCCCAGACATGTCCCTTTAGGTTCCTGCACTAAGCTGATAGTGAAGGTATTCTGGGGGTTTGTGTGGTTTTGGTAATAGGCAAATAGAAGAAGGTGGAAAAGACATGATTGGA
The DNA here is from genome assembly GCA_018697195.1 of Certhia americana. Classification (NCBI taxonomy): domain Eukaryota; kingdom Metazoa; phylum Chordata; class Aves; order Passeriformes; family Certhiidae; genus Certhia; species Certhia americana. The sequence continues at coordinate 12,941,541 of CM031868.1, read as the reverse complement.
GGTTGCTTTTTCTCAAGCTCCACAAGCATGGTTTCATCTACCTTCTGGCTATAAAACAGATTAGATCTGAAAATGTGATTTATCAAAGTTCATTCGTGCTTTGTCTTTTTTGCAAAGAATTTTGCCATCAGAAAGTCATGATGTTTCTGACTGCAGCAGTTCAGCAGTTTACTCATGTAGGCTGTGTTTTATGGCTGTTTTTGCAGGAGGAGCAAAATACAAGTGGGGCCTGAAAACCCAGTCAGTCAGCAAACGTAGCATGAGGTGTAATTACCTGGTCACTGTGTGGTTTTTAGGAAAAGAAGCTAGGGGCTAGTTAAATACACCTGAAAGACTGGCCCAAGAAAGCTCCCTCCCCCAGTTCAATCAATATCTTACTACATAATAAACCACGATAGAGAGGTGAGAATTATGCATTCATGGCCAAGGCTTTGTTCTGCAAAGGTTGCTGCAATCAGATAATCAATATAATTGTTATTGCCAGATGTTATCTTGTTAGGGGTAAGTAGCACTGATTACATCTCCTTTGTGGATAAGGTAATACTTATTGCTAACTGTGGGGGAAAATTATTAAGCTTTTAAGGCTGAAGTTCAGTTATGTTGACTGTCATTTGAAAATAAGCATTTGAACGTGGTTTTGTTTGCCTTTGAGTAGACATTCCTTTCACTGTAATCTCAAAATTCCTATTGTTGTCCTGCTTTTATTAAACTTGCTGGCATTCCATGTTGATCATCATCTTTAGTAAACTCCAGTAAGGCTGAAAGAGCAACAAGCAAGTTTCCTTTTCATCTTTTAGCTCAAAGTGGTTTAGTATCTTACTATTTTAAAACTGCATTGTGTTGACAATAAGCTTCTAACCTAAATAACTGTTTGCTCAAAGGAGCTGAGTGCTTAAATTATCCAGCTGCTTGCACGTCTGTCTCTTCATTGATATCTGAATACGAGCTGCCTGAAGGTAAATGAAGGTGCCTATCTGGGCTACCTGCATTTCTCCCTCTCCTGTTGTCTGTGGACTGAACAGTGGCACCCTACTAAACTTTGTCTCCACCTCTCCTGGCCTTCAGTAGGTGTTGTTTGTTTCTGTGCTGTGGCTGCTTCTAGGGATACAGGAATTTTAGTATTAACCACAGTTGCTTGAGGTATTTATCTCTGCAGGTCTCTTTTGATAGCTAGGAAAAAAGGGTATAGAAAAAACAACATAACCTGTTAGTGGAACTAAGAAAAGAACAATTCAGTGTGCATCAGCTTCAACTCAAGGGACAAGCCCAACTTGCCTTGGGTAATGTTTCCTGTTCTTCAACTATTTGAAAATGCTGTCACTTCTTTTCTGGTCTAAGGCTGTTCCTTTCCTTTGTTTTCTACCAAGTGATGTTTTTGGTTGGGGATTTGAAAAATAATCATACAGTTATCTGAAATGTTATACTTTAAACTGCTGCAGGCTAGATTAGCTAGATGCTCTATTAGTGTTTTGTTTAGAGTAATAATATGTGTCCTGCCCATGCCCGTGATGCTTCGCATCTTCCATCAAGAGGAATATGCAGCAGCACTGGTACGAGCCCATGGACTTAATGGTTCTTTCTTCAGGATCACTCATCCGTTTGCTTCTGACACTGGCCCTCTCTCAATGGAGCTAGCAAGGCATGATGTCAGGTATAATTCTTTGTCTGTATTACTTCCTCCTTGATCACTCCTTGTTTTACATCTTAGAGAAGAGTTGCAGTAGCCTGGAGATTTCAATTTTTTCTCTTGAAAATTATATGTTTGAGGTGGAGGTGAATAAGATGCTGAAACCTCTGCCCTTCTTTTCTCTTGATTCTTATAGACTCTATTGTGTAATTGTGCTGGAGTTGTACTTCGTTTGATTCAGGACTTTGTTCACTTAACTGAAATTTCTTTGTTTTTCCACCCTGCTTTTTCTACTCTAATAAGCAGAATGAAGATTGTTGCTGTTGAAGCATGTACACATTCTGTTAAGCCACGTGAACCTGCAAATCTTTTTGCTAAGATTTGAAAAGTCAGACATTAAGGAGAATCACAGAAAGGGTACTGACTGGTCAACAGCAAGTTTATTCAATTCTGTGTCATGGTTAGATTTATTAGGCTTCATGTCTGCTTCTCGGGAAACAGAATTGCAATTTCTTTTTATCTGCTGTGGCTGCCGACTCACAGAGTACATGCATTAACCAGGGCAAATGGTCTATAGTTAGTTTAGGAATTTAATCTAAAACAAAACTGGAGATTTACCCTTCTTCCTGGTTTATCAGTCTTGTTTCCTGCTGTGTTCACTGTTCATGGCTTCCCTTTCCAGCCGGGACATTGCTGCTACTGAAGGTTGGACAAAAGTTGAGCCAGTTTGTGTTGCCCCACTGCCTGCAGTTGGTGTTCATGGGCATTCCTGGTCCAAGTCCCTGGGAATTCCCTGGCACTCAAATCCATGCCACTGGCCACTGTTTGATCTGTAGGCTCTTTCCTTGCTTCCAGAATAATTTCTTCAGCCAGGATCTTCCTTGCTTTTTGGCTTTTTTTTTTTCTTTCCCCTAGATCACTTCTTCTGAGACTACTGCTTCTCTTTGGGAACATAAAGCTGTCTGCTTTTCCCAATCTAAACAGTCTATGTCCAAAAGCACATGTCTTCATCCTCCATGGTGGCTGTTCTCAATGTGACAGGTCAATCCCATGCTGCCTGGTAGCATTCTCAGTGTAAACTATTTTTTCCACATGCCGAGGCTGAGAATTCAAATTGGTAAAATCAGATCAAAGCAAGTTAGATTTTTCTCTTAATTTGTTTTGTTGTTGGTATTTCTGCTTTCAGATGGGCAGGAGTCTTTATGTTGCATCGTTTTCCTAATTTTCAAACAGATTGTAGTGGAGGGCAAAATTTTCACCTGAGCTTTGATAAATGAATGATAAAATATTTACACAGCCCCACTCTGTGAAGAGGGTCTGTGTCACTGCGTGACAGGAGGTTTGTTCATTTTTATCTGAAGCATTAACTGCTTAGGCCCAGGGTCCTGGTACAATATTGATTTTAACTTTGCAAAAAAGACATCAGTGTTTGTATTTAAGGAAAAGGAACTGGGAAGTGCTGTTTCAGAGCAGTGGAACCACAGTTTGCATAGGAGAAAGATTAATATTAGCTGCTTCTGACTACTTGTTATTCTATCTCAGCATTTCATTAACATTGTGAGGTTGTTTTGCACTTGGTTTCCCAGGGAATATGAAGCTTAATGTTGAAAGACATCTAGTCCGGCAGTTCTGCCCTCTGGAGGGCTTAGAAAGGGCTTTTGCAGAGGACTACCCCTTTCAGGGCCTCTGTTGTTGGTCCTGTGCTAATTACTCACACAAAACTTGCTTTTCCTTCAGCTGACATCAAAGGAAATTTTGCTAATTTATTTTTGAGGATTTGTCCTGGAAATAGAGATGACCACTTGGAAAGAAAGAGCTTTTTTGAATTTCATCAAAGCTGTCCTGCATAAGGCCATCCTGAAAAAATGAGTCTTTCAATTAAGAAGTGTGAAATGAGCATACCAGAAATTATTAATATTAAACATTTATTAACTGAAGTATTCCAATATTGAAATAGTCTGATATTTCTTCTTGGGCTGCTCAGTAGATATGTGAGATTTAACTTCAATTCCAGATAATGGATTTGACATTATAATGTGGATAATAGTAACTACTGAAAGTAAATGTTCTGGAATTCTTTAAAATCTTTTAACTTGCTCTTTATTTTTCAAAGTGTTTTACCCTACAGGTTAAAATGTAGCATCCATAAAGTTCTCTGAAAATGCCATAGATTATTCTATTGCATTTTTTTTTTTTAATAAATCTCAAAAACATGAAGAATTTGTGAAATGCAGACAGGTTAATGTTCTTGTTCTAATATTCCTATTTGCTGATATTGTTGATATTTGTGCCCTTACTTCTTATACTGAGTCCATAATCTATCTTTGCATTAATGCAATTTTTGCACTTCACTGTGAGAACAGTGGCCAAGTTTTTTGTGTTGCTGAGGCCTGCTAGCATTGGTAGCACTTTTATATTTCTGAAAACAAAAAATTGGTTGATGCAGTAGGTGATACAGTTCAGCTGGGGGTTGAGCAGAATCATAACTCTGACCTATTTTAGAAGCAAAAGCATTTTCTGAAATCTGAGTGCCTCTTGTCTCTCTCTGTTAAATAGAAAGTTTTCACAATTTAATTCATAATGTACTTTAAGTAACAACTGTGTTCTTAAATCATTATCTCAAAAAATGAGGGAAGTTAAGGAAATCCACTTTATTTGGCAACTTGCAAATATTTCTATACAAGAGTGAGCTGTGTTTACTGGATAAGTAATGGCAATTTTAAAATAAATTGGCCAGTTTGTTTTTGATTTTTGCTGCTTGCACTAGTCAGCATCAAGCAATTTGTGTCTCAGAGGCTGTCTTATAAAGTACACACTTTCAGGTAGTATTCTATGATAGTAATCAATTGACCATGATCCTACAAGGTTATAAAATAAGAATCTTTCAGTTTGAAAAGCAGTAACTTTTTCAGCTCAGGAAGTTTGATTTGAACATCTGAGCAGGTACAGACTTCAAAGCAGTTGGCAGTGGCTAAAGAATTCAGATTTGACATGCTATTTCTAATTGCTGATACAGGAAAACACACAGCAAGGGGAGCAAACCAGAAGAATTGGAAGTTTGTGGAGAACTGCAGGAGCTTGCTCTGGTTGGTAGAGCAAAGATGTAGTGGGGCTGTCTCCTGTCTGGAGTGCTGAAATGTGTGGATCCAGGATTAAGAGAATGGGAATGGTTTGAATGCAGGGAGCTCTGCTTTGAAATAGGAGATGAGTCCATGGAGAGCTCTTTGGGTAAAGATCATTACGTAAAATGATCATCAGAAAAAGCTTTCTCCCTTTCAGTGTTCTAGTTTGAATAGTAAGGACTGGAAATACTTGGCCTCAGTTATTGTTTCCTAAGAACCTTTTGTCTCAGCCCCTTTGAGACTGGCAAACTTTAATGGGTGTATATAAATATATTATGAAGAATTTGCATATAATATTGAGCAACCTGCATATTAAAATTTTGAAAAGTAAAGTAAGATATTCCTTCCTTGTTATTGCTAAAGAAAAGGTAAGAAAGAATAAAATCATAGAGATGGGTAAAAGCAGATTCCATTCTAAGGAGAGATGAGGAAAAAGTAGGTTTTTTTGGTCTGTGTTTTTTTATTCAAAGATCAATGGTGCCAGGAGGATCATAAAGTGACAAATGTGCAGTGATAATACTGGGAAGTCCTCTTATCCTTTGTGAGCAAAGAATCTACAGGGAGATTCTTCCCATTTTGAGGCATCCAGAGGCTAATTGGTATCAAAAATAAGTTTTACCTCATGATGAAAGATCACAGGATTGATAAAGTCTACCACAGTTTTATAGACATGGAATAAATTTGGTTTGGTTGCTTAATATTTTCACTTTTTTTGGCCAGACTTAGAAAAAAAAAAAAAAAAAAATTCTATGGCTAAACTTCCTACTGTTCCTGTGAATTGAATGCACTTTTCTGAATTATTCAGTATCCAAGAATTCTCATTAATGTTCGTACAGGTCTCTTTCAAGAAAACCCATGAAGATAATCTGTACTCTGTAATGCAGCAAGTTGGAAATAAAATAGACATTTAGCATGTTCCTTAGTAATGGGATACACTTGCTTTATCAAAATAAACAAAGAAGAATAGAGGCATGGCTAGTCTTTAAAAGAAATCATAGGCCTGCCTGACAATAAAGAACTGTTCAAGAGCAATTCATCCTTGGGAAATGATTACCTCTGCATCCAGCCAAGGTCAGTGACACATTCAGTTAACAGCTACATCAAAGGCAGAAGCATAAATTAAAAGAATTCCGTAACTCCAGGTCAGTTTGAGCATAAAATCTAAAAACTCCACAGTTTTTAGGGTCTCCCTTAGCCTTTTCAGTTCTTGCATTAACTTTTCTCTATCTTCTGTGGTATTTTTTAATTGTTAATAATTCTCTCCCAAATTGCTTCCAGAAGAGCCCAGAAAAATCAAATCTTGGTTGTGCTGCCAGGATGCTGTAGACAGTAGACAATGGTGTACACAGTCAGTATGTTGGTAAGCCTGGAAGAAATCCTACTAAAATGAATTTGACTGGTAATAGTTGTCACTAACTAAAGAGGAAATTTCTATCCTCAAAAGCAGAACATTTCCAGTGCTGAGTGCATGCACATGCCCTGGCTCTTGGACTCCACAAGTAGTGCTGTTACAGCCAATCTTTGTATATACATGAGGGTAGTTATTTTATTTGTGTCAAATGCAGATGCTTTAAAAGTTAAAATATAAATTTGAGGAATTCAAATGATGCTGTCTCCTTTTGTGCTGCACTGCCCCAACTGTCAACCAGAATCCCATATCACTTCTTTTCCTGCAGCTTGTTTTAAAGGTTAAATAATTCTTCTCAATAGGTTTTGCTTTGGAGTCCAACTTTTGAACTTTAATATACACCACTATACTATATTGTTACATTGGCAAACGTTTGACTGAGACTAGGTAATATGATTCTAAAGCTGTTTGCTCCTGCCTACTTTAATAAAAAAAAGAAAAATAACAACAGAAAATGTGACTTAAGTAGGCCTGAATGGTGTTAGGGCAAGATGATTCTGTTACCACATGAGAAATCTTGTTTGGTGTCACAGGGGAGTATTGGGGATGCTCTGTAGCCTTTGAAGGAAAACAAACTGTGGTGCTGTCTAAAGTTTTGTGTTCCCTTCCACTTCTCTCTCTCTCCCCAGTCTATTTGTTGCAGATATTCACATTGGGGATGGTCTGAGGCACAGATCATGTTGCCTTTTCTGTCTGGATGTCATGTAGTGACTCTGGATACTTGTTTGAGAAGGTAATGAAATGATACTTAATTTCACAACACCAGCAGGGGATTAGGTATAGACCCTTCCACTTTATGTAGCATGACTTGTGGGGAGTAAGGCTTTAGTTTTATTTCCTGTTTGCTTAGAATTTACAAATAGCTTTTTTTTTAGAAGTTTCCTGCACTTTATGAAGAGGGTTTTATTTATTTTTTTAAATTACAATGGCTGTGACGCAGGAATAGAAAGGAAATCTAGCTATGTTAACCAAAGCTGTCAGCTCTTGTTACTGGAGCACTCTTTGTATCAATTTTTAAAGTGTTTAATAAAACATAGGAACCGTTTCTCCTCTTTCTAGTCTGTAGTCATCTGACTACACTGAAGTCAAAGGAAGGTACTTTTCATGTTCAGTGCAGTAATGAGAAGAGAATGATAGAGTCTTTTCTGCTGAAGATTTCAGCATCTGGCAAGCAGTTTCTTTTTCTAGGTTGGAAAAGAAAGCAGCAGTAGGTAGCAGCCTCTGTTTAAAACTCTTGATGCCCTGTTGGCAGCTTTTCCTGGCTAGCTCTCATTTTCTGCTTATCTTCCATATGAATTTTGGGTCAAATTCTAAGTAAATTTACTTCTGTAAATCAAATGCAGCTCTAATTCATTTTGCTTGTGGAAGGACTGAGAGGATAATTTTGACTCTTGGTTTTATTGCATAGTCTCATTTTGCAATTTCATCCATGTGTATTAAAAGTAACTGAGAGTGCTGGATTTTGCATGAGGCCCAGAAATGCAGTGCCATGCTTTCTGAAGTCTACAAAGTCTATGTTGTGTGCTAAGAGCATCAGTAGTTCTGCTGGGTTTCCAAGGTGCAATCATTCCTGAGGCAGACTTTAGTAGCTGCATAATTAAGACAGGACAGAGTGCAGCAGTTTAGCTCTGGAAACAAGCAAGAGTTTTACACTGAATTGAGATGGAAATTATGAGGGTGCACCTCAGCCAACTCAGGCTATCCAGCTGCTGTAGCTACAGGAGGGAAAGGAACTCTACTCTTGTCACTGATGAAAAATAAAACTTGTTTCACTGTGATTCTATAAGAGAAGACATTGAGTAAAGGCATCTCTGTAGAAGTTGGTGCTGAAAACATTTCAGAAGGAAACAGAAAAGTGTTTATGAGAACCATTAAAAAACTTGTTAGAATGTAAAATAGTTGCAGGTCTGACATAGTGTCATGCTTGCCTTTTTTTTTTTTTTTGTTTGTTTCCTTCTTGTTCCATTAATCAGATTTTCATAATATTTTATATATGCAGCCTTCAAAACAAATTCTGGCAAGAGGATTTAGTGTCAGGCTTTCCTACCCCTCCTCCCCTCCTTAAATCTGTTTTCCCAGAGGCCCCATCCCTGTTGTTGGTGGGCTGAATCCAGTGGTGGATCCATCCTGGAGCTGCAGGAATTGGCTCCACTGGACAAGGGGGGAAGCTTCTGGCAGCTTCTCACAGAAGCCACCCCTGTGGCCCCCTACTACCAAAACCTGGCCACACAAACCCAGTACAGTCATCATGAGGATGAGGTGTTTCTTCAGGACAGAAAAAAAGTCAACTCCTATGAATTCCTGCTTCTCATACAGAGAGATGCCTTGAACACTCTTTAATGAAATTTTTATATGTGAGAGAGATTGTCAACATCATCCTATATGGTTCTTTGATGTGCCCCAAAAATGCTGCAGCAGAAGGTATTAAAGAATAAATCATGTGCATAGCCCCCCTAGCATAGTTTGTCTCTTTACTCTTAACCAATTTGTGTCAGGGTGAATTTCCTCCTCCTCTGGGCTTATTGAATTCCCCTAAGGTTTTCTGTTTGTGTCACGTGTGTGTTAGTACCTTCTTGCTCAGCATTCATTATCACATTATTTCATAATTTCAGGGGGGGAAAGTAAACCAGTAGCAATCTTGTGTCAATCTCCTCTACGCAGTGGAATCAAACCTCCTTTACCCTTTAGAAGCAAAGAAATGCTTTGCACAGTGGCTGTGTTTTAGTATCACTGAGCTGGTAATTGTGTGAAAAACACCAGCTCCAAGTCTTTAAGTCTCAGCTGTTGCTAGTCTCCAGAGAATTTGCTATGACCTATGAATATATCAGATGTAAGAAAATCCAGAAGTGTGTGCATCTCAGTGCATATGACCCCCTACCCACACAATTGCATTAAAAATTGAAGAGCCATTTCTTTTCAGTGCTGCTGTAGTTTGTCTGTATTCCCCTCATACTGGGATGAATATTAAGATCAATGATTTCCCCTATTTTTCACTGAAAAATCCAAAACTCCAGTTCTGGATCCAAGGTTTAGGTCATACACATTTAAATTTTAAAATTTGAGCATTATCCTCTCCCTTAAAGAATGTTATACCTTTCTAATTTTTAGTAATGGAGAAATATAAATTAAACAGAGTTCACTCTTTATCTTTTCTTACTGTTTTTTTTTTTTTCTTCTTGCCTTTTCATAGATAAGAGCAAGGTTCCAGCCTTGCCTAAAGGGCTGCTAATCTATTTGCTCTTGATCTTTCAAACCTCTTTCCGAGAGGCCACAATACTGACTCTGTGGTTCCTGAGTTGTTCTTTTCTTTGCTTTTCAATCCCTTAAGACTACAGGGCCTCCTGCTAAGACAGTTTTTTTTTTTTTTTTTTTTTTTATGTTCTTTCCTGTAGTAAAAAGCTTGCTGCATTTTAACAAGACTTCTGTTCTTAAACAAATGAAGAGGTGCCCTGAGCAGAGGTATTTGTACAACACTGTAACCATTAAAATGGTTCTTTTTAGGCAAAGCAGCACACAGTAAATAAGGCCCTTCCTTATCCTGACTCTGGAATCATTAGAGTGGGAGGCTAATAAAGTAAATTCTGAAGGAGTGTGGGCTGCACAAACACATTTGTGGGTGTGTTTGTATTAGGACTCTTTGCTGTTTCATCTGCTAAGGGTGGGCAAAGCATTTTTCTGGCTCTTAGAGCACCTCCCCCTCTTATTTTCACTGAAGTGGTATTTGGCACTCCTGAGCCTCTCCTTATGAAACCATCTCTTCAGCTTTTCAAATTACATGGCAAATTCTTTTTCCTTCTTTATGCTGGAGCTGCTGCCTAGCATTCCTGATTTTAGGATCTTAGTTTTGCTGTAGTGCTGAGAAATTACTTCCTTGTCTCCACATCCCAATGAAAGAAGCACGAGGAAAGAATGATCCACAGCATTCTGGTGGAGATGGCTCTCTGCACTAGAGAAATGTTTACTTTTCCCTCAGAAACCTAAGGCTGGAAGCATAGGTGAAATTAGAGACATGTAGATACTAAGAAAATCTGCAGGCTGCTAAGTGATGGTTTCTTGCTAGAGATTTAGTAGTGGTACTTCTGGTACCCCTTGAGCTTCTGTGTTACTGCTTAACCTTGCTAGCTGAAGATACAGGCAGTGTTCTGGATTGGTGGTGTACTGCTGTACCTGATCCCAAAGACAGCTAGATTTCTGGAATCAGAGAAATTCCTCCCATAGAAGCGACCTCTAAATTGAGTTTTGTAGTTTATCAAAAAGGGTTGGGTTATTTGGAGGAAATAGCCTCTGTTTAAAACTTTCTTGTTGGAAGAGTTCCTCTCTGGTGAAATTAGATGGACTTGATATGCAGGCTAATTTTCTTTTGTGAAACTTGATTTTCCTTTTATAGTAGTTAGACTTAGCTTGGAATGCATTGGCTTATACAGGTCTGTAAGAATTGCATCCACCTTTCATCCAGACTAGAAGTAGGATGTGGTTAGAATGTGCTAGCAGAACTTTGCAGTAAGTTCCAGTTCCAGAGGAGCTTTCTCTTGGGATTCCAGGAGACCTGTAGCAGAGTTTTGATAGGCCTTGCACCAGCCCTGTAGGATGTGGATATGCATTTCAGAAATTGGAGGAAGTACTCTTTTATTGTTTTTCCTCCCTGCTTTCCTGCTGTCCTCCCCCCCCCCCCCCAAAAAAAAACATTTTTTTCTCCATAAGAAACAAAAAAAAAAAAAAAAAAAGCTGCATTTCTCTGTTCAGAGTTGTCCTTCCCTAAAATTTTCAAAGGTTTTCTGTTTAGAGTAGCACTTATATTTTAGATAGCATGGAAATTCCCCAGCAATTTCAACACCATTTTGAGTGTTGTCTGGAAAAGGAATAGCCTTCCCCCCACACACGTCTTAAAAAAAGAAAGAAAACCTGTGTGTATGTGTATTTCTGAATAAATCAGACATAGACAGCTGAATTACTCTGGGAATTTAGAGCTATGGTGTATGAATTTCAGCAGGAATCTCATCCTGAAAAAGACCACTGGACACAAAAGGCCTCTCTTCCACGTGCTGGTTCATAGAACTCTGCAAGGGCTACTTAGTTTTTCTGGAACTGGTTATGGGCTGTTGTACCTTGTGGTAATCTGGTAGGTGGAAGTTGATGGAATTCCAGACCATACAGACATTTAACCATCTGCCTTGTTTGTTTTCGCTTGCTTTAGCTTTGCCCAGTCCAAGCTAAACAATTTTGGAATAAGGGACTGCAGAGAGAAAAAGCCAAATGTTTGTTTACTTACTTGCAAATGAAAATATTGTGCTTAGTTTACTGTAAATTTAAACTTTAGTTTTCTACCTGATTGTAAATAGAAATATATATGTGATTAGCGACAACCAGCCTTCCAAGAGTTGTCCAAAACTCTTTAAGTTATGTTTTGAAAGTAAATGTAAATCACTGTTTTTCTGCTTGTGATGGCAGACTTTTTTGGCACTTAGAAAAGAGGCTGCATACCAAGTTTTTGAAAAGGTTCAAAGATAATGTTGATTAATGTGGGTTATTATGTAAGTACTGGACCAGAAGTCATAACAGAATCAAAGGTGGAAGAGAAATTAAACTTATATTTAATTTTAATTACAAATCACCTCATTTACTCAGTCCCCTACCACACTGTCTGCTCAATGATCATTATCATGACACAAAAAGCACCACAATATTTGTGAGCCTGCAATGTGCAGCAGTAAGATTCCCTAAAGGAACTAATTTCTAGTTCTGAGGGGTTGGCACTAGTGTAGTGCCTTCCACTGTCACTGGACAAAGACATATGAGTTTCCCAAATAAATTAATGTTTGAATTAGATATTTCAGATCATCCTATCTTTAGTTGTAAAAAATTACTCTCGAGGAAAGATCCTGGCCTGGGTAATTTGTTCAAATAATTTATCCCTAAATGAAGTGCACCAAACAAAACATGCACTTTATTTCTGAGCTCGTCTCTTTTAATAGTTGTCATTTTCCATCAATAGAAGCTTTTTATACCTTTTTGTTTCTAAATTGTTAAGCCCTGTGCAGCTTGTAGCTACTTTTGCACTCAAGACACTCCTCAAGCTTCCCTTCAATCAGAGAGATAGATGGAGTTCTGTGCCCTTTGGCAAAGTATGTTTTCTAATTGATTTGTTGTGTTTGTCTTGTTTGAATATTCTCCAGTGTATCTGCCTGATTAAAAAAATTATAAGTCCTTGCATGAAGCCTTATTCCAGCTCTGGCTGCTCCAGTGCCAAGTGCAGGAAATAATTTAACATCGTTTGGGTGCTTGGGACTTCCCCGTGTGCATGTCCAGTGATGAGGCTGAACCTTTGCTGCAAAGTCTCAGAAATTGATCCCAGTGACTCCAGAACTCTTCTAAACATCTGATTCTCGGTGTATGTTCTTGATATGCAAATATAACAACAGAATTGATAACCTGATGTTTAGCACAGGCTCTTCTTCTCTTTGCTCAGCTTTCTCAGTCAAATTATTTTCTTGCTGAGCATTTGTGGTCTACTCTGTCAGAGTATTCTTCAGTCTATTATGCAAAAGCCGTACCTGCAATGATTTTAATTTCTTTTTAAATGCCAGTAGCAATGTTAGTATGGAGTTAAATGCCAAATTCTGCAGTGTTCATCTAAACCCAGATTATTCTAATCTACAGTTATTTATTAGGTCTATTATTAAATAATTAGTGTATGTATTAAATACATATTTTTTTAAAAAAAAAATTATTTTGTGTATGTCATGTTGAATTGTTCTAGCTCTTGATGAAAATGTCCTGTGCTGTTGTTTTTTTGAAAATGTGTATCATTTTGAAGATGTATGCTTTTTTTTATCAGTCAGGCTTTCTAATGCATTTAAAGAAAGGAAAAAAAGGTGAATTCCAGTCAGCTAATTTTATTTCCCATAAATCCATCTCAAATTACATTAATTTTACCTTATTTTATGTGCTTATTAGTAAAGTCATACATCAACTATTCCAGTATTTTGCCTGATTTGCCCAATTTATGGATATTGGGTTTGCTTGTTTGTTTTTTCAAGTTCAGCAATGTAATCTCTTTTTGACACTCTTGTTGCTGCTTGGCTTGCTGTCCTAAAATTTTGGGATGCAAATTTTAATGAAAAGATCTATTTCATTTCAGCAACTGTTAATTAACTTTCTCTCTCTAATAACTGTTGTAGAAAGCACTCACCCTGCAGTGGCATCATCTTACTTTTTCTTGAAGACTAATACTTAGTGAAAACTTCTTTTTTCTATATTATTATTTCTATTAATACTTCTGCCACAAACCATGCATATATGCAGCACAGTTATAAATTCTGTGTTCTTAATGAAATCTCTCTTAGTGTCCTCTACTGACCACTTTTTTATATTTTTCTTTTTTCCTTGATCAGTTATGCAATTTCTTATTCCTGACTTATATGCATAGCTGGGAATGGCTTTACATTCTATCATTCATTATGTGCCTTTCACTACTCATCTAAATCATGTTGGTTGTTTAGTTGTTTTTGTTTTTGTTTTTTTTTTTTTTTAACCAGTATGAACTAATTTCTGTTTGAGTTATGACTCTCCATGAGCTTGGAACTTGTTCTTAAACAGTGCCCAACTTTATACAACCCAAATCACTTTTTCTCAGATGACTTCTATAGTGAACAATTCACAAGTTTTTTTATTCAGATTTCCATAATTTCAAAGTTCATTGAAGGTTTGCTTAGTTTGCTGTCACTTCATTTTGTTTGTTCTCTTGCATCTTGGAGTTTTCTTTTGTACACCTTGATCTTACAGTTTTGAAGAAGAGGGAAGCAAAAGCAAGATGCTGATGTGTTTTAAATGTTCTCCCAAAAACTGTGCCATCACATTCCTTTCTGTTTTTTTAGTCTAGGATTGGTAGATCAATCTGGAAGTCTAGAAATTTATTTGTGAGAAGACACATCTGTTAGATAAGGTGTTCAAGCACTCTCATCTGGAATAGAGATTTTAGGGAAGGAGTTGATACATTGAATACTGAAACAATGCCATCCACAGATTGTGAGTTTAAGCTTGATAAACACAATCATTGTATTATTCTCCCTCCTCACTTGAATATTTGCCTGAGAAGAAACAGTTCCTGAATCATCTTGATACAAAAGGACATTTGAGGATAGCAAGGGTTTGAATTTAAAGCATTTTGAAAAATTTTTTTTCTCCAATTGATACTTACAAAAGCAAAAGTTTTGCTTTGGTTTGGTTTTGCTCTTGCATGTGAACTTGTCTTCTATAAAAGCAACATAAAATGTGGTCACTGTCACAGTGAAAAAGTATATGAACTGCTGGAAGTTAATCAGATGACACAGAAAATTGTATCATCTTGGGGTTACCTTTGGTTGCAGAAATTGCTCTTTGCCCTGAGTAGGTGGTTCAAATAAATTGTGCAAATAGACAATGAGTTAATGGAATAAATCAGAAGGGGATTAGTAGTAGATGTACTTTATTCATCAGAGAAATGTCAGAGTGCTGTATATACACTACTTAAGAAATAAATTTTCCAGTTTCCATATTATTTCATATTATTGTTTTGATATGAAATAATAGGATGAATCTTGAGTGTTCTTGAGTGGATTAGGCATGCACATTTATAATCCACTTTTTATGCCTCTTCAAGTTTGGGTAACTTGATGTTATTAAAGTCAGTTAAATATGGGGCAAATATGAATCTCACATCTGGAAGATCCATACCACTGGCTGATGAAATGGGCATATAGGCTATAAATTCTTTCAAATAGGAAAATAAATTATGGAAAATTTACCTACATTAGCTTTCTGTAAGTGAAGGGGCACTAAACAACTGCAGAGAAGGCTGGACCTGCAATATTCATGTGATAAATACCATTTCTGAGAAGATATCTTAAGTCAGTTCTAGTGTTATGGGAATGTTTCCTTCCTGTGAAATGGCTTTGGATTGTGCCTTTAGTAAATTAAACCACAATAAAATGAGAAATTATTTTCAAACTGTGTTGATTCAGAAATAATTAAATATGGCAACACTTATATCTAGTACACTCAAGGATTGTAAGTAAATACATATTGCACTTAGGCTGTCCTGAGTGTTTACATATTATATGCACTGCAGTATAATAGTTTTAAATGTCTTAAAATGCAAACTGCTGCTGCAGTTTGATTGCTGATTTGAGATAATACTTCCCTTGTGTTTGGAAAATAAATTCCATGGGGGAAATCAATATTTGTCATGTCAGATTCCATACCTTGGTCTGTTGGGAGACAGGGTGGCCTCTGGGGAAGAGCTGATTGTTGATATGCTACTGTATAGCAAGATCTATTTGTGGAATAAAGGATTGCTCAGTCCAGATCCCTCCTCCATCCTGCTCTCCTGTGTCTCTTCCCTGAACACCCTGCACTGTGGTGGGTAAATTCTACGTTCTGAACTTGAGAAAGTAAAAGCTCTGCCTCCTGCTGCCATGGTTGGTTTCCTCTGCAGCCAATAATGTTTGACTCTGTGTGTGTGTTCAGTAGGGATGGGGAATACCAGTGTGTGGGAAGGATAAAGGGCATTGCAAATATCTGGAGGAATGTGCTTACTGAGGTTCCTCTGCAACTCAGAAATAGTGACAAACCATGCAATGGAACTACCTTGTTTTCCTTTGTTGTTGAGTGGGTGTAGGCACACATGTATGTGTACAGCAAATGTGCATGAAATGAATGACACACTACTAATATACTCAGATTTGTCTTCAGAATTGTCCCATGGAGTATGATGCTCTGAATAATACATCATCCATATTTCTCTGTATAAATACCTTTGTTTCAAATTTAAAATACCATTCTCTATGGACATGTGGAAATTGCAGGATAAAAAATATTACCCAACCCAGTAAATAAAGTCCCTTATCCACCTGAGTAGGCAGAAGAGAGGCACAAGCAGGATCCCTCCTCCCAGAAGGTGAATCTCCTACAAAACAGGATCATTGCACTGTTTACCCCATACACAGAACTACAGGGGTTCACCAGGGGAATGTGGCTGCTTCCCACACTGCTTTGGGTTTGAAATCACATTTCAAGGGATGCAATTGCTTCAGGGACTTCTTGTGAGATCACATGACTTCTTCATCTGAGGTTCTTCATCTGAAATTGCTAATTCCACAGAGTAGCTGTTATCAGGGATGTAGTGAGCCTCCAAAGCCCCCGTCCCTGCAAATGTCCAGGGCACAGGCACAAACTGAGAGGCTGCCCCTGAGCAAATTTAGAGCTGCAGTATCCTGTGCCGTACATTCTAAAGAGATGGAAATCAAAGTCCTTTGTAAAAGTAATAATTTTGAGTAAAATATTCAGCTGTAGGAATATGGATTAGCCATTGCTATGGCAACCTGTACACATTCTTCAGTTAAACAATGAATTACAGGGTATTAGTCCTCCACCTTAAAAGAGCAAGGCCCATCATTTCATTCTTTAAGGTTAACACAGGTGACTCACAGCTTGGCATATATGTGCTGCATGCAGAACTGGAACATTTGCTGTGTAACTGTTGAGTTTCTCTTTCCATCTAGCAAGTTGAAGGGGGTAATCCATATCTAATATAAGAACTTGCTGCCCCATAAGGCTTGTGATGTTTTTGGTGGAAACCGAAGGATTTTTTTCTTCAGTTTTCATTCATAATCTATGTTTTTCCCCTTCCATATTGAAGAATATTGTTTCTGAGGTTGTCCATCCCTGGAGATTCAGCAGGCCAAAGCCATGGTTGAAATGATCTTGTGTATGCCACAGTCACACCACTGTCCCAAGGTCGGAGTTAATACTTGTAAATCTCCCTTCCAGCCAACATTTTCTAGACTGCATAGGAGTTCTAATAGAATGAACTACTTCTTCTCTCTTCACCTTCAATTTTCTGATCTTCTGATGCTGGGGGAAGAGGAGAATGCACAGTTTAGCTGGTTACATTGCATTGGGTCAGAAAAAGAAAATAATTAGCCAAGTCAAGTTTGAAGGTAAAGGGTTTTGTTTATTACTTTATTTTGGCCAATTTGTCTTTTTAACTTATTTTAATGATTAATGATGAAAGTTTTTAATTTCATACCACTTTGTCATTGAAAAAGGCAAATTTGCTGGCAGGCAATGACAACTGTGTGTGAAATTTTAAAGTTTTTAGAAGTCTTAACCTTGAAATCCATGAAGATTTCTATAGTGCTTGAATAGCAGTGTTTGTGTGCTTGTATATTTGTTGCTGTTTACTGAAATTTTGTTTCTTGGCAATTAAGTACTTCTTCAATAGAGAGAAAAAGTGAGACAGCTCCCTTTGGAATTAGTTTTCCTTTTTCTTTTTTTTCCAAAAGCTCATGAATTGAGAAATGTGTATCCATTATATTAGCTGAGTGATTAAATTATAGGTTTTGGGGTTTTTTTTTTCCCCTTTTCCTTTTGCTAGGAAATGTTTGGTCATTTAAAAGATTTCTGGTTTCTGGATAACTTTTTTACCATTTCAAGAGGCCAGAGCTTAGGTTTCTCAGCTGTACTTTCCCTTTACTTCATATGACTGGATATTATATGAATCTGTACTTCATGTACATTCTAGCAGATTTTAGATAAACCTTTTCTAAATTAGTGAAAGAAAATTAGAAAATTTCCAGGGAAAGTCCTTGCTAGGTATCACATCTGTCAATTCATGTCAAGCTGGAGTAATTTTCATCAACATCAATCAGCAGTTTTGTTCAAAACCCAAATGTAGTATTTACTAAAGACAAAATCAATTATTTTAGGTTATATCTAAAAGTTTGATCAAGTACAAAATATTTTGCTGTTGGAACTGTAATGTTCCAACTTATATCAACAATGAACTAGTTGAATAAATAAGTAGCTGAAAAAAAATCTGAAATGATGCACAACAGTGTGAAAATCTCTGGAGACCTTCTGTAAGCAAAGTGAAACAGAAATCACTACCCTTGCAAGTACTGATAACACACAGAGATGTTTGTCTTCATCACTAGCTGAGAATGTGACATATCACTATGTAAATTTGATTTGAGTCCTAATTAAATATTTAAAAGGTGTTGACTTTCTGTTGCCTTTTTGGGAAGATGGCATATTCTAGGTAGAAAACCTTCTGGCTTCATATTACTATATATTTGCTATAATATAAAAGATTTCTTCACAAAGTATAATGAATTTAATGTTGATTTCAACAAAAAATGTCTGCTAATTACTCTCCGAAGACAGATATTTTAGCTGGAATATAGCAGGTTTTACTTCTCTTGGGGATGTTTAAGAGCACTGATCATACATAGATGATATTAATGGATGATATTACATAGATAATATTAATTAAATATGAGTATTATTTTCTTAAGGGTTTGTACAAGTAGTCCCTGGGAAATCTGCTGCTTTATTTTTTTATATATTATTTTGTATTAAAAATATAATTTTAATTTGAATACATTATGCTATTTCAGTACTTGAGTTCTAGAAAACTTTTTGAGATAGAACTTGCAGGGTCTGGGTCTGGTCTTCTATTTCTGGGTGTAACACTTCTGGCTATTAAAGAGCAGCTTAGATGTCAGCAGCATGAAGTCAGGCCTGGAAACTGTCTATGTTCCTGGAGGCTCCTGGCTTGGTCAGGTGGCAGAGCTGTTTGTGTAGGGATCTTTCTGGGAGGGCTGTGCTCTCCCAGGGCAGTCACAGTGATATCCATTGCCTTCAGTGTTTGGGCAGTCTGGAGCAGGAGATTATCACCAGAAAAGCACCATCACCTGCTTCTGCAAGTGCAGAGGGGATTTTTTTGGACAATGAAGAAGACACTGGAGAGCTTGTTGGGGAAATGTTAGTACTCTGTGATTCCCAAGTGCAGTTCTTGCTTAATTTCTGCCTGATTTACTTCCAGAGGAAGTAGCAAGGGGAACATGTCAGCTGCTGTTGTTGTTGAGAATAAAATATAATGCTTTGGATTAAAATTCAAAGGACAGTGCCCTGATATGTTTTCCCTTCTGAAGTTTCTTATGGCAATGCATAGTAAGTGTGAACAGAAGTAACTCTTGGACCATTCCAAGCAACTGAAAGAGGAGATTCAGTGGAAGCCCTACTGAATTTATCAAGACAAACACCTTGGCAAGCTTGGTATTTTATTTTTGTAATGAATTTTTTTTGAACCAAGATTTCTTTCATTACCACTTGTACATGGACATCAGAGATTGACAATGAGATTATAATTAATTCTTTTTTATATAAACATTATGTGTACAAACTTCATGAAGAGAACATTATTAGGAATGCAAAAGCAAGTGGTCTTGAGAAGAGATTGTTAAGACTGGTGTTGCAACTGAAATTCAACTTCTCTTATGCGTATACATTCTGATAAAGTAATCAGAATTAGGTAAGAACACATAATACTTTTCCAGAAAACTTCTTCCTTACTCAGTGCACAAGATGGACAGTGCTCAATTAATGAGCAGATATTTGAGATGATGTTTTATCCTCAGTGTTTAATATGTGGTCCTAAGCCTTATTTACAGCACGTTGTTCAGACCCTGGTCAGACGTCAGAATTATTAATTTCCTCATAGGCTTTTTTATGCTGCTCATCACTGCTGTATTCAAGTGCTACACAGGTTTTAAATTAAATTTATCTCCACAAAGCCCCAGTGAGGGATGTGGTATTATCTCTGTTTTACAGATGGGGAACTGACAGAGATTAAGGTCAGAAAAATGCACCAAATTTGGATGTACATTTTAAGACGTAAAATTGGATTTTAGCACCCTTCAGATCATGCAGGATGTTCTGTGTTCAGAAAACACCACTTGCTACTTCAGCATCAGGTGTGTTCTTCTCATGGCTGGATAATTTCCCCAGCAGCTCAAGGCTGCAAACTGGACGTTTACATGGCACTACAGATTGCTAAAGTGAACTTTGATATCTTGGGCAGCATCACACAGGAACTCAGAGCTTTCTCTGAAACAGGCAGAACTTCAGTAAATCACCTGCAGAAATGAGGCACTGGGGCTTGCTGAAAACTCTAATATGACTTTATTATTAAAGACTGTTCCTTAATGCTTGCATTTACGTTGATATTACACAAGCCATCTGAATTCTCATCCTTGTCAATTTGGTCGTTTGATTTTTGCAGTGGAGAAAGATAAATTTGGAATATTGGAATTTGTGATCCAGTTAATTGGGGAATGAATATTAATTGAGAAACCATATTGCCTCAAAGATAGTACTGTCTTCTCAGTGACAAGCATGAAGAGGATCTTTCCAAATGAACTTTCATTTATTTTCATTGTATATTCAGATTTCTTACCTCTGTGAAGACATTCTAAATACCAGAAGATTTGTGAGCAAGACTAGCAATATACTGTTTCTCTATCTGGGAAAACGTTAATTGGTGATTTTTATGTGTTGTATCCAGATTCTATTTACTGAGTACATTTACATGATTTTCCTTGCATTTTCTCAACTGGCAGTTTATTTTATGCTAGTTTTTGTTTTAGGCCTGCTGATTGCTTTTAGAGTAGTATAGAGAATTCAAGGTAAGTCCTTAGTTCTTCATAGTTCTTTAAAAGTAGCAGCCTGGATTTGCACCAAGGCTAAACATAGTGATTTGTGAATATTTCTGTTAATTTTTGAGAATTTTAGTGGCATTAATTTGACCAGGGAAAAAAGATTTTACTGTATCATATTGTGCTCATCAAAGTCTATCTCTGCTTTGTTTTATTATCTGTTAGATACATATTTCCTTACATTTTCCCAAAGCTCTTTGAAATCTTAAGCTGACACTGATTAGAGTTAAATGTTTTTTACATTCATCAAGAAAGTGAATAGTGGATGGTGTGATAGAATTATGTAGATAGTTAGATGACCCCTTTCTTTAAACAGCTTTTTCATGTTAACCTACATAGCTTATTAGACTACAGTCCTTATGCCAAGTTCATATCTTTTGTGGAACTGGGAAGCTACCCCGTGTGTATGAAGTTGGACAGTTTTCTCCTAGCTATGAAGTGCACTCAGGGAAGCCAAAACGTCTCTTATAACAACACAAGAAAATGAATTTTTCAGTAGTTTCAGAGTCTCTTTTGTTTACAGTTGTATTCATTTCCAGACTGCTGAGAGCCAGCTATTCCCAGAGCTTTATGGTATTGCTGTGGCATTACTTACAGAACAACTGCTTGCTATTGAGGAAAAATGAAAGTTAGTGAGAACTTTGCTTGACTAAGTATGATTTCCTACTGGGCAGCTTGGGTAGTACACATGTATTGTGCAAATCACCTTTTAAATAATAAATTACATCCATTATTTAAGAAGTGCAATGCTAGTCCAAAGTTTTCATTGGAAATAAACCATTTTTGCCCACCTTCTGTAGAATATGCTAGTACTGGGATAGTCAGGGCTGTGGGTGCAGGGCTGTGCACTGAGCTGGCAGCCCAATTTATGAGTTACCTGTCCAGAGGAGTCAGAGGCATTCACAAATAAATCAGAGCTTCAGCTTTGACAAATGCCAGCCAAATTCTTGAAGCTACAGAGGGGTCCCTGGTGGAGGTTTCTGCCAGTTTGTCATACTTCAGCCTAAACATTCATCCTGCATATTGCAGATTAAGATTTAATAATGTCTATAGATTTCCAATTACTCATGAGTATCTTATTAGAAATCCTGGCTGGCACGAAGCTCCAAAGACCTTTCAGTAGATCATACAAAAATTTACTCCCCAATTAGTTACAGAACAGTCATCTGGCACCCAATTCTTGTTTAAAATGTTAGCAAGTTTACAGAAAAATGAGAGCATAATACTCTCAGTTATTCCAATCCACCACAGGACAATAAATGTTTTTTAATCTTGAAAAGTTAAAAGCAGGAACACTAAAACAATTTCTGTTGATGCCTGAAGTGATACAGCGTAGGAAAGAGAGCCAGAAATACAGCAAAAACGTACAGAACTATTTGCTTGGTTTATGGCTTGATTATGTGACTCATGCAGTTCTCTATGGTGAGTCTAGATTAAAAATAATCATATAGATTGTTTTCTAAAAGGAAAAAAACCATGAAGAATCTTATGGTAGTTAAAGATAGATGAAAATGCATATTTTTCAGGACATTTAGCAATCATGAAGTAAAAAGCAACCAGGAGAAGGATGTACAGACACAGTAAAACATGTAATTAATAGATGACTGAGAAAATTAAAATTATATATTTATAAAAATAATGATCATTTTAAAACTTTTCCTCTGTTTATATAATATTTTTAGGCATTTCTTAATCTTTTACCTAGGACAATGCAGGCCAGCATATTGAAAATGAAGGTTTAGGCTCTTTATCACAATATCTTCCTCTTTGGTTTTGGTTTCTCTATATTTCTGCTTCTAATATTACAGTGGAGAAAATCCTTTATTGCATCATTGATTTTGAAATTTGACTTTGAGAATATTGACATGATAATCTTGGACTTCTCTTATGTAAATCAATCAAAGGAGTCGATGGAGTTGTCTTAAGGCCTGATTCTGAAAGCTTAATGAATGAAGCCAAAAAGCTGTTTAATAGATTGTAGTGGTTAATTTGCTAAGAGCACCTGTCTAGTGGGAAAATATTCCTGAAGAGCAACTTGAGGTGAAAATGTAACCCCAAACTTCTCAGGCTTAGCATCCTACTGGAATAAATCTAATGCCTGAATATATTACATAACAGGAACTGCAAGCCACTTTCTCTCAGCAAAAAATATCTTAAGAAAAGAAGTCATATTTTGTAAATAGCTGCATTTTAATATAACTGTATTTTCTGCTACCAGAAAGGAAACTTCTCCTGAAAAAAAATCACTTAAGACTGACTTGCCTAAATGATTTAATTCATAGTGTTCAGAATTAATCTAACCAAAATTTTGTAAGTAGGTTCCTGTTGTGCTTTAATGCTGATTTGACAGTGAACATTTCGTTTAACAAAATTTGCTTATTCTTTCAGTTGATTTGCAACCCCGCTATCATTCAACATTACCTCATTGAGGAAGGACCCTCACAGTGCTGTACAAAAAAGGAGGGCTTTTGGAAGTGATGTAGCTGGTTTCTCAGTGAAGAAATTATAAAATTCTGGACTGTATCTGGAAACTCATCATCCAATATCTCTGGCTCATCTTTGCCCCATCTCTGCTGTCCAACTCTATAGATGTCCAAATTGCATTCACTCAGAGGAAATAGGAAGCCACTCCAGGGGAGGGCTTAGTCTTAGTTTGTGTTTCTAAAGCCTATAAAGTGACTTTATATATTGCTATGTCAGTAATAATAATAATAGTACTAATAAAAAAAAGCTGAAACAAAACAGCTTTTTCTTCGCTCCCCATTTTTAAAAGCCACCTTTTTTTCACTGAAGGATTCAGCAAAGGAACATTTGTAGCTGTTCCATCATGTCAGCTCTCTTAGTCTGTAGCTTCAAAAGGAATGAGCTTAAGCTCAAGAGTTTCAATGTGCAGCGTGCTGGTCTCTATAGCGACCTTCCTCCCCCTTCCCTCCTTTTGCTGGGATAGAGTTTTCCTTACATTTATATATCTCAAGAGATGTCACAGTTTTTTATTGTTCCTCTACCATGTAATGTAGCCCTAGGTAGCCACACTAGGCAAAAGGATTTTCATGGTATAATTTCTGCCATTTAATTCATACTTTAAAACATTTTCTTAATTTTTTTCCTTTTCTGCCTTTCACCTCTCTGCTTTAAAAAATGGCATGATTGATATGAATATTTTTCCCTAATAAAAATGTATTTTCCCTTGATCTTAGTGTTGGTAATACATTATTCAGTGTTCCTTCTTAATAAAAGCCATTGGTAGTTCCATTACTCACAGCAGTTATTACAACACTAAAGGTCTCGTTCATCAGAATGACTTGCAGAGGCAAAATCAAACCCCTGAGTTCTCCATGCATCAGGATAATAGCTGTGGTACATGCAGGTTATTAAAAAATTGAAATAGAATGTGTGTTTCTTTGTTTTGTTTTACCTTTTTTTCTTTTCTCTTCCCTCCTCTCTAGAAGATTAACACTAAAGAGGGATCTGTGAACATCATTTATTTTATTGCACATGTGTGGATTTTTATATATTTTGTTCTTTTGGTAGAAGTCGTTGAGAGTGAACGGTTGATTTTGATTGATTTTATCCTGTTTCACAAAACATCCTCCTTAAAATCACAGATATAGTCCATGGATTTTGAGTTGTTTGTGATTTTCAGACTTGTCTTTGAATTCCTGCTGAATTTTTGTTGGATGATGATAGAAGGAGGTACAATCTTAGATAACCTCTTCTAACATGAGGAAAAAATGGGCACCCTTTGAACAGAGAAGATTGTGAAAAGTTCTAGATCAAGTCCTGGGACTGAGATTCTGTTTGAGATATAACTTCTGTAATATTGTGGTGCATTGAATTTGTGAATTCTGGCATAAAATGGACCTAAACCTACTGCAGGATTGCAAGACAGCAATTTTATTTCATGCTCATAATTGTGACAGCTTTTTTAAAAAAGTAAAGTTGCAGGTCTAGCTAGGATGTCAAAACAACAACAAAAAAAGTGATGTTTGGAAACAAATCCTCATATTTGAAGTTACCTGAGCACAAAGGCAAACAAGGGCTTCCCCTGCCAGCCTGATTTTCTCAGCGTGGTTAAATGGTGTGTTAGTCATCTTGTGAGACACACAGTGTACACATGGACACTTGAAGAATGTCAAGCCTGTTTAGTACTTTCATGAATCTTCTAAACCCTCATTTTTCTACAAGTTTAATATATTATACAACTCTTTTGCCTCTACAAACCTTTTCATTTATTGTTTATAACTTTGCACTCTTTACTAGAACTATAAGAAAAAAAACAAGTTGGCCTAATTTGTATTCCGAAACGCCTGCTATAGAAATGAATTTGACAGCTATGTCTGCATCATTTAAAAATATTTATGCCCTCTCCATGTATTATGGATGTTATATCGCCTTTGATGTCTAGCTTGATTCTTCATTTGCTGATTAACTTGTCAAAGTTGCAATTGCTTTACAGTGTTGCTACAGGGCTGCTCACTTGCTTTTAGGTGTCTGCATTGTTCTTGGTCAACAAAGTTCTGGGTTTCTTAAGTTTGAGTTGTTTTTTTGGGGTGGTTGTGATTTTGGGAGCGGGGGAGAGGCCTTTTAAAAATTTGGTTTGATGATGGACCAGAAAATTGAGAAAGGGGAAACTGAAGACAGTCTTATGTACATGTTGTCTATGTGTACCCACACATTGCCTGACCAGGTGCAGTGTAATGCCAGAAGAGGGATAATTTTGAAAAGTAAATGCGTATGCTAGCACACAAAAAATATTAGAACACTAGTATTGTATTTGACCTGTAGCCTTTAAATAGAATACAGTGCTTTGTTTGAATCTTGTGCATTTTCTGCTTTAGATATGTTGATGGGACAGCTGGACTGGTTGCACAAGGCATGTTTGGACAGGTTTGAGGGCAATGTAGCTTTCCTCTCAGGAGCCAAAGGTGAAGATATACAGCAGCTCCCTGGTGATGGGCAGGATGGAGAAAAAGAGAAAGCCTTGTAGAGCAATATATTGCTGTAAATATTGGTGCAAAATATTGCTTGTTAGCACTGGTTTGGTTACAAAACCAAACTGCAGGACCATGCTGGCTTCTGTGAACAAAAGTCCATCCCAACCAGACCCAGTACAACGGGGAACTATCTGGTTTTTATCAGGACCTCAGAGCTCCCTCAGGTCACTGCTCATCATGCTGTCCATGTTTCCTGGTGCTGTGCAGTCTCCTCCTTGGCCCCAGTGGTGCAACCCAAAAGCCACAGCCAGGCAGGGGAAGGGACAGTTCTTGTGGTGGTCACAGTCATGCCTTAGGAAACACCACTGTAACAACAACACTGGGATTTCCAGGGGTGAGACTGTGAGAGTAGAATGGAAAATCCTGTCCCTGAGGGGCTGGGAAATGCTGCTGCAGCTCAGGGGAAAGGGAATGGAGCTATGAGATTGTGGGATTGCAGATGGATGTCTGTGGCATCACACAGGGGAAGGTGCTTAGGTGCCCTGCAACAGGCCACAGTCTATTTTCATTGTAAGTGTAGATAATTTAGCTTGATTGACCATGCTAAGAAAATGGCTATATATTTAAACAGTAATAATTTTGATGTTTTCCTCCCTGCTAGATTAAACAGGGGAAGCCACGTGTAGTGGATTTGAATCTATCATAATCTCTCTGTGATGGGAGGAATTGGTCCTTGTCAACACCACAGGATTGGTTACATGCATCACATTTAATGGGCTTGCTGTTCAGTAGCTTCTGTGGGTGGTGAAAATGGAAAATAATCCACACAAGCTTTTCCCTTCAACATCGTGCAGAGCATTAAATACCATCCCCATGGAGAGAATCTAGGCTTTGGCTGTCAAAGATACAGGAGCACCTTTTCTAGTTTTGTAATTTTTCTTGGCTCTTTCAGAACAGAAGTAGCATAGCATGTGATGTTTTGGCTCACTGAGAGGGAGAGGAGCTTTTAATTAGAGGCCATTTTCTGGACCTGGAAGAACACAAAATACATAGTTAAATCTTTTGCAAGAGTGGGAGTGAAGGGTGCTGAGAGATAAAGCTGTTCTAGGGACATAGAGCCAGTAGAAAAACCAAGTGATTTTAGAATGAAGTAATTTCTTTTTATTAGTGTTTTCAGGTATTCCTTGATGAAAATGTCAAATGCTGGCTGCTAGCAACAAGGACGTTTATTGCTAGGTGCTTGAGTTAAATAAGTAATATTCTGACTTGTGTGGAATTTATCCTTAGAAAGTGGCAGGGAGAGGAGGGAATAAGTAAAAAATTCAAAAATATGAAAAGAGGGAAGGTAGCCTGCAGGGCAGGTCTTCATTGTACACTACTTCTTGAACATGGTGCAGAATTCAGATGTCTAAGTGGGACTATCACTGTCCCCATAACCAAACCTTTGAGAGGGAACAATGCCAAATATGAATTTAAGGACATAGGTACTTTGTTCCCTTAACTACAGTGTGTAACTCAAGTTTTCTTATCTTGGTGAATTTAAAAAAAAATAGTATTTTTGTAAGACCTTAAAAAAAATTAGAAAGGAAGAAGTTTTCATTTTGTCACATAAATTTTCAGTGTTTTTACAGTAAAATTGAGTTTTGGAATCAGGACCCATCAACATACATGAACAGGTGATGTTAATATAGTAAAATAAACTTAAAATTTAAGAATAGTCCTGGGATTGTTTCTAGAACAGTCCTTCCTACTAGCACAGAGAGATAATGGTATTGTAATTGGTTTCCTTTAATACACACATTTGAAGTTAGCAGCCCGTTTTGCATTATCTCATCTCCTCCCATTGCAACCAGATGTGCAGCTTTCCTAAAACAGTGCTCAGGGGGTTCTCAGCAAAAGCCTTGAGCTTGGGTCCCAGCAGGTGCAGATCTCAACACCTTGTTCAAAGAAGGAATAATTGTATAAGAAAAAAAAAAAAAAAGCATTTTGGAGTGCTAATACCATCTCAATTAAGCATCCACTGGGGAGGTCTGTGGTGGCAGGAAGAGAACTTTAAAGAACTGCTGCCATCACTCAATCAGCAAACTTCCAACACTTTTATTGGTCTCTGATTCTAGTGATGACATGGAACAAGCAGACACCCATCCTGATGTCCTATGGACCTGTTTTTAGGTGAAGTTATCTTCTGTCCAGAGGAGAACTTATTTTATGTTCAGAGTTCTCGCTGTCTATTTGACGCAAATAATTCTACAGCTTATGCTGTTTAAAAACTGAAGCATAAACCAAACCCCCTAACCCCAAAACTGAATAAATCTGGAAAACCGAGACATGTGTATAGATTTCCTCTAAGAAATACATATATTATATGAGTAGTGTTTATATAGTCTGGGGAAATGCCATGTGCCTATGATGCCTTTTTCTTGGATCTAAAATTAAGAGCCAGGCACAGTTAAGGGATAAAGGGTTTTTATTTGGGCATTTAATAAGGATCCTTATGGTGCAACATTTCTCCAAGGTGGAATGTGCTGAAATGCACATTCATGGTAGATTGTGTATACAATTTTATAAACCTTGCAAATTAGCATATCTAACAAAGATGCCCCAGTGAGAGGCTTGAATGAATAGCATGATATCTTCCTATCCTGAAATATTCCCTCCTAGATGGGCTTAATTTTAGTTTATAGGATGTATTCTAGAAGGGATCTTGGTTTGTGAAGATAGCATAGGGCTTTCTGGCCTCCAGCTGCAAGGATGTTTGGTCTCCTGGCCTAACACAGTACCAGGACTATGCCAAATTATACAAGTATATATGCTAAAGACACTGAAAATACATAAAAGGTATATAAAAAAGGACAAAAAATTGTCATGGCATCACCTACTGAAATTTTACAAAACTATAAAAGTATTTGAAAATATTTCAGTGTATCTTAAGATTTTTCTTCATTTTAGCACTCCTATTTTTCAGGGTTTATTGTAGATTTCCAGTGTCTTTTTTTTGTTTTGTTTTTGTCTTTTTCTAGTATGGGTTGTACAGATTTCAGGTCTGTTGTGGCTGTAAAATTAGTCTACTTGCTGTGTTAGCCTTTAGTACTGTATTCCCACCTACAACTGCAGTAACACAGCTTGAAGGGAATTTAATTAGGAAAATGAGGCAGATGAAATAGGCAATGTAATGTATATCTGCAATATGAAGAAGAGTAAATACACTTTTCATCTGAATAGTCAGAATAGAAACTGTGTTAAACTGGGCTGAAATTTCATCAGAAATAGATTTCTTTCATTTTCTAACATTACTGTGTAATTGTCCTCCTTATTACTGGGGATTAGAAAGGCTACCATCATTAAAGAGGAAGCATCTTTAACCAATTATGTATGGTTTCTAG
Source organism: Certhia americana (assembly GCA_018697195.1). Classification (NCBI taxonomy): domain Eukaryota; kingdom Metazoa; phylum Chordata; class Aves; order Passeriformes; family Certhiidae; genus Certhia; species Certhia americana. Next base: position 12,912,533 of record CM031868.1, on the reverse strand, counting down.
TTTGTCTGGCACTGACCTCCTCTTTATGTGAAAAATGGAAATCCCTGGAGGAACAGACTTAGCATGGTTCATTCCAATCTGGGAATTGGGAAGCCTTGTGCACACACAGTTTGCATCTCATGACCTGTGTGCACACACCTCTGCTCTATTGATTCCTGCTGGTTTACAGACCATGAGACCAATAAGTGGTAGAGTTCAGATGGCTAAAAACTTGCTCTGCCAGTAGCAGTTTCCTGCCTGGCAGCACTCTGGAATATTCAGCCTTGCTGTAGTATGTTGCTGCACAGTTGTGGATATTTCATTTGTACCCATTACTTATTTCCCTAATGCATTTTTTAGCATTTGTGTTGGTCCTGAGCACAGATGATTGTACTGTGCAGAAAAACACGGAGGATCACTAGGGCAGAAGGCAGCTGAAGTAATATCTAATAGATCATGAATAATTGTTTAAGAAAAAGTCTCCCATAATTTGCAGAATTGGAGAGAGTAGCGCTGGGAAGTCTGCAATATTACACAGCACGGCCAGTACAACTGACACATTTATTTAGTCTGAATCAAGTGATAGAAATACATTATTCAGATACATTTTTGCAGAGTAAACAAATAGAAGGGGTTTTAATACATGCCTTAATTCTACATATGAGATTTTTTTAATGTTCTGATATTTCTGCATCAATCCACTTGGGCTGTAATGTGATTCTTCCAACTATTGCAAGGAGAGGTATGAGATTTAAATTTTTGCTGATTTTTCTAGGCCTTTTTAAAACAAGACTGGTAGTGAAATATGTACATATCACGTGGTAGGTGTATGATGAAAACACAGAACAGGCAACCTAATGTCACCACTCTTATTTTGCTGCTCTTTGCTGGTTTTGCTTATGGCAGCAATCAGCCAGAGGACTTCTCCACTTGATTACCAAATCTCAGGTTTTCTCCCTCCTTAAGTCAAATTTCAAATCATCATATCTTACATTTAGCATTTGTGAATTTGAAACCTTGTTTCTGTGCTTAGGTCTGTCCCATGCCTCTGGACAGTACCTTTATTTATCAGTGTTCTGGAAGACAGAATAAGAAATTATCAGTAGTGCTTTGATTTCTGTCCATAGCATTTCCAGGTGCAAGGGCAGGTAGTACATTTGATTTTCCAGCTTCTGGAGACACCAGCTTATCATTTCATCACTGGAGGGTAGTCCTGGCTATGGAATGTGTTTCCCTCCTTTGTCAGAAACATTTCCTTCATTGCAAGGAGAACCATATATCTTTACTGAATTGTGTAAAAGCATTCTTGAATATTTTAATCAGAATGAAAAACCCCCACGGGGGGTTGCTGATGGACTGCTTAAGAGAAATGAGGCAGATCGATTGAAGTTCCTAATAGTTATTTTTTTCAAGCATCAGCACAAGATAGCAGGTGTTTTCTCTGCTAAGCAATTCTTCTAGTAGCTAAAGAGACTTGAGTTTTGTATGTTGTCAACTTTCAAGTTTAATATATGCTAAGGGACACAACTCAGACACTTAATCTTCTGTTGACTTTATGTGGAAAAGAACGTAGAACCTTTGCAAATCTTTGAAAAAGGCATAGTTAAAATTTCCAGTCTTCCATGGTCTGCTCAAGCATTTCCTTTCATCTGTGATTTTCAAAAATAAAACAAGACATAGTGCCTGCTTAGAAAATGTTTATTATATGGAAATGTAGTATCTGATTTGTTACTGTATCTTATACTAAGATTTTTACGTGTTTTTTCTGGTGTAAACTCTGACTAGATGTATCTCCTGCCCTTAATTTAAGTTCTTCTGTGGAGTCAGAGCACTACAAAGCCAGAAATTCCTTTAGAAGAACAAATATTTCTTAAAGATATTCTCAAAGTGTGTTCACTTAGATGGGGCTGCTATGTGTACTTTTTTTTATGGGAACAGGTACAAGTGGGATGATAAATTAGAATAAATTTCTTAGATTAAGAATCAAGTTTAGGTCTTACTGAACACAGTAATCTTGCAAGAAAAGAACTGAAACAAAAGACCCTCCATGACTAGAGAGTAGCAGTAGATTTCCCCATCTCAGCCAACATATAAAAATGGAATTTCCTGATTAGTCACTTGGTTCAAGCTGGGTAATGTGAGTATAATGCTTCCGATGTGTCTGAAGTATTGTCACATGAAATTTGTCACTTCTTCGTATTTTACCCTGCAGTACCTTGAATATTTCTGATTGAATTAAATACTTCAAATACTCAAGGGCTTAAAGACCTAAAATAGACACAGTTGGGACTGTGCCGTAGCTATTTAAGAGAGAATTTCATTCTCATCACAAAGAGCAAATTTTAGTGAATGAAAATGGAATTCTTTGACTTTCTATATGAGAAAATGTGGCATAGATTGTCTTCACATTCCAGTTGCTCAAGCTAGAAAGTGTGGATGGAAAATGGCTAAATAAACTGTATTCAATTTGCCAGTATTTCTTTAGTTGAGGTATTTAATGGAGAGATTAAGAAAATGTGGTTTATTTAATGAGTCCTATGTGCACTGATTTGCATTGTGGCAGAAAGAATGTGAAATCCTGTTTGTGCTTTTCGGAGAACATATGACCCAAATATTTACAATGCAGGGCAAAATGGAAATGGGAGGGAGCATTCTCTGGAATTTTGTAGCCCTGCCAAGATGATGAGAGAAGTGTTTAAGACATTATACATAATTTTTTTACTTCAGAAAGAAGCCTTTTCCACCATTCCTTCAAAGACATGATCATTTTAGGAAAGATGTAACAACCATTCACTCTCTATGACTTCCTGAAGGGTGGCTTTAGTCAGCTGGGGGTTGGTCTCTTTCTTTGGGCAACAATAGACAGAACGAGAGGACATGTGGTCTCAAGCTGCACCAAGGGAAATATAGGTTGGGTATTAGGGAAAAGTTTTTTACAGAAAGAGTGATAAAGTACTGGAATGTTCTGCCCAGGGAGGTGGTGGAGTCACCATCCCTGGATGTGTTTTTAAAGAAAGACTGGATGTGGCACTTGCTGCCATTGTCTAGTTGGGGTATCAGAGCATGGGTAGGACTTGATGATCTTGAAGGTCTCTTCCAACCTAGAAATTCTGTGATTCTGTGATTCATTCCAAGTCACCCAATGCCTTGATGAGCCCAGGAAGCACTTTGTGTTAGAAGCTGCAAAAGCAGTTGGATTGTTTCATTCCTGTTGTTTGGAAAGGCTGAGTCAGCCCCTTAATTATCATAACTCTTGTCTCTTTCAGACCCTGAAGATCATCACTGGCCATGCTGAGATTCGGGCAGCACCTGATAAAGCCCTCTGTGGTGTTCCTGAGGACAGAGCTGTGCTTTGCGCTGGTGAACCGCCGGCCCGTGGTGCCGGGCCGTATCCTTTCCAGAGCTGCCTGTGCTCCTGGGAAAAGCAGGACGTGCCTGCAGGGCCAGGTAGGATGAGACGTGGGTTTATTCCAAAGCCAGACAGTGATGCTTGATCAGAAGATGCTTGATCAGTGTTGCAGAACTGCCGAAAACAGTTGCTTAGCAACTGTGACCTTCGAGGTGAATTTCTATTGACCTTTTCACCACAGAAGATGTATAAACAACCAGGTGCTACTAAAAGCGTTTTAAAGTCTATTGGAGGCGGTCCTGTTTAAATTCCATATTATGCTAAATAACACATCCCGCTTCCCTTTTAATAATGTCACTTATTTTTAGATGTGGTAACTTCTTTATGAAGGATTTTCACCTTTTCCTGGCTAAATGTACACCATTTGTCAAATGCCAGTGGAATCCTGTATGAAGACTTTGAAGACATTTTTTGGGGGGGACATATTGCTTTGATTAATTTAGGTGGGAACGTATTAAATAAGCCATCTATGGAGAGCACACATTTCACAATGAAAATAGGAAGCCTCACAGTGTAAGTAAAATTCTTGAGTTTGAAACTGTTTTGTAACTTAACTATACAAGATGCTCAGTGTACCTATTTAATATATTTTGTAGTGTAGGGTGTTATTTTCCAGTGAAAATTCTGCTGTTCTGTAACTTGTGGTGATTTCAGTGGCTGAAAGTGCAATTTTTCAGCAATAATCAAGACTAATCACTTTTCCCATAGAGATTCATGATAAAATTTTAGTAGGATCTCAGTTAGGCAATGAATGACTCTGTTTGGAGAAAAAAAGGAAGTTGTCTGGAGTTTATTGAAAGTTTTCTTGTTAGTTTTGTAATTTTATATTGTTTCTTTGATAATTAAAATCAAGTACATTTTAATATATATTTTTAAACCCACAAATGTATTTCTTCTGAAATATGAAAATTTCCTTTTCTTCCATCACTTCTATAGATTATAATTGTTCAAACTGAACTCTCTCCACCTGTTTTGAATGGTGTTTTTGTGTATCCGAAGTCAGGTCATGGCAAAGATGCACAGACTTCATAGAAACTTTAAAGGTGTTACTGTCTCACAAATATATTTTAATGAATAAAATTAAGTTTTTCTGATCTTCCAGTTTCTGAAATTCCTGCTGTAAATCCAAGGTGATTTGCAGATTTGTCATAACAAAAATCAAAGCTATATAAAGTCAGTGTCACGTCGGTCACTGTGTGATGCAGGGCCTCTAAGTACCTGAGCAGTTGCTGTATGCATTGTGTGGAACAGAGAGTAAATAAACTGTTTTCTGTTCTGTTAGCACAGATTTTAAAAACAATATTTGACTATTTTTTTTTAATATTTCAGTTAAGTGAACAATTGCATCTGTTGTTAAAAATAGAGTATTTCAGATGAAGCATTTTTGGTTTAAAGTTTTGTGAGCACCTAGTAATGACAAGCTAAGGAGCCTATAAAACTTAATTATTACAAGCTTCTTTCCTTCTTAAATAATTAAAGATTATAAACTCTTGTTGTATAATTATTGCTGACTTTTGGCAGATACATTTATTTGCTCAGGGTTTAGCTTTGTTATCCCATAATGAGTATTGCAGTGTATTTTATAGTGTCACATTGTTTTAATAGCTTGTGTTGTAATATATAATGTAGTCTTTGTTTCTCCATTGAATAAATGTTCAGGTAATAAAAACCCAACCCTTTCCCTTTCTCATTACAATAAGAAGAAATTAGAAGAGATCTTGATGTAAAGGGTAGAATACAGTATGTAAAATAGAGCAATTTGCAGTTGTAAGCCTTTTAAAGTGTCTGTATAATGCAGCATTCATCTTGAGACCTGGCAGTAAGAAGTGTATTTTCTTTGTTTTATTGCAATAATTTTATCTGCCTTGTCTTTGGCACATGTGTGACATTATTTTTCAGTAGAAAATAAAATATTAATGTATGTGAATTAGAGAGACAAAGGAAATCAGTTTGAAAGCCAGATCACTCCAGGTGGTGGCTTTAATTAACTAGTAAGGTTGAAATTCCATCTTGAAACAGAGGGAATTATAGGGTTGGAATTATGAATTTGCAGTAATAGTTTTAAAATAAAACTATTATCTGGGAAAAAGTCTGTCACAATGGCCTTGTGGAGTTCAGTGTGATTTGAACAATGCCAAAGCAGGCTTGTTCAGTTAAAACATTGCAAAGTTTTATTTTGTTTATTTTGAACTGCCAGTCCTGTGAGTTATCTTGACATTTGAAAGGCAAATTGTGCTAACAGTCCAAAATTAGGTGGAGTAAGAATATGGTATTTATGGGAAAGAAAGAGTTCTGTTCCTGGACAGAGCTGCCTCCATTATCCCAGCATTAGACTTCTGCCCAATGGGTGCACCAAGTTCACAGAGTCAGGAACAACTTTGTATTGGGATCCCTTCGAGTAATTACTGCAGATTCTTGGACGTGAAGATGCTGGGTTCTTATTATTGAGTAAGGGATATCCAGCATTAAACTGGAAGCTGCAATGTGCACATGTGTGTGCCAGTAGGAAACATTGACCTCTTCTGGCACAATGAGACAGAGGGGAGCTGCAGGTGGTCAGGGTGCAGGATTAGTGCCTGTTCCTCTCAGGAGATCCAGTCCCTTTGCTGTCACCTAGCAGGTAAGGACTCACAGGTGTCAGACCACAGGCTGTCTGAAGACAAGCACGTGGCCTTGGGGACATTCATTGTTGATTAATGAGATACTGGGTTTGGGGTGTACTTTTGTGACGATTTTCTGATGTTGCTGTGGAGCCAAGAGTCTGGGTGGGAACATAAATCCTGTATTCAGTGCACATCTGGGCTGTAAGCTTGGGAGTAGGGAGGAAGTAACTGGGTATTGTGGAAGCTTGCTGGGATACAGGTACCAATTCCCTTTTTTACAACAGTCCTTGTTCCCTCTCCCTTCTGTCAGCTTGTTGCTTTGCAGAGAGTGATTGTGAAAAGCAGTCACTCGTGTCTCCCTTGAACAGCTCTGTGGTTGTTTTGGAGGAGGCAGCTATTCAATAGCTGGAGCAGTGCAGGGATGTGTCTGCAGTCAGCAAAGGCATTGCTTGTGTCACACAAAAGGCACAGGGAGAACTGACTCAGCTCATGCAAACAGCATGAGCTCACCTTCTCCTTGGCTTCTTGCTTGAATTACTTCATTCAGAGCCTTGCTGCTTCCATAGTTCCATAGAGCAGAACTGTGGTGCTGTTTGAAACAAATTCCATCTGCTCTTTGACATGGACTTTTTGTGCTTTAATATGGTAACAAATACCTTGTGTATGACTTACCATTTTACTGATGTTTTCTTAGCCCTGCATCAGAGCTTTACATGGTTTCGCTCACATCTTCAATAAATATGAACTGGTTTTTATCACTGCCTTTCTCATGGTGTTGTGCAGGGTACTTGTTTTTATTTTGTGTTAAATATGAAAAATGAATTTCAACATTAGCAAAATCCATTTGGGGACTAGGACTTTTTATTATAAATAAAATTATTCATTAGTTATGTCCTTTTTTTTTCAAGAGACAAGGTATTGATCTTTAGATTTGTGTTCAGGATGCCATAAGAAGAACTAGCACAAAAGGAACACAGCAACATTTGTAAATTGATTGAATGCAATATGTAATGACAGAGACAAACAGCAGATCTATGGCAGTACTATATTATACAAAGCATTTTTCAGCAGTTTATTGAATTGGTTATTAAAAGGAACAGTCTTTCCAGCTGGGCACAGCAAGCTGAGGGTTATTGGGACCAAGCAATTTCATAGAAATTTGTGGTGGACACTTTGGCTCCCTTACTAAGGGCACATGTATTTGTGTAATAAATTAGAATAAACACTTTACAACAACTATTCATATGAGATTGATTCTGAAAAGGTTTTTCCATTTAAAAACCCAACAAAATGGAAACACAAAAAGAAGACTCTTTAACTATTATATACTGAATTTTGCTGGACTATTTTGTTTTGCTCTTTTTCACAGATATCTAAGTACTCCCACCAGAAGATATTCTGATTGTGGGGAATAGACCATGTATAAAACCCCAAAGCATATTATATTTTCTGGCACCTTCATCACTAAATGGAGTTAATGGTCATTATTTGTTGCCGAGGCCGTGTGCTGTTCTGTGAGTTACTGCTGCTTGTTCCTGTTATTAATGAGCAGAGAAAACATTAGTTGAACCAGATGCTCCCTTCAAAGGCTTGCTAACACCCCAAGCTGCAGTGTAATTGTTCTGGGTCTGCTGCAGGGGTGGGATGGGATCCAGGGTCAGGCAATGTGAGAACAGCATCTGCTCTGCTGCACGGTTTGTGTGGCTGGGAGCTCCCTGTCATCTGCTGTCACAACGGCTGTGCTACTTGAGACTGATGTATTCTGTAGTGCCATAAATATTTCCCTAATGCTTTCCTTAAAAGTTTTGCAGTTAAAAAGCAATGATCCTTTAGAATTAGTATTGTTACTTAATAGTTACGGACCTGACAGAGTTTCCACTGAAGATAGCACATGAAAGAACAGTAGTATTCTCTCACAAGTTTGGTTGAAAGCCATGGTATTTATCTTGTACATGAAATTTTAATTCTTCATAAACTTACAGAACTGCTGTTATGATTTTATTTGTACATTACACATTTATCATATCTATATTTATGCTCCATAAGTATGAATTTTATGGTTTCAGCCTAAATAAGCATTAATATTTACCATAAAACTAAGATTAAGAAAATAAAATTCAGTTATATTGCAGAATATATCTTTATATAAATATGTTCATATCTATATATTGCAGTAATGTACACTGCATGTTTGCAACAACTTGTTAGACATATCTAATCTTGTGGGAAAATACTCTTTTCTTTAGTGCTCATTATAGAAGCTTCCTATACATTACTATTATTATTAGTTTGCTTAGCACAATGTTAAGGAGCAGTCATGTTCCCTTTAGCTCTTTAGCAAAGAGCTAAAAATAAAGGGGTTTGGTAAAGACTTTGTAATTTAAGTATGAGGCTGGAGATGAAAGGGAATCACAATGGAGACACAAAGTGTTCGGTACAATAACAGTACATGAATTTTTCAAAATGTGTAATAATTCTAGAAGAGGAGGGCATTAGGAGGAAGATGTAGTTCCTTTGCTGGTGAAGCAAAGGCCTCCACAATGGGAAGAACTGATATAAATGATGCAACTTATTTGGAAATGGGGGGGGGAAGTATAGAATATATCTAATCAGGAATGCAGAGGAAATGCAGACTTACTTATGTACTGTAAGTATCTGAAGCTGTTGAGTACCAGTGAAAATTCCTGAAATTTTTTACCTCAGATCCCAAATAAAGCTGTTCCATGGTTCTTCCCTACTGATCCCCCAAGTAGAATTTATTAATGCCTTACAATATTTACTTGCACAAATGAGTGTAAGAAAAACAGTTCCTGTGCTTTATAGCTTTTAGTAAAATTAAGCTGTGTTGTACAGAGGGCAAGGAGTGGGACAGTGCCCTTGGCAGCCACCAAGCCAACAGAGCAGCTTTGCTGTATTCTCAAGTTCCCTTGTGGGAAAAGGGCTCTCCTCACACAGCCCAGAGAATGACTGATCCGCTCTGTGTATGCAAACCACTCGAACTTGCTGGTGATAGAGAGGCCAGTTAATTATCTCAGGGCTGGAGTAATTTTGTTTGCAGTCTACAAACAAAAGGATGGTGTTTGACTCGCATTAAGAAATGCTGCTTCTGAAGATAACAGATTCAGGGCTCGGCGCACAAAAGCTTGTCTGGATGACTTATTGTGGGGATGGAGTTCAACTGTCTCATTTGGTCTGATAAAAATGCTTTTTCTCCCTTCCAATCTTGTCTTGCTTGGCAGGTACTGACTGTTGAAAGAGGATGTCCTTCACCATAAGGATATACAATTCTGTTTGCATTGTTATAATTGCATTAATATAGTGGTATTGGTGAAAACCCCATTCTAAATCCTTTGTGCCAGTATTGTAAATAGAACGGAAAAAAATGAAAATAACATGATCAGAAGTATTCTTATTTGCAAATGGAGTAAATTACCAATCAAATTACTTATTGACATGTATTCAGCAGATCAGTGGTAAGAATTTCTCAGAATGTAGCACAACCTACATAGCATTTTGAAAAAAAAGAGGTGTTTTTGTTAGAAAAGCTGTGTAATGCCACATAAAGGAGAGGAAGTAGCTCCTAGGTTGGAGCCTGTTGTATTTTACCAGAGCTGTGGAGGGCTCAGCAGTCTCTTATTAGTCATGTGTTGAACCAACCTCCAGCCCTGACTGTGTGGAGAGTAATGAGATCTCTGGGCTTGTAAGCAGTGTCATAATAGGTTGGATCTATGCAACTAAATTTCTTGACTACATTGCTAACAAATACTAAAATTCAGCTAAAAATTCCGTTTTTGTCTAATGGCTTTTATTCACCTGTTTGTCATCATCATTGATTGAAACTTACAAAGGCTTAAATCACGTTATGCATGAACCTCTCTACTGCTTTGTGTGTTTTAGAGGCACTCAATGTCCAGTTCTGAAGGTGTGTTAGTAACCTGTATCTTCTAAAAGTGGAACTTATGAGCTCCAGGGACATGCAGAAGGGCTCCCATTTTGTCATGTTTACCCTCACTATCAATTTTCAAAGCATGTTACAATTGTAATTTCAAAGTAACTGAAATAAATCTACTTTGAGGTTTCTGTCATTGGGGTGATAGAAATACCTGGTAAAAGAATTTTTTTTAGCATAGCAAGAAACCTGGCCAAATGTTTAGTGAGAAAAGCCTCAATCTGAGGAGCTGGAAGAGGTCAAGCTTCAAAGGCAGAAGAGCAAAGCAATGTGGAAGGATACGAAATTAAATGGTAGCAAACTTCTGTATGAAAAGGGGCAGGGAAACTGAGGAAGGACTCAGAAAATGTTAGATGAGTGTTTCCTTTGAGGTTTAACACAATAATGGGCATTCTTGTTTAAAAAACTGTGAAGTCCTGGATATCTCATCACTATCTACAACTACCTGAAAGGAGGTTGAAAAGAGGTGGAGATCAGTGTGTTCTTCCAAGGAACAAGCAATAGGACAGAGTAGTGGCCTGAAGCTGTTCTGGGGGGGGAATAGATTGGACATTAGGAAAAATTGTTTTTCAAAGGGGTCATCCAGCCCTGGCCCAGCCACCCAGTGCAGTGGGGGAGTCACCACCCCTGGGGGGGGTTTAAATGATGTGTAGATGTGGCATGTGGGTACATGGGTTAGTGGTGGCCTTGGCAGTGTTGAGTAAAGGTTTGGACTTCATGAGATTAAAGGTCTTTCCCAACCTAAACAGTTCTGTGATTCTATTAATAATGAATACTTTCAGTCCAGCAGTTATTTCTAGTCTTCTAGAGAGCAAATTTGTAACTGGTGTGCTTATTGAACAAACCTGTAATTTAATCCTTTTTATCATATCAGTAAAATCCAAAAAAATAAATGGATAGTAGATAACAAATACAAAGGAAGTGTTTGCTGCTGTTGCACTTTTGACACAATAGAAAATTTATATACCTGCATCAGTAGCAGATAACCACAAGCTTTGCATTTAGGTACCAATTACCACAAGCTTTAGAAAAGAAAGGAGTACAAGCAAGTTTTTTCCTCAGTATATAACTGGATTTAAGTTCAGATTTTTTCACTCGTTTAAGTAGTTTCTGACTAATGAAGGAAATGACAGTTACAAGCCATTCCTGTTACAGTTTGTGCACCTTTTGTCCTCAACATAGGCATTAGAAAGTGATATGCAGCACACACACAGTTAACCAAGTCTGGGCAAGCTATTGCATGACTTGCTCTTAGAGCAGAATATAATTAAAAGAGATGATTGGAATACATGGTTATTCATAATAGATGTCACACAATTACCATAAGTAATGCAATACATGCAAAATCTCCATTTGTAATGAGAATAAATTTGCTGGAAAGTCAATTGGAAATTTCATTTATTGCTTATTGTTTCCAGCATATTGGGATATTTTGTGCTATTCAGTGTAATACAACCATGTGTTTTCTTCAGGAACACATTTTTGAGAGACATCTGGCATGAACTTCCTATTGCAACTCCTAAGTGGAGATGTAGTGATACAATGTTAATCTGTCATCTCTTCTCCTTGCTGTGAAGAGTCTAATATATGGTATTTTTTCTGTTGAAACATACGCTAATATTCCTTGATGTACCATAATTTTAATCTAAAGAAGATATTTCATAATTTCACAAGTAACCATTTTGTACTCCTTATATTTAGAGGACCTCTACCATGGTTTAATCCTGGTTGACAACTAATCACCACATAGCCACCTTCTTGTTCTCCTGCAGCAGGAAGAGAGAGAGAATTGGAAGGATAAAAATAAGAAAAGTCAATGTTTAGTATAAAGACAGTTTAACAGGTATAGCACAAGCTGCTCACATGATCAAAACAAACCAAGAAATTAATTCTCTGCTTCCCATGGGCAGGCCATCCCCAGGAGAGCAGGGCTCAATCACATGCAGCAGTTTGAGCACCTCTTCACTTCCTTCTTCCTCCCATACCTTCACTTTCCTTCTCCTTCCTTGGCTCTATATGATTATGGCATGGTCTGGGACATCCCTTGGGTCAGTTGGGACCAGCTGTTCCAGCTGTGTCCTCTCTCAGCTCCTTGTGCCACAAGGTGGGGTGAGGGGCAGCAAAGCAGCAGTGAAAACATCCCTGAGTTGTCAGTGCTTTCTCCAGCACAAATCCCAAACTGCCCCATAGCAGCTCCTGTGGAGATGAACTCCACCCCAGTCCAAACCAGTCTTCAGCAGTGAAGAGGGAAGTAAAGGGCATGCCATGCACATGAGAAATAAGCAGGAATGCTCCCTAAACACACAGGAATGAACAGGCCACTGTGATGTGCCATCCTAGTGCCTTCTCCAGAATATAAAGAGTGATCTATAATGCCATAGCCGGATCTCTTCAGGCTGCATGGGGTAGATTGAGGTCAGTCCTTTGAAGATAAAGTCAGTTTACTGTATCCCTTCAATGAGTGCAGGTGCAGAGATCAGGAGAGAGTCCAGTCACCACTACGGATTTCTTCAGATGCATCTTAAGGAAAACAGAATATCTTGAGCACAATTGCTTTGCTCTGACACAGTACTAGACTTCCATATACCTGTGTAAAACAGCTTGAGTATTGGGATGTAAGGCCTCAGGTCTCTTTGGCTTCACCTTTTTTGGCTACTATTGTTTTTAGGTAGGATGAAGACCTTCCCTCCCTGTTTTCCTCCTCTCCACCACACAGCACAGGTAACTCAGACCCAGTGCTGTGCTTTCCCTCACTGCCTGCTCCTGAGGGTAGCACGTACAGGATCCCCCACCTTCTTTGTGTCCAAAGGTGCTCACCTGGGCGCCTTCTTCTGTTCAGGGAATGTTTTCCTCTGTGGTTTGAAGTGATAAGTGAGACTATCAAGTACAGTGATTCCAAAAGGCCCCATAATTGCTTTTCAGAGCTTCAGCTGAGGGTCAAGCACCTTCTCTGAGCAGGTAATTGGATAAATTGTGTTTTAGTAAGTTGTCTTGAGTAAAGTTAGATACCAACATAGCAGACAATGGAGGCTTTGTTGTAAAATGAGGCTACAGTAGGAAGTGGAGTGCATAATTCATGGATACAGATGTATTTCACTTTATCACTTATACCATATCTGGGTTTCTAAGGCTGCACAAGTGTGCATAGTCTACTATTCATTTGCTAATGTATTTTACTTGTTGCTGTTCCTTGTAACCTGCTGACTTCTACTGCTTCTAATCAAAACATGAAACCCTCAGCATCTCTCATTGATCTCTCTTGAGGAAATGTTCTTATTGTACAATAAAAGTTGAATATTCTGCTTCTGATGCTCCAGTGTAACATTGTATTGCATTCAAATGAGTGATCTCTCTATAGAGGCTGCCTAAGAGCAGCTTTTCTTTTAGTTCAGGATTCAATGATCTTTTCCTGTTAATAATTGGGAGTGTATTGAGATGGCTTGTTGCTCTTTGCTTCATTAAATTAGAAATTGTGTGCAATGAGTATGAGTTTTAATAGGTAAATTTGAAAATTCTGCTTTTTTATGCAGCCTGGTCTGATGAATTTTGTGTGTCAGATTACAAGATTTTGCTCTGATGTGTATGTAAAAATGTAACTATTTATGAACATATTTTAAAAATGTGTCATTGTTTCATTCATATTTCTTCTTCTGTTACTCCCAGGTAAAATTTTCCTGGTTGTAGAAAAATAATATATGATACAGATTATATATTTAAATTATGCCACGGAAATGAATATTGCCAGAATTCATGCGTTGAAGTTAAGGTTCTGTGAGTATACATTGCAGGAACACTTTCTTAGGCTCAATTTTGTTAATGAGGTCTGAGTTGGATAAAGCCTAATTTGGGATTTAATTCACTTTACTACCTACACCAAAGATAAAGGTGAGAAAAAAATATAATGAGGACATGGCTCAGTAAATAAACTGCATTCCTGGCTGAGAAGAATCCTAGAGCCCAATTGTGAAAATATTACATTTCAGATCACATTATTGAGTTCAAAATCATGTGTGATTTGGGGAGCAAGAAGAAGAAGAAGGGAGAAATAGATGAAGGGGAAACAGGTTGGTATATGTGGGAACAAAACTTCCAGAAACAAAAGTCTTAGATAAACAATAGCATTAAATAAGAGCTGGAGCTGTAAATCTGAATCTGGGGATTCCTGACCAAGAAGCAATGATTATTTTTAAATATTTAGAGCAAACTTTGTGACTGAAAGAAATTGCTAGAGATGAGGAGCATTTGTTATTATCTGGTACTTTGAAATCAGGATTGAACTTCTCTTTAAGGTTAATAAGAAGCTATTATCTGTATGGAGGAATGATAAAGATGGAATCTGGGTTGACAGGGAGGAATTCAGAATAGTTTCTCTCTTTTTCTCTCACTCACTGACTGATGTGGACTCTTAGTGGGACAACAATGAGCTGACATTTTTTGCCATTCTCAAGCCTTCAAAATGGAATTTCATCTTCTTTAAAAGAAAGATTGATATAAAAAGGAAGGGAAAAAGGTGCTTTAGGAAGTGAAGTCAAGATAATTGGATAAGCTTTCAGAGGAGAGGTGTGTCTTATTTTTGAAAGGGGTATCATTTAGTTTTGGGAATAGAAACAGAGAATTACAAGTAGCAGCTTTATTGACCTCTTAACCTCATATTCCTGATAGGAGCTTGAAAGGGATCATAAAGTTACTCTATTTCTAAATATCTATTAATAGCTCACTTAGAATTTGTTAAATATTGCTTAACTTGTATAGAAATAAATCACTAATATATATTTTAGCACTTAATTTCTGTGAATTGCATTCATTGTAGGGAAAAATTCAATTAATTTGAACTGCGTCTGATATTTTTGGTTTTTAGCTGCCTGATGATGAGGACATAACAGGGCACTCCTGCCAAACTTTACCTACCTGTTGGGTGTTTGGTACAAGGAGCACCAGCAATGCTGCAAACAATCTAATGCTTTCTTGTTAGAGCCAATTGCCTCCTGTCTCAGTGTTCTGTAGAAAACTTTGGCACGTTTGCAAAATGAAATTGCGTGTTCTTCCCCCTGCCAATTACTTTAGCTCCAGGTAGTGCAAATTAGAGACAAAATGGAGGCAAACTTTTAAATTCAATTTACATAGCTCTGTTGTGGTAGAGAGAAATTGTGTTGGGAGTGAAGACTCTGTAAACACTTTGAAATAGGATAAATGTATTTTTTGAATGATTCTCCTTAAAAAAATTTAACGAGAGACTTGAGACATGGCTGCTTACACTGAGAAGCTGAGGAACTAGCAGAGTCTTGTGCGAAACATTTTTTTGCCTGTGGATTTTTTTTTGTTTTATTTTTGCAGTCATTTTGAGTAAATGCAAAACATGGAATTGCCACCCTTCTTAGGTAGTGAGAAGAATTTCAGGATTAAAAAATAGAAAGCCACTTAATTTTTATCCAGTCATGTGGAAGGATACTAATGACATTTCTGCTCAATTAATATTTCCTTACTATGACCTTATCAATATTAATAAAATAAGTTATACTTGCTTGTCTTTAAAAAAAAAAAATTGAATTTGACCTGGAGAAAGTTCATCACAAAAATATTGCAGAGTTATACAATTCTATTTTTATCAGTAATGTTAATGGAGCACTGCTGACTTAACATAATATTTTGCTGAGGCTATTTTAGCTTAGAAAACAATGCAAGTTTTTTCCCTTTTCTCTGATGTTCCTTAACAAAATAAAATTAAATGCATCTTGTACCAATTATGACGGTATTGAATATATTTTTTTAATGTGGACAAACATCCTTCTTAAATGAAAGTTTGGTGTTAAAAGAAAGGACACAATAGTTTTTATAACAAAGATGTAATAATATTACAATAATGTAATATTACAAATTACAAAAGATGTAATAATATTACAAAACAAATAATATTTGTTTTACCCATTTTTAAACTGTAGAGGCACAAAATATCAAGATGAGTTTTTTTCTGTATACATGAATGATAATCTTAATCCAAACCTCCAGCAAGAGTCCAGGTCAGGATTTATTCATCCTTAAACAAGAAACATCTGGTCCATTTATCTGGAATTCACAGCATCATTGCTTGTTTTACTGGAGCCCTGGTGTGTGGTGTGGATTCTTTATTCTTATTTAGAAGCCCATGGATTTATCTGCTCATTTATATCTTTTCCAGTGCTTGCAGTATAGCAGACAGTCTGCAAAACTGACTGCTAAAACCAGGGGTATTTTTGTGTGCAAATCAAACAGATGATTTTATGAACCTGCCATAAGTAAGAATTGAGAGAATTACATGAATTTCGATTTGGAAATGTAATGGGGTTTGATCTTTGTTTTTTAAATACCAACAAACATAATAATGAGTATTTTTGATAGGAAACAGGTAAAAAGAATCTGGCACTATTAAATGAAAGGGTAAAAAAATTACTGTTTTAACAAAGCAGTAGAAATGCAAGGTCTTCCTCTGTGCAATTGTTGGATGGCTGTTGTACTATGTATTCCAAAAATCTACTGCTTTTGAGATATTCTTCTATTTATTCCACATGGGGGCATGGTGAGGGAGCAGGGGAAGGGGAATGATGTGCAATCCAGCTTGGAGTCTTTTCTCAGATTCCCCTTGATCTTTAACCATCACATTGATGGCACCTGAATGAATTTAACTTTGTACCTCAGCTAAAGTGTTGTCCATAGGGGAACATTTTATATTGCCTACAAGATATCAGAGTAAAGGAAATAATGTGATTTGATAACTGTGTTTTGTCACGATTGAAAAGGCACAGAGAGATGCTCTATTTGTCTTTTTAAATAATGAAAGTTGAATCAAGATTGTCATCTGATCTGTCAGAGGATTCAGTAGCAATAACTATCTTCCATCTCATTACTTCTCCTTCCCTTTTTAAACTTTTTAATCTTTGCTAGAAAAATTGTCAACTGTTGTAGATCTCCAGTGTTTGTTGTGCCCATTTACTGCATGACATAAGGATACGTTCTTACTTCTAAAGCCTATTTCCCGAGTTGGTGATTTATGAGGAGATGACAGTGTTCTCACCTGTCAGACACCTCCTGTGTTCCTTATCCCTGCAGGTTGGAAGAGAAAAAACAGTAATTTACCAAATCCATGCTCTTTATCCCTGCAGGTTTGAACAGAGAAAAATAATGATTTATCTAATCTGATTCTTTTTTTAATTCGTATTTTGGTTTAAAATGGTATTTAAGGCTTTTTCTGCCATATAGATTTGGTGGCCTAGTTTTTCAAATGGCTTTTCAAAGCCATTGCTGAGCTCACGTTGCAGGTCTCCTGTGATAATTGTTTCCACTCGTAGGCAGGGGCAATTTCATTAACTCTAAAAGATCAGTATTTGTTCTTCTTAGCAAGATGTGCATACTTGTTATTCCTAACGCTGTACCAGTTGGTCAGTAGTCACAGACTGATCAAAGTAGTTAGTTTCTACCTACAAGGGGTAGAAGATGGATTTAAGAGTAAGATAATGTGAAACATAAGGAATTTGAGAATATTTCCCAGTTGGAATTCATGTATTTGGGAACATTGGGAACATGTGACCATTAAAAATATGTATTTACAAGTGCTTAGTTTGAAAACTAAAAATGCCACTACAAATGCTGAACACAATAGGAAGAGAAACACTGTGGAGGTATAAAATGTGTTCTGTGTTTCTCATGAGAGACAGTGGACCTTTGACTGTCCCACTATTGCAGGACTAGTTCCCAGTTAGTTCCTTGTCCCATTGTCTTTGTTTCTTGTATTGGAGTGCAGTGAAAGCCAGCAGACTCATCTAAACTAATGTTATTCCAAATCCTGAATCTAATTTTTGTTGGTTGTCATTTGAGCTGCTGCACTCTGCAAAGCCTCTGCTGTCAGAGCCACAGAATTCTGAATATCTGTTTAAGAAGGTCCTTGGTGACATCCTAATTATATTCCATGACAGCCTTGCTTTGTTCAGTATAATAATGAAACTAAAAACTTCCAAAATTAGTTTCAATATAAACACATATTATATACAACAGAGTGATAAACCTTGTGAAAGTGCCATTCCCATTGAGTAATTAAATATCATTACCTGTAGTGACTGCTGGATTGTTTGCTGTTTGTTAAGGAAAGGGAAGCATAAGTGTGCTGCAAGTACTGAAAGCAATTCAATTTGCCCAATTAACAGCAAGGTTTAAGATTGATTTCAGTTGCATGTTTTGTCTTACACTAGTTGTTTTTTGCCATTTGATGTATAATTATGAGCCTTAAAATATTTTTTTATTTGATATTGTTGTGGCTTAATTTAACTCTAAAAGTTCCTATGCTGATTCAGTTGAAAATTAAGTTTAAAATATCCATTCCATAGATAGAAAAAAAGGCAGTCATTATCTTTTTGTCCTCCTTCTTGGAGTGCTGGGCACACTGAATGCTGAGGATGTGACACAGGCTGCTGTTTTCTTCAGGGCTTTAAATCTGCTCTGTTAGCCACTGAGTCCCAGGGCCTGGCCTTCACCACTGTGCAGTGTTTGGTAATAAGGATGTGATGATGCATTTGGCAATGACAAAAGGAAGCAGAGAAGTAATTAATTAGGTTTGACTCTGCAGATGACAGCGTAGCTCTGATCACTTCAGACTGTAAAAATGCCACAAATGAAAGACATTTGGAAGTAGGTTCCAGTCAGTGGAAAAATGTCTTTTTACTGGAAAATAATTTTACTGAAGCTAGAGAAACAGTAAGGGTTAACTCAGAAACTGGTAGACTCTATTCCCAGTTCCCTCCAATACCTTTCAGCAGCTATCAGATCAGACATTTAGAAGTGTGAAGAATAGGTAATGTGAAGGAAAATGATATTTTTTTTCCCAAGTCTTCAGAAAGCAAAGAAAGATGATTAA
Organism: Certhia americana; assembly: GCA_018697195.1. Lineage (NCBI taxonomy): Eukaryota > Metazoa > Chordata > Aves > Passeriformes > Certhiidae > Certhia > Certhia americana. The sequence continues at coordinate 12,893,712 of CM031868.1, read as the reverse complement.
ACTTAAACTCTTTAGATCAGATAGTTGTATATGATGGCAGTTGTTTACTCAATTAAAATGTCTCAATTTATTCTCCAAGGCTCTATTGGTTTATTTGTTTCAGCTATTTTTCTGTAAGTTAGGGATGCCAAGAGATATACATGCTCTGTGAACGAGGCTGGACTAATATGCAGAAGGAAACCCTATAATTTACTCAGGTCATGTTCAACAGGATTCTTGAAATTTTGCTGAACCTCTCCAGTTTCATACATGACTGAGTTGATTTTGATTACTTAAAAGCCCATCAGTGGTTCAAGCTAGATGAAGAACTGAAGAACATAACTGCTGTAATCGAATGAATTTTCTTCTTTTCTCATACATAAAATACAGCAATAAATTAAAGACAATCTGATAAAAACGCTGGTTTGGTCTTTTAATATACTCAGAGACTCATTACAGAAGTAGCCAATTTGTAGCTAAGAGGAAAGTTGGATTTTAATAAGCCTTTTGTAATCTGGTAAACTGCAATAATCAAAAAAGGTCCTGTCCATACTTGTACTTTTTGTAGATTTTAAGTATATTTTTCCTTATTATTGAATTTTCCTTATTATTGAAATACTAATCTTTCAGTTTCTTTGCCCATTGTGCATTTGTCTCATTTAGAAGATGGTGGTGGAAAGGGGATTCTTAGTAAAGTCACAAGGATTATGATTTTTCAGAAAGCCAACTTAAATCAATACATAGCTACTGATATCTGCTTAATGGCTGTCTAAGAAATTCTTACTGTTTTTCGTGACAATTGTTTTGATGGGAGGAAAAAAAAAAAGTTGTATTCATGCAAAGCAAGTCTTTTAGATTACATCCTGCAGCAGTTTGGTAGTAAGTATATACACTGATAATCTGTGCTGAGTGTAGTATTTTGGAATGTTAGGTATAAATAAATAGAGCTCTTTTAACTCCATAGCTGAATATGCTTTCTTTTTTTTTTTTAATGCTGGTTTTGATCCACAGCAGCAGATTTTGAGTTGTGTTGAGATAAACTTTAAATGATTGCTTTCAAGGAGAGGAAAATATTACTGGCAACAAATTCCCTCTTCTTTTTTTCCAGTCTGTTTCCTTGCATAAATGCTACACTCTCATTTTGGATCCAGACAGCTTTAGTCAGCAATCAGTTTCCTGGGGCAGTTATGCCTCAGTGTTTGAGCCCTTGTTAGGATCACTAAGTAACCCACATTAATAGCAGATAATAGAATAAACTTACTTGGTGTGTGAAGAACGTGGTGTTTTTCAGTGTATCAAGTGAACTCATGTTCACATCAGGCTTTGCTAGAGCTGAAGAACTACTGTTTGAAGTTTCAGTATATTTCTTTGTCACGAGTGAATTTTCAAAATCATGATCCTTCTTTTAAATGGAGATGCATCACACAGACTCTAAAATCTAAATGATATGTGCTAGTTTCATTTGGAAGTATAATTAAGGTGTATAATGTCATTTAACTGTTTAATGAACTCTGCATAATGTAATGGAATACAAATATTTGACCTTCCTGACAGTGACTGATGGATTGAAGTTGCACAGCATGATATCATTAGAATGTCAAATAACATCATTATTCATGATTATCAGGAATTATTCAGGTGAAATGGCAAATGTAATAGAAAGCTATTATTTTTGTGGGGGCCGCAGATTGACTTTCTTTGTCAGTATCAGTCTTTTGATGATACAGGGGGAAGATACTCAGATTTATTGAGCTACAAAGAATTCATGTTATAGGTTAAACAAATGTCAGTAATATCAGAAAAGTACTTTCAGTAGGTCATGTCATGTATTAAGTGTCTAAGAGTAACTACTATAGGTAATGTTTTAACTTCTGCTTTTACGTCAGCTAAAAATTAAAGCCATCTTTAGATTACAGGGGTTTGCAGCATAAAAATATATCAATAACCACCAGTTTCTGGCTGACATTTTTGATCAGCAAAAAGGAGAAATACTGTACAGAGTCTTTAAAGTGGAACTGCAATTTCACCCTCTATTCTCAAAGGCCTACATTTGGAGCCCAGACCTTTGTTCTGAGAGAATTTAAACTGAAACCACTACAAAGTGTTTTTTCTTCACTTAAATGCTCAAGAAGCTGATGGCCTGGGTCAGGAAGTACCACATACTTGGAACAGGCCACTCAGGTGCCTAAAGCTGAGCACACACTTCTGCTGTTTGTTGAATTTTGCCCTGTAGAAATAAATGCTGAGTAACCTCTTTTGATTTTGGATAATTAAGATCTTACACCTGAGACATGAGTGAACTGTGAAAGTGCATTTTGCCTGTTGGGACAAAACCTGTAAGAATGTTTTATGATATGCTTTCTGCTGAATGTGAGTCATGCCAAAGGTTATGCTTTGGCCCTGACCTGCAGATACCAACCACGCTGTTCTCTCCAGTGGCAAGTGCTTGAGAAGGAGCTGCTGCTGTTTGCAGTGAAAACAGGGTGAAGTTGCAAATTATATAACTGACTGCACAGAACAGGCAATTTGCTCAGGACTCCTGGGATTTCCTTAGAGTTTGGGTGGTGGTGGTGCCTATAATGAGTATTTTGTACACTGCTTGGCTTTTATTACTAAGAAGTGGTCTAGGGACAGGTCAGTGGCTGCAGCATGGCATGAACAAGGGCACAGCAAACACTGAGTGATCAGGGAAGCTGTGTGGTGGTGGTTGCATGATGGGCTGTAGAAACACAACATTAATGCTATTTTAGTGTTGAGACAGGACTGAGCCAGCCTTGGGGTTAGATGTTAAATGTTGGTAGTTTAGTTAGGGAAAGGTGTCCCTACTCACTTCCTAGAACTTCTGGGCTTTGAAGCTTTAAAAGCATGTGATTGACCATTGTAGATGGCTAAGCCTTACCACCCTCCTAATTTCTATAGTTACCTGGGTAAACACATGCTGTCCAAAGATATTAAAACTACTGCCTTTGTGAGGTACTCCTCCAGATTAACCACAAACAATAGAATTTAGGACACTTGGCTTTCCTGTTGAATTTTGCAATTTTTGTTAAGCTCTATACAGCCTCAGAGGAAGCATCCCTTTTTTTACCCTCTTTCCCTCACCCCCATAGATACACTACGCAGTCAGTAATTTGGAGTGCTTGTTGATTTGTTTAATACTCTAATTTACTTTTTGTTCACAAAGCCTGGCTGAAGTTGGTAGCTTGAGAATTTATGTGGTAGGATATTTTCTTTTAAGTGCTTGTACAATGTAAATGTGCTTGAATGGGCTGACAGAAGGCCAGGTGATTTCCAGTACCTATTTTCAGTACCTATTTAAGATCTGAATATTCTTTTGCTCCTTGCTACTCTGGGCTTCTTCTTCAGTCAACAGGTTTTCAATCTCACCAGAACTCCCACTTCACAAGTTGTCAAACGACTGCTCAAGCAGGAAATGGGAACCTTGAACACGCCGTGTATGATTTGAGGTGTGTGTTATTACCAGGGAGCTGAAAAGTAGCCTATCCTTGGATATGCAAAAGATGGTGAGATATAACCCTGTACTGATTAGGAAAGTCTGGCAATGAGAGAGAAGCTACTGTTGTCCTTTTTTTTTTTTTTTTTTTTTTAAAGCACTGGAATGCAATTTCAAAACTTTGTTGGGGTTTGCCAGCTGTTCATCCCCCAGCAGCTGGGTGGGCAGTGCCTTACATGCAGCTGCAGCAGTGCTATGGCCTGGTGGCAGAATGGGGACAGGGTTTATCAGATGCTTCCAAGTTGAACGTCATGCATATACAGAGTGTGCTGCTCCTCTGAATACAGAGGATCCTGGCTTGCAAAGCAGTTCCAGAAGAAAAATCCCTGTGCCAGCAAGCTGCAGGCCAGAGCCAAGGGCACTGACCGAGTCATGTGTACAACATAAACAAATTCCTTTGTGATTTTCATCATCATGTTCTGTTATTTTATTGCACTTAGCTTACAGAACAGAATAAAACAAACAGAAGACCACTCAAAGTGGTACTGATTTGACCTCTGTGTACTTGGATGAATAGTCCTTATTAATTTAAGACCTTTCTACTTATTCAAATGAGGCCATTTAATAAAACTAGCTTTGAGTAGAACTTTCTAGGAGCAGATACTGTATTTTTATAGCAAAAACATATTTTTAAAGCTTCATGAAATCATAATAAAAAAAGATTATTACATATTACTGTCTTTGGTCACACATTTATAATTTATTCTAAATAAAAGAAGTGATATGTATGTGGGGTCAATACACTGCTTTTTCATAGATTCAACTGCCTTTCCTAACTGAGCTTGCTAGTTTGGCCTAAATTTTCAAGGAAAGAAGTATAAAGGATTTTGGATATCAACATTTATCATGTGTGTAGCATGATAACATTTACATTTTATACTTTATCGTTAGGCTGGAAAAGTTAATTCCCTGCCAGATTTGGCAGAGGGACAGATTGTATGTCAAAAGTAAGTAGGCAGCAGAGTTGAGGACAGATACTAATGGTGACCAAAAATGAAGATTTTACAGGGTTTTACCTTTTATTAGACAGTAGAGAAATTACACTAAACTGCTTCCCTGAGGCATAGATCCATATGAAACCAATTTGAGTTTGGGTGGGTTCTTAAATTATTTTCATTGTTTCATTTTGTTTATTGTATCACTAGCAAAATAGAAATGAAGAATGTCTTCCTATTTAAGAATCATATTTCCCTTGAAGCTATTGAAATATTTTACTAAGCATATAATATTGTAATCACACTATAGCTTAAAATGTATCTGAGAATGTAATTCATATATTCAGATGCTCCTGGTATCGTTGATCAGGCATGTGTTTTATTTTCAAGAAGCTGCAGCACTAGTACAATATAATTTAGCTGATTCTATTCTCAGGTTAGTTTGTTGCTTTAGTCCAATGCTTGTGCATATGTTATCTTGTTTGATGACATGGGAAAAATTGAAATGGATTAAAATGCTTTTTAATAAATTATAATTACCTGTATTCATAAGATTGAAGTAGAAATAGCATTGTGGGCCATTACAGTTATAGGAGTAGATCGAAATTCTGTAAGGGTTATATTTATCTCAAACTGATAATAAGAAAAACTGAGTTATGATACGGAAAATAAACATGAGATTGAGTTTTTTGTCCTTTCTAGTGTGGGTGACTGAGGTTTTCCATAGGAGGATAAATTTGCTATAGACTTTACTTGAAAGAGGACTAATTATGCATATGAGGTGTCCTTGATCTCTTTGTGTAGAGTCTCTCACACCCTTTTCCTTTGGCTATACAGGCCAAACAAACAGCAAACAAATAGAAAAGCCCTAATTTAATGATTACTGGCTGCCTCAAAAAACAGTAGGGTGAAAATTGCATCTCATCAATTTTTTTATGGCTATTATTGGAGTCAGGGACTGTGTTCAGCATGTACTTTGCACTTCAGTTGGTAACAACTGCTATGTTCATCTTGGAGTCTCAGTCTTTTCTGCTGGCTTGCAGGGATTCTCAGGTCTCTTATAGCGAGTTTTGTGGAACAATAATCAGATTTGATCTAAAAGATACTGTTTTTCTGTATAATAAAGAAAATCTCCAGTCTCCTAGGACTTGCTTTCTTTACTTTTCCCCATCCTACCTGATCATGGATCCAAGTAGAAGTTTCACATATTTATTATAAGGCTATTTATATATAGAAGCAACAAAACAAGCTTTTGAATAGTACCTTCATTAAAATTTAAAAAAAAAAAATAAAGGCTTTAACAAGTCTGCTGTTTTGATGTAAATATGGAGTAAGGAGAACACTTCTTCATTTTAAAGATACTGGTATTTGAATTCAACATTTTTTCTTTATCTTCAGGAAATGTTGATTTTCCAGTGATGTAGGGCTGTGCACTGTAAACATAAAGAGATATTAGAATGATTACACATAGAGTACTTCCCATAAATATATTTTCAGTCTAGTTTAGGCACTAGAACAAGTACTGTTGTAATGGCACATGTAGTTCTGTTCCTGATGTAGTAAATTTTAAGGGATCAATAACAGCTTAAAGACAGAATTAGTAGCTACCTTGCATGTCTCCATATGAATGTAATGGCTGTCTTATCTGAGAGGAGCTGATGGCTATAAAATCAAATGCATTTAAATAAATGCCTAAGGATGATTAAAATATCATACAGAACCAAAGCACTTCAGCTGTAGATAGTCATTAAATTGACCATTAATAACTTACAATATAAGGGAATATTACTGTATTCATAAATTTTGCATGCAGATTTTATTAAGCTGGCATATTATATGAATTGATTCCCTGACACCTCCTGGCTGTGGCTGTATAGATAATAGTGTCTTGTAGGAGTATTCTATAATCTGGGAATTCTGATTGACTGTTTCCAGCTAGACATCAGAGTTTTGTTCTGGGTGGCAATTCTTTCAACCAGCTGTTTAATCAAAGAATGTAATGATAGTATTGTGTTTAGAATGGCCATAATGTTTTGTCAGAAGTTCTGTCCCAAACTCCTTTTCTTCCAATGCTTGTTAACTGGAACATAGAAGCATTCTCAGACCTGTCAGTTATGGTTGCAGTGTTTTTAACCTGCTCTGAAGAGTACCTTTGGTGACACCTTGTTTCCAGCCAGGGTCACCCCACCACCATTTCTGTGTTTGCAAAAAGTATGTATGTGTGTGTGCTCACACAGAGATGAACACACCCTTTATATTTGTAATACCTGCCCAGTGTAGTCAGGCCTTCAGTGACATTTCTTATGGATGAATTAAGATCAAATATCCCAAATTATAAAATAAGGCATGTCATTGGCATGTGATAATATAATTGTAGAATGTTTTTTTAATACAGTTCAGGGAGAGAACTTGGTAGGATGTAGCAATAATAACTTAGAAAAATCCTCTTTATTAAAAAAAAAAAAAAAAAAAGTTGGAAATTAATCAGAATGAAAAGTTTGAGTCAGATTATTTCCACAGCATAAACTTAGGTTGATTTCAAAGGCATTCAGGAAAATACAATATGTGGATCATAAGGAAAATGTAATTTCTGTGTCTTGAAAATATAATTTTTCTAGTATGAAAATATCTCCTGCTGATGAATTTCATCTTTCATACAAAGTATGAGTTTTTATCAACTGAAATATGTTTTAGTTTTTGGAAGCATTAAAGTAAAATTAATAGAAAGGATAAAGTTGAAATGTTTTAAGCTTTTCATAAGGTGAGAATCCATTAAAACAATTCACCTGCAGGAAATGTTACTTAAAGCAGCCTCTTCTTGCAATATATTTCCATTTTAATGAGGTCTTCTTTCTGCTGAAAACAAGTTTCTAAACAAAATCAGATTATTAAGGTTTTCTTAGAAATAGCAGATTGCTAGAAAGGTGGTGAGGAAACTCCAGTTCTTTGAAAAATGCCTTTCTCTCAGTGTCCCAGTGTGAAAATTTTCTGCTTCCACTTTCTTCTATAAGAAATATTCTGACTTGTTTAGCAGCAAAGTCTTGTCAAAGGAACAACTTTTCAGCTGCAAGGCAGTGCTTATTTATCTAGACCCACAGGTAAAAGTTAAATTCATACTTCAGTCAGAACAACGACACAGAGCAGCAAAGGCTGCTCTTTTTACAGGGCTGGAGCAAAAAGTTTAGTAAGAGTTCTGCACTAAGGAGCTTTCTACAGATCACCTCTTTGAAAGGCAGCAGTTTTTCTTTTCCCATTTTACACTTGTGTTAGCACTGGGGCCAAGGCTGCGTTCCTGGTAAGCAACCTGAGCACAAACAGCCCAGCCAGAGGCTGGAGCCAGCACCAACCACAGGGTCCTCTGGCTGGGAGAGGGTGACAGGGGGATATTGGCTGTGTGAGGGTGACACAGAGCCCTGTGTATTTGGCTGAATAAGGGTGACACAGGACTTTTGGCTGGGTGAGAGTGACACAGGGGTCCTGGCTGGGAAAGAGTGACACAGGGCTTTTGGCTTTAGAAATGTTATTGGTAGATGTAAGATGCTCACAGAAATCTAAAGACATTGGTAGCATCGACTCCCTTGCCTGATTTGGCTGTGGGATGCAGGCTTTTTCTCCAAGCTTCTTCAGCCTAAAGCAGACTCCTTATCTGCTAAATTTGCCCAATGCAGAGTTTTTTGACACTCAAATACACACAGAAGAATGCTCACAGACAAATTTCCATGGCAACCTTGAAGTCACCTCTCAACAGATATTGTGCTGCTTTTCTATCCAGCTCTTTCTCAGTACTATTACCAATAAATAAACTGAGAATTAAAAGTTTCTCTCAAAGCATGTGTTTGGCAGGTGTTTGTATGACACACAGTGACCCCCATAAGAATCTGCTGGACTCTGAATTGTTTACCTAACTTCTTATTTTAAATGTATTAAAATTTAATGAGATAAACTAAGGGAAATTAATGAGAAACTAACAGAGAACATTTTTGGTTCGTATTCCAACAAGCAAAATTTTAATCAAAATTCAGTTAAGAGTGCTTGAAGTTAAAAGTATATGGAAAAAATAAATCCCAAACACTCTCATTGTAATTCATAAAAGGAAGTCAATCACAAATTATTGGGAACCTATACTACACTAACATGCTTCCATGTATTTTTCATCTCTGACAGATACTGTTTTACTTTGCTAAGGCTGAAGTATTTATTGTTGATTATATGTGCATTACTGCACATAGTCCTGGTAGTAGAGTGAAGTAGGTTTGAAAACACAGGTGTTGGAACATTGGCAATATTGCTAGGCTTGTGTAGGGGAATGGGGGTGGGGGGGTGGGGGTGGGGGTGGGGGTGTGTGTTTGGATTTAAGGTTCTACAGGAAGTTAGTTAAAAGAATTAGCCTAAGAATATTTCTTGTTTTTTGATGAAGGATTGTTGCATGTACTGTACTAAATGAACATTTAAAAAGTAGCAAACTAAAACTAAAGAATATATGTAGTCAGTGATACATATTAAAAAAATAAAATATAAGTAACTAATAAAAAGGTTTTGGGTATAACTGAATGTAGAAAAAAGCTGCCTTGGCTTTTTTTTAAAAAACTGATTTGGCGTTACAGGCTTTCCCCCTCAGCTGTATTCTTACTTGGACATGTTTCCTCTTGCTTCTTTTCCCTGGATGAAATATTCCCACACTTGGCAGACAATAACAAACCAGTCCCACTGAGCCCAGTGGGGTTAGTCAAGGCTTGGGAGCTGTATGCTGAGTGTTATGTATTACACTGGCTGTTGTAAATATATTTTTCCTGGTGTTGGAGTAGATGCTTGTTGTGTAGCTGCTCCAGTGGTTTAGATTGTGCTGCTCTGGAGCTGGTCAGCCCTGCAGCTCTCTGAGCTGTTTGGGTTTGCTCTCTCCCTTGGATGCTGAGAGAACAAAGCACAGCAGCTCTGGAGCAGTGCAGGAACAGCACAGGGGACAAACCAAGCTGGTGTGACTGGGGGGGGTGAATCCCATGAACTTTCCTTTCTGCACTGCTGAATACTAATCAAGGAAAGGATGGATTATGAAGATTTCCAAATAGTGCAAGAGATACACGTGTATAAAGTATGTTAGATTGAGGAGCTGATAAATATTACAAAAGACATCTGTAACTTATTTCTCTTTGATGTGCCAGAATGCTTCCTGCCATACACGTTATCTTTGATACATCGAACTGATATTAGAAAGTCTTATGTCTAATCCTTTCACTTATGTTGAGCTGTAGAGCTTGAAACACTGAATTTTAATTTAAATTAACTCTTTATATTCTCTAAAAAAACCCCACTTAACTAGCTAAGCAGAAATCACATTTTTGCCAGTCAAATCTATGCTTGCCTTTGAAAAATTCTTTTTTGTCAACAAACCATATTGGTGTCAGAAAATAAGTTTGTAGTTGTTTGATGATCTTTTTTTGTTCCATATGTTGAACTGAAATTGTGGAAACATAAGCATAAAAATTCTGGGGAGCCTGTCACGTAGGGGGTGCCTTCTCTTGCTGGCTTATTTTTGGTGCTTCAGCCATTCCTTTGATGCCCTGTATCCCTGCTTGCAAAGCTAAGGCTGAAAAGCCAGAAGATGTTTGACATGAGTAGAGACCTAGTATAATATCTAGGTAGAGAAATCTGCTGACTGAAAAAAAATCAGAAACTAAGACAAAGCTAACAAAAATCCTGGTCAAACCTTAGAAAGTAATATTGGGTGGTGAGCTTAACAACCATAACCATGTGTGCTGCTTAAGCCAGTTGAGTAGAAACTGTGTTTTCCTTCTTATAATGTTCTTTGCTGAAAACAAAATGAAAACTTTCCAAATATTTTCATTTTGATTTAATCAAATGGGTTTGTTCTGTTCTTGAACTTTAAAGAATATTTGAAGTATTAACACAAATGTAATTTCAATTTAAGAGCTGACAGTTACTTAAATATTTCTTTCTAAAAAATCAGAAATATTATGTTAATAAGCACTATTTTAGTATATCTTTTTAAGGGATGCTTAAACCAACTTTTTCTTGAACATTTTCTTCTTCAAGGGCAAGTGTTCACCTCCTTCCTTTGCTGACAGGCTTCTCCAGTTAGCCATCTGCATTGAATTTCTATTCCTATGTCCTTGTGCTCTTCCTTTTTAGCATTCATGTCTGTAAACAACTGTCTTATTGCTTTTGCATCTCTTCTGGAAGGGCTGTAAGAACATGGTCCCATGTGCTCTGTAAATACTGGTGGGGAAGGGGAGAAAAAACTTACACATCACTCTTTTTGCAGTGGGAGGAAAGGAGATTTGTTCTCCCATGCAGTATCCTTGTTTTCCCTTTTCTTTTTTTTCTAGCCCATTAATGACAGATGCACTTTATAGACATTGGAAGGGTAGTGAGTCTCCAGAAGAGCAGAAGCCAGAAGAATAAGAACATCCAAGTTGTTTTCAGCCTTCCTAAACAATTCATAATGCTCAGAGTGTGTCTTTGAGCATTTCAGCTGGAAGAGCTTGTTTTATTATCATTAACCTGAATTGTGCTAAATCTGTTGTTACCTCCTAGCAGATTGCAAAAGGCTTTGTGGAAAATTTGTCCAACATTGCTGTGTATGCTTCCAGCAGGTTGTTACATGGCTTTGATGGATAGGATACAGGTAGGAAAACTCACCACAACATCTGGGAAAGCAAGAGTACAGGCAGAGATACTCTTCTAGAAGAAGGTGACTACCTAGAGGTGCTGACAGATGGTGAATAAACAAACTTTTCATGTGATTTGATCAACTAATTATGGGTTTGGACCACATCAAGCAGTGATACCAGGCCAAAACCAGTCTGTGTTTGTTGCTGATCTGAGAGTACCTGGCACTTTGACTCAGCTTAACCTCTGCTGTGTAACTTCTTCCCCCTCAGCAATTATGATGGAGAAGAACATTGTTCTGTCACTGACACTGCTGTTGTAAATACTGCCATGATGATATCGATGTGAATGTCACTATCACAGGAGGCACCGAGGTTATTCTTTGTGGAGAGGATATAACTTACCCCCATTCTGCCTTAGACAATGATGGATTGCTATGGAATGCTCAAGAAAAGAAACTTTTATCAAGTCATGAAAAGCATCGTGCTGGAGATTAATAAGACATAATGGGGAGGGAGAAAAAGCATCAGCAGAAACCTTGCCTGTCAGAAAGTTCCTGAGAGTAAGATGTGCAATTAATGTATTCCTAGTCTATCATGCCTTGTATTTTTAAAATTTAGGGGTTAAAACCAACACCACATTATAGGACAAGGGTTCTATGCTTGTGGAGAAGTACTATGGGATGATTAATAACCATTATTGAAATTCCTAAGAGTCTTTGACATCTGGGAAATTAAGGCCTGGGGGACTTCATCACTGAGCTTTGCAATTCTAAAAAGTACGCAGCATTTTTTACGTGTCTTATTGATGGTAGTAAATTCGACTTAATCCTGATTTATCTACTTTTCCTGAAAAATCAAGACTTAACTGAGTTTTTTAATAATATGCACATATTACTAATGAAACTTGATCTACTTAATTTAACATGAAGAATAAAAGCAGGCGTTTCTCTTGTATGTTTTAGCATTCAATGAGGCAAATGGTAGATGCCAGTTTTTGGGAGGAAGCAAATAATGTTTATTCAAGCCACTTGATTTTCCTGCAATTTATGGGATATGATAATTGCTGCAATTTTAAGATCAAAAAGGCATTTCTATTCATTTGAAAACTAATGTCTTTAGGGGTTTGGGACTTTCTATTAATCCAAAATGTACAAAGGCTTAAAAAAAAAAAATCCCAGATTTTAGTAATGAGTTTGAAGAAGTGCATGAAATATGATGGTTCTCTGTGTGAAATGAATATCATGGAGAGTTTTATCAGTAGGGGTGAATTAAACACACTGGAAATCCATGAATTGACAGTATTGGAATAAGGAAATCTATGTGCTGCACTTCAGCATAATGAATTGGAAACAGAGGGAATGTATGGACATGTATACAAACAAATATGCAGTTAGAGAATTAAAAAAGCTATTATTGAGAAAAAAGAAATAGAGTATTATAAGGAAGTTTCTAATTCTAATGAATGAACTTTTTTAACATGCTGGTAATGCTGCTTCATTTAAATTGAAAATTTAAGATGGTAGGAAAAGAATATTCCCCAAATGGCATCCATGGACTAGAAATAAAAGCAGTCAGCAGAAGCACTGTACTTTAATCTTTGTGCTTTCAAGAGTCTGTGTTATAAAATGTCTCTTCATTTGTGTGTGTCACACTGGAGCAGGGTCTGCAGCCTGTTCCTGGGTGAGGCTGTGCCCAGTGAGGCCACACTGGCTGACAGGATGAGGGCAGGCTGGTCACACTTACATTGTCTGATTTGGTGGCAATAGCTGTGAAAAACACTTTCTCCTCGGGATGGTTCTAAAGTTTTGTCAAGCTGTGGCTTGTGCTCAGGACAGCTTGTGCATCCTTCTGGGAAATCTGCTGTTGTGCTGCTGTTGATCCAGTCTTCTCTTCCATGGTGGTCTGCTTCCATTTGTGATCTGTCTGCTGTAGGGACAGGGCAAACAGGCTCTTCAGGATGCAAATTTGCTCCATACTGTGCTACTTCCTGGCACCTTCCTAAGGCTTTGTAAAGACCAGTGACAGACTTGCCATGGTGAGGTGTTTGGGACTGGAGTTCCTGCTCCAGGCTTCTAGGGACCATAAATACTGTATTTTATCATGAACATAGTTGCATAATAGGGCTTTAATATCTGCAGAATTTTGTATCTATTTTTAGAAAGTCTCTTTTTTGGTAACAAAAATCACTGTGGTTAAACTGGAGAGTATTTAGTAGAATTGATAATCCTTCCCCTAGGAAGTGCTTTCACTAATGACTGGGTCCATAGGCTCTTATCCTACATTCTGTACCTGTTATTGTTTACAATTAAATATCTCAAAAACAGACCTCAGCACAACCAGCTTATGGATTAAGTCAATGAACTGCAATCTTAAAAGAGTAGAGCTTGTGCATCCAAGTCCTTCTCGGGGGATGTTTCTCCCAGTGATCTGTAGGAGTGCACAAACTCTGTAAGTTCAAATATGACAATTAGCAACCTAAATCTAAAACCAGTTTGTTGATTGCAGTTAACTACAAATCGTCCACAGTATCACCTCAGAATCACAGGTCACTCACCTGTTTGCACTGCATGCAGGCATCTTTTGCACCAACCCCTAGTACTACAGACAGGCTCAGACCCTCCTTGCAGGACATGGTCTGGGCAGGTGTGTCCTTTTTGGCTGGTTCTATTTGGGTGTAACTTTTCATCATTTGGAGACCATTGCTGTAAAAAAACACCAACCAACCAACCAACCAGCCAATGCAAAATAAAGCACCCACTAGCAGGAGGATGACTGCAACCCTTCCTGCTTGCCCTGGTATTGGAACCCAGAATGCAAAGAATATTTCTCTGCATGTTTTGAAGGTTTCAAACCTTCTGACAAATACGACTTTTAACCTTCATCCATGGAAAGGGCTTGCTAGGCTTTGGGACGAAACAGAATTTTCAAGAATGTAAATTAGATAGTAGCATAATATGTAATTTATCACGGGGTGAGAAATTTAGATTTTTGGGTTTGTGGGTATGGTAAGTAGATGAAGTAGTGGGTTTAGGCTTCTTTCTCCTTCTTCATCTCCTCCATATTCTGCAGTGTTGGGGACACAGGACCAATGGGCACAATTTGTGACAGTGTAGTGTTACATGAATAGAAATTTAGTTAGTTTTTGGTAGAAAAGTAGAAATAATGTATGTTCTTGGTGATAATTGGGTGGATTATCTTCAAGAGAACCTTGATTCTAGGCTTTTTGGTGCTTTTTCTCCCTCATGCCAAGCTGGTGTAAAGCCTGGTGTGCAGAACTTGCTAATAAGGAAATAATAAACAACCTGGATAATGAGAACAACCAAGAGTCCCGTTTGCCTTTTTTCTTAACAAGGACTCCTGAAAAGGCCTCCCCTATCAGGGGAGAGACGTGAGGGAGTGGAAGAACTGCCTCACCCTGCCTGCCCTAACTGCCCTGCAAACTGCTGTGCCACACTCCTGTGTGCCCCAGAACCTTCTTTTGATCACTCCCTGTTCCTGAATGGCAAACAACAGGACTTCGTTCCCATCTGCCTGTTTGCCAGCATATTAAAATATCAACTGTGTGAAACTGGACTGTAATTTTTCTGGTGTCCTTAAGCAGGAAGGCTACAGAACTCAAACGCTGTTCGTGTTTTCTCTGGACGGGTGGTAAAACCTGAAAAGGTGCTCTAGAGTGAAGAGCATTCAAAAAATTAGCCAGGGCTAAGCTGGGGCAGAAAAAAAAGCACAAAAAATTTGCCTCCCACTGTAATGACAGCATAGGATCCTAAAGGTTCAGTGAACTAGGTACCTAAATATTTTAATATGCAAGTTCTCACATTTTGCAGAAAGTTGAGGCATTTCTTAGTGCTCTGAGATTGGGGGTGGGGGGAACAAAATTCTTGGAGAAAACCCTGAGAGGAAGAGATACTTATCTGCTAGGCAATTGGAAAGGCTTCCTACTGAGAAGCAACATCTGCCAAGTGTCATACTTTTGATAAATTTTCTACGAAGCTGTGTCACTACAAAACAACAGCAAATGAGCTTTCCTAGGTGTAAGAACTTCCTTTCCAGCTTAACATAAAGCCTTATACTCCAAAGTGGGGGAAGAAAGAACAGCTGGTAAGGTTTAAAATTTGGTTAACACAAAAAAAGAGGAAGGAATGGGTTCACTTCCAACAGAATGCAGCCAAAGGTTTTGGCTGGTATGAAGTGCCATTTTTCTGGGCCACATGCAATAATTCAATGAACACGTATTTACATTTCATAAACTCAAGTTACTCGTCCATGTTACTGGTCACTCTGAGATAAGGGGGTTACATATGGCTGATGTTCAAAGACAGTGATGTGTGAGAAAAAGCAAATAAACATGTGATTCTGTGGTTGGTGTTAATTTTTATTATAGAACCTGAAATGAGACATTGGAACCTAGAAAGATAGGCAAATAAAATGTCATTTTTATAATAGAATTCTCTCCAAAGGACTGTGCCAATCATGCAACTGGTAAATTGCTATTACCCAAGATGAGCATTCAAGTTCAGTGGCTTATTGAATTATATCAGCTGACTGAATGATTAACTTCCCTGTTTCGTTACCAGTGCGTGGTGTAAAGGGAGTATACGAATAAAATTCAAAGATGCCAGAGACTCAATACATTTCCTCCTTTCTCTTTTGTGAACTTTATCGTTTAGAGAATTAAGTAATTTTAACTTGGAAACTGTAGTGGAGATTTTTGTGAATAGTTGGAGTGCTTCACTTGAATGCAAAGAATTTTTATTCTCTGGTAGGAGGCATCTGTTCTTTAGGAAACCAACACAGAAACCTTACCCAGTAGGTTTCTTGCTTTCTCTCCCCCTTTAGCGTGCAAAGATGTACAAAACTTAAGTCTGGGAGTTATTTTTGTTGCTGCTGCCTTATATATGAAATAGTAACACCTTTCCTTAGACTCCTTAGTAGAGTTGTGGTCAAGTAGAGGCCGTGCTGCAGGGTACAAAGAAATGAAGGAGTGATGAAATTAGGAGGTAAGTCACAGCCCAGATTTCTTGCTGCCTTGTGGTTTCCTTATGTGCTTGTTCTCAGTGGATTCCTGCACAGGAATTGAACTGAAAAGCTGCAGGTATAGAAGTCATAAAGTACTTCATGGTTTTTGAAATTGGGAGACCTTTAAGATCAATTTTATTACCTTCTGCAATTCGCTTTAGAACATATTTCTGTAGTGTCATATAAATATTTGAAAAATATCAAATGGAAATGAAGAACTACTGGTGCTTGATTTTGCAATGTGTATTTTCTAGAAGTTGAAAACAACTCAACACTGGCCGTTCATGGCATTCTTTTGGGGAGCCAAGATAATGAGAAACACATAAGGAACAGTCTGGAAATTTTGCCTTTGGATGTTTTGAAAGATACTTCAAGGGAGTTTTTTGATCGTGTGCCTTTTAGGAAGATGTGTGGCATTGGTCTTCTGTCTTCTCTTACCCTCCACATCCCTCAAAAATTTTAAACAATAAAACGTACTGCAAAAATAGAATTTTCAAGAGCTGACTGACTAAAGAAGATATTTTTTATATGGTGTTTTAAGAAAATAGGATATATTCTAATAAAGATAATTTTGTAAACTGCTTGGAAATAATCACACATATACTTTTTGAATTTGTTATTTTATTTTTTTTTAAATTATGGTTCCAGTGTAATTCCATGTACTAAAAGGGGGAAAAATTACTGGAATTTCCCGGGCTGCAACAGGGATGGAGGAATGAATATTCTACTGTTTGCAAGAAGTCTTAAATCTGAACATTTCGGGTAAAGTCACATCTTTCAAAATTAAATGTAGAAACCTTTCATCTCCTTAGGAGCCATAAATCCATGCAGAAATCACTTCCTTTGTTAGCAGTGTTGAAGACATCTGCTCCACACCAGCAGGACAGGCAGTGAGTGAGATTACAGATTTACAATGCAATGGTCTAAGAGACCTATTTCAATATTGCTAAGGAAAAAAGTAAAGTATAATTTACTTTTATCCTCTCATAAGAGTTTAATTAAAGTTTTTGTTTTCTTGAGGCAATCCTACTCCTGGCAGTACAGTAGGAGTAGAGTAAGTTGGTGTGAAGCCTGCATGGTAAAAAGGGCAAAATCTTATACATTTTAAAAATGTTTAGGTTTTGGTGTTTTTCTCTGGGGTTGTTAAAACAAATTTCACTGTAAAAATTATCAAGCATTAAAAATCCAGAATATCTCAAAATCTGCCATCTTTCTTAAAAACAAGTTACAGAAATCTCATTTGGGGGAAGGAAATCCCATTATCACAATACTTATTTTGATGAAATGTTTAGATATTAATAGAAACCTGAAAAAAAGGAAATAAAAAAAATTAGTGATGTAAATAATGATAGCAAATTACACTGCACTTTCTTTTTAGATTGGGTTTTGGTTTTTTTTTTTTGGGGGGGGGTTGAGTAGTATTATTGACTTTAGCGTTGAAATGAAAGCAGGCAAACAGTTCAGTAGTTGAGCTCTGACTTGTGTTCTGTGTGGAATGAGTAGGTTCAGGGGAAGTGTTGCTTTGGTTGATTTTGTGGGAAGTCTCACATTTTTGATCAAAACTCCATTAGTTTTCTGCTGTTTCCCAGCAGTACAAATATATGGTGAACTCACGTTTTATAGGTTTCTGTTTGGCTGCTGGGGTCATGTTGGTGGGGAAGTCCTCGAAGCATCATTACTGTTCAAGCACAACTGTTGTGTTACTGCAAGGGGAGAAATCCAGAGACAGAGTGATCAGCTCAATGCTAAGGCTGGAAATAAGGCCTGCAGAAGGCTGGATTCACTTCCCAGCTCTGCCAGTAACTTTCCTATTCGTTTGTCTTGTTGTCTCAGAAACCCAGGAATGGCAATGCTGTTCCCACAAGGCTGAGCAGATACTTTCTGATCCCAAAATGTCTGGAATTTGACACTGCAAATAGAATAGGAATGTAAATACTTGTAAGATGCTCTGACACGCTTGTCGTTACGTACAGCATCATCATCATAAACATTCTTAAATACTGGGAAAAAGCATGATGCATTTAAAAATAGCAGGACACTCCTTCAGCCAAAACAAGATCAGAGAGATGCATATTTTGTGATTCATCCCGAAAGCCTAATATTAATAGTACCCGATATTTTGTAGTTTGTTCAACTTTGCTTTTAGAGAAGAGAAAATTATGTGTGGGTGCCAGACAGGTTCTGCAGCTCACTGAAAAAGTGGAGTGTTCTGCTTTGTATTGCCTGGTTAGGTAATTTCTTCTTCTTAGATCCATATGGTACTCTTTAAAAATTAAAAATCTTCCTGAAGAATAACTTTTAAAGTAAACTTTCACAGATGGGTTTTGGTAAGATGTCAACAAACATGACCTTTCAATCTCTAGTGCAAATGGCAATAAAACCCAAGCCTATCTAATCTGCCTGCAAATAGCTGTAGCTTCACTGATCTAGTCTAATCAAAGGAACAAGCCCACAGGGGTTTAAAGGATTTCTTGCTGTTGCTGCAGCCATTAATTTAATTGCTAGAATACAGTGAACTCTCAGAGTACAGTAAATGTTTGGATCTGGAGGGGGATAAACAGCTGAACCCTTGGAAATAAAATCTAAAGCAAATAGAGTTTTCTCTGCAATTAGTGTTGTCTTAAAGTATATTTTAAAAGCAGGCCCCAGCAGAGCTGACATGAGTTATCATCTGCATTTCCATGTGATGTGCCACTGGTTATTCCAACATGTCCTGCAGTAACTCCAGTGAATTGCCTGCAACTGCCAAGTGAAATGCTGAGCGATAATGTGTGGCAGTAGTGCACGTGGGGGTGCTAACACTCATTCCATCATCTGCCTGGCTGCTGCCATCCTCGTCCTCTTAAAATTATAGTCTCCATTCTGAGATGCTTTTCCCCCCAAGGATAAATTTTCAAGGTGCTACTGTACTTTTAATTACACTTAAAGGTAATTACTATATAGGGCAGTGCTTAAATTATTAGTGGAATGTAAAAAACTGATGATAGGGATGAAAAGGACTTCTTGAACAGACTCTTAACTATGCAGGTCTAAAGTGATTCCAGATTGAGGAAGGTGTCTGAATTTTAATTTTATGTGGTGCTTCTCAGGGCAGAGTTGCCTTCATTTCAATCTCAAAGATATTTTACTTTTGTATTAATATTAATAGAAACATGGCTTTAGCAGTTGTATAAGGTATCTTTTTGTTTTAATCAAGAATAGAAAATGAACGTTGTTTTCCGGAAAAATTGTTTCTCTGTAAAATTCTGAGCAATTTACTGGTCAGCAAAGTTGGGTGCTTTCCCTTTTGGCAGTGCATATTCGCAGTTATGGAATGATGAATCGATTTCATTTAATAATGAGAATTGGCTTGAGGCAAAGCCAAGCTTAGAATGAAGCAAAAGAGATCCTTATTGGGTTAGAGTTTAAATTGCCCTCTACCTGCTCTCCATCCTAGCTCTAGCACTCCTTTAACTTCTTTATCTGCCCTCTTGCTGGGGCAAAGACTGGGGAAAGTCACTGCCCAGACTGTGGAGGTCATGGGACAGAGGAGGGTTGTATCAAGAAGCAAATGTTCATCATAAAAGGATTAGAATTTAAAATAATTTGTAGCTGTAAATGCAGAATCCCAATTCACAGATTCTTAACGTGTTCATGTGAGATTTTCAGAAATTTAGACGAGCAAGGACTTATATTCATGACTTTGAATTCTATTTAATTGGTGAGTAATAAATACTGAAAATTTAACTGTAGCTTCCAGTGCTGACACATCTTTAGGAGAAACAAAGCTTTTCATGGTATCTTTTTAGTGAGGAGTGTAAGAGTATAGATGTATTAAGGAGTTTATGTGTATGCTTTCTTTTTAATGGAAAATTGAAAACCTCCTTTTGGTTTCCCATTGACAACCAAAAATCCCACTGACATTTCATCATAATGAAAGACAGGCAGTTTAGTGCTTCCTCCCAGCTTCACAATGTCATGTGGGTCATCCCTTTGCCATGTACCTTAGGCAATTTTATGAAATGTATTTCTCACTGGGCTTGGGTAATCCAGCAGAATTATTAATGAGAAGGTTAAAAAAACCCTCTACAAATTGGCAAGTTTATTTATAGATCAAATGTGGCCACTGAAGTGCAGGAAATCTCCAGGGAAAACTGTTATTACCTGCCTCTAACAGCGTGATCCAAATTAGAGTCTTTTATAGAGGTACAATTGAAACAACCCCTGCCTTGCCAGTAGAGCCTCCCCGGTGTGGAGCCCTCTATTGATTCAGGCACGTTTTTCTTTAATGCAAATGACTTTCTAGTGTAGTTATTCAATGAGCAGCATTGCATCAGCAGGTCCCAAAATGAGGCTTGGCAGCTTTTTTTGCAGTACTGTGCAGTTCTCAGGGGCAAACACTTTGTGCATCAGATGTGTCACACTTTCTGTTAGCAATGTAAGAGCTAAAGATAGGCTTTAAGCAGTGTTTAGGCACTAAAGATGCAGCTGAGTATCCAATAATTTCAAAATTACTTTGGTGAGTATTAATTTTTAATGAAATCCTTTTGTAGTTCTGTCTGACCACAGCCAATATTTCTAAGAAGAGAAACAAACACAAAGTATGATTTATTGCAAATTGGCGACTTTTTAGTCCTTGGAGTGTATATGCTTTTTGTTTTGTTGTGCTGCTCCAGAAGAAAATGAATTCCTATATGCTGGCATTGTAATCTAGGACTACACTATCAGTGTATTTAAAATCAGTCAGGTATAGAAGTAAGAAAATTCCAACAGTGCCTTCAATTTTTTTAAAAAAAATTTTAAAAGGTTTGCTCAGGCATGTGGTAATTAAACTGTCCATGACTGCATGTAATTACACCATTATGTACACAGTCCTGTTTCTGTAATTTGGATCATTGGAGGGCAAAGTGTCAAAATCTCTGTAATGATGTTTAATTCCATTTTAACATTTCCTAGAGGAATTGCTTTGAGTTCATTTTCAAACCACAAAACATAGGAAACCCCTTGAAGTTTGTGGGAATTATGTAAGTTACAGCTACTTTTCTGAATTGGTTTGATCATGCCATCATTAGTTGCCATACCTTCTGATCTGTCTCTTTGATTCTAACAAACAGGAAACACTTAGAGTAACCTAGTTCTCCCAGATTTTCTCAGTACTTTTAGGAGCCTGAATATGGGTTGAAATGATTTCATTTTAACCTGAATACATACTTTCATTCTTTTAGTTTTTAATCACTTTGCAGAACTTTTATGTGTTGGCATGACTTTTTGCAATGAAGTACAGTATAGGAATTGCCACTGGACTCTTTATTGAAATCTGTAAAATAATCCAGTGGGGATTTTATTGTTCATGCTGTGCTCTCATTTGTTCTGTCTAAAAAATGAGAGGGACGTATTTCAAAAAAAGGGTGTATCTTGAGAGCTATAAATATACATGTGGGTTTTTCCCCCTCAGTTAAGATTTTTTCACTTTGCAGAAATGTTTTCAAAGTAATTATATTCCTAGAATAATAATTCAGAAGGTTTGTGATTAATTACTACTGTTCTGCCATTAAATCTCAAGATATTTAAAGACACTCTTTCTTCTTATAGCTGGATTTGTCATATGAAATAAGTAACTGCAGGGTTTTTTAATAGAAGATTTAATCTTGGTTACTCCTAAGAGTTTGACCATTGAATTCAGTAGGCTTTGAATCAAGATGTAAAATAGGATAAAGAGCTGCACTGAATCTTACTGGATGCCAGGTCAAGTCTCTGGTCTTTCAGTGGCAAGCTTTGATGCTGAAAAGATTTTTGCCTCTTCCTCCCTCCTTTTCTCTGTTTCAGCAATAGTGACAGTATAATCACAGTCACTGGAAGCTCCAAGAACTCAGATTAGTTTCTGAAATGACGTTGTGGAAGAAGTGGCAGTTTCTCCATGGATGATAGAGTGTGCCTAAAGCAGCAGGAGGGCTAATTAGGCAGAATCTAAGCCTCTGTGTCTCTCTGTATACGAGGGCAGAATAATTGTTCCACTTCCCGCCCATGTTTTAAAAATGCACTCATTAAAATGTAACCTTTTTGAGACAGACTCTCCCTTATTATGCATGAAGCATAACAAGGAGCTATTTTTATTTTATTATATAAATTAATACATAAATAAAAAAATAGTTTGGGTTTAAAAATTGAATAAAATTAGTTAATTTCATAAGCAGACATGTGCTTACTCTGGAAGCCAGAGAGATATTTTGAAATTTTTTATACAGAGGTTTTATTTTTAAAAGTGCATAAAATACCGGTTGCAGTTTGCATTGAGAAGAAAAGTTATCTAATACCAGGTAGTTTGATTCCTTCAAGAACACTGGTAGCTCTCCAGAGGTCTCTCTATAATTGGCCTCTTGGGATGTCTGCTTTGTTTTTTGTGTATTGGACAGGGTGAGCATGATGCCCAATTATTAACTAGCACAAGCCAACAGAACTAATCACGTTTAAAAAACTCTTGATGCTTTTCCCAGGCTTAATAATTGTGTCTGTTTGTTATATGTTGGCTCCTAGGGACACAACCTGGAAATCAGGAGTGCTATTAAACTAATTACAACACAGACCAAAACCTGTTCTTGCCCCAAAAGGATGAGAGTGCAGAATATACACAAATTGCATAGTTCCTGTAATAGCAGTGTGTATGAACAATAAATGCCATTTATCCCTGCCCTTTCTATTTATGGAGCTTTGCACATATAGTGACAAGAACTGAAGGAAAATTACTTTCCCCTACCAGATTTGAAAGGTAGGGACAAACCAGTGCTTATGGAAAGACAATTTATTGTCTGAGTGCCAGAAGATGTATTCATTTACTAGAACTCAGCATCAAAGTGGACAAGAGACACTTCTGGACAAACAAGACTTCCCAGATTCCTTGTAAACATACTGTAAAATGTTCTAGCAACTTGTTAGATGAGAGAGGATGGCAGCTTTCAAATGCCAAGGAATCACTGCAATGCCTATTGGTTACAGGAAGAAAAATGAGATAGCATGGGCTTTTAAAACTTGGAAAGGTTTCGACTGCCAGGCTTGGAATAATCAAAGAATTTATTTCATAGTGAACATACTAGACATATAAGAAGGCAAGAAAGCTTAGGAAGACTTTATAAGGAATATTTACAACAAAATGAGGAGTAGATAAGCCAAGTATCCCAGGAAGAGAATAATTAGAAGAAAGCCAGCAGTCTAAAGACAAACAATTAGAAACTGGCATACATCCAGCTGCTCTAAAGTCAGATTATTTTAGGGCAAGAAATATACCACTGTACACTGAAATTACAGTCAGCTTATCTTAAGCAGCAGCTTGTATCCAGGCTGTGTGTGGTGTTCAGTTCTGAACAAACAGAAACCATATCTCATTGGCAAAAGAATCAAAGATAAATTTGTGTGTGGAGGTGCTACTCATCAGGAATTACATATTTCAACAGACAAATTCTTCAGGATGATGAATACTGTATGTATTAGGAGAGAGAGAGAATTTTGGGGTTAGACAAACACCATACAGCTACTTCAAGAGTGCACTTTGTAAAAATCTTAAAACACTCTCTGAGAGAAGATCTTGTTTTCAGCAGTGTTACCTGGCATAGAGTGAGGTCTTGGTGAGGTTTTGGGAGAGCTGTCAGTAAATTTACACTGTTTCAAACTGTTCCTAATGAAATATGTGCTCTTAGTGCTTTCATAGAGAAGTTCATTATTCACTTGAAGAACAAGTTCAACAATATCAAAGCACCCCTGTACCTCTCTGATGCTTCCAAAGAAAGCTTCTGGTGTGATGCTTCCAAATATATTTGGCCTTTGACCTCAGAGTAAGATTGACACTGCTCTTCAAATTGTCAAGGATCTTCTTGTATGGCTGTGGGGAAGGTGAGAAGTGTTATAAGCATGTGGTTTCAGCTGTGTGTTACAGGTAATAAAGGCTAATGTGCTGCCCCAGTGGTATTTCATAAGCTTTTTCTGGACCTTTATTATATCAATTCTTAAAATACAAACATCAGTTTATAATATACAGAAGGCTGGGGTGAAACAATCAATACAGGAGCTGCCTAGCAGTGATGGTTTAAAAGAATGGGACTGGGTATTATGGATGGGAGGAGCCTGAAGAGAACATGATGGTTTACAAACTTCATAAGAGGCATGCCAGGTTTTAAAATAAGTTAAAAGCACGTATCTTCCTCTCTTCACTTCATGCTGAATATCCATATCCACAGCCTTTCTTCTAGACTTTGACCTGAATGCTGCATATGGTGTTCCTGGAATTTCTCCTCACACAGCATTTCAGAGCATTAATAAATCCACACCTTGCATTGCCTGTTCCCTCCACCCCTCCTCCTTGTCCTTCTGTTTCTGTTCTTTGAAGTAACACCAATGACAACATTTTTAACAAAAGGTCTAAAGCAGAATTGTTCCAGTGGTATATTTTTGCTCTCCCCCTACCCCCCACCTGCTCCTCTAAAAAGCAGTTGCTTCCTGAAAGCATGCCAGGAGCAACAAGCTTGCTGTCAGGTACCAGCAATCCCTGGCTTTTTTAGTTCTGCAGCCACAGACAGCACATATTGGAAAAGCACATGCCACATCACCAACCTGCCTTCCCTCAGGGTCAGCTGCAAGCCACTTTTACAAATCTGAGCATCTATTCTGTTCTTGTCATGATTATTTCTATTTCACATGATATCCTTGCAGGTAGTACTTTAATATCTAATTGACAAATGGCCCATTTTCAGAAATTATTCCTGTATTTAAGAGTGTTTTATTTAAATATGACAATCTTATCATTGTTTTTTTTTCAAAATGACGACTCTACAGAATCCTTTCTCCCATGTCAATCTTGAAAGCTTTAATTGTAATCTCAGCAGCAGGAAACTTGTTCCAATACAGTCAATGGAAGAATATCTGTCATTCTGTAAATCACTTTAATAACAGGGGCTTTCTCATCTTCAGTAAGTAAAGCCATTATTATTACCAGAAAAATAACACATCTTATTTGTGCTGGACATAGCTTGTCATGCTGTGTGAAGTCCAAACACAACTAATAAAGACTCAAGGAAGAGGAGTGCCATCCTTCTAAGATAACACAATCTTGTCTGTCTCTATAAATACAGAAAATCTAGAACAAAACTAATATGGCAAAGTCAGTCAGGAGTTGGGAAATATCAGAATTAAAATAATTTTACAGGTTTTTTTTGTTCCTGTGTATATATGCCAACTCTAATTACATCATCAAGCTATTTCTCGCTTTCAGTTCTCTGCATCTTTCAGTATGCAGAAACAGTGGTGGAAGCTTCAGAAGCAGCTGTTGAGAGTTCTGCTTCCTTGCATGATTGAGTATATGGCCCTAGTTTTTATACACTGTGCTAGGACTAGCTGCAGTATCATTTGCTTTATAGACTTTCCTGTGACACTTATCAAATCTGCCCATACGTACTTCACAAAAGTAATGAACCTCTGCTCACACTATCTCTGCTGAGAAACGATGTGTTGGTTTTTATTGCTCATTTGTCTTCATAGGTGGAGAAACAGTGAGCGTAAACATCAGCTAATTTGGGGAACTCAATCTGAGGCATTATTTTTCAGAGCTCTGTTTTAAGTAGCCTTGTAACATACGAAGTTCATCTCTTCCTTTATTTGCAGCTATGAGAAATCAGGACCACACTAAACTAAGGAACATCCAATCAACAAAAAGCTGAAATAACTTCCCTTGCACCACACCATGCAGGGCTTATTTCTCTTGCTCTTTTCTAGGTTGGGCACAATCCTCCTATGCCATTCACTTTAGACAGTCTCTGTCCTTTTCTCTCACGTCACTTGGCTATCTGACCAGATTTTCCCTCACTCAATCCTCTTCTAAATCTTCGCACTTCTTTGTTTTCCTTTCTTCACCTCTTCTCTTGGTTTCTGAGCTCTTAACAGGATGAAGAAGCTTAACTGCTTATATTTTTGTGCTGCAATATGTACTCTGACCACTTAGTTGAATTCTTCCCCATGGACTGGGACAGTTTTTAGTGGCAGCAGAACCAAAGAATTCCTCCAGCCCTGAGAGGTGTGGTGGGGGGTAATGTGCAAGCAGTTGCATCTCATGAGAAATGTGTGAGCAAAAGAAACCTGTGGATGATTTTTAAGAGCAGAGCTGATCCTGTCATTTAGCACTGGGAGCTGTGAAAGCATCAGACCTCAACAGAGGGAGGCTGTGTGGTGATGTATTTATTTGACTGAGGGTATTGGAATGGCAATCTCCAGCTGGCTTTGTTGCACATCCATATGGAGAGGGGTTTTTGGCAGACTCCCAGTGAGCTCCTTCTTCCCACAGTTCATGCCTAAAGTACAGGAAGGTAATCAAGGAAAAGGTCACCAAACCTTTATAATAGGTAAAGGAAAATTATCCACTGTAAAGCCCACCCACCAAAATA
Organism: Certhia americana; assembly: GCA_018697195.1. Lineage (NCBI taxonomy): Eukaryota > Metazoa > Chordata > Aves > Passeriformes > Certhiidae > Certhia > Certhia americana. The sequence goes on along the minus strand of CM031868.1, from coordinate 12,867,233 downwards.
GCCCCAAAGGTTGGTTAAATGCCATCTGCTTGGAAACAATGATGTTAGGCATTCAAAGATGATTTAGTTGGATAATGAGCCACATGCAGAAGTGCAGCACATTTTTAACAGCTCTTTGCTGAAAAGCAAATGTCCCAATGCTTTTAAAATCTTTTTTGTTTGCAATGAGGTTTGTGGGCAGTGCCAGTCCCTTTGGGTTAGAGACTGGAAAGGTTTGGATCCATTAATTCAGGGACTACTGTATAAAGAATGCCTGCATTTTCAGTGAAGTATCAGGACTATAAAGTTAAATATTTTATTACAGTGTAAAATCTAGAAATTGGTAGTTTGAGGAACATGACTGAGTCGAGCACTTTAATATAGGCTTAATGTCATAACCATTAATTTGTTAAAAAGTGATAAATCTTTGTAAGCACAGTTTGTTGGATGTGTTGTGTAGTACTGTAATTGTACATGCTTCTTTAGAATTGAGATGTGAATCATATTTACCTGTAGAATAAAATAATTTGAATAGTGAATGAATACAAATAGTCCCTTTTGCTAAACAGTCTATACAACAATAAAGCCTGGATTTAACCTCTTTGGTGCAGAAGACACATTCTAGTTTGTCAGTGCACATTGGACAGTAAATCAATCTTCAGCAAAGATCTGCTTAGGATTTTTATTCCTTAGCAAGTTCCTGCAGTCACTGTGATATTTAACACCAGCACGGGCAGAGCAGGCAGCCAGAGTCACCTGGCAGGGCTTCTGCCAACTTTCTCTGTAGCCCTTTGTGAGCTTCACTGCAAGCTTTCTGTTCATGTGTGTGTGTGTCTGCGGAAAGGAGGGAAAAGAATTTGTGACAGTGTGTGTGTATGTGCATAGTACATTTTCAAAACACTGTGCAGAAAATCGGTGACATTATTTTAATAGGGGAAAAGTTTCTGGAAAAATAGCAGTATGGAGTTGGGTTTCTAAGATGCACTTCCAAGACCTTGGACTATATCACTTAGGGTTTTGGTGCTTGATTTTTAGCACTTCTAAATGAAGATTAATACACTTGTTGCTTTGCATATTAGTTGTTTAACTCATCCTGATACATGAAAAATCTAAAGCTTTGATTTTATTATCTGATTCCATAATTGCAGGAGGCAAATCTTACTGGTAAAGTAAGACATTATTTAAAATAAATTTGAAGTAAAATTACTGATCTTGAGTGTCATGAAAATCCCTGGTGTTTTTACAGGATGATACTGTGGAGAAGATGTAAAGTTCATGGCTTTGGGAATGATGGGAGGTAATTGACAGTCAAACCCACAGTTCTGCACTTCCTTCTGTCCTTATTTCAGTGTTGTTGCCTATTATTAAAGTGACTGGCCAGAAGGCTCTTCTAGGGACCATGTTTTTAGATTGTAACCAGGAGATTGCTATTTGTATTTATTTGGTAAGAGAAACGGAGCATTAATCAAATATTTTCCTGCAATTGATTGCTCTCTGTAGTGGGAATACTGAAGAAATAACTGGGTTTGTGAGGAAATATAGATGATAAATTATCAGAATGCTCATATTGTGTCTTCTATCCCTGTTCTAATCACTGTTCTAAGTGACTCTGTGTGGGGTTTTTTATTTTAAATGAGGTAGGATTGTTTTTACTCTCTGCAGATGTGATTGTCTTTGAGAAGAGCAGCTGCATTTATTTCTTACAAATTGCTAGTCACAAATTTTTTCTGCTGCTCTAGTTTTGCATATAAACAACTTTATGTTTTCTTTCTATAAAAACACAATAACGTGAAACAGCTTTTTAAACTGTACTGTACAAAGAAACAAACCTCTTTGTGAGGTTTAAATAGGACAAGTTAAATAAAATGACTTTGTCATGAGGAATTTTGAGACAGTCTTAATTGTATTTGCAAAAACATGTCAGAAGCATTAAGTCCTCAAGTTTTAAGTGCCCAAAATGCTGAACTATCACACATAAAAACTTTACTTTTAAAAATAGCCAGTTATTAAATTTGCCTTCATTTGAACAAATGAATAGATGCAAGACAGAAATTAATTTCCTACTTCTAGAACTTGATTTATCTTCAGAAGATATGTGCAGTAAAATTTTTCTTCTATGTGTTTTCTGAGTTAGAGCTTCTCAGTGTAAGTAAATATGTATGTTTTTCTCATTACTTTTTTCAGTGTATGAATATACATATTTATAAACTTGTAGTTTCTCACCTTTTTCAATAATGGCAGAAAAAAACATTGCTAGTAAGTAAATCTGTATGAAGCAATATTTTACTTCTTTTGCTTTAATAAGATTGTGTACACTCCTATTGAAAATCCCTACAGGATAAGTTTGGACCTTTGAGTATCTGCAAGCACTGCAGAGCATTTCAGGGAATAGCTCTACAAGACTTCTGCAGGAGGAACCCAAGTCCCTTCCTTGGACTAAGTACAGTCACGATTAAGCTGAAATCCTGCTTAGATAAAGGCTGTAACTATTTCAGCAGCTTTGTTTCCTTCTAGAGCTGTTTTGTGTGGCTGAACATACTGAAGTAATCATTTAAGGAAAGGGAAGGAGTAAGTTCTTACTCTGTGGAGGATTCCTGGAGCAGCAGTCTGGCTCTAGAGAAAGCAGTAGAGCAGCCTGAATTGTGAGACTGACAGGACTCCACCAGCCAAGGGGCCTGTGGTACATCTCCAGGGAGTAAAGAGAGGCAAGTGAACGTGGATTTCTGGGCTTAGGGAAGAGCATTTTAAGTTCTGAACTGTGCCATTAAAAGGGAGCTGGCTCTACCTTCAACTTTTTTGAAGCAGGTTCTTGTTTTCTTTTTGCCTTTCTTATAGATACCCACAATAAATATTTGATGTCAGATTGAATTAACCATGTTGTGCTGAACTGAGAAAATGCTGTGCCATTTCATTGCAGTCTGGTGGGGAAAAACAAGATAAATAATGGAATAACTTAATCAAAAGCAGTTTGGGGTTCTTTAGTGTGTTGTTTGCTTGTTGTGTTTTTTGTTTTTTTTTTAACTTTCTAGTTTCAACTTTAAGCCAGAAAACCACTTATTGGCACGACTCCTCTTATGGAGCCATGAACTGATTTGTCACCCAGCTCACTCGCAAAGAATCCGTTGCAATACTGAAATCCAAGATGGTTTTAGAATCAGTGCCCAACTATTTTTACAGTGCTGTGTATCAGACAGTATTGAAGCCATTAAAAAAAAAAAAAAAAAAGGATGAAACTTGTACATTTTGTATATTGACCATAATAAAATCTGCTGCTATCAGGAAAAAGAAAGGAAAAAAAATTACTTCAATATATGAGGATGTGCAGTCACTTAGTGTACTTCAAAAACATCCTCTATATCTTCATTTATCATCATTAGAATGCATTTCCAAAAGAGTGAATTTACCTTTATCAAATTGTGAAAGGCATTTGCCTTCATGCATCCTTAACCATGTAAACTAAAATGTTCTATTTTGTTTTTTTTGATAAATGCACATTTGCATTACTCTTCATAACAGTCTGACTAAATATGGACACAGTTTTCTAAAGTAAAAATAAAATAAACAAAATTGTAAGTTTTTTATAAAAATATTAGGGCCAAAGGAAAAAAATCACATGTTGGATGTGGAACACTAAATACAGAATAACAGTTTGTTCTATGCACTAGAGTTCAGCAGTAGGAAATGATGCATTATAGCTTTTAAATAATTTGCACAGTTTAAGACTATATTTTAAGTAAAGGAAGTATTCAGAGTCCCAGCAGGTATAAATAATTGTGCTTCCATTTACCTTGAGGTATTTTTGTCATCTATCAAAATGGCTATGCAAGAGGAGAGCTGGTCACAAGTCGAATATTTTCCAATGCAGGGTGCGATGTGTTGGAGATAATCTCCAGAGCTGTGCAGCATCTGATGTGTGGCTGCAGACTGGAATTGTTTAACCTACCAGTTTACCCTAAAATCCATCACAATAAGGAAACGTGTCTACAAGAATTGAAAACTCTTTCCTCGTATTCTGTATGTTAAGTTTGGCGCTGAGCAGCAGAAGGTGTTTGTGGTTTGCATGTCAGTCTCTCGTGGGCCTGGCAAGAAGCCACATACAAGCTGATGCATCTTGAGCCTCAACAGAAGTGATAAACAATCAAAATAAACCAAAAAGTGCCTCTGTCTGCACAAGCAGCTTCTTCATGCAGAAGGCAACTGATGAGTGGTGACATTTCTCCTCACTGCGTTTTTGCAGCAGTTCCATTGGTTATAACCAGGCACAAGCTGTGATAGGTATCGAGTACATTCCTTGTTTTCATGTCCTGGGGATGCCTGTGGGCAAAAGAGAATATTTTCTGGTTTTGAGTTTGATTGCTCTTTTGCTGCTTTGGGAATATGAATTACAACTGCAAAATGACAATGCTGTTAAGATGAGTGGGTACACCTTTGAAAAAGTGCTGGAAGTTTAAAGTGTGAAGGCTGGGTTCTATGAATTAGCTGATAATTTTGGATGTCTTTTGGACATCCAAAATTGGATAACTGCAATGGGGTAACCATATTCTCATGGGTTTTTTTCATGCCTTTGTAACTAATTTTCCTTTTTATTGTCTTCCCAGACAGTTTTGTCACCTTTGCTCTCAGTCTATGACTTTTCTTACTCTATGAGCCGTTTGGTAAAATCTCTATTTTCCATGAAAGATTTTGATCCCATTTAGAACTTATCTATCTTCTACAGAAAGGCGAAATACCCTTTGTTTTCTGTAATGTATGAGCATATAACGAATTATATGTTTATTTATCTTACACTTAAGTATTCCAGTGAGCAGGTTGTGCCTGATCTGCAGTAGTTTACTTCTAACTGCTGCTTCTGCCTCATGGAACAGTTCTATTTCATTACCTTTTTTTCATTGTTGAGACAGGGTTTGGCTGTTTTTTGGTTATTTTTTTAATAGCTCCTTTGTTTGCCACTTCCTATTCATTGCCAGATTTATACCTTGTGTATTTTCTGTGCCTGATATGCACATTGTTTTCACTCAGGTAAAATAAACATACTTGAATGTCCTTAGCTTGCAATTTCTCTCCTGTTGGCCCCTCTGAAACCCAAGCTTTGAAGAAATGACATGAAGGATACACAGTGCCAGGGGCACTTTGGTCTTTTCACAGATTGAGACTGATGCCAGAGAGCAGCAGGTCATCTTCACTTCTCATTTTTGTTCTTTTTTTCCCCTCCCTCAGTAATGTTTGCAGTCCATTTTATTCTATTTTTCTACCACTTTTTCTTTGTTCTATTTCCTGTAAGGCTAAACCAGCCTGTCCAATAGGTTACAGTAGAGCTTCAGAGTTCCCCTCACATTGCAAAACTGCTGTGAGATGAACTGTGAAAAGCTTCCAGCATTCCCCTGGCTGCCAAAATGAGTTAGGTAACTCTGATACTCCATAAATGATGACTTTCAAAACTGTGAAAGGCAATGAGGGTTCTTTTTCTGAAAATTAAAAAACTTGGCAACATGAAGCCATATTTCAGACCATCCTTGTAATTTTTTTCTTGCTTTATAATTAGATGTATTTACTAATGAACTGTGCTTTCTTTTTACTAGTTCTGTCCTCCAACTAAATCAGCATGGTCCTTATTAGTCTTTACTTTCTTTGAAAGCAACATCTATATTCTACTTTTTGCCATTTTCCCTTTGTTGTGCCATATCTACAAGTGCATAAACTTGTCAGGCTCCCTAATCAAAAACAAAATTTAAAACCTTTTCATTTAGTGGAATATATAAATTTATTTTTCTCTCTTTTTTAAAAATTCAAAATATGTCTATTTCAGGTAATGTGGAAAAAATAAAATTCAGGATTAAAAGACAGCTTCTCTGGCACGACCAATTCTTGTTTGTTTCTGATATGAATTCAAGTTAAATATTGCCCATAAAATTGCTGCCTCGTGTTTCTCTTACAGAGGCATAATAATGATGAAAAAGAGATTTCTCTATTTCTGTATTGCCACTCTGGATTGTTTTGCATCTGAGTATTTATAGAGATATACATGCTGTGCAACAATTAATATTTTCACAATCACGAGGATAAAAAGAAGAGTTTGCCATTATTCTGAATCAGGGATAATGACTGGATGCTTGGTAGCTTTTTTTAAAGTAGCAAATGAGGAGGACAAGGACTGCAGATCCCTTGGTCAGGCTGGCTCCTGCAGGTGTCTGAATGGGAAGCTGGGGGGGATGTGAAATAAAGATTGCATTTAGACTGATGACATGATAATTTCACTTCTTCCACTAGAGCTTGAAATTGCATCTTTTTATGTTTCTATGATCCATTATTTCTGAGAGGAACACATGTCTTGGAGCATCCTGCACTGTCACAAAGATCTCACTGGAGGTGTGAAATGAATCTGTGCAATGTCTGTGTTTACAGACAAACTATAAAATATTTCTTCCCTTTACTAGCTGTGAGCTGTAAGCATGGGAAAAAGCTGTTCAGGTTTTGAAAGGAATGGCAAATATTCTGTAATTGAGATTGCTAATATTATAATAATATTAATATAATAATAACAATGTGATTTTTAATCAAAATTCTATATCTTGATGTGATACAAGAAAGGGAAAATTAGAAATATGCTGGAGTAAATATGTTGCCTGTAAGGGACAAGAATGCTAACAGGTACAGTGCTGATATAGCTGAGGGACAGAAATGATTTCAGAGTTGTTAGTAAATATGTGGATATATAATATACTGTGGAAAGGGGGAAAATATAAATATCAAGCTGAAAATGACAGTCTAAAGAAAAAAATATTTTGATGACTTTAATATTGGCTGCTGTTAGGAAGTATAGAATAAATACAAATACATATGGCTTTATGATAGTGTGATTTATTTTATTTCCTGTCTTATACACTTACATATGCAGTTCTTCCAGGGAAAGAAAAAAGTGAAAAAAATATTTAATACAAGTAATGACTTTGAATTTATAGAAGAAATTAATTTTGTTTATTTGTTTTCAGTTTGGTTGGTTTAAAAATATGTATAATTTCAGAAAATTATAAAATAGTTTTCTTTAATACAGAATATTAAGTATGGCTGTAGCCACTTTATTTTTTCCTTCCTTACAGTCTATTTTAACCAGTTATTTCATGGCCTGAAAAAGCCATGAAGAAAGGAAGAAGAGACAGTTCCGATTGTGGCTGGGTTGAATCCAGTGGTATCAAGGGGATGGAATACATAAAAGGAGTGAGAAGAGATAAAAATGATTGGATATGACATTTAGGAGACTGAAGAAATACTAGAATAATCATAAGCAATGTAATGGTTGCATGAAGTGAAGTCTTTCATTAGATCAACTTATATTGCTGGGAACCGAAAAACATAGTTTGAGACAGAAGCATGTTTTCTGCTCTTTAGTTAAGGTCCACTTACTCTCGCTGTGTCCTGATAGACTCTGCATGCCCTTCCCCCTTATTATTTGCACAGTATCAATTCAACTTTTAGTTTTGGTGAGAACTCATCTTCAGTTTCAGGCTTAAGAAGTATGGTAGCTGGTTGGAATAAATATCTCATTACAAGGTGAATTGGCTGCTCAATACATGATTTGGTAGATATTTATTTATTTATTTATCATCAATTTTGCATGTGATGTCTTAAAGTTCATATGAATGGTTTGAGAGATTTCTTGTCAAATGTAGAATTTTCTTCTATCATTAGAGTGAGGCGAGAAGTTTTATCTTTAGAATTTTTGTGGCCCACTAACCCTAAATGATACAGTAATGGAGTTCTAAACCTCTCCTCTACCTATGAAGTTCCCTTGTATAAAATGCTGCTGAAACATTAAACCTTTAGTCTTATTTAGACTTCAGTGATTTTAGTGCATAGTGTCCCACTGTCTGTAAAAAATACAAGTACGGTAGGCTTGCATGTGAAATAAGGCACATGGTACCAAGACACTTTTTCATTTTGGATCTCCACAAAATCCCTTTGCAGTTTAAAGAATGCAGGTACAGGCATTTGTGCATAATGCACTTGTGATGTGGGTGAGACACCCTTGTAATGCTCCCATTAAACATTTGCATTGTACACTATAAGAAAGTTTTCAATATAATTTTTTTAAAAAAATTAAAATATAAATTTCAAGATAAATCTCTAGCAAATAACATCAGTGGATCTGTGTCTAACAGCCCCTGCAGGGCAGTGGAGGTGCCCTGGCATGGAGAGTGCTGGGGAAGGGCAGTGGGTGTTGCTGATACTCCTGAACCCGTGCACTGATGTGGGGCTGACAATTCTGTGCCTCTGAAACTTCATAGCTGAAGGCCTGTCAGGATCCTTTCTCTCCCAGAGAAAGCTTCTCACTTTCCCAAGAGAAATCCTGTAAACATATTCTCCAATCAATATTATTTCTCAAAACAATAGGTGGTGAATTTCATCCTTATTTTTCATAACATAGAATATGTTGTTTCTCTTACTTAGCCAATGGTAATAGGGAAGGTGGTGTTCCCATTCACAAATCACTTTTTAATTAGCAAAGTACCTTACATAAGGTGCTCCATTTTGTTACTAAAGATTCCTCTTTTCAGCCTTCTGATGAACTTATTTGGACTCTGTGTGTTTCTGTTAATAAGTAACAGTGACACACTGAGGCAATACCAGACAAAAGATGTGGAGCACCTCATCTCATGGCCCATCACCTCAGTGCTCATAAGATGGAAAGCAACCTGTGGGGCATCTCTTGTGATCAGAAATCCAGACTACTTAATAGAAATCATTGTGTATGTTAGGAATTGTGTCCCAGGAAACATAGTAACCACCAGAATCTCTTAGTTTATGGACTGTGGGTGTTATTGGTAGCAAAGTGTAACATAAGATTGGTTTTAGACCTTGAGCTAAAACTGGTGTGAAAACTGTTAGTCTAAATAGTGAGAGTGTCAAGTTTACCTTGCTAACAGCAGAATTTTGTTATGTATCTCTATCGCACTCACTGGGAAATATCACTTCTTTTGGTTTATGTTAGGGAAATCATGCTTGCCAAAGCAGAGAATTTTGAATTTGAAATTAGAACATTTTTTGTTTGACTGCCATGACATCTGTTTCAGCTGCTTCAGTGCACATGGCTCTAGTTTATTGCACATTCTCTGGAAACAGTTTTAAATTTCAGGGCAGGTGTGCATTTTGAGCATTTCAAGTCCTGTTGTAAGGCTTTCCCTGCACACATCTGACACTAGAAAAATAGGTCATATACAGGTGGCACTGAATTCTGGATAGAAGATTTAGACCATTGTTTTCTGGAAGACATTTTTTGGTGATGCTTAACTAAGGCCTTGTGAGAGGAGAAAAACGTAAATGAAGTCAACTTTCAGACCTCTGGGATCTGTTACAGCATGAGTTACTCTTAACAGTTAATTAGCTGGGGCTGTTAATCAAGTTTAACAGGTGTTGAGTAATGAACCGAGACAGGGCATCTGCTGTGACCCACCTCTCACTCTAATCTGGTTAAGGAACCTAATGCCAGTTGGAGCCCAGGATGCTTTGTAGTGACATCCAGCATTGCATTTTCCTGATGCTTCCTTCAGTGTTGTGACATCAAAGAATGGTGATTTTGCAACAGGAATACATTAGGAATCAGACCAAAATTCCCAGAGTGGAAGCTATTAATGAATAGGTTCATTTTCTTTACTTCGAAAGCATTTCTTTGCCTAAGTTGAATGAGCAGCTGAACTTTTGTCCATGTTTATATCTGTTTGCCTTCCAAAATGTAACGAAATCAATTTTAAAGTGCTGCTTAACTACAGTTAATTACAGTTTCAGCCTGTCATTTCGATGTCCTCTGTGCAATGAGAACTTTGCAACTTCCTATTATGTATTAATGGATTTTGCATATTTCAGAGATCCAGGCTTTGCAATCCATTGCCACTAAGTAGCAGCTTCAACACTTTGACCTTTCTATCAACTCCTGCCTTGACCATTAAGCTGCCTGTTTTTCCCAACATTCTGTCCACAAAGTGGGCAGTATCAGCTTGGAGTGTGAGGCCACATTTGGAGCTGGCTGACAGGATTGATTGTTGGAGCATCCTTGGGGCCCACTTTGAGTCAATTGAATTGTTCAGGGTGGGGGAATCCAGTGCTGCTGAATATGTTCTCTGTGTGCTGTAAAAGAATACAGAGTAATTTCTGATGTTTTCATATTTTTTTTAATATCACCTTTCCTCAATTTATTTGCTGTACTCTTTACATCTCTTTCCAACTTTTGCCCAAAAGGAGAAAGTAGCCCAAACTTTAATTTCATTCTTCTTACTAGATTAGAGATGTTTTGAGCAAAAATGAAGGCTGAGTCATGTTGAGAATATTGCAATTCTGTGATTCTAACAGTCTGAAGCCTTGAGATCTGTTTTGCAGAGCCTGTGTAATGTATCTGTGGCAATTTTGCTCCACAGCTCTTTTATAATCTACTTTACTTGTGCTGGTCATTCTGTATCTCTGTGATCAAATTCATAGCAATGGTTCCAGCTATTCACTATTTCAGCACAGCATGAACTTGTGTATCCAATAATTAGCACAATGCATAGAATAAGTGTGTTTATTGCAAGTGGATAATTCAGCGTTCTAACCAACGTTCCTGGTAGAAGAAACAGCAATATTTCTACTGTCAGCAGTGTTTGACATGTGTCTTTTGATTGGTGTGAGAGATTACGGTGCTCTCATTTATACAGGAATTAAAGTATGAGATTTTGATTATAGATCCCTGAAATGATCACAGGAATTAGAGAACCCTCTGCAATATTTTCTTACACAAAAAGTAGAATTTTGATCCAGTGGGCTTGGCAGGCAGTTCCCACTGAGCTCAGGAGATTTAGGTTATCACCCAGGAAGTCAAGAAAAGCTCAGTAGAATTGATATAATATAAAGCAAAAAGTGAGGCAGGAAACAAGCCCAGAATAACTACATGGGAATTCAGAATGAGGGAGATGAAGATATCACATAGCTACAGAGAGCAAGAGGAAAATTGAATACAATCAGAAGTTGTGCTAGGAAGAGAAGGAGGATCACACAGATTGTGAATTTCAGGTGAGCAGAGTCTGGAGAAGATCAGGAGAGGAATATGAACCATTTGGTTACCTGGGGATGGGGACAAAGCATCCCCAGGGTAGTAATAGAGGAGCAGAGTGAGAGCCAGCTGGCCAGAGAACCAGTGCCTTGCTGCTCCCTTTTCAGGAACAGCTGTGTATAATATATTTCTGATACAATTTTTCTTCTGAAAGGTTGTCAGTATGGACGACCTTGTGCTTGGCTGTTTTATTAGTGATATCCTTTCTATGTATTTTTTTTATTTAGGATATGTAGTTTTTCCTAATGGAGCTGTTCCTGTCTATTATGCGCATTAAAAAGTATGGTGAAATTCCTTGGCAAAGCTCTTAATATACATGCAAAATAGCCATGATCCAAAGTAGCCATATTTCAAACATGGATATTTGATATTTCTTTACCCTTATCCTCAAAAGTATGAAAAGTGATTAGACCCTATTAAAGACTTATCCAATTTCATTAAAAAAAATCTGGTTTGCAGTGCTGTGATCCTCAAGACCCTCTGGGAAATTGCATGGAGTCTCATGACAAGAGTGATATTAACCTGTGCCATTATTGCAAGTAACAGTTTTTAGAGCTGCTGGATGTGTTTTTCCCTTTCTCTTATTCATTTTGAGACCTTGTTCATCTCTTCTGCATTGCCCTGTGTAACCTTAGGGAGGATTATGGTTCTGCTTAACTATTTGCCATCTTAAGGCATCTGGATAACAATGCCTTCCTTTGATTGTGGTAGTAAGACACCTTTAACTTTCAGAAAGAGCAAAATTAAATTTTAGCACTTTGTGTCTCCTCTGCATTAAAAAAAAAAAAAAGGAAAAAGGTGTCAAAACTTGGGTTTTTTCCCTCGGTGTTAGTTTTGCCAGCATATATAGTACTGGCTCTCTAGACTCCTTTCCTGCATTCAAAATTAACCTGTCTGCTCCTCTGAGCCCTTAACCTTTGCTCCAATAGATAAATCACTTCCTGGAAATGTCTGAAAACTGTGTGAATGGTTTTTCCCCCTCAGCAATGTCTTTTCTACAAATGCTTTTGTTAAGTAAATTAGGTTTTAGTACTTCATAAAGGTCTGTGACTCTTTAGTAAGTTTTAAATGATTTTTAAGTGATATTTTCTTTCCCTTTTTAATTTTTTGCACTTAAAATTTTTGTTGTTCTCAGAGTGCTTTAGTAACAGGCAGTATTATGTGTTTTTTGTCTTTCTGTGACTGCATAGTGAAATTGCTTTTGTAAGTAGTCAGAGTATTCTGTTCATCTCATTTCATGCATGAAAACAAATGGTCTCTTTAAAGCTGGATGGTCCTGTGTGTTACATCACTGAAAGTCATGTAGGCTCCAGAAAGTAGATTTTGTTGTCCACTCCTTGCTGCTGATTAACTTGCAGATAGAATAGAATGTTTAATGCTACTCATAATAATCATAAAGCAGAAGGCATCTATAGCTGTGGTGTATGACCTTCAAATTCTTTTTCGTGGCAAAGACAGAGCTTTACAGACTTTTGGAAGTTTCTCCAGAAGGGTTTTGACTTTATTAATTTGACTTTGATATATCTTTCTGAGAAGTATGTAATGGACACAGTAGAAATTATATGGATGTGTGGCAGCAGGTTATCATTCTCTGATCCTAAAATGCACACTGCAGTGTACATAAGGATAATGTCTTGGTCTGTCAGTGCCAGGAGTAGAAACTGAAGTTCTTCTGTGTTTCCCCTGGATTTCTGCAACATGCATTTTTAATTACATTCTACCAGGGAACCAGAACAACCACAAGAAACTCCATGTCAAAAGTGCTTCCATATAAACTTTTCAAGATTATTCAAATAATCTTAGGAGACTTTCACTATTTCCACTCTGCTTTGGAGGTGCTGAGCTGCCCAGAATAATTAATGAATCAAAGGAGCAACAAGGTATAAATTAGTATTAGGGTAAATTAAAAGTAAAAGTTTATTTATATAAAAGTATAAATTGACATTTGTTTCATTCAACAGTTGCAACACTGTATAACCATGAAGTTTGTCTGTAAGAATTGGTCTCTCCATCTAAATATATATAGATACGGGCGCAGAGATCAACTGTCCAAAAATCACTTTCTTCTTTCCTACCAGTGTCTGTTGCTGAAAATAAATTTTAGTTTCTAAACTTGGTCTGGTTGAATCATCTGCTTGTGAAGATTCAATTTTTTTTTTCTAAAGGAAACAGGTTCTGTGCAACCTTGGACCCAGTCACTCCACCATTTATGGTAGGAGCGTGTGCTGATTTGTATGTCACAATCTAAAACTTCTGCATTGCCTTGATTATATTGATATCTGACAGACAACTGGAAGCAGTGAAAACCCCAGGCTTAGTTACCAATAAGTGTCTGGCTTTAGGTGTAGAGGAAGAAACTGCAATGGCTGTGTCTTGCTTAGGATGCTGCTTCTGAGACTCTGGAAAGAAATTCTCTTCGATTAAACCAGGACTGAGAAAAAGGCTCCTATTTTCTGTCTGTATGTTGGTGTGCATCTGACAGGTGTCAGCTTCAAAGCCAAGACAAAGACATAAAAGCATATTTTGGAAAGTCTTTTGGGAGAGTAATTCTTGAAATAAATATTAGATAGGAAAAATAGTTGTGGTGCTTCAGCCAGATGAGAATTCATAGAGCTTGACAGGGGAAAGTTGGAGGTAGCTCAGTCTGTGTTACTGAGCCTATTTCAAAGTCACTATACTTGGCAGAGAGGCACAGGATGCTGACTGCTGTTGCAGGTATCAAGAAGCTGCCTCCACTCTTTATTTGCTACTCGGTGTGTTTATGTCCCTCATGGTCTTTGGCACTGCAGGATTTGTTTCAGAATGGTTTTTGAGACTGCCTTGAGCTCAGTGTCTGCAGCCTCAGGAGCTCTTTCCTGCACGGCTGTATCTGGGTGTAGCCTTTTGCAGTGGTTAGTACAATGCCCACAGCAACACTGATCCTGCACCACATTCTTATTTGTACTCAAAAAATGAGTTTATATAGTATTCTTACTTGCCTTCACATTCCACTCCCACGCATCCACCAAATCACTTTTAAGTGATTTGCTTTTGAAGCCAAGCAGAATCATAAATATTTAAAAACAATATTTTAGTATTTTGAGACCTTGTTCAGGTTATGAGAAGAGCAAGTGAAATTTGGAATGTAGGAACTACTGTTAATGACTGCAACAGTAGCGTAGGTTTGTTTGGTTTTCTTTACATGCCAGACTTTGTTTGTTTTAGTGAAGTGAACCATATTATATTTTCCAACAGGAAGGAAGCTTCCGTGGATCTTGGTTTTTGTAATACTTATAATAGCATCAAACTGAACATTCTTACAGCAGAGACATCTGTTTTCACAGTTGCCTTCTGTAGGAAGAGACTTTGTTTTGTTTTGAAATTCATAGTTCATGTATTTCAGCAGATGATCATATTTAAGCCAGATTCTGATTGTCATCAGTACAAATTGGGAATTAACTCAGAGTATTTCACTTCATCTCTCCCAATTTATGTTAGTGTAAAGGAAAACTGAATCTAATGAATTGGCTGTTCCATTTCTGTGTTTAATTGTGCCGACAAGTATTATTTTTAGAGAAATGAGACAATGCAATTGCAGATAGCTCAGAAAGCTCCAGCATTCTGGCAGCCTACTGCATTTATTTTGCTGTCCAATAGAGTGATTAGAAGACTTCATTTGGGTTTGAGAAACAGTATGTGATACTCCAGCCTTCCATATGAAGCTTTGAGCATGCTGACACATTCTTCTGATCTAAAAAGAATTTTAAAAATTTATTAGAAAATACTGTATTTGTTCTCTCAGATGCTCCATTCCGTATAGGTTTTATAAAACCTTTAGGTTTTGGTATTAGGTGGAAAAAGCTCACTTTCCAGCACGTTGCAGCTTCTGCAGTACATTTTCTAAAACACATGAATATCAGTTGTTCTCCAAAGGAGCAGTGTGTGAACTCTTTCGAATTATACTCCTAAATCTGTGCAGCAAATGTTCTGACTTTTGAACTTCTTCAAGGCAAATTTGAGTGCCAGCTTGGTTTCCGTGTGTGGAAATTCAGCTATAAACCCAAGTATGTTGGGCTCAAATTGATCTATTTTTCTTCCTGGTTTTATTTAGCTCTTGGAATGGAAATAGATGTCCTTAGTAAATCCTGAAGCTTTTATAGCTCTAGTTTTATCTCAGACAAATTATTGGAAAATGCATAATGCCATTGATCTGACTAGAACTAATAGGAGTTTTAAATAGCAAAGAAAATAAGACCTTTAATGCTGAAAACCTCTTCCTCTCTTTTTTTCTTCCTTCCTTCCTTCCCCAAAACATCAGCAAAAGGAGCTAATAAATGCAATTGATTTATTTTGAAGTGCTGTCTGTCTTTTTCACTTTTCTTTTGAATAGCAGACTCTGTGCCAGCCCTGGCTCCAGATGTCTGCGAGACAAGCTGTAATATGTTTCAGAAATCCCTGTTTGATGGCAATTGTCTGGGGAGAAAAATGAAATAAGCTTTGTCTTTGCTACAGTAACACTTGGCTCCTGAGAACAGCCTCACAAGGAGAGCGGGCATTTCTGATCCAGGATTAAAACCTCTGTGTTTGCAGTTGTTTTGGCATATTTGTAGTAAGCACAAGCAGTGGTGGTGTTTTTTTGCAGCACATGCAGATGAACATCCTGCAGTTGTACCTTTCTACTGCAGCTTCTGGGGCAATATAGCAGAATGCAATGAACCATCCTGGAGTCTGTGGCTTGAAGAACTTTGTCCCAAACATGCTGCAAAAGAGTTGTGATGTTTTGCTCATGCAACATAAATATTTTAAGCATGAACTATTTACTCAGTGGTCTTCACATTCCTAAGAACTTGGAATACTGCACCCATCATTCTTAGTGATAATCTCAAATATTTCATTAGAGCAGAAAAGGCCAGAAGTCAAGGTGGTCTCATGCTGTGATTGCTTTTCAGTTTGTGTAACACTTTGCTGGAACCACAGGATTTTTTTTGCCATCTGCACTGGTTCAAACTCTGCATGTACTCTGGTGAAAAAAATTCAAGACATGTAATTTCCATGTTGAGAAATTTGGGCAGTGTGACCTATTTGTTTCTCTTGCTGGCAGCATCCTTCAAAGCATTTAAAATGGAAAGAAAATGCAAGGAATTCTACCTGTGCTCAATTTTTAAAGAAAGGACAGTCACAGCAGAAATTATCTAACCTCACCAATCTTGACTTTACAAAGGGATAATCTATTATTAATGTTTTTTAAGGTTAAACTTGTTCATGTGTATCAGATATAATCTAACTAATTCCATGATCTTGGCTTATGTGCTACATTTAATTGCAGCAATTGGAATGGATTTCAGGAAACCATATTCCCAATGTCAAGTGGGTTACATTTCCTTGTTTGTTAAAAATTAAAAATTCTGGGAGTTGGATCTTGGCTCTAATAGAATCAACTATATTTCTCCTGAAGTGTGAGTTTCTTCCCAAGTTGGCTCATTTAATTTAATTCAATTTTCAGTGGAAACATAGTCAGCTGTAGCCAGAAAAATGAAGCTAAAATTTCCTTAAGAGATTTTATGCATATTTGATAAGATTCTGGAAGACATGTCTGTGTGGATTTGCTTTGGTGAAGGACAGTTACTAAGTGCTAAGTCTCCAAACAGTTTGGAAAAAGATACAAGATTTGGTAGACTTGCCTTCCTAGAAAGAGAAGAGTTTGCTCACAGAATGTGGCTTTTCTCATTGGTGTTTTTTGTCTGTGTATTAAGTGAAGAGATGCATCATTATTGATGGAATGCCTAGATAACAATTAGACAGGGATAGGAATGTAATCATGCTCTACTCCTGAGCTGTGTCATAGGAATGGTACAAGAAAATGAAGTCTTATGTTTGCTACTAGTGTTACTTTCTGCCCTATTTACCTATTGTATTAAAATCTATTTTAAATAGTTTTGGGTTTGGGTTTGTTTTTTTAAAATTTCTTTTGTGTATTAGCATTCTTTGCTGGTTTAGAAACAACATGTTTTGAATCATATTAGACACAGTTTTGAACACATATTAGTCTCAACCTCTGCTCAGCTGAATGCACAGGTTCATTCTTCTCCTCTGGCTGTCTTTGTTCATTTGCACTATAGTTTTACTCTGTTACCTCCCTTCCAATTCAGATATGAATGTGGATCATCTGACAGCATTGTGAGTTAGGGATGCACCACTGTACCTTGTTTCTGCCTCCTCTTCTAAAAGGCGTCCCAAGGGTCTTGTTAGAATTTTCCAGTTTAGTGAAATTAGTATATGATTACAGTTACCAGTCTGTTCTGGTCTCTTCTTTACTAAAGGAAGCTTGATGTCCACTCTTCTGGATCCTGAGGCCTCGGAGAAGCCATTTTCCTCATATTTCTTTTTCTACTCCTCTCTAAATAATGTCTTGTATTAAATGTAGGTACAGAAAAGAAATGAAAGTGTTGTAAGAGAAAGCCAGCCTGTTCCAGCCTCTGATTGCTGCTGGAAGTGAAATACTGCAGAATAGAACAAATCAAAGCATTGGGAGGTGAGATATGGAGAGAAAACATTTCCTGGCTTAGAAAATATCAAGGGAAGTAAACAAATGCACCCTATTTTCCTTGCTATTGAAAGCCAGAATGTCCTTTTTCCATTAGGAGTGTTTTGCTATTCTTTTGGAAATCTCTTTTAATTAAGGCTGTATAATATGTTTCCAAGGATATGAAAGAAATCATTCACCATGGCTCTAGAAGCCACTGTTCCTTCCTGATGAAGAAAAGCAAATATTTCTTATCACTTGGAGAGGCAGCAATGATGAGAAATAGTCTATAGTCAGGAATCAATTAATCTTTCTCTGGACAGCTTCAAAATGTTGTTGGCCATTTTGCTGTGTAATTCTGTGGTGTGATGATACTGCAGCAAGGTGTTGTGATCCTCGCTGTGCTGGGACATTGCTGGCAGTAGCTTTCCAGCACATGAACTAATAGAGGCTTGGCTGAACCCATTTAAAAGTTACTGGGATGCTACAGAATGTTTGCAATATCACCACAGAAGCCACTACAGTGGATTTGACACAGAGTAAGGGCGTCCAAACAGGGCCAGAATTACTCTGAACTCCCCAGCTCATAAAGCTGCCTGCCAGCCTGGAGGTGTTGTCAGGGTGCTTTTATCCAGAATGAACACAGTCCCATTTCTGCAGTGTCAGGTGGCCAAAGAAGAATGTTTTATTAGTTTCCTGTACTAACACAGAACTTGCTCAGAGTAATTCTTGGTTGTCCCAAAAAGAGCAGGAGGTGAAGAGGGAGCACTGACCACTGTGCCAGTGACCCTGGAACTGAAGAAGAATCTTGTGTATGCTCCTCAGAAGTACAGCAGGGTTCCAGCTCCTGCCCGAGCTGCTCCAGGACTTGTTAATGCCTGCTCAGGCACAGTCTCCCCCTTCCCTCACCTTCACAACCCGACCTGAATTCCTCTGTCTGCTTGCTGGTGCTTAGCTTAGTCTCCTTCACAATGTAGGTTCATCATAGGGAAAAACTGCCCCAAAAGAGGGAAGGTGAGCTGCTAAATATGACGGTGCGAGAAAGTCAAAGAAAGAGAATCTTTCTGCATTGCAAAAGGTGATGTCCTTGTAAAAGGCTTCGGTCTGCTTTTTGTTCAACATTTTGCTGAAGAACTGTCTGTCTCATTTACTTCCTCACTGCTAACAAAGAGGAGCACTGACAGCACTGGCTCCAGGTGTCTGTCAGGAGAGCAATAAAAGTTTCAGCCATGCCCAGTGTGATTGTGTTTGATAGGTAAAAACAGACAGATGCTAATTTCAAAACTTGACTTTGAAGCAGACAATTCTCTGTATGTCAGTTAAGAAAATGAGAAGTATATGTGACTTATAGGAAAAAGTCACTGAGTTTTTTTTGTTATTAAAAATATGAAATTAATATTTCTTTTTAAAGTGCTGATCATAATTTTTACCAATAAGGCATGTGCATTTATTTTCTGCAGACATTGCAGTTTTACAGTCTTCCTTTAGAACAGAGATGTTGGAAATTAATCAAATGTGATTCATTGGACTACAATGACTACTTTTGAACAGCACTAATGGCTCCAAGAGCAGGATGTATCCGGTATCATGTCTGATGTACAAACCCTGTAGTCTGTGGGGTTAAACTAGACAAAATCCAGGCCACTTTTTCTTTTCCTCTCTTTTCCTTTGCTTTCTCCTGCTATTCTTTTACATTTTATTTTTAATTTCCATTTTAGGTGTGTTATAAAAGCGCTTTTGTCAAATTATTGCTTTATTTATACAAAGGCTAAAGGTTCGGCACAGGACTGAACAACACAGTTTTTGCTTTCCCTTCAGGGCTCCAGGACAGCTCTGGTAGGAATTGCTGAAGGACTGCAGGACCTGTTGATTCAACAATTGTTTGGTGTGAATAAAGGCATCAACTTGAACATTTGAGATAGCTCATTTGTAGTACAGTAGTAAACATCGTATGAACATGTTCAAGTGGTAGAATTAGCTGTCCTTCAATTTCTTGATGGACCACCGTCAATGGTGATAATATAAATAGCATGTTTCAACATACAAGTAAGCAGCTTCTATATAATTAAATGAAATTGTTTACTTGCAAGGGTATTAAGGCTTATATATGAAAAAGGGCAGTATTTATTTCCAGAATGCACCCTTTTCTCCCTCCACTAGGTGAATTTATTCTCAATATGCTATTCTGTACCATGTAATTGAATGAAAATTTAAAGTTTTTATCTGGAAATTGCATTGATTTCCTTTTTGCTCCTTGGATATTCTTCAAAGTGATGGTGCTCGTGGCAAATGTCACTTTATCAACAGTCACACAGTATGTTATTTCCAGCTACAAAGCACCATGAAAGTATTCAGAGAAGCAAATAAAAGCTCTGAAGGATTGTTAGGATGGACAACTGCAATACCATTGCCATCAGAATTACCCTAAATTCATTGCATACTCTGTGTATTTTAATTAGTGTGTTGGTGAAATAAATGGGGACATATGTTACCACAGGAAAGTAGCAGGAGATGACAATCCATTAAACCCTGACAGGTATTGTAGGCTTGAGAATGAATAATGAAAAAACTGACAGTAATTAAAACATGTTTACTTAAGATGACAATTACTTGAAATACGATTGCATAGTGAAGACCTCATTACGAGCCAGACTCTGTACATAAAAATTACACTTATGCCAAGGGGTAATTAATTTGTTCTGGTAGGTGAGAGATAGGTCACTTGTGGTTCTGTCTCACCTTGTTTACACTTGATGGTAATGGAGATGGTATTGTACTTTGATCTCTCATATACTTTACGGTTAACCATGATGGTTTTATTTCTGCTTTTAAATGGAAGTATCTTTATGGATTCTGAGTGAAGACATGGTCAAGTCTTGAAAAGTATACGGATTTTCAAACAATGTGTTCCACATAATAAGATTTCCTGTTGCTGAAATAGTTGTTGCAGCCTATTTGCATCTTGTACCTCCCAATTTTTACTTTGGCAAAGTGGAACTAAGAACTGTAATTGAACTATTACAGTTTCAGGAGAGCATTTGAGAGATGTAAAAATAATCCAAGAAAAGCAGTTGATACATTTTATCTTCCCTTAAATGACAGTTTGAATTATGCTTGCTCCAGCTCCAGGAGTTTCCAGGAAGACTCAGTACTGTGAGGTTTGTTTAAGGCTCATGGAATCACTGGACATATAACATTTACAATGTTCTAAGAGTCCCAAGTATGGTTAATTTTTTTTAGAGTTCAAACAGCAGATGCTTCTGAGGCGGCTGTCAGTCTTTGACATTTCAGAACCTTGTCTAAGGATGCAATACAGATTTATATTTGTGAGTAACCTTAGAAGACGAGCTGAAGATTTTTGAACTATTTTTACATTAACTTTTTGGATGTAATTTTTTTTCCCCTCATTATAAATGCTTACAAAAGCATAGAAAAAGGATGATGATGGCCACTTTATTTTCCCTCTTTTCATTTCCCACCAGCCACTCTGTGTCATAAACTTCTGCTGGAGTTCAACTCCTTGCTGCTGTTTGCTTGCCTTGTTATACACCTACATACCAGTAAAGAACTGTTATTCCTTCTCCCCTATCTTTGCCTGAAAGCAAATTTGAAAATTGTAATAAAAATGCCTAAATTTTAAAACTATAATAATTCGGAGAGAAGGGGGTTCATATTTTCCATTCCAAGGGAGGCTTCTGTCTTCCTTAGCAGACACCTGTCTTTCAAAGCAAGACAAAAGTGCAGCACAGTACAGGGCAATAATGGTATCATGCTCATGTGCTTTGAGTTTTGGGGACTCTGCAAAGATGTGATGTGGTTGATGTTACAATGCAACCTGCTCACTTAGTTTGACAGATGTGCCTGTGTGACCAGGAGCTGTATCATCTCAGTGATATATCCTGACATAAAAAAAAACAATTCCTGTTGGGGACGTAACCTCAGTAAAACCTCTTTTTTCCAGCATTTAAATGTAAGCGTTATTAAAAAGAGGATCTGGTATTAAAATATCCTCCATTCCAAATGATTAGTATCTTTATTTCTCACTGCCTCTTAGGAACGAATGATACCGAGTTGCCAAACTGGTATCAGAAACATCTCTCCTGCACAGTGTGTAGTGTTGTCTCATTTTTCTTGTATGTATTAATTGTTAATCAGTCATGGCAGTGTGAAGTCTGATAAACAAATTGTGCTTTCACTGCTTCAGTGAAGAACTAACAGATCCTTTTAATGTGTCTTGGGAATGCAAAAATTGCTTTACAGCATCATGCTACTGGTCTGTCGTGTCCATTATCCTGTTTCTCTAACAGTGCTGAAAATCAAATTCTGCAAAGAAAATGAAACAATTCACTTACTAAAGCATTATGGATTGATGTGGTACTTGGGAGAGGTTGGGAAGAAAAATTCCTACGCTGTGGCACCTTAAAATGTGGGCACATCCAGTTCTGCCGCTCTGTACTGTCCTTGCATGTGAGCTTCAGAAACACCTTATTTGCTTTTTGTTTCCATCAAGTTGCTGTACCAAAATTCTGACACTGTATCCTCTGCAGGCTTCTTATGCCATGGGTGAGGGGAGAGGGATTGAGGAAAGTTCTCTTCTAATTATTGTCCTGTAACAGGAACAATGCATTAGGCATATCTTTGCTACGTTTTATGGCCTCTTATCTTAATTTGTGTTATCTGAATGTCTGTACTGTTTTAGATAAATTTTGACCAAAGATCATACTTTACTTCTCATTCCTCAGTACTTATTTTCCTAATTAGTCTTTTGCAGAGGACTTTGAGGAAAAAGAATTCTTTTCAAGTAATTTTTTTCAAACCATATTCCTTCACGCTAGAATTCATGTTTCAGCTACATAGCAGGTTAGCTGTACATTTACACAAGCTTTCTGCTGACGTGAGAATAACTTGATAAACAGATGCAATTGCCTTCGTATTGTGACGTTCATAAATACAGAGGTTATGACTTGTTCTGTCCAGGATTTTGATTGCAGTTTTCCTGCTGTTCACTTGTTGCAGAGAAAAACAGACGTTTCCTCCAAACTTTGTCCGTCTGACAAAGCCTCTGACTTCTAAATTGAAAGGAAAAATTGATCCCAGGGTAAAAGATAACACTCTTGGTTTCCAGGTCTGCAAGGCTGACTGTAGAAAATTGGGAGGAAGGGTGCTGTCACCTTCGGTCTCTTCTGTGAAGTGCACAAAATACAGGATGAGGATGGGGCAAACCAAAACTGTGGGAAATATAAATCACATTTTTAGTTTCAGAATATGGATTATGAATTTTGGTGTTTTTAAAATCTTTTCTATAAGTTTGGATATCAGCTTTTCTACTATTGAGAGACTATTTGACCATGCTAATACTTCTAATATGAGACCATTTTTTTCTGTATATGCATTTTTAGGATTAACAAAAGCCAGCATATGTAAAATTCCTATTCTGGAAATAATTTCAACAGTTAACAGAACAGGTTAAGCTTTAGTATTTTGTTCCGTGAGTTTGCAAAACAGTTTTCTTACTACACTATTACTCTTTTGAAAGAATTTTATGCTTTCTACCCCAAAGTGTCAGATTTAGTTCATACAAATCTCACTGTACTACTATAGATAAAGGAACAATAATTTTGATCTTAATATAACGACAGATTTTTGGAGAAGTTTGTTGCTGGTCTAGCTCACATTGATTAAACTCACAGTGAATTTTCTACTACTTTGTGTAATTTCAAGCTAATAGTTACTAGAAATCAGTCTTAGCTGGGAGTGAGCCCACTGTGGTCAGTACTTACTCTCTTTCTGCATTCACTCCTATTGATTCCAGTAATTTAGTTCAGAGATTTTGAATTCCCATGACTACTCCTTGACCTGCTATTGAAGAATAGGGTGGATTTGTCTTGGCAACGCAGAGTTGGAGTTCCTTAAATACTCATTAGCTTTAAGTTTATCCTTGTTTTACTTAGACACACACACGCACATGGAGTCATTTGTTCACTCTTAGCTTACATTTTCTGGATCACATCTACTTATAAAGACATCCTTGCAGAGAGCAAATGCTCATTACTATCTCAGTAATTCCCCACTAAGGTCTAATTGATTGGCTTGTAGTCCCCAAGTCTACATTTGGAGAAGTTTTTATCCTATTAGAATAGCTGGCAAATTGCTTAACTCCCATTGCATGACAGGGAAAACTGTCCTTGATGAAAATGAAATTATTCTGTGACATGCAAAACTGGCTTTAATAGGAGATTTATCTACTATGGTTCTGTGATTCCTTTTGTCTTGGTTTCCCTAGGGGGTTTTTTTGTGTTGGTTATTTTGGGTTTCCCCCACTGAAGGGTAAATTTTTCATGACAATGCTAAGAATTGATAAAATTTAGTAAGCTTGATTTGATATGAAAAAGAGCCAAATCTGTCACTGAACATTTTTCTTAGTGTTAGATAAGTAAAATTCGACTTTAGGCAAAATCAGACACTTGGCCCAAAGTAAAATTTTGCTTCTCTCAGAGGGATTCTTCATCATTTCCACAGTCAGAGTGTGGCTTCTGAGAGAGAGTAAGAAAAGCTGGAAGCATTAAGCCTATGTTTTCATGAAATCAAAAGGAAATTTGAGATAAAATTGGCACAAACCATGATTTTCATTTGAAAGCAGTTGGACTTGGTTTCGATGGTTTTTTCCTATAGCTTCACTAGTCATTTAAATTTCTTATTTGACTAAAGACTCTCGGGGGCATATCGCGATCTCAGTCTGTGCCTGAGATTCCCACTGACAGCAGTGGGAGATCTGTGTGTGAGCCAATGGTGGTTTGTGGCCCGTAGTTATTCTGTGCCTTAAAGGCACAATACATTTCTGCCGCTAAAGATTTCATTTACACATTCGTTGTACATGGGGCTACCCAGTTCTTTCCCATAATAATTCTTCAAATCATGTAGGATGGGAGATTTGCTGCTGTTACAGTGCCCTATTGACCAAATCTGCAGAGTGACTTGGATCTTGGATGCTGAGCTGTCACAGGGCAGAATTGGCCTTTGGGGCTGATGCTGAGTTCATGCTCAGTGAAATGTGTGGGCGAGTGGGATGTGACAGCCACTGCCCCTGTGACCTGAGCTTATTCACACTGAGCTCGGAAGAGTAAGTGTTGTTTAAATCCTGCCAGGGGAAGGAATTTCCACATTAACTCACATGTGGGGTAAAGGGCTTCTGACAGAAGCCTCTGGAGGGTGGGCACCTGTGTCATCAAAAGCTGAACCAGGAATGTCCCTTTCTGAGAAAGCAGACTGGAAAGGGGTTAGTGATGGTTCCTCTTTCACACAGCAGATGAGGAAGGGCTCCTTGGTCAGGATTGTCTATCCTCAGCTCTCATGGGTCAGGACAGGCCCCGTGCTGCTGCAGAGGAATTTTTCATCTTCTCAGGGTAGTCCATGGCTTTTGCAAAGGAGAAAAGAAGTGAGGATGTGCCTATATATTATGAATATTTTCAAGCTTCAAACAACCAGAGAGAGGGAAGGGGGAGACTGATGCAATGACCTAGAGACTGGGGAACTTAAGGGAAATTAGTTATAGTCTGGAATCCCAGCATCCAGTCTCTGCTCCAAGTTCTTCCTATGCATTTTACATTAACTGAGCACTGCAGAAAACGAAATTCAGGTGATATTGCCTGTAACAGTTAGCAGCATCTGCTTTTGCTGATTCACAGGGATTTGACTGATGTGTTTTAAAATTGCTTTGAGGTACCAAAATCCACATGGAGTAGGAACTCAATATTTATTAAACAGAAATTTGTGGCCAGCTTCACATGATGGCTCCTAGCTCTGCAAATAGCATTCAAAACTGCTCTAAAATTACAAATTGACATTTTTATACATGGTGCTGATGTAGGGATAGCCAAACCCATGATATCCCATTCAAATGTCTTGTTTTCATTTGCTTTTAGATCTCCCAGATATTATTTTCAGGGCTAAGCTCTGATACAAACACATTTTAGATCTTAGGCTGAATGGTTTCTACATATTTGCACTTTTTTAGTTGACAATATTGCGAAGTTTAGGTGAAGTTTTTTATCTATTTCTCGAAAGGAAATAAAGGAAAATCTTGGGTTTGTTGGTTCTTGTGGTATTCCCTTTGAAAAAGTTTTCTAGGTTTCATGGAATTCTGATCCTGAGCTGTGTCAGCATTTCCTAAGGGACAGAGTGTTGGAGAACAGTCTGTACTTCAAGCATTCACACTCCTCATTCTGTTTGAAAATAAAGGTGCAAAAACAGGGAGAGGAAGAGAGAGCACTGAAATTAAGGGCAAGAGGAGTTGAAAACTCAAATCATGCCTTTGGACTAATGCATAAAGAGAGCTTTTCTCACTGATGGAAGTGCTAGAGTAGCAAAAAGTAAAACATAAGGCTGGTTTAAGTTTTATCCAGGCCTTGCTTTATCTGTTATATTTTCTGCTATTTCTGTGTGTTTTCACTCTGTCTTAATAAGATAATTTTCAGACCCCAAGTGATGCCTCTATGTACAGCCTTTGGGAAAAAAACAAAACAAACCCAAACTGGTTAATGGGTTTGGCTGTGAAAGTCACAGAGTTATAGAAAACTGGAATATTTATGGACCGACCTGCCAGAGATTTTGGTAAATAATAATGGAAAATTAGAGACAGCAAGGTGGTCTCATATTTGGTACAGAATTAAATCAAGCAACCAGCAGAATTTGTTTAACCTTTCTGCGAAATTGTAATGAATTGCATCAGGCATCAGCAACTCCTCTGCAGACCCTGTGGGGGTTTTTGAGGGTTTTTTAAAGCATAGTTCTAAAAGTTAATGGTGTAGTTTCCTTTAGACAAATACTGTAAATGCCGCTCTTTAAATAAACGACCAACCTGTTTAAAAAACTCCTATAAATTTTCTCTCTCTAATTTAATTACATGAACATTACTGACATATTCTTAGTACTACAAATGAACAGGAATTCCCTTTGCAGAGGGAAATGAGAAGAGGGATCTTTGCATTTGAAATTGTAACTGGGGAATGAGGATGGATGGAAGGAAGCCCTACCAGTTAGTGATTGATTTCTTTTTGGTGCAGCAAAACTTTTATAAGACCATTCCCAGTTCACAGGAGAATCATTATCTGTTAGAACAGTTTCTGCATGCTGGGGGAGCCTGGCTGGAGGCCGGATTTGCTGCCTCTCTGGAGGAAGAAGGGGAGATGCTGACCCACCCCTGAGCAGAAAGCCATTCAGCCATTCTGTCTGTTCTTTGGGAGAAGAGGCCAGGTGCTGAATTATCTGGACTTCTGTTGCTTTTGAGCTGGAAAATGGAATGCTGCAAACCCTCTGAGAAGTTCTGGGAAGCTTTTGGGAGCTCTCAAGTCTGAATCACTGTAAATCTTGTGCTCTGCAGTTTACCAGAGCAGCACTTTGAAATAACTGTTTCAGAAGAACGTCAATGTTTCTGATCTGTCTGCAAGTTTTTGCACCATTCCTGTCCTTCTTGACACTGCTTCTTTACTTCTAATGATCATCCTCTGGAGCTTGGGAACAGTGGTGAAGTCCAAACACTGAGTAGAGAGCCCTAAGGAGAGCTCCACTGCAGGTAAAATATACTTGGAAAGGCCAAACCCAAAACTAAGGCAGAATCAAAGGGTGGGAATCATAGAATTGTTTGGGTTGAAATGGACCTTAAAGATCATCAAGTTCCAACCCCAATTCTGTGACCAGGGTTATCTTACACTAGACCAAATTGCTCAAAGCCCCAACCAACCCAGCCTTGAGCACATCCATGGATGGGGCATCCATAGCTTCTCTGGGCAACCTGTTCAGTGCCTCACCCCCCTCAACATAAGGAATGTGTTCCTTATATCTAATCTGAATCTTCCTATTTAGTTTAAAACTGTTACCCACTTGCCCTGGTAAAAAAATCTCTGTCTTCCTTATAAGTACTCACCAGGTACTGAAAGGACACAATAAGTTCTCCCTTCTTCTGACAAAGAAACCCAATTCTGTCAGCCTGTCTTTATAGGAGAGGTGTTCCAGCCCTCTGATTGTTAGCCTATGACTGTACCTCTGACTGAGGCATTTCTTGAGCCTCTTTTGGGGAACTGATGAGATTTTAGTACACATTAATCCATTGCTTCTCATAAACATCCAGCCTAGTGCTGGGGGTATGATTTTTGACTGCTGCTTGGCTGCTTTCAGGTGATACTCTTACAAATGGCAGCCTAAAACGAGTCTGTTCCAATAAAGGATTTGTATTTCTTTGACTGTGACATATCCAGCCTCTTCCAGCCTGCAGACAGGGCAATAGGAGACTTGTTAGCCTTTCACTCTGGCCCAGAGTAGAGTGCACTGTATCTGTGGCACCCAGCACAGCCCAGATTAAACCCAGGAACAATGAGTGTGTCTTGAAAAAGTCTGTTTACAGACATTTGAAGTGAAAGTCACCACTCATGTAACATAAAGCTTGGCCCTGAGATGTTCTTTGTTCAAACCTTTCATCTTGTTAAAAGACAGTTGGAGTAGTTACTTTTTTCTGCTGGACAGTTGATTGCACTGATTTAAAGCCCAATGGATGACACGATAGACATGCAAATGGAGCAAGAGATGGGGATAAAACAGGGTCTCTTAGAAAGCAACTTGGTTTTGTCTGTTCAGGACACTAAATGTTATTCATTGAGTATACCCCTGTAGCCACAGGTACTGTGTATTGCAGTCACTTTTATGACTGTACTCAGAGATGGTTAGAATTGTGCTTCTGTAATGAATGAGAGTCTTCAGTGCTTTAAAAATATACACATTATTAGGGAAGCTAGAAAGTTTTACACTTACTTTTATTCTCTGCAATCACTGCCTGAATGAGTTCAGTTTAATGAGAAATTGATATTGTACTAGTCCAAATATATTTTAAAAAACCCTGAAGTCATCCTGAGTTCAAGTCAACTCTGATTTTTCCCTGTAGAAGACTGATGAAAGGCAATGACATCAGCCTTGATAATAGCCCTTCCTTTAGCTTATTGTTAATGATCACCATCGAATCAAATGCAGACTTGGTGGAATTCCAAGGACTTAAACAGAGCTGCACCAGTGATAAATTTTGCCCAGTTTAGATACCAGGAATATAAACATTGAGGCCCATGTCATGCCCAATGAGCCACTTACTGCACTAACAGATGCTTGTTCTTAGGAATTTAGTGATTTGTTGGGAATTTAGTAACTCTGTCTTTCCCTCTTAGAAACATTTGCACAAATTTGCACATTTTAATAACTTCCCTCAGCAAGAGTAGTTCATCTGTATCATGACTTTTTTTACCTCCTCTTCAGTGTTTTGCCTATGTCAAGAGAAATCCACATTTTGCAGGAATTATCACCATGCTAAGTACATATTGTAGAAGGAACTTCCTGCTGGGACACATCTGTTGACTTGATAAAAAAGCAGATACACAGTAATACCTATTCTACTGCAGCATGCTGTAAGAAGGTTACACAATTAACACAGTCTAATTAGTTGTATTTTACTCATGATATTTTATCATAAACATAAAACTGCCTAAACTTGTGGAAAGCTTACTACAGGAGCATCCTTGGAACAAAAAAACCCATTTTTTTTTAATTTGTCTTCGTCCTTTACCTGTTTTACAATGCAGAGAATATGCTTCCTTGGTAATTTAAAAGCATGGTTAGGTTCATCAGATAGAATTGTTTTTTATGGTGTTATTGCTCTAGTTCCACTGGTTATTATCACCTGAATATATTCCTTTTTAGTTACATTAATACTTGCTAGAAATTGAAGATGAATCAGATGAACTCCACAAGCAGCTATTATTTACAGTTTGAAATTAGGAGGAATTGTTTGGGAGAATGGTTATTCTATAGCTGAAGTCTGTATTGCAGTACAGGAATGGAATGTGTCAAGCTAAAGGATCCTGAACTCTGGAATTTCCTTGTCTAAGAATTCTTCACTTTATGATATTCACATTTTAGAAGTCATGGGTGGGAAGGGAAAATTTTTTTGGCTTGTACTAGTGAATTGGGGTTGAACAGTTTTATTGTTTCAATATAGAATTTACAATACTCCCAGCTCCAAGTTCCTTTTGTTGTAATTTTGTTTGCTGTAGTGCTCAGCTCTTCAAGTCTTTGTGTCTATTTGATGACAGTGCACTAATTAAACAAAAGAATCATCAAGGTTACAATGAGAAAGCAAAACTTTCAGTAAATTAAGGTGCTTACATACTGACCACAACTTACAAGTAGATTTCAAGCAGGCCTGAGTCACACCTGCATATTAAATAATTATCTACATGAATTAGCAATTACTGAAACTATTTGACAGTAGTGCTTTGGATAAGGAAAAGGAATGCTGAGAACAACAGTAGATAGGTTCTTTATATATCTTAATTGACAAACATTTTTGGAGTTCAATAACTTTTCAGAAAAAACTCCTTTCAGTTGATTTTGTGCTCTGTTTTATAAGCTGTTTAAGTTTACAACTTCTGAATATTTTTTTTATTTTGAATAATTGCTAAGTTTTGTTTTTTTAAACAAATGACGTGGATTTCATATTTGACAAAATAAATGCGTAGCTGTTAGAGTATTTTTGAGAACTAAATGTCATTATTATGCTTTTCCCTTTTCCCCCTTTTTTTTTTGTAACACCATCTGTTTAGTAAACATCAAAATGGATTGATATGAAGCTTAAAAAGTTCATAACAACAACAAAATAATGCATGACAGATTATATAAGAAGTCATTAAGATGGCCTATAAAAGGACAACCATCTGTAGCACTAAAATAATCTTTCTATTGAAGACAGTAATAACTCTCTAAGTTGATGACAATTTTGGATTTACAGCATAAATAGTAATCACGTGAACCAAATAATTGGAATGTATTTTTTTGTAATTAATGAACTCTTCCCCCCCCCCCCCCATTACTGTTGTGAAGAAGCAGAATTAATACAAAATACACGTGTGCTTAATAATGATTTGTATATTTTCTCCCAAGCTCACAAGCAGCAATTATAAGTTCATGAAATATATGTAACTCTAAGTCTGAAGAAACTAAGTTTATGTTTATGGAAAAGTTTCTGATCTCCTATGTCACTCTGAAAATCTTGGCAGTAGGGAAGAAGAGTGGAAAATGCTGAGGATGCAACTTCAGTAAAGATTCAGATGCACATAGATCCCCTCTTGGAGAGGGCAGTGGGTGTTTTCTGAACAGAGAACAGCCAGCAGATGTCCCAGGAGGAGAATATCTGTGAATTATTTTAATTACAAAGGTACCTGTTCATAATGGTTTGATTTTTTTGACCTGTTCAAGGGCATGTTATAGGGAAATGTCTACTTTTAGTTGCACACATCCTCTGCCTGGAACCAGCAACCGCCTTTTTCACACCAGGATGCCGTGGTCACCTCTGATGATTTGTGTCTTGCTGGAGGTCTCCACCCTCTAACAGATTGATCCTGTTGGGAGTTGATTTAATTCCTTGTACATGAAAATTTATGTTCTTGGACTTAAAACAACCCTGTAATTCACTTTCAATGCAAAAAGGAATCCACTGAATAGAAAGCATTACCTTTACTTCTTTTATTAGGCATATAGTTAAAGCTTTTAATCTCCAAAGTACTTTAAAAATGCTAATTAACCTTCACAAAATTTCCCTCCCCTTAATGGTAGGTGGCACACGAATGACTCCCTGCAACATTATAATCCAGCCATTTCAGTAATTAGTTTTGAAGTACAGCACATGAACTAATTAGAAAATTGTGCAACTACCAGGCACCTGTTGGCCACAAATGCCTGGGAACTATCAAAAAATGTCACATACTTTCAAGTGATGCTGTACCTCATGGAGTAATTAATTTTTTGTGTGCCTCAGGATGGGTCTCTGGGAGTCAGCAATACAGAATCTTTCCTCCTTTCCTGCCAGAGATGCAGCAGTCTCCATGCCCAGGAAGGAGAGATACTGAGCTGTCAAAGGAAGGTCCAGCTTAGGGTGACAAAAGGCTTCTCCCACAGTCCTTTGTGACTATATGTTAATTTACCCCAGTTCTGTTCTCCCCATTGGCTCAGACCGCCCCTGTTTTCCTAATCTGGTTATCTCCTGGAATGTTCTCCCCTCTGCTGATCCCCACTGGCCCCAGTTTGCTCATTGCTTCACCCCTGTTATCCCAGGTTCTCCCAGTTGGCTGCCCCTCCTCTGCACCACTTTCACCTGTTCCCATTGGACCCTAACCTGAGATCCATCTCCTCTGTCCCAGACTTAAACCCAGACCCTGAGCTGATCCTTGTCTTCATCCCTGGACTCCTCTGAGCATGGCAGAATAAACCTCCTCCTCAGAACCCCATGCAAAGACCATTTCCACTTTGTCATGGAGGGTTACACGCGTGTGAGTGACTATGTGCGTGTGCCTGTGCCCAGAGCAGCTTCCAGAAGGAAACACTTCCCAAAGGTCACGGCACCACTGCCTCTCACTGACCTGCTAGCACCAGTCTGAGACACTTCCCAGCCCCCAGTAGGGTCTCTTGGACTGTCTCTGGGTGCTGAAGAGCTCTGAGGACCCTGGAGGGCTGTGCCAAGAAGCACCACGTTTTATTAATTGTGTGTATTGTGCTCATGCAGGGCTGTGGCCAGGAGCCTTTCCTGACTGGGGGCAGAACAGGCTGCATGGTGTCACTGAGCAGGGGGGGCAGACCACCCCCCAATTTTCAAGCAGAGTCTAAACCCATCCCAAAGCATGTGGAATAGGAAGCTTGGCCAGGTGCTTCAGTTTTCTCTCCTGTGAGGGAGGTTTTACATTCCTGGTTGTTCCATGTTGAGTGCTTTTAGCCTGTAAAATTCTTTTTCTTCTTCATTCTCAACTGTAAAGCAGAAATGAAACTTCTGACGAATATTGAGTACTTGGAGTGTGCGTTACCTCTCTATGTAAGTGTTTGCTATGAAAAACACTTCACCCTGTCCATTCTTGCTGCTGGGTTTGCTCTTCTGAAATAAAGTTCCTTGGTGTTTCTCAAAGCTTGCTTTGCTGCCAAACAACAGAGCTCTAATTTCAGTTCAGAAGTCTGAATTGAATAAGCAATAGCCATGTTTCAGTGACATAAATTTAATTAAAGAAAACTATCTCCAGCCAGACAGTTTTTGCCCTAGAAGAGGGAGCAAGCAAACCTGGATTCATTTGGGGGTCAGAGCTCTCAAGGACAACAATCTGCTGCTTTGTGCTTTTCTT
The DNA here is from genome assembly GCA_018697195.1 of Certhia americana. Lineage (NCBI taxonomy): Eukaryota > Metazoa > Chordata > Aves > Passeriformes > Certhiidae > Certhia > Certhia americana. The sequence continues at coordinate 12,834,478 of CM031868.1, read as the reverse complement.
GTTTTCTGTTCAATGCACAGCCAAGCAAAACAGCCTGGAAGTGGAAATCAAGCATTTCACTTCTGGTTTGCTGCAGTGGCACAGTCCTCGTGTCTCACTGACACTTCCAGTGCTGGTGATGCTCTGATTTTTAATAGCATGTAAGACAAACTCTGTTGCTCAGATAAGCACAGCTGAATTCAAGTTACTTCCCATAGTAGGGTAATGAAGTTGGTTGCCTTTATCCATGTTATGGTATTGTGTGCAGCCTAGGATAAATCCATTTGTGGCATGGGTTGTGACAGGTGGGAATGTCCTATCACTGTTTTTTGTCTGATTTGAAGAAGTTTAACAAGTTCCTCTGATATTCTGGCCTTTGAAGATGTATCTTATTTCTTCCATTTTAGATTTAAACAGCTTTGTGTGATGATGATTGTAATTGCTGTGTCAGTTTTCCATAAGTCAGCATCCAGCTGCACATTGTGTACAACAATCACTTCCAACATTTTGGCATTTCCCTTTTCTCTGCTGCCCAAACATCTCTCCAAAACTCAGTGGCAAAACCCCATAAACAATATTATTTCACACTAAAACCAAAATCATTGCTTCTATTGAAGATAGGACTAAACTAGGTCATTATCCAGAACTTGTCATGTCAACTTTCAACAAATTTCTTCAGTTGTTTTCCAAGATAAAATAATTTGACTAGTTTTGTGCATTGATGCCTAGCTGTGGACTTCGTATCCTTTCAGGCATATGCTGAATCTGTTATTTAATTTTTTAATTCTTTGAAAATTTTGTTAATATTTTTTTTTAGTGAGGGGAGAGTCCCCATTCTTCTATGCTGGAAGAATTATGTTGGAGCCAATTTGTGTAGAAAGCTTTTGTTGTCCTGAAGTTCATTACTTCACATCACAATCAGGCCATTCCTCTGCCTTCCAGGATGTCTCCAGCAGAAGTTACTGGGTTCCAGGAGCTTCCCAAACTGACCAAATCAGCCTGCCTGGAGCAGTCCTTACTCTGAGGATAGAAGGGTTTGCTGTTGTTGTCTGGTGTGGGTTTTTCTCAATTACAGTGATTTTCTTTTCTTCAGATGGTGATTTTTCTATCTGTGAGGATTGAGGTTTCCTGTAGATTTTACATAAACTCAATACAACATTAAGCCTTTGAAATCTAATATTTCTGTGCTTTTACTTTCCACACCTTCAAGGGAAAGAACAATTTTTTGCAAGAAAATCACAGAGACTCTCATGTGTATTCCCTTTAATCATTTGCACTCAACCTTCTTCCTCAAATTAATCCTGTCCTCATCCCCAACAACTAAGAATGAAAATAAATATTGAAGATAGAACTTTTTAAAAACGTGAAATTGTATTTGCTCCCATACAGCTGTGTTTATCCACATTTGGTTTTTTATATAAAGCTGAGTGCTTCCAAGGTTTTGTTGACCTCAGTGTAAGAGTTCTTGTTGATCAGTACTTTTGAAAATACAAATTTTTCTCTAAGTAAGCATTAGAGATATATATTAGACTAACATATACTAAAATAACTAAGTAATTTCTTTATCTTTTCAGTACCAATAATTAGCTATGGAGCATATTAGAGATGTGTCACAACAATAAAAGTATTTTTTATTTTTTTTCCTACTTGTGTAGTAACCATAATTTTTAATTCTCACCTGCTGTGGCTGCAATAATTTAATATTGTTGAATTGTGGTTGACTGAAACTGTAAACTTTAGCATAGAATTTAGTACTTTAATATTATTAATGAATTCAGTATTGGATTTTCTAAGCACTCACTGGATGAATGAAGCAATAAATTAGGAGCTGTTTAGTTCTTCAGCACTGGCTTTGCAGGGGGTTCACTGGACGTGATTTTATGGAAAAAGGTTCCAGAACCATTAAGGGGCATTTTTCCCTTTCTTGTTTCTCCTTTTCCTTAGAGAATCTGAATTCTTTAGGGTGTTGGTCAAAGAGGGCAGGATGATAGCAGTGGCTGTTCCTTAGGAAAGTTAAAGAATGTGAGAAGTTCTAAAAGCTGCAGGAACTGCTGTTAATTCAGGATATGAGTTATAGTCCCCTTACTACCTCATTTTGGTTGCCCAGGGAAAGCTGGAGGTTTTCAGTCATGCCTGAGTTTCAGTAATGATTGTGATAGGAAAGACTTTGAAATTTCTTTCATTGTATTTATAGGCTTGATCCACCTAGTATTTAATGGATATTTGCCTGTTTAAGAAGTTTTTCAGAGTGACTACTGCAGTAAAAAATAGTGCATTTGGTTTTGTGAGAATCTGCATCCTATCAAAGTGATATACACCTTTCTTGATAAGCTCATCTGATTTCTAAACTCACATCATCCATAGAAGAATTTATACAATACTGGTGGGTTTTGTTTATGATAATACTTGGTAAAATACTTCCTTAAGTATTCACTGCACAAAAACAGACACAGTGCTTGGTGGTACCTGCAGACAGCACTAATCCTCTCATCTCAGGGCATACTCAGACATTTCTAATTCTGTGTGATGTGTGATTGCCACCAGCTTCTCACAGCTAACTGGGGAGCAGGATTGTAGGGACTTTGGGTAAGGTAGATCGTGAAAGTTCAAGAGCAAAATTTGGCTGATTCATGTGTGATGAGTAATTCTCTAGCATTTGTCATCACAAGTAAAGGTTACAGGTGTCTCTTATTAATTCACAGTCTGTATTATATTTGCAATATGAAGCTTATTAAATTTTAGCTTATCATTTGGGTGACAGGTAAATTAATATAAAAAATATTAATTTTTTCACCTGCAATAAGCCTATAACTAATTAACAAATCTATGACTTGCCTCAAGTGTTTCTCATGGTGTTTTGCAGTCTGAGAGTTCCTTTGTCAAATGTGTCCAGTCCTTGCTTTGGCAGAGGTGAGCACGGAGGTCGCTGTGCCACGTGTTACACACTGGCCTGGATTTGCTTACTCCAGAAACTGACATTTGTGCAAATATGCAGGTGCTGACACTCCACACATTCTTGAGAACTTTATTTATTTTCTTTCATAGTGCTGTTAATCAGAAAAAGAGATTAATCTGCATTAGCCTCAGGGCAGACTCAGTGAAAATGACACAATCAAACTGGGTCACTCTCCTGTTTTATCTCCTTTGTGGTTTATTTATGCAGAGGCCCTGGGGTATTCCTGCACAGGCTGAGGCCCCAGTTGCACCCAGGAGTTGTCCTGAGACCAGGAACACCAGCTCTGAAGCCTCGGGCAGCTGCAGGCAAAGCTGGGTGTGCTGAGCAGGGCTTTCCTTGCCCCAGGCAGGAGCTGCCCTCACCCACAGCATCTCCTGGCCAACACTTGTATCATGTGGTGGCACTTGTATCATTCTCTTCTTGGCTAAGACATGTTCAGTTCTTGGCTGATTTTTTTTTTCTTCCTTTTTTTGTAATACTCAAAGCCCAAAAAAACACTTAGTAATTTATTCTCACCTTTTTTTCCTTCATTGTCCTTTAGCTTAATGGTTCTTGCCTCCTTTGGTCATTTTCTATCTCATGTCAATCCCTTATGGAAGAGATATTTCAACAGCTGAGTTTTCTTTGTCAGCTCCTATTCTGGTACACTGAACAAGTCTGAGTTTTCCAATAATGAGATGTATTGAATAAACACTTAAGGATACAGCAATAAATTTAAAAGTGGACATTGCCTTTCTCTAGTCCAGTTTATATTATCTTGCATATATGTTGGTAAGTCACTTAGATTTACTTAAGTACAATGTAAAATGCTATAACCTCTTCCCTTGCTGCTTCCCTAAAATATAGATATAATATTTCTTATTTGATTAAGCAGGTATTTGGCTAAGATAAAAATGGAAGCACAACTTTCCAGACTGTGGAAGTTTTTCAAGCTTCTACACTGGTTTGAGAAGCTGGTCATAGAAGATAACTTGGGATCAGCCTAAGTTGTTTTTCCCTTGGTTTTGGCTGAGTTCTTAGAATTTTTTTTCGTCTCTTAGAAGAAAGTAAATGGTCAGGCTCCCAGGTATCTCAGATCTGATCCAAGCTACCCATCGCAAGAACACATTGACATCCTATTAACTGCTGTTGCTTATCATGGTGTATAGTGAATGCTCATCTGCCCAAGGAGTGTTAAGTACTGTGTAAGGCTGCAAGATTCAGGGGTGATGGAGGGAGGTTTTGGTTTATTTTTTAATTTTTTTTTTGAGACAGAATGGGACTAAGGAATATGATAGGTGTCTTTAAAACCTGACAATATTTTAACAGACTAGAAGCAAAGCCTGTTTAAACTTTCCCTTCTGCTTTTGCATAAATCTGACAATTTTTGGAGTTGAGCACCTTTTCCAACTAGGTCTGATTCTAGACTGCTAAAAGAGAGTTTTGTAATAGGAATTGAGGTCAACTTTGACTCGGGAGCTGCTACTTCCTTTCCATAATGTTCTTTTCTCACTCCTTCAGTTTACTCTTTATTAAATCATTCTCTCATGCTGCTTGTTTTAGGCAGGCACAGTTGTGTAACTGCTGGCCCGTAACAAAAAATTTGTGGCACAGGTGGTTTGGGGAGTGCAGGAGCTCCTCTCAGGCCATCAGCTGATCAGTGCTTTGATGTCTGGAAGACAGATTTCTTAATTTCATTAGATAGACGGTGGTCCAGAAAATTAAATGTGCTGATAATTCTAAGCATCTAGTTATAGGCTGGTTGTTAATCCTTTTAATTTTCTGACAGCAATGTTTGTTCACATTTTTTAGAACTTAAAGAGTCAGAAAAACAATGAAAATCAGGTAGAGCATTTAATATGTAATTAAATGAGGTCAGTTATTATGCTAATATTCTAATTTTCTTTTCTCTCTGGTTAGGGTAAATTTTGTTCAAAAATCATTACCAACACTTTTCTTTTTTTTTAGAGAGGAGTATATTAAAATGGAGTGGGTTTTATCTACTTTTGGGCTTTGTCCTTCTCCAAGATTTTTCTGATATAACTCCGCTTTGGTTAAATTTATCCAGTATTTCAGTATTGGCCTTTCACCTTTGTGCTTTAACAAGCCTATTTTCCCTGTGATTCTGTATTCTGCTTTTCTGATAATAGCTGTTGCAGTAAATGAGTATCATTCTCAGGAACCTTCACTCATGTTTCTTTCACTGAATTTACCATAAGGCAAACTTATGATTCCCCAGCTGTCACAGCAGCATAGTCCTTACAACCTTTGCCTGGTGTACTGGAAATGCTTTTATTTCACCATGGAACCCTGTGAGCATAAGGATGCTCTTTGATTCTGCAATAGTGTGGGGAGTCTTTTTTGATTGTGTTTTTTTTGTTGTTGTTACTGTTGTTGTTTTTATTTGTTTTTTTTAAATACACAGTGTGGGGGGGGGGGGGTGACAATGTCTGTAGTTTTGTGTCTTTAGTCTAGGGAGCTCATAACCTTACCTCTACTGTGCTTTGTATACTGAACTTCTGCCTTCCCTGTGTTCAGGCACATTCTCCTTAGCCCAGCATGCTGACCCCAGGTCTGAGAACCCTTGATTCAAAACTAGTTGCCACTTTTGCTTTGTTGCATGAACAGCAGTCTTTAAGCTTCATGCCCTTCTTTCTTTATGGTGCACTATGTTTGTAAACATGTTTCTTAACTTACTTCAAAACATGTTTGTTCTGCCTCATTTATTTGCAGATAACTTACTGTCTCTTGGATCTTTAGCTTCTTGTTCTAATGATTGCTTTGAAATATTATTTTAATGAACCTATGTAACACATCATTGTATTCTTTTTTTTGTGGTCGGACTGCTAATGATACCCATCCATTAAGTAAATGGTTTTGTAAGCAATACAAATGTAATAAATAAAGTTAGTCGGCTCTTTTTTACCACTTCTGTGCTGATAGGCATACCACATGCTGGGGAGGTAATGTTTCATGACCAGAATATTTCAGGCTCTAGGCAGCCTGCGAATCTTTGTGTTTAGGTTCAGTCAAAGAGCTTCAGAGAACTTCCTGAGCTATGATTTATAAGCACTAGAGTTTATAAGTTTGAATCTGGTTGCAGTGTCCCTTGGGAGGTGATCCTGAAGGGCAGAGAAGTCCAGGAAGATTAGACATTGTTTAGGAGAGAAATCTTGGATGCACAAGATCAGGCTGTTCCCATGTGCTGGAAGAGGAGCCAGCAGGGAATAAGACCAGCCTGGCTGAACTGAGAGCTTTGGCTGGAACTCAGGAAAAAAAAGAGAGTTTATGAATGTTGGAAAAAGGAGCAAACAATGCAGGAGGTATACAAGAGTGTCAGGAGTTTATACAGGGAGAAAATTCAAAAGTTCAAAGCCCAGCTAGAACTTAATTAGGTTTCTGCCTTAAAAGGCAATAAAAATATTTCTATAAATATGTTAGCAGCTGAAGGAGGCTCTGAGAGAATCCCCATCCTTTATTGGATGGGAGACAAAGCATAATGACAAAGTGTGAGGAAAAGGCTGAAATGCTGAGTGCTGCCTTTGCTGCAGTCTTTGAGTGACACTGATTGTCCTGTGGGTACCCAGCCCCCCGAGCTGGAAGGCTGGAACAGGGAGTAGAATGAAGCCCCCTTAACTCAAGGTCCTGCTCCCTGCAGCACTTGGACACACACAGCTCTGTGGGGCCAGATGGGATCCACCCGAAGGATCTGCTGGAAGTGCCCAGAGCCACTTTCCATCAATTACCAGCAGTCCAGGCTAACTGGGGAGGTCCCAATCGACTGGAAGTTGGCAAACATCACACCCATCTACAAGCAGGACTGGAAGGAGGATCCAGGGAACTGTCAACCTGATCTTGATGCTGGGAAAAGTGATGGAGCAGATCATCTTGAGTGCCATCAAGTGGCATGTGCAGGACAGCCAGGGATGAGGCCCAGCCAGGGTGGGTTTAGGAAAGGCAGGAACTGCTCGACCCACCTGATCTCCTCCTGAGCAGGGTGAGCTGCTCAGTGGGTGAGGGAAAGGCTGTGGATGTGTCTACCTACCTTATATAAATGGCTATAAATAACATAATTTCTTTAACCAACAAGGGTTAGCATTATGACAAGCTATCCATTATTTTTAATATTTCTAACATGAGCACTTAGAGTGATAACTTAAGGTGGGTAGCAGGGGTGAATGTTTAGAATAAAGCCATTGCCCCTGCCATCCTAAATGAGGAATTTTCTAAATGAGAAGAGGTGTTTCCTTTGAATTCTTGAGAGATCAATAACAAATGTCACTGTAAAACTTCTAAGGATGTGCCAACAGCATAAAAAAATCAAGCTGCTTATAAGTTATAAATGAGACCTTTGCTTGAACTACTAGAGATGATTCCCTAATGAGATTCATGTCACTTGATTTATTTTTTAATATATTTTAATTCTCTAAGGATATCAAAAATCTGCAAATTACAGTTCTGGAATGTAATCAGACTTAGTCATGAGAAGGCAAGGTTTAACCACGCATATGGAAATGACATAATATTTTACCAGGTAATAATAACTGGATAATTTAGGTTGAAAAGATGGGTCAGAAGTCCTCTTTGGAATGTTATTAATTCACTGAAGAAATGAGAGTTACTATAAAAATTGTTACTTTATCTCTGTTGGAGAAAATAGTGCCTGTGCACTACTTTCAGTGGTTCAGTAAGGCAAGCAAGAGTTCACTTCCCCTAAGATTTTGAAGGCACCTGCTACTAAAGATGAAAACTGACTTTACTAATGTTTTATAAGGTCTTCTACAATCACTATTAATTTTGGAGCAGGTGTAGGGCAAGCATTGACAGCAAGAACGCTCCTACTGCCCCAGCTCTTTTTTTTTTTTTTTTAATACCATTTTAACATGATTGCCCCAGGCATTCATTCAGAGAAAGCATAAGGGTGATGAAAAATGGCAATTTTCATGTCTTCCACACATTAGGATGGTTTGGGAAAATTATCCCATCTTCTAAAAGCCCCACCATCATGACTTGCACAGAAGATTAGGGTTTGCTTTGATTGAATGGCATTTTTCTTAGGTTTTGACTGTTCTGAACTCTAGTGTCTTCTTGACTGGCAATTGAAATTCAGAGCAGGCTGCAAATTCTGGGTTAACGTTTTTGACTTGTAGAAACTTTATTTTTTTTCAAACATCCTTCACAATGCACTTAATAAAACCAAATACAAATTCAGGTGACATTTCAGGTTGATGCAAATAAGATTGAAATGTTATCCTAAAACTTCTGCATTTTGGTGAAGAGAAATTAAGGTGAAGTTAGAAAGTTAAAACAGACTTGATTGTTTTCTTGTGTACTGCATGGAGGTGTTAGGTCCTGGGCGTATCCTGAATGAAAAAAATCATTCAGGATTTTATCCATGATACAAAGATACAGATTTAAGTACACAATGCAGAAGTTTTGGCTTGGTTAGGAGATGCTTGGTCTCTGAATTGACTCTTCTGAACCTCTGAATCCCTAAGTTCTTTTTTTTTGCAATCCGTGAAACTCAGATTTTTATTTATTTATGTCTAAATACAATACATCCTACAGTTTCAAAGATACTATCCCAGGAGATGCATTAATAATGGAGACATGTCCTACTCTCCAGACATCAGATTCAAACATCTCAGGAAGGAAAAAAACCCCTGAAACAACTGGGAAATACTAAGAGGCTTCTGAGGACTTTTTGCCTTGAGTTTTAGAATGGCCATGTTTTTCTGATTCAGTTCAAAGCTACTAACTTAGAATTGCCATCAGTATAGGGATGTGTGCAGAAAAACTTGGTGTTTGCTGATAAACTGGAATTGATGGTTAAAGGACAAAATATGCACTTCTTTGAGGACCTTTCTTAAATGACAGTTAATTACTCCTTTAAGGATTTTGTGGTCTTTCCCTCCAGAGAAATGCTGAACTACTTAACAGTAATTTGAAGTTGGCAGACCATGGACACTTTCCAGTCTGCCCTTCTTCTGCTGGCTGGCTTTTTTTGGAGCATTGCAGTTTTCCCATTTGGAAGTGAAGTGGGAAATGTTGTCCTTTAAATTTTAGCTGTCGTGTCAAATTAGGTCAGACTTTACAGCGTGCCATAGCACAGAGTGATGCAGCATGTTATGAACAGAGCCTGCTAAACGTGTGTGCCTTCTATTGCCAGTTGTACATTATTTGAGAATGAAGTGACTTTACTCTTATAAATCTTCATTGGATTCATAGCTCTCCTGAAAAGATGAATAGTGGGAATTACTGGGTCCTGCAATGTTGCAAATCACTTGTGTTGTTTGACTGTTCTGTTGAAAAATCTATTGCAGTCAACAGCTCCAGTTTTCTGGAGGGTGGAGGTCTGTGCAGAGCACTGAATCACTTAATAAAATAATTTCCGTGCAGGGAAGTTAAGCATAACACAGTTTGAAGCCCCAGAGATCTTGCAGGTGGCTTTACTGATTTACTGGTCTACAGAAATGATTGAATTGCTATCAAAAAGGTGAAGAAAAGGTAGGCTTTGTTCTTGCATGTAAGCAGAAGATTGTGAAGGAGAACTCCACCCATTAGAAAAACTGAGCTATTCTATTACCAGTCCCTTAAACCAATGTGTTAAACATGCTGGCAAGAGAAAGCCATGATAATGCACTTTTTAGGCTGCTGGTTCTGTTACTGGAAAAGTCATTCCCTGTGTCAAAGAAATTCATGGGTGAAAAAAAAATTAAAAATACATCCTGTTCCACCTTCCCTTAAGCAGTAATAAGATGAGAAAAATGGATTGATGTGCATTTTCTAGAATTATTTTTGGCCTGATTCTCCACTACCCTGGATATGAATTGAAGGGTGAAACCCATATCCAGAAAAAGTACCAAGTGGAATAATTTTCTTCGGGTACAATTCCGTGGTGGAGGTCTTCTCTTAGATACAGAAAATCAGTCTGATATCACAGTACTGTCTGTACCTGCTGGGATTCTTTTTTATTTTCCCTACATTGTGCCAGGTGTGACATTGTCACAGGTGTTTCCTGCCACCACTGGCTGATCAGGAATTGCATAGTGCAGGTGAGAGCAGCTCAATACAGGGATGCAGAGAAATGCCAAGGCCAATGGAAGAGCATTGGTTAGGCTGATTCCTGGTGCTCGTGGTGTGCTCAAAATAGGGAGTGTGTAACAACAGGTGTCATTAAAAAGCTGATGAATGAGAGATTGCACTTCAGTGTTCCTGGCCTGCCGTGGGGGACAATGACCCAGCCACAGGCACTCCTTATCTTGTGTCAGGCAAAAACAGCGCAAAGCTCTGGATTAAGCTCCTTGAGGTGCCAGTGAAAACTGAGAGCTTGCCTGCTTGTTTACCGTGGTAGTTTAGATAAATTTGAAAGATAGCCTGACAGGCTTCAGAATAAGAGCAGATAAAGAAGTTCTGGCTAACAGCCTCTCTATCACTTAATACTCTGATAAACCAGCAACACTGACTTTCACGGCTGTAGGTGAGGCTGCTGAGTGCATAATGGCTGCTGTGTTTATTTGGCAACAAGAAACACTTTGCTCTCCTTTAGCGAGCCACCTGCTGCTAGAGGCTTAGCTGTCTCTTTCTCTAATACGTCCATGGCAATTCTATACCTCAAAAAGGCTGTTATGACTGTTAAAGAGAAATGGAAATGTGTGCATATGAACCAAACAAGCCTATGTGCACACACACGTTATAGATGTTTATCATTCTACACCATGGAATAAGGAACTGTAAAATATACTGCTTTTAAATTTGTTTTTCCAATTTGGTCTTAGTTTCTCTGCATTCCTCTTTAAAAAGGAATGTTAAAGAAACTAACCATGGAAATGTATATTGTTATTTATACCATGATGAAATGTAATGGTCCAAACCAAGTATTTGAAATTCATTACATTTAAGTATCTGGAAGGAGATGATCCCCTGCTCTGAAAATCATCCCATCTGAAAGGGCAACGTCCTTGAATGACTGAGAGCAAAAGACCTAAGATCTAAAGGGTCAACAGAGTTGGTCAAGGTTAAAGATCAGCCTCAAGACCTTCATGGCTTAAGTGAAAAGAAAATAATTCTCCCAATAATAGTGAATTTCTTTGATATGCATGCAAATCAGGAGAATTAGAAGGGACATTTGGTTGAACTTGATTCATTTGGATCAAGATATGCTTGCTTCCCAGTTACTGTTTCCATTGAATTTTCAGCTGTTTCCTCAGAGTGAAGAGCCTTCAGGGTAGTCCTCAGAGCTCCCTTCTGCCAGGAAACTACTGAGTGCTGGCAGCTGCATGACAACAACCATGAGTTTCCTTTGGCAGCTTTGTGATTTTAGCCTTTAGCACCTCCTGCGTGCAGGTGATACTGGTATTAGATGTGTTTTCTCTGTGTGTGCAAAATGTGTGGCTGGGACTTGAACAACATTGCTCAGCACATTCACCACAAGCAATTCCCTTGAGCTGTCCTTTGACAAGACCTGACAGGTAGGGAGGATCAATGGGCTGGGAAGATAACAGCAGGTTAGTTTAGCCTGCTAGGAGCTTTCCATTTTTTTCCTTGGCCAAAAAGAGATGGCTAAAGATTCCCAGCATTTCTCCCTCTGATGCTTCCAAGGACACTCACTCCATTTTGTAATTTTATATACTAATATATTCCTTAATAGATTCACAGATGAACAAGTAAATAATTCAGCATTGTTGTGTTTGTGGAACCACAGCTGCTTAAGAGGGATGTTTCTAAGTCCAGTAAGTCAAAACCAAAAGATTTTGAAATAATAGCCATGCTTGAACTGAAATTAAAATATTTGCATGACAAATCATGCAAGAAGCATAATCCAGCTGTTTTGATCATGCTTGCTGTGACTGATTGACGGAGTACCACTCTGTGGGGGTTTTTTGTTTGTTTGTTTGTTTGTTTTTTGTATTAGGAGAAAGTCCACTAAACACAGGGAAATCCCTGTTCTTAGACATTCCAGAGTAGCAATTTGATGAAGTTAAGAACAATAAGGAATATTAAAGAGATAAGAATTTAGAACATCCTCCTCACTTGGGGTAACTTACCAGGTGGACGGAAGCAAAGATCTCGAGGCCTTTCTGGGCATATGTCTGGCAACAATGCAGATAATTTCAGCTCTTCATGTGATTTACTGCTCTTAAGAAAAAAAGAATCATCCATTGCTGTGTTGGGTTCAGATAGGTGTTTTTTTATTATGTTGGAGTGTTTTTGTTGTTTTGGTTTGGGTTTTTAAGAAAATTCAACTCTGTTAGGATTTTTCATCTTATTGCAATCCCTAAAGACAGAAAACATCATTATAAGGGTCTGTGGAGAAATGGAGTGGCATTTGGGAGGTTAGAGAATGCAGACAGAACAGCAGACCTAGTAGGGCTTGAAATCTGGGGTCTCAAGTGTCTTTTGGGGAGGTCACAAGTATTGTGTTCTGTCCAATTAAGGGATAGGAACACTGGAACCCACTGGCTTTAAACATTTGTTGATTCAATTTTCTGTCTAAATACGATAACTGAGTAGAGCAATTGCTTTAACATTTTTGCAAAGTTTATACTGACTTAGATTTTCTGATTTTCTAGTGAGGTGTCAGATATGGAAGTGGATTACTTACTCTTCTTCCTGGCTCTAAGCAGCTGCTAATCAGTCAATGTGATCAAACCTTTTATGAGCCATATTCCTCACAAACCAAAGTTGTTTACCCTATATGTTGTACATGCATTACCAAGCTGAACCTATGCTTCCTTTTCTTCATACTTTATAACCTTTCTACATAGAGCATTTTATGCATGTTTTAACCCCAGAATTGGGGTCATAGTCTGAATCAGATATTTCAATGTCATTATTACATTTTTAAGCTATTCCACTTATCACATTATTGGGTAACAGGCCAGTTGAAAACATCCTAATTTCCAAAGGGTGTTCCCCTGGAGCATTCATAGCTCACCACATCTAAAATAGTGTACCCAGAAAAATGACTGTGTTTCCTTTTCATTTCCTCAGGATCTGAGATACAGCAATCATGTGTGATTCTGAGACTGAAATGAACACAAAAGATTATTACACGTGTTTACTAAGCCCATCTGAACTCCATAGAGGAGGACAGAAATTAGGTAGAAGACTGTTTTTTTCTTGCAATATGTGGTGTAGGATGGCATTGTCCAATTGCAAAGCTGTCAAGAAAGGCTATTTTTGAACATGCAGCTTGTGGACAGCATCTTGTAATACCCAAGAATAGCTGAATCATAGAATCACAGAATGGTTTGGCCTAGAAGGGGCCTTTAAAGATCATCCAGTTCCAACCCCCTGCCATGGGCAGGAACACCTTCCACTAGACCAGCTTTCTCCAAGCCCTGTCCAACGTGGACACTTCCAGGGATGGGGCATTTACAACTTGTGTGGGCAATCTGTGCCAGGGCCTCCCCACCCTCAGAGAGAGAATTTCTTCCATCTATCGAATGTAAATCCACTCTCTTTCAGTTTAAAACTTTTATCCTTGTCCCGTGACTGTGCCTGCGTAAAAAGTGCCTCTCTTGTGCCCTTCAAGTACTGTAAGGTGCTGTAAGGTCGCCCCAGAGCCCTCTTTTCTCCAGGCTGAACAACCCCAGCTCTCCTGGTCTGACTCTAGAGCAGAGGTGCTCCAGCCTCCTGTGGACCCACTCCAACAGGTCCATGTTGTTCTTGTGCTGAGGGCCCGAGAGCTGGATGCAGTGCTCCAGATGGAATCTTATGGGAGCAGAGTAGAGGGGGAGAAGGAAAGACTCTTTTAAAAGCTTGGAGTTTCATAAGGGGAATGATACCTTTCATCATGCATTTGATTTGAACAATTCTAAGCTGATACTGAATCCAAGGCTTCCATAATAAAATAATAGAAAGGATGAAATAAAAGGTTTAATCATTCCTGTAGTTGCTCGAGTTATTTGGTTAGTGAAATGATGTGTGCATGTGTCATATTTAACTTGGAACTTAGATTAAAACTGAACTACATCCCTATAAACATAACACTACATATCCCAGTCATAGTCTCTATCAATAAAATACCAAAGAATTTTCAGCTGGAAGATATTCCTGGTTTTTACCATGTTTTTAGTGCAGATACAAATGCACAGATTGCTGCTGATTTAAAGCATGTGGGAAAAGCCCATGGAGATTTATATTTCTTTCATGATTGAGTGCTGGTACTTGGTGTTATGTGGAAAAGCAGTCACTTGGTTTAATAGTTGCACAGCTGGTGTTATCTGAAAAATAATCATTATGATAGAAAGCACACATTTTTCATGTTTTTTGTCAGGTCTGTCAGAATATGTTCTGTGCTAAGTCTACACACTCCATCTGACATTCCTTAAATTAATATATTAACATATAATACTTTTAAGAATGTCAGTTATAAAATGTGACTGTAATTGAAACATAACAGAGTATGGCTGTGTGAAACAAAGCAATTTGCAGGACCCATAAAGTGAGAAAGTCACTATGATCCGTGTTTAGAAACAACATAACATTATTGTCTGGAAAGCAAGTAACAAATTACAAGAATTAAAATTATGCATAACCAGTTCAGCTTGGTAATATGTACTGATTTGAACATCTTTAAATTACAGCAAATATGAAAATATTAATTCGAAGTACAAAACAGCTTGATTACAAAATCTGGATGTCTCTTTGCTCCTCTGTACCTTATCAGGGCTTTTCAGCAAGCAAGGAGAGGCAGATCAATGCAGGCTTTAAATGAGCACACGATGTCACTTCTGAGGAGCTGGGGACTTGCTGGATGTCCATTATTTCTATCTTCAGTAACTGGACTAAAAAGTTGAACTTTTTATCTTGCTGCCAGAGGCAGGGGTCAGCCTGGGAAAAGAAGCTTATTTACCCAGTCTTCTCTCTTTTTATATGTTAATGGACAGCCCACTAACACATAATTCTGTCCTGTGTGTCCTCCAGCAACAGGAGGAAGGATAAGGAGGGGGTAGAGTGTGAAGGCAAAATGATCTGCACATAACACAAGTTATGGGGAGCTCCTCCTCTTGTCACTTCATCAAATGGCAGAGGTTTATCTCCCAAATAAAGGGATTTTGTTTTGTGAGCTCCAGAAGGAAATGTTTCTATTTCTGAATTTGAATTATCTCCTTTTAAACACATGATCTGGAATGTGAGTGGCCCCATGCTGAACTGAAACTACTCATTGCTACAGATGATTCTGTGCCAGGAAAGGAAGCTGGTGAGTTAAGTTAAGATCCATGTGCTGGATCTGGTGCCTTTTCCTTGGCTATTCCCCATGTGCAGTTCCTACAGGAGACTTAAGATCTTGTGGAGGAAGAGGCTCTGTAATAGAAGAAATAGCACACTAATTCTGTACTCAGAAAGACCTGTAGAATTTACCTGAAGCATAAACCTTAATGTGTAAATGATATTGAATGTAATCTATTGCTATCAGAAAATCCAAAGATTTGACTTAGGAAAACTCATAATATTTATATTGCTTGCTTTTACATTGCCATGACATTTTAAAACTCTTCACAGTATTTAAAAGCTTAACCCCACACTAAAGAGGTTTCTCTTTTTTGCCATGAATATTTCATACTAAAGAAGAGTACAGTAAGCTCAAGTCAAATAGAAAAATTCAGGATTTACATGGACGTGCTCCAGCATATGTTATTGTTCTAGTTAGCTGCTTCAGGAAAAATACTATAGAAAACTCACCTTCCTGACATTAGTAGAACTTCCCAGGCGCTCATAGCCAGGGTTCATTCAATGAAATAGAAATGACTGCCCACTTTTAGTTTCATACAGGTAGCAGATATAGAGATAATAGCAGAAAATATAACTTGCAAGTCACAAGAGTGTCAGTGATCCTCAGTTCCCCACGGTGCAGACAGAAAAGAAAAAGTGTTTATGATCCAAAATGGAAGAAATCTTGAATATGTCCTTAATACTGAAGACAAATGCAGTTACTCAAATGTTGCATTCAAGAAGCCCAGTTCACAGAGATGGCTCTTTTATTTTAGTGATTGAGTGTTTCTTTGGAAAGATAAAAGGTGTTCTGCACTACTGAAAAACTGAGGTTCAGTTGCCATGGTGGCTTTGAGATGGGTAGTAAAAGGCTGTTTGTTTGCAAATGTAGCTGCCTCCTCTCTCTCTGCCTTGCTGCAATACTTGGCAATTTCCAAAATGAATCTGACTCTTGAGCTAATTGCTGATTTTGCATGAGTGGTTTTTTTCACCTTGTCTAGTTCACCCTCAGAAACACAATGGACACAAAAGAAAATGGTTTGAAAGAGAAGTCCATCAGAATGAATTCTAATCTGTTTAATCAGCACTTATTAGCAGTGTTCACATCTATTGTGCTGTTTTCCTTAATTAATTTGCCCTTTCACGGCATTTTTTTGTGCCCTTCACACCCATTTTTGTAAGAATCTTAAATGAAGATACCAAGTCATGATCCTATGCAACTGCTCTGATGGTAGGAGCTGCTCTGGTCCAACAAGAGAAACGTTGTGGTTGTGTTTGTCACTGTCATCTCTACCTGGAGAAAGGGATGAATTGGCTGCCACTTAAATGGGCAGCACTGTGCCAGGCCCTCCTGTAGCACAGGACTATTGCTGTGAACTCCAAAAACAAGCCTGAAGGAGCTGATCCCAAGCAAATGTGTGTTAAAGGTGTTGAGTTACAATAGAGACACCAAAGTAACAGACCTCATGTTTAAATAAATGGATAGTTTTGAATAGATGCCTCATTTATTAATTTTCGTGCTTATGTTTTAAAGCATTCTTATTTCTTGTGTTTTTGCAGCACAGCAATATCCTGGTATGTGTGGATCAACCCAAAATATTGTAATTAGTCAAGAGAAGTTTAACCTGTTTCTGAAAAGACTTGTAAATCTAATTTGCTGTTTTTTCTTTGCAATTATATATTTACTAAATACTATTCTGGTGACACAGTGAAGTGCATGCCCATTCTTAGTTTTTCAGTAAAATCTCAAGCAAGCATATTTTGTTCCTTTATTTACAGGACACAGGAATTTAAATTCATAGAAAATAAAGACACAGTGTTACTGTTTCATATCATAAACAATAAGCATCAGGAAAAACCCAGGGTAGGAAAAGACTTCATCATTTAAAAATGAGGTGATCCCTACTTCTGTGTGTTCCAGCTGTGGTTTCACATACAGAATTCTAGAATTTTCCTGGAGTATTAAGGATGAGTCCATACTTTCCACCTTGTCAGTGTTCAGCCAGCATGGATCCAGCTGGAAAGTTGCTTTTGCTTTTATCTGCAATATTGGTGAGTAAACTTCCCGTGATGTGAAGCAGTAGTAGGGATGTCCCCTTGTTGTCAGCAGCAGGGATGGGCTTCCCTCTCCCCCATCCCATCCAGGACCTCAGGCCTCCCTTTGATCCTGACACTGGGCTTTGCACTAAAGCCTTTAATGCTTTTGAAGTGAAAGCTCTTCTCTCCCTCTGTGTTTGGGGCCTTGCACGCACTAAAGAAAGAGCAGAATTTTGCTGTTTTATGTTTATTCGATGGATTTTGTCTTTATAGATCCCAAATCACTTCACAAAATTTGTAGGCTACAAAGAGACCTTGAGACTTCATCCAGTTTATCCCTCTGCCAAAAGGGAGCCCAAATTATACCCTATTGATTCTTGGCCAACTAAAACTTTTGCAACATTTCTAGGATTCTTACCACTGGACAATTACAGCTCTTTTCAAATATGAGTGCTTTTTTTTTTTTTTTTGACTGCTTTAAAATTTTTTTGCATTTTGGTAGATAAAATAAAAGGTTTTTTTTATAAGGATCATCTTTCTACTCCTCCCTGTACTGGTTTAGGAATTGAAACTCCAGATTAGAATCAAAGAGAATTACATGCTCAGATTTATTCTTATAAGTAGTTGTTTTTCAGTAAGTCAGGTTACAATTATAATGTAAGTCAATCCAAAGTTTGTATACTTGGCTGGACAAGACTTTAATATCCAATATTGTAATTTTTTTTCAACACTTATAAAATTTTTAGTTGTGTATGATTAACTGTCTATTATTTTCAAAGCTTGCTGGTGTGGTGACTATGTATATAACATTATTATCTATTATTAAATAAGGTCACTGAATCTGTTCAAACTAATCTGTCTTGAGTATTGTAAAAAGGTTTCAGATTGCTTTGGGGTTATGTGTTTCTTGGTTCACATGCAATAGTTTATGTCTTTTTCATAAAATATGGGGGATTGAAAACACAGATTGATTTCCAGGCCTATTTAGTTATGGATATTGATTGGGTTCAAAGTTTTTGGAGAAAAGTTTCAAGAAGTTTTGGATAAAGAACCTTATGTGATAACAACCATGGCCATGGGAGCCTCATTTCTCTTTATTGTGCTGCTGTATTAGTGCTGAAAACAGTACAAGGATCTTGTGAACTCCCATTATTGAAATACAGCTTCTGCTTTGGTTTATCTTGCTAAATACTATGATTTATGCTTTAATATTTTGGAATATAGTCACAAGAATTTCAACTTAAAAAAAACGTTTTACATTAATAGAATATATTTTATCCTCCTGCTATGTAGAAAGGTATTTTTTATATTCCTGAATTGTTTGATAAATATGCATTGTAAGAGAAATTTGGTTTGGAAGTGATGTGACAGGAATAACTTGCCTGTTTCCAAACACAAAAGAGTAAACCTCTAAGGGATGTGTGTGTGTGAAAGGGACTGGTGGGTGCTAAACACAGCTCTCTGATGTGAAAACAGTTTTGGGCTCATGGGACTGTCAGCCATCCCTCAGGAGGGCCAGGCAGGAATGATGGTCTTCTGTGGGAACACACCTGGAGCCAGAGGTGCTCCTTGGGGCTGCCAGAGCTGGGACGCTGTGGAAGGTTTGGGGCTGTGCAGGTGAACTGTGCAGGTGAGGGGCAGAGACAGAGCTTCCTGCTTTATTGGCTTGCACCAGTGTGTACCTGGGTATGTCTGCTCTGGAATTCCCCAGGAAGTGAAGGGGAAACTCTCAGAGAGTGAGGGAAGTGCTGTTGCAAGGCAGAGCAGAGACAAAGTTGGAAACTGCTTTGCTTTTTTTTTTTTTTTTTTTTTTTTTTTTTTTTTTTTTTTTTTTCCATTTTCTTTTTCAGTAAGTTTTTTATGTTGCAGCAGAACAACACTTGATTTATATCACTGGGGTTTTTTGGTCCTCCTGGGAACATGACATCACTGTTACATTGGCTGACTCCTTTCTGAGGATAAAAAAAGATCCAGTCTCAAATGTACACCTGTGTATGTGCAGCTGAATGAGTGAGGAGTTCATTCTGCATGTTATAGCAACCCAAGAAATGAATTATTGTGTGTTCAGCCTTACTCCAAAACATGAGCTGAACATAAAAGCTTTAGCTGTTTATAGCAGTGAAGAGATTCTGAGCTAGATTAACTTTGGGACTGTATGAGTGTGGAATTGTGTGGTTGTAGGATGGTGTAGAGAAAGCAAGCAAACCTTTTGTGGAAGGTTTTGTTGAGCCAGTCAAGCCTAGTGTTAGTTAGGTTATTAACAACACTTTTCTAGTGTGTAGCAGTGGGTTTTTTCTCTTTCTCTCTCTATTTTTTTTTTTTAATAGGAGCATAATTAGATATTAAAACAGTACAATAAAAGCATTGTGTCCCAAGCTGCCAGGATTGTGTTGGGTTTTCATTTCACGCTTGTAGTTTGTTGTAGCTGCCTTGGTTATATGCCAGGTTGTCTGAACTGTTGCAAGAGCAAATGTTTTGGGCTATTCTGAGCATTTTGAGTTGTTTGAAGGGCAGTTTCCTTTTTGTGTGCTTAAAATTTGGGCATGGAACCCTCACCTGGGTTTTGAATGAAAGATTTCTAACATTCAGGAGTGCTCTGCCACACTCCCAGTTTCTGTGTTTAGGGGTATTCTGGCACCTCTTTCTTCTCAGTGCATTTGTCTTGAAGAGCTTAAATCCAAATGGCAGTGCCTGATTTCAGCACCCAGTTTTGGAAATCTGAGTCTACATTAAGAAGCAGTTGCAGTATAAGGACCACCAGCAGAGTTTTGAGAGTGTCTTAAATTACCATCACGGCAGTTATGATTAATATATTTGTCTCTTTAGGGCTTTTGTGGCACTGATAATATTTGCTGTTCTCACTAAGTCTCGATTAAATGAGTGCCTGAGACTGACGGGCAGTTTGTCTGTAATGACAAGTGCTTTACTGTAGCAGAAAAGGATGAGCTGCCCCAGGGAGACATCACCACCCACTTGAGTGAGATCCATGAAGGGTTTATGACCCGTTTGAATCCTGATTGAGCATCACTGTCTTGACCCTCGGGGAGCCAATTGTCTGGAATACTTGCTCTGTCAGTCTGAGCGATGTGCTCAGAATCCCTCTGAAACCTGTATGTCTTGATTGTGTGTAATACACACAGTGAATTATCAAAATGGAATAAAGATAGGGAAATATTTTGTCACTGGGTATCTGGGTGTCACGTTTAGAGAGCATGCTGTTTTACTTGGCAAGCAAAATGTACTGTGAGCTTAACCCTTTCAGGAATAAATTATATCAGGTCTGACATTTAATGTATGAAGGATTTCCTTTGAGGCAGATGTGTCTGATAGGTGATTACTGAATGAAATTAAACTCCTTGAGGCAGAAAGTCTGTGCTTGGAGGTCTGGGGAAGCCTGGGGCCAAATCCAGTTGTGGGCATGGTCAGTGCCTCTCCATGGGAGCCCAGGTGGGCACAGGCTGGTCACAAGGTCTGGCAAGTAGAGCAGCTGCTTGGAAAGGGAAAGGCAGCATTTAGCACAGACATGGCTTTTGTGCTTCCTCTGGTCATAAAAAAGGTTTTGGAAGTCCACAGCAAGAGTGGAGCTGGAATCATCCCTCTGCAGTGGGGAGTGTTGGGAAGGGGCCTGTGGAACAGGAGAGGGGTGCTCCTACTAATAGATAAACTGTGCTTCATCTGCTGGGCAGCCTTTAGACTGTGTGTATATGTATTAGGGAAGAAGGAGATAGTTGGCTGTTGCTGCAAAATTTTTAGAAGAAAAAAAGCCTCACAAAAAAGTCAAAACCAAAACCCAAACAACAAGATCACAAAAAGAACCCTTCCTCCATTTTACCCTCATCCTGAAAAAGCAGAAAACAATACCCAGTACCAGAAATGGGAAAAAAAAAATCCTCCTTTGTTTTATAGTTAAGTGTTTCACAGCCAGCTAATCTTTATTATTATGGCTATTGAAGCAATTAAACAGATTAAACAGAATTAACTGTTGTTTTTCTACAAACATAAAGATGGCCTCTTAATCCCAAATGCCCTTTTTTCTAAGTAAATTGTATTTTCATCCCTAATTCCAAGAAGATTGTGGTGGGGTATGCATTTTTATCTATGCAGGTACTGTTGCTGTTAGCAACATTTTTTAAAATGACCAACTAGCATATGTAACTAAAACCGTGTTAAAAAACTCATTAAATCTTAAAAATGGTTAGATAAATTAAGGGAAGGAGTAGCAGACTCCTGTATAACTCAGTACAAGAGAACATCAATATTGTTCATTGAACAGTCTATTCTTCTAATTTTAAAAGAACAACTATTTGTCATGGTTCCTGTCCTTGGGCTGGCAGTTATCTAATTAAATGCATATGAAATTCAAAAGCCTTTACTGAGGGACAGTAATTTTCCTTGGTTGTTTTTAAAGTCACCAAGAGGAAAGAAGAATTACATTGAACAGATAATGGATAAATTTCTCCATTGTGCATTAAGGTCTTGGATTGACTAATCATCCCATGGTTATTAATCAATGTGTTATCTTATAGTTTGAAATTAAAGGTTCCATTCTCATTATTGCTGACTCTAGGTAATAATACTTCCAGTCCTTGATTACCATGACACTTCAATGTACTGCCTTGCAAAATACCACTAAACTAATCAAAACTAGATCAGATCTATAAAGAGCATCCCCAGTGCATTATGTTTACATGACTCTTCAGCAGGGTGTTTTTCAGGCTAGGCTTTCCAGGATGCCCTCTGTGCTATTTTTCACATTGATGTGTGTCTGCCCCTTTTTCCTTATCGCCATCCAAATGTGATGTGCTGGTTTATATTTGATGCTATTGGAAGATAGAGACATTGCTTGAGATTTTTGCTTAGAGGAGGTGATTCCCTCGATCATTCCAGAACAATTCCAAGGGGTGGATTGTTCCATGTGCCTGGCAATGTAGACAGAGAATAGCATTTTGAAGTTGTTATTTCTGTTCTAAATATAAAGCAGTGTTCAAAGGGAGTTTGTAGACACAAACTAGCCCTGACTGCACCTTGTGAAGGTAGCCTGGCAAATTAGAAGGCACAGCAGTATGTAAATATATATATTTCAGCACAATTAGGCATATATTCTGGTGTTTCTGAAGGCCTGTTTTTGACCATTGATTGTATATAAAGATGAAAAGGTGCTAAGGAGCAGACATGAGGATGGATTCATGGGAAGGTTTTGTTACTTTCACCCCTATAGTGGTTTCCCATTTCTTTACTTCTGCCCTAGGGTCAGAAATCTTCAGGCTTAGTGCACTTGAGGACCTTGTCTCCTATGGCTCATACTGAAGTTATATTATTTAGACAGAAAAATAGTCCCTGATTCTGTAATTGAAGCTTATAAGGGCATGATACAGATGCTAGATCTGACTATTCATGTGCAGCTGTGGAATTGGAATATTAGAACTAGATATTAGAATTGGAACAATCAGGTTAAACAAGTCTTGAGCTGTACCACAATTATAGTGAAAATCCAGAGGGTGATGTTGGTTTCTTAACAGATCTGTGGTATTATGTAGTTTGAATTCAGCATTAAAAAATACACTTTAAAATGTTCCTCATCAACTTCAAAGACAGTGCACTGTTTAAGGAGCAGAATGCTGCTTCTAACCCAAATTATCATTTAGTGAACTGCCAATAATGATCTCTGCTCAGGAATTTCCAGTATTGAACCCTTTTGATGGCAGAATAATGATGCTGTGAACAGACTCCTATTTCTGGTTTTGTCTACATCAGTGTCATGTTCAAAAGCAGTTAAATAATTCTAATTTTTGGGCTTGTTGGTGTGTGAATACATACTTCTGTTCCTTTTTTAAATACTGGGAAAAGGCACTAAAAAGTCATTTCATGAATAGTGCATGTGGTTTAAAGCTAAATATTTTAGAAGTCTAGCATTCAACAGAGGTGAATAATGATAGAATTCACATTTAAAAAGTAAGATATCCGTTGTATTGGAGGAAGTCTGAGAAAGAGCAAGTCATTATGCACAATCAAATGAAATAACCTTTCTGTGGTGTGTTGGGATTCATATCATCTACTTTAGCAGATAAGCTAAGACATAGGAGAGATTAATCAGTTATTTGCTGTAATTAAATCAGAAAAGTGCTTCATCAGCTTCCTGATTTCAGTGCTCTTTCACTTGCTTATACCCTGGCTGTGCTTGAGCCAACACAAACATGATAAAAAATGAACTCTTTGAAAGAAATTATATCCCAACATGTCAGAGCTAAAACCTCCACAGTATTAAAATTATACCCTGCTGAAACTTATAATGTCCTGGAGAGATTTCATTATGCTACATACACTGAAGTTTATGCTGAACTCCAAAATACGGTTCACACATCTGATAAAATATTAAAGAAGGACAAATGTAGGGCTTGCCAAGATGAGGTGCTGTACACTTGTCCATGCATATTTGGCCTTTCATGACTTCTCGTGCATCTTTATTTATTGTTTCTGAACGTAGTGTATTGTCACGAAAATGACATTGTACTTGGAAAAATCCTATCAGGCAAAGTCAACCCCTAAAATAAGTGTTATAATAAATATGCAGAAATGTCATTCTTTACATTAGCCCAAAGGTTTTGTATAGCTTAAGGATATGTGCAGTAAGCTAACTATAAAAATAGAAGCTTGACAGTGGGGATGAATGTGTGTGTCAAAATAATATTACTCTTTCTGGGAGGATGGCAGAAAAAATGACACTACATCCACCAGCATGATTTTTATAGATCTGCCTCTTTGCCAGATGTCACCTTTTATAAACTACTTTATAAAAACATGACAGCGTAGTGAAGTAGTGTGTTTATAGCTTGATAAACTTTTGTAATAAAGTTAGGATTGGCTGAAAATTAAAGCCATAGAACCTACTCATTAAGAATTTGGGAAGCTTACTCAGACTTAAAAAAGAAAATATTAAAGAAATATGCAGAATGAGTCACAGGCAGTAAGTGGTCTTTTTCAAGAGAGAATGGCTTATGGTTGTGTTTACCAGTATGCCATGCAATAACCTTTCTAGATATATTACTGGGATTTTAGAGAATAAAGTTTGCATTACTTTAAATGTAAACACACAGAGACAAAATATACAGTGTGTATTAAATTATATGTTTCCAAAGAGTGCTATGAGGACATACAGGATTATGCCATAAATATCACCCCAGCACACAATTGTTTTATTACATAATAAAGGTCTGTATATTACCCTTTGCTGCACCACGCGACACATAATTCAGACTTTTCATGACATGTCTAATTTATACAAGTCTCTGGCTCTGGAAATCATACAGGAATAATATCTTATACTGTTACTAGCCTGAAAGACTTCAACACTGGAATTGCTATCCCAGAACAAACACTGGTCTGTGGAAGCTGGGGTCACCTCTCTGTGTGCTTCACTAACTGCAGTGCAGGGAGAAAAGTCCCCTCTGGTCTGTAGGAAGGTTTGACAGACACATTGAAGGCAGAGATGCAAAGACCTCCTGTACACCCTCTTTCCTCCTAGAGAATTCCTGTCACACCTGCCTCCCTGCATCTTCAGCCAGAGAAACTTGTGAAACCCTTCCAGCAGACTTTATTCCATCTATATTAATAGCTGAGGAGAGGCCATGGGTGGTACGTGCAGGGTCCTGGGCATCAGCTGCCATCATAGGGAGGCTCTCCTGGACAATATGAGGTGAAATCCTCTGTGTGCACATGGATTGCTCATAACTGGAAGTGCTGATCCTCTGAGAAGTAGAGATGCCACCACTTGAAGAAACACACATTTATTTGCTCAGCTGCGTCTTTTTGACAGACACAACTTGGAGTCAAAATCATCCTCTAACATGCAGGATCTTCTGTACAGGGTGAACCATAAGCAAGCTGCTTTTTCACAAATCATTTCTATATCTGAGATTTTTGTAGCAATGTGAAACATATTCAAGCCAATGTTGAAAATATTACTATCCTTTTGGCTGTGTTTGAAGTTCTTAACCTTTCCCACTTCTACCCCCCTAGAGATGCACTTTCTTGTATAACTTCAAACTAAACACAGTCTTTCTCCTGGGCTATGTAGGTTTGCATTTTGTGGGGAAAAACACACACAAACACAATTTAGAATCATAGGAAAATAGGCTTGGAGGTCTCCCAAGAGGCAGTCAGTACACTCTGCCATCCCATGGCAGTACCAGCCTGTGTTGGTTTATGCTGATGCTCTGCCTCTCAAATGTTTGTTTAACCCTTTTCCCCCCCCCAGATATTTGGTGTTGGACGTTCCACAATATCTCCAGGAAAAATCCATTCCAGTATTATACTATTAATTTGGAGACAAGCTGGGGGGAGGGTTTTTTCCCAGGTGTCTAACCCAGCCCTGTCAAATTTCCAGAAGCAAATTATTTGGGGTTTTTTTGGTCTTTCTCAGAGGGTTGAGTTTTTTGGGTTTTTTTGTTGTGGTAAGATTCTTTGTTTGGTTGGTTTTTTTGGTGGGGGGTGGGAGTGGCAGGTGTTCGAGTTTTTTAATAAGCCTGGTTAAAAAGTGAGAAAACTGTTCTATCAAATTTTACTAAGCCTATTTTGTAGTCTCCATGTACCCCAAGGAAATGGTGCAGTACAACAGTGAAAGCACAAATTCGAAGGACAACTTGAAGCTGAGCTTTACTTTAGTATTTAGTATGGAAAGCAATCTAAAAGAACCTTTTGTTCTATAATACATTCTAATGGATGGGAGTTCTGCTTTGGATGGCATACTAGGAAAAGTGGCTTGCTCATGTGATTAATGGTTTCTTACAGGTATAGTCACAGTGGCTGCCTCTCTAAGTGAGAAAGCTCCCACAACACTGTGGGGGTCACAGGATACAGGGTTTTCTTGGGAATTGTTCCTAATAGCTGAGCACACATGAGCACAGGCCACTACTGAGAGGCATCTGCTGTGCTGCCTGCAAGATCCCAAATGACACCAACCCCGAAACACCTGTGACCCTTCAGGTAACAGAGTGGTAATGGAGTCACCTGGCTGCATTACAATACCCAAGATTCAGGGCTCCTTGGGAGGGAGAACCTGGCAAGAGCTTGAAATGAAGGAGTCTCTCAGAAAATAGCACACAATATTTGTTCAGAAAATAGCACAGACTTGCCTTGGCCCATCCTCTCAGTGAGGAGCAGCCACAGAGGAGCTGCTTCCAGAGCACATCCTTCCTGTGCCCATCTCCTGGACCCCAGACTGTTGATAGCTGATGTGTCTCAACACTGCTGATTACTCCCCATCTCAGGAAAAATGTAGATTCTAGAGACAGATCTCTTCCTTAAATTCTCTGCCCTATGAAACTTGGCTGCACAGATTTTGACAGTAGTAATAGATGTTTGGGGAAGACACCTGGCTGTTCGGGCCCAGTATCCCTCATATGTCCCTGAATATATCCTACTATTTATTTATGCCATGCTCTAACTGCTCATGGTACTTATCAGACCACTGAGCAGCACAGTCCTTGCCTTAGAGAGGCAAGTGAATGCTCTAATGGAGGAATATGAGGTGCTCTGGTAAATATCTAAGTAGTCATTAATGGCTGAAATGGAAATAGAGGAAAATTACATTATGGCGTTAGAGTGGGTTAGATCTTATGATATATTTTTTGTGTGGTTAGGATTAGTTTTGTTCCTCTGAAACTCCATATAGGTTTAAACATGGGATTTTAGAAAACATTGCTTTTTATTGCTGATCCTGCTCTCCGTGGTCTAAGTAAACAAGTTTCACTTAGTTCCCTGTGCTGAGCTTCGTGCTACTGCAGCCAAATGCAACTATCCTGAAACTAAATAGTTCAAACTTGAGGTTCTCTGGCTTGACTGGTTTTCTGCTGATTTTGTAGAATGAGGTGGACTCCCCAAGGAGTCACATGAGCAGAGGGGTCAAGTGCACTGTAGTTTGTCTGGACAATATTCTGACTGTGCAATTATTTGCAGGCTCTAATACACCTGTAAATTTCTATATTGAGGTGTCCACGTTTGTAAATTAAAGAATTTCCCGATGCATGTGTTCTACTGATGGAAGGAAGTTCTTATGCTACAAGTAGAGCACTTAAACAGCACTGCCTATTTATTTCTAACATACTGGCTTTTTCTTGATCTTTCCTCCTGTCATGTTGCTTGTTGTTTTTTCAGAGTCTTGGCAAAATGAAATCCTTTGTGGCAAATGTCATTTTTCTATGCATGATTCCAAAAGAGATGGGATTGTTTAGACTTTTATCTTTGCTTTGCTTAGTTCTAAAGAAAAAATAGGGGGGTAAACCCCCCATGTTATACTTGGGAAAACAGCTCAAACTTATTGTCACAGCACCAAAATTACCCTGTGAATTTATGTAGCCATTTTATGCATTCTCTGTATGTTATGTGTGTTAATTTGTGTGGCAGTCAGTCTAAATGCCCTTGGAAAGGTGTAGGTGCTTCCATGTGCATGAAGTTTAACTCTGGCTCTGCAAGCTTCTTGGGCTCCCAGCTCAATCTGTGCAAGTCCTTCACAAAATGTCCCAGGAGGGGGCTTGACCTAGTGGGTTTGTATCCAAAGCTGGATTTGAAGTCCAGAGGAATGCTGCAGTGTTTTATTTGGCTTGTTTCTGTGGGAGGTGCTCGCTCCCTGCCAGCACTGAATGTCAGCTGTAAAGGTATGGGGTGATTCTTCTTCCCACACAATGTTCCATTCCATTTATTCAATACTTTGTCCATTATGTTTTCACTCTGGTCCATGGTGGTTCTTGAGAAAGCACAAAATGAGGTTTTGTAGCTGATTTGGGAAATAGAATTATGAAAAGTTGTGAGTTGTGTCAGCCATATAATATGGTGATTTGATCTTTTGTCATATCTGCTACTTCATTTCTTCATCTTATTTTGGAAAAAATAAGAGATTTCTTCAAGTTCTCCTGCAAATTATTTTTAAATTTCATATACACAAAATATGAAATAATTACAAAATGAAATAAAGTGAAAGGATTACAGAGCCTTCAATTATATGCCTCAGCATTAGGCATGAACGATTTCAGGCAAACTAAATATGTAGCTGGCCATTCTCTTGTGTGAATGCTGATTTTTTTTTTAATGGAATTTTATTGTACTTCTCTTAAAGTAACTTTTGGAAACAGTAGTTTTCCATGATTTGTAGCCATTGAGAGCTGTCTGGATCATTGTCAGGTATTCAGCTGGGTTTTCTTATGCTGAGTAAGTTCCTTCAGAAATTTAATGTCACAGTCTACCTTCTTCTGTTACTTTTGGAATATGTTTTAAAGACAAATTGAATTCAATTAGTTTTAACCCACAAACCCCACTTCTTTTGCTCAGCAGAAAATCTCTCACCCTCTTCATTTTCTCTTGGCTTTGGAGATTTTACAGAGGGAGATTGAGTATGAAGACATGGAAGAAAGGCAGCAATGAGGAAATGTAACTAAACATCTCAACTTTCAGAGAAGGAAAGATGCTAGAAAAACTGTACTTAATGTAGAAAAAAGGTGTTTGATTAACTTTATTTGACTTAGTATCTGACTCAAAGTAGGTCAGCAGTGAGATACTGCATGGCAGTGTGATGAGATTGGAGAGAATTATTCCAAAAGCAGGATTATCTGTGAATTAGAAAAAGTGCATGGAGGAATGGATTAAGAAGGGGTGTAAGTAGAATGTTTTCCATAATATTAATAATAAAACTTTTTAGATTGTTGTTTCTGATAAAACAGACAATGTTCTTAGAATTGAATATGGTTTTTCTGGATGAGTATTTAGTACTTTGTGGCAATAAATCATTACTTAGTTGAGAAAATCCCATCAGAAAAAAGAGGGATTTTGTGATAGAAGGAAAGCTTTTACAAGTGATTCATTCACTTTTTTGACTTCAACTTCGATTGTTATAAAACTCATCCCACGGATGTTGTTGTCTGGCACTGTCGTTTTGGTAAATACCTGAGTGAGGCTTACAGAGATGAATACAGGATTATGCAGGTGCCATTTAGTATCCATTATTTTTTCTTGCTAATTTGGTAAATAAGAAATATTTATTTATAAATGAAAAATAAAACTGACAAAATACTTCATCTTTCCATCTTCATATTAGCTGAAATAAATAATTTTGTTTGAATGTTACAAAGATTTAGGCCGTTCTGTTTCTGCAGTCCTTGGCAGATGCAAAGTGAGCTTCTTTTAAAAAAAAAATTGCGTAAATATTGCAAAAAAAACATGCCCAGAGAGTAAAAAAGACCATGTAATTCATGACCACTTACAATTTCTGAGGATCTTGGTAAATGACTTCTGTTGACTTTCAGATTTTTGCCTGTGCATGTGGTTGTTTCCTTTTACAAAGAAAATTAAGTGAAAAGATCAAAGCACCAGTTTTCATTACTCTAGTTTTCCTGACTGCCCACAAATGATGATGATTGATGTGTGTATTTTAACAGCTTCAGCTGTTAAAAGGGTCTACTTAACTGCATCTGTTTTCTATTTTATGATGGGCCAAAGTAAATCATCTTTTTCTTATACCTACAGTCTACCTTTGTTGGGGTTTTTTGTGGGCAGAGGAAATCTACTTAAAACTCCATTAGTTCCTAAGAGTTTGTTCCTGAACCATGAGCATACCAGAGCTATTTACCACAGCTGTCAGAGGAATAAGTGTTACTCCTCTGTGTTCCGTGGTTTAAAAGAAATACTTTGTGGTTTCCATTTCTGCAATGTCTAGCTACCTTGGAAGTGTTGTTGATCTTGGCCATGTGATAGGAAGACAATAATTGTTTTCCATGAGTTAATAATTATTTTCTGTTAATGTTACTGAAGTTGATGAAGAATTATTTTACTTGCGCAATTCTGCTTTTCCAAGTAACAGTAAATATTCCTTTGGAAATATAATATTTTAAGATTGTGTGGCAGAAATATCAAACTACTCCAGTACAGGTGATTTCAATTTTTTGATGGGCTCCAGAAGACAGCAACAGGGTTCACCTTGTGGAGTTGTAATTTCTGGAATGTCAGTTACTGAAATTAATTTTTAGATAAACCTGAAAGAAATATAGACGGGGGAAACTTTGTGACTGATTAAAAGAGTTCTTTAGTTCATCCCAGTAACAAGAACTAGGCAGCCAGCTGGTTTGAACTTCTAAGAAGAAATTTAAGTTCAGATTTTGATTAAGGGACTTCTTGGTCTGCAATTCAAGGACCTGTTCATATAAAAGCCCTGGAATTCTATTGCAAACAGATTTGAAAGGGAGAGTTAAACCACCTCAACTTCAACCTCAGACAGAATGGATCTTCTTAATCATTATGAACCCGTGCCATTAGTGCTGAGGTGGGTGATAAATAGCCTGTCTGATGTCTCCATCCAGCCATCCTCCTTTGTAGCTGTGCTATTGCGACACTTAAAACTTCCACTTCTTTCTGGTGAGCTAGGAGACCATAGATAATCACTTAAGTGGAGTTCATATTAATTATATTGACAGCAAAATGAAGTATCTTAATTTCCCACTATCGATCAGGAGATTCTTTGGGAGGCTGCAGGGCTTGGATAAGTGTCTGTTCGACCTGGTCTTCATGTCGGAGGTCTGCAAAGTGTCTCATATACAGCCTCTTGCTGTCCTCCATAAAATCTAATTTCTCATTTGATAGATGTTTTGTGTACTGACCAACACTGGGATATGACTTTGTGTGTTTAAGGGGTCAGTCTGTAAGGCACAAAATAAAAAGTAACCAATTTATATCAACCTCGAATGTCAGCTAAAATCTTATAAGAAACCAGTGCAGCTGAATGTGTGTGAAACGCTGCAGATGGAGCTCTGGAAAACATCCCGGCCATGTGAGCAGCAGAATTCCTTTCCTGAAGGTGGGAGGTTTTGTAACAGCCCATTGTTAGCAAAGTTCTTGGTTTATTTGTAATTAATCATGTGCTGCTGCTTGACAGTATGTAATAGAACTAGAAAGCAATCACTTACAACAGGAAGCAACTGTCAATTAATACACTAATGAATCAAGTTTACCAACTTGTGATGGGAGAAATAAAACACTGAGCTTCTGTGTGCAGAAAATTCGTCCTTTAGCATTTCAGATCTGTTTTGGTTTGTTTTCAAACTGTGGCTCCTCATTGTTCTTGCAGTGTTCACGTTTGCTCACGCTGATGTTGAACTTGTGCAGGTTTAAACTTTTAATGTGATTAAATCTCACCTCTATAGCTCAGAAAACCTATGTATTTATTTTAGTGAAAAACATGAGAAGGCCAGGGCTCAGTTTTGATTCGGCAATGTTTTTATTATTATTCAGGCAGTCATTGTTTTCATAAGGGTGAGTCACATAATAAATGTGGTATTGTACCAGACATTACCTGTAGTAGGTATTCCTAATATTTGACAGCCAGACAGATTTATTGGTTTGGGGGCTTTTTTTTCAGCTCTGGCATATCACTGGTACTTGCACACAGAGTCCAAAATGCACTGGGATATTTCTGTTTGCAATTCTGTGTACTCTGCCACAGGTAGGTGAAAACAAAAGCCTGAGACATTTCCATTTAAGAAAGAGACTCCTGGCAATTTGGTATTCTGCCTCAAGGTTTCAGTAACCCATATTTCAGATTTCATTACAATGTGTTCTATGATGTGTTCTACATTATTTTTGTTTCCTGTTTAAAAAAGGTAAAAAAAAAAAAAAGCAGTGATTTTTTGAGCCTTAAGATGTCTTTGCAGAAAGAGTTGGCAAATCTCAGCACCCTCCCCTGGAATCTAGGCATGGATACCTATCTTTTGGAAATAAATCCTGCTGAATTGGCATCAGATGCACTGTGAAAGGGATGAAGGGATGCAAACAATGAATCTGTGGAAGTTGTCAGCACTGTATATTGCCTCGTGGGCTGGGTGTCCAGCAGTGCACAGTTCTTTCCATCTCCATGAAGGAGCAAGGCTGTGAAATGCCATATATATGGATTAATCTCAAACATGCAATTTATGGATTTGAAAGCTGTTGTAAATTTACCCCAGTGTTTTGCATTTAGGTGATTTGTATCTTCAAGCAGGAAACTGTGTGTATTTCCTGGGCAAATCACTGTGATATTTTAAGCATCCTGGAAGCAGTCTGGTATAAAGGAATGCTGCAGGACTTCTACTAATGGTGTTTGCCAGCTGTGGACATTGTGGTCAGCAGTGAAACCCTGGGTGTGGTGTAATTATGGCTTTGGGTTTATTTCACTGATTTTAATTCATACAAGCACATGTGGTACTTAGGTTTGGGTTTTTTCCTCTCTTGATACAAAATAAATTTAATTTTTTCCATAAATATGTTAGAGATAAAATGGACACAGCCTTTTAAACTGGTTTGTAATGTTTTTTCAGGAAGAGGCGTTCCCTGGGAAGATGACATGTGGTTTGATAATGTCAGTAAACTGGCACTTTTTTTCAGAATACCATTGTGTGTTGTTCCAAATGTTCCAAATTAACATATTTGGAATTAGCTTTTGATTTATGTAAAAAATTAAGTAAGGTTTGGCCCGATACTGTGTATTTTTGAGTAGTATCTTTTGAACATTATGCTTTGTACCTGCTCTAAAAGTAGCAAAGGCAGCAAAAAACTATTTTATTATAAAATTTTGTTTAATTATCTATGCTGAACAAGTCAGCAACACAGCACAAATAGGAAATTATACTACTTTTATACTTTAAAATATATATATATAAGTAGCCTTGTAAGTTGTTCTCCTGCTTAAGGCATTTGGCAGTTTATTTCTTATTTCCTGAATATTTCAAGATGTAAGCTTTTTAATGTTCAGAAGAAGCAGGGCCATAAAGCAAATTGTTTTGAAACTCCAAGATGAATGGACGATTGCAGACGTCGTTCCTTTAAAGCACCAGCTGGGAGACTCCATTAAGTTGTGGCAGCAGCACACGGACCCACACAGAGATTTCTGCAGCCTGAAATATTGTTATTGGCAGGTTTCTGAATAATTTCACAAAGGCACTTCAGGCCAGGAATCTTGTTAGTGGAACCCAGTCTCACTTCAGTCTTTATATCTCCAGCATGTAAAACTCAGCTCTATCCTCCTAAGACTCCGAGTATTATTTTTTTATTCAATTCACTGGCTGTGATTGACAAGGACCTCTTCATGAATATGTTAAGAAAGAGCTGTTTCCTGGATATTATGTCCTTTCATATCTGTCATAACTAGAATATTCATGATGCTGTTTTTAACAGGCCTTCTATTGTAAAAGAAATATCACGGAAACATGTTCTAGTTTTTATAAAGTCCAGGGAAAAATGAATGCCTTTGGGGCCGATAGGTAAGGGGTTTTTTTTAAACAATTTAGAAATACAATGTGACAGCTGGCAGAATATATATCAGTGAGCAGAAAGCTTTTGAATATCATAGTCACAGGCCTAGAATTGATAAAGTGGTAGGGGTTGTATATGTATTTTTGTATTTCCTGATGGCTGTAGTTACATAATAATTTCTTGTACATATTTCCACTTAAAGATGCAATTATGAAATCAGGTTTTCTTTACAATTTTTATTTCTGGTCGCTGAGAGCCATCCTTTGTTTCTGTAAAATCCTGCCAAAACTTCAACATGCACAGCCATATGTCTGTTATATGGGAACATTGGGCTGGTGAATGCCAGCTGCCCTTTGAGGGTTCAGTGCTGGCATTTCCAACAGAGGGGTTCTGTGACAGAGAAGAGGGCAGCAAAACTGAAAGCTATGAAGAGCAGCCACTTCTTACATGCAGAAACAGGCATATACAACCCCCCAGTGTTTTAAATCAAGCTGAATTAGTTGTGGGAGAGATTTTCTAAGCAAAAATATGATATTGTCAAAGCAAATTTTTTTTGTTTTGTTTTGTTTTTTTTTTTTTTCTTTAATAGGAAATATTTATTTGGTCAAAAGTCTTCTTTCAGTAATAGAAGAGAACACTCTAGTGAAGGTGTCCTACCCATAGCAGAGGTTTTGTAGATAGATGATCTTTAAGATCCCTTCCAACCCAAACCATTCCATGTTTCTATGATTCTATGATTTTGACCTAACTTTATTTTGACTTGCAGAGTAGTCTAATGTCAGTTTTTGAGATTAAAAGACAAATAAAATCCTTTTTTGTAGTAAGAATTGCAATTTTGACTTACAGTATCATGTGACTTTGATCTCAGTCAAAGGTAAACACATTTGATTTTCAGATGAGTTAAATATTTCCCAAAGCTTCTTCAAGGGAAAAGAAGTGGTTTTCTAGCTGATTCTAATGATTTCTAGTCCAAGAGGCATTATGTATTACTGAACAGTTTAGTTGTGTTGCATAACTTTGTTAATGTTGATTCTGGGCTCTTGCAGCATATTTCCAAATTAGTGACAGAGACACTTAGAAATGTATTACACACTTAAATGCAGATGAGGGGCCTTCTTCCACCATTCTACCTGAGGCTGGAATTTTTAGAATTCAGCTCATTATTTCCTGGGAAAAGATTGGTCTAAATATCCCATATGTGCAAGCAACTCTTCCCTAACCTGCTGGATGCTATCAGTTTATTCAAAATACATTGTTATCCTTCTGTACAGGGAAAAAAAATAAAAAAAGAAATGAAAGAAGCCTAATGTTTGTAAAAGGCCCAGAACTGTGTTGTTGGAGAGCCACTGTATTTTCCTCTGTGGCTGTTCATAGCATCCTTTTGGCTGGATGTGCCCTGGGCTGTGTGCTGGGAGCAGATTCCTGTGTCCCTGTGCAGGTCTGGTGGCAGCGCGTCTGTCACCGCAATTCCGTGCAACAAACGGGGCGGCCCCGGCGTTTTCTTTTATTAATGTAACAGGAACAAAGCTGACAAGAGCACTGTGTTTCACCTGGGTCTCTGTGCAGCACGATCGACTTTCCGTCAGCCGGAGCTGGCTGTTCCTGGACGCTGAGCGCTCCGGTCCCTGCCCGGAGCATCCCTCGGGGTCGGTCCCTGGCCGGAGCATCCCTCGGGGTCGGTCCCTGCCCGGAGCATCCCTCGGGGCCGGTCCCTGCCCGGAGCATCCCCCGGGGTCGGTCCCTGCCCGGAGCATCCCCCGGGGTCGGTCCCTACGGAGCTCACGGGGTGGTGCGAGATCAAGCTGGATAGGCCGGGCTGAAATTGAGAACGCGGGACTCCAGCTGAAAAGCTCTGCATCCTATTAGACATCTTAGTACCATACAGTCTTCCAAAGTAAATAAGTCCTCATCAAAAAGCAGGAAAACAGCCCCGCTTAGAAGCAAGTGCAAACTTACTGTGTGGATCAGTGTGCTTGGGAAGGTCGTGCCTGCCTGTCTCTGGTAGTGAGTACAGCTGGGTATTTTCTCTGCCAGAAGGAAAAATATGTCTTTTGCAAGGAGGAGAGAGATGTTTGTTCCCTGCCTTTTTGGTTTCTCTTCAGATGTTTTCTCAGGGCTTTTGTTTTGTAGGAAAGTTGTATGGCAGTGAGAGAAGTTCCAGTTCACTTTGAATGTGCAGTGATCCCGGGGTGATGGGAACTACTGTAGGAACTAAAAGGCACTGTGTTTTGCTTTGTCTCCAAAGAGGTTTCAGCTGGCACTATTCTTACACCTGTCCATAAAGTCAATACAACACAAGTTGTGGAGGCTTCACTTTACTTAATGCAAGTGATCCAGGCAGCACAAGGGAAATTAGGGATGCTCGTTTTTGTTGTGTTCCCTGTGTGGATGGATTTCCCACGTTTATGTTCAGTGGGATCCATACTGGCATAAACTGGATGAGATTGACCCAGGGCTTGCAATTCACTGTTCATGTATTAAAGATGCTCATATTAGAGATATTAATATTTTATTTCTAACAGCTAATGGAGTCCAAAAGACTTTATGGGCATTTTACCCCTTTATGTCACTGGTTTTGCATCATAAGTCACTGGTGATTCATTGAGATCTCAGCACAGGTTCACAGGATTCTTCCACAGGCATCATTGAACTAAATATTAAATTACCTTTTCTTTGCTCTTTGTAACCTCTGTCTGTAACTCTTATGGCTAAGGGGAAAAAGGGAAAACGGAGCTGGGATGAGTTAAACCTGGATGCTGTCTGTCTAAAACATGATTAAGTAGAAAAAAAGAAAAGCAATCAAAGTGGTGTGCTTTTATGCCAAAAAGCAGTGAATAAAGTATGCTGCTGGCTTCTGTCTTAATCCATAAAAATCCCACAGCCAAAATGTCTATGGAATAATCCTGTAAGAAAGAAACACAGGAAGAGAGAGAATCCACTTTGGTTAATAAAAATCCATGGGTGTTAAACTACACTCATCAGCACAATGAAACAAATAAAACACCACACAACCTAACAAACAAAACACCAAGCCAGACAGGTTGGGATCCTTACTGCTTGTTGTACTTAATTTGTGGGTGGGTTTCTCTTTAGGTGTGCTGCAACTACGTTTCTGGCTCCTGAGTGACATGGCAAAATTATGATAAATGAAAGGAATTATGATCTTGTGTACTTTGCTTCTTCTCTCGTTTGGGTTATAAATTTTCTCCTGCTTTGAATAATTAATACAAGCTAGTATTTACTGTTGCATAGTGATGAATGAAACAAGGATGATGAGGAACTGTAGGTTTTCAGTGAAGAAATTCTTAATTTCTATGTAGGTTCCCTCATTTGGGCATTGATTCGTTAGAGACATGTAGGGATAAAACAAATCTGAGCAGTTTCACAATGCTTATAAAAGATAATTCACATCCCAGGCAATACAGGAAAATGCTCTTTTGTTGTGTCTGTAGCACACAATAATGTCTCTATGGAATGTCAGTATTCTGAGATTTGTATTTATTTCCTCTTAGACCCCTGGTTTTGTGAAGCTGCAGACACTTGATGAAGTACCTATATAAAGACATGTGAGGTAATTAGGGCTCTGCTTGACAAGCAAGTCTGTGTTCAAAGTATGCACAGCCTGGGTGGTTGGGAAGTGCTGACATGAAGGGGGAAGGGGGAGTAGCTAAAATAGCAGAGAATGAGTGACCTCATTGAGATAGTAAAATGGTGAAACAGGAAAACTGGGAGCTGGGAAGAAGGGAAATGACATTGAGAGCTTTTGGGCAGAGGGTGATGAAATGGAAAATTCACATTCAAATGCTCTTAAAAGATAAAGCCTGAAAGGCTTCTTGGGGTGGGAGTTGTTTTACCACATCGTGGCCTTCACTCCATCTTGCAAACCCAGTGGGGTCATGTCCTGCTCCTGTTCCCATGGTGTCCCCTGCCTGCAGTGTGGATGCTGTTGGAGAGATACTGGGTGCATTTACAGATGATGCCCCTCTCCATTTTGGAACTGAAGGCGTGGCCCAGAGTGATGGAAAACTGTTCATGTGGGATAGAAACCAAATGGTTGGGAATGACAGTGCCTTGCATCCAGGTCAGCTCTGACTCAGTTCCCAGTAATGTCGTTTGTCCATCCTGAGCCTGACTCTGGGAAGTATTCTAGTGGTACATTTCTGAAAAGAGATGGTCACATTTATTTTATTTTAACATACTGTAGCATTTTCCTAAAAATAATGATGCGAGATTATTGGGGCAGAATGTGGGTGGAATGTAGAACACAGTAATGTCTCCCCCACGTCTCTGAACAGAAAACAGGAAAACAAATCACCAAATAACTTTTATATCAAATGATGCAGCCCATCCACAATAACTGCCATCCCATAAAATGTTCACCTAAAGTCTGTGACTTCCTGGCCAACATTTTAGGATATGTTTAACAAAGAATATCGAGTATCTTTTGTACAGCACCTCCAATACTGAATAATTAGAATAGGAAGACTTTCAAGTTGGTTTCAAGTTTTAGGTTGTTATATAAATAAGTTCACAAGAATATCAAATGCTTTACATAAATCTGACAGCAACTATAAAAGGCTTTTGAACATTTTTGTTGCCAAAGTCCCAGGGATTGCTGGAATCTTAAATAGCCTGTTTCAAGCTTCAATTCAGAAGCTTTTTGTCATGTTTAATAATGTGGTGAATAATTCTTTTTCTGTTCCTAGTTTCCACATTTATAATCCACAAGGATCTTTGCGGCATGGAATAGATGTTTTCCAGATCCATAAGTGTGAGGGGTCTTTCCTACCCCAAACTCAAAACTTGCTTTCAAGCTCTCTTTTTATTAGTCTTTGTCTGTGTCTGGCTTCTTCTAAAGGGCTGTCATTAGAAGCACCTAAATCAAAAGTTGTTAGTAGTCTGTGGAATTATGTTTGAAATATCAAAGTGAGAGACTAACCCTGATGATAAATACTTTGTAAAACCAGACGTGCAACACGCAGATGTATAAGGGAAAGGTCTGAACAGCAAAAGGGTGGGATCCATGGCTTAGGCTCAGTCCAGGGAGTCCAGCCCCACTGAGCTTCACCAATGCATTTTTAGAGTGAATTGTACTGCAGTGCAACAAGACAATGAAAAGCAAAGTCCGTGCTGGAAACACAAAGCACAGACATTCACAGAGCTCAGAAATGCCAGCGCCTGTCATCCCTGCATGACACGGTGTGCTGTTCCTGCTGTCACTGTCAGGCTGGGAGCTCCTAGAGCTGCAGGGTCAGAATTTCATTTCAGTGTAATAGAAATGAGTAGAGCTTTGCCTGGTTTAGCTGTATTTAATGGCAGTCTGAATATGAATTACACTCTTCCCGTGCACCAGCCAGGTCATGTTTTAAAAGTGGCCTCATGCTAACTATTGTAGTTCCTTCAGCTTTTGTGCAGGCTCCCTAATTGCACCAGTGTGTATGTGTTGTATTCCCATACCTGGTTGTTAGTTTCAGGGGTAAGCAGGTAGGTTCTCTGTATAATTTTCCTTTTGAAATTTGATTTCAAAAGATAGAATTGTTTGAGTATGTCTGATTTTGTGACTTGTGAATAAGTCTTGGGAATATTAGGATTTAAGGCAGTGTTTATGAAAATAAACCTGTTTGAGCTGAAAGGTTTTTTTGAAATTGCACTTCTTCCTTTTCATCATCATCACGAGAAAACACTATTTTTCAATGCACTGTGAAGGAATCACTATTTAGCAAAATCATTTCAGAAAGTATCTTGCTAAGTAAATATGTGGAATGGTAAATGTTGTTAAAGGCATATCTTTTTAGGGCTGAACACACCAAATGATGGTTTATTTGAGATAGTTGAAGTCCACACTAAAGCTATCTACAAACTTTAGAAATATCATTCTAGCACACATGAGTATTCTGAATAGCTCTTTTAATCCAAAACCATGGAATTTGTCACAGGCATTCATTTTGTAATCAAAACTTCAAGAAATTTTAGAAAAATAAAACAGATTTTTAAATTGCTCTAAAATGAAACTTAATTAATTAGAGAGCATGATGTAAATTGGATTTTCATTCATTGATTGAATGAAAAAGGTTTATCTTTCTGTTTCCATACCTCTTACTGATTCTGCCTCAATGATATTAATGCCCTACATTGTTGAGCTTTCATCAAAAGATGCAATAAAATGGTTTTCTTTTCATGAATAGCTCTGCTGTTTTGCAATCAAACATCTCTCTGCAATTTGTCATTGTATTTACCACCCTCCAGTTTCACTCTTTAATAAGTTTCTTGTATTTGCAATTGTACATTTTCTGAGAATGATTTTTCTGTTTCAGAATAGAGGTTTGGTTTACTGTAGTTTTTCTAATCTCATTTGATTTTACAGACTCATAGAGTGAGATTGTCTTTCTTTTCTCCACATTTTATTGTATGGCCTTCTTATTACATGGTTCCTACTATTTTATGACACACTCTCCAACTTCACTTTGCAGTTATTTCCAACAGATTTAGCATTTAGCTGTCCACATCCACTTTATGGCTATGTATAATGTATGGGTGGCAGTACAGTGCCATTAATTTTTAATGAATTGGCTCTTTATCTAGTGCTATCTAATAAAGATGATCATCAGAGTGCATTGTTGTACTGCAGGGCCCAAGAAACTTTTTAATATTCCTTATTGCATATGCATATTCCCATATTCTCTGTCACTCTCATTTGGTTTACCATGGCTCAATCACATTTCCATTATTTAGTTGAAAATCTGTGTGTTTCACTCCTAATACCTTGCAGCTCGTGTTGAGCTGTAAATTGGCAGAGGGATGTGAAGAAATATTAAAAGTTCCAGTGAGCACTGACTTCTCACTATAGTTATATTCTCTGCTTTTCTAGAACTGACAATTACTAACTTAAACTGAAAATTAAACCAAATGAGTTCATCTGTGCTGATTCATTAAAGACTTGGTGTTTCCAATTGCTTGGCTTTCTTACTGAAATTTCTCTGATGTCTCCCAGGTAACTAAAATCGGGCATTGTGGTGAGGCTGGGCAGTGGAGGAGGCAGAGTTACATCTGCTGAGTTAATCATGGTTCTGCAGATGCACTGGCAGAGAAACCCTGAGCTCAGAGTAAATAAGTATTTATTCACAAAATTATTTTATTCTGTCTGAAAGTTCACTACGTCTGCCAGCAGTGAATGGACTGAATTTTTTCCTTAGAAAAGTGATATTTCAAGTTCTCAAAGTGTGTAAGCTGTTCTTTGTGCTGTACAAAATGCTATTTCCCACTGCCTCTGTACCTGTCTGTGCTGTGCCTGTACAGGTGTGGATTTAACACTTTTAAAAGTGTGAATGAACAGCTCCAGAGGAGGAGCTCAGTGCAGCCAGAGCCGACCTGCACAATGGCCAGCTCATTACAAGCCCACGTTATTCTCTTTCCAGAGTCAGTTTCCGTGGATCTTGCTTAGCCATGGAACTGCCAAAATGGCAAGAGATTGAGTCAGTGCTGTGACAGCTGCCCATGAAAACATGAAGTGGAGCAGGGAGTTAATTTAACAGGGATCATGCAAATGCCCCCAGCTGGTCACAACTTTCAGTCACTCCTGAATTTGAGCCAAAGATGGGAATGGAAGCATTTGTATTATAAATGTTTGATTTCTGCCAATGCACAGGTGCATACAGTGAATGTAAATGCTCCATTCAGGTTTCATGTTGAGGATATGTCACCTTTTGTAATTGAGTATTTAGTACAAACATGTAGTGGGCTGTTGTTAAAGTCCCCAAAGTCAATCTTATCTCTCTCCATTCTGGTGTTGGTAAGAATAGTAAAAGACTTCAAATCTGAGGCTTTAGTGTTCATGATTAAATGTGAACCAACCTGCTGCATCAGTTCTTAGACTGTTCTGCTGATAACTCTCATATCCCCCATTACTTCTCAGTCCTTCTGTGGCTGATCCAGAGGCAATCTCCCCTTGCCCCCCTGCTGCTGTGGTCAGTGGAGCCATGTCTCACCTCCTCTTTGCATGTTTCTGAGGCACACTGCACTTCTGATGATCAAAAGTAAATGAGACTGGACTTGAGGCATGTCCAGAGGGTCATCACCCTCTCTTCATGCTGATGGCAGCACCTCAGCATGTCCCAGTGGAGGTGTAGGGCCACAGGACACAGTGCTGCCATCTGAAACCCTCCTCTGGCCTCCAGAGAACATGTTAAAGCACCAGTTTTATTTCATTACTGTAAATTCTAGCTGTTACCATGTTCTGATAGTCATGTGACTTAATAATTGTTCTTCAGATATAGACAATTCCCTTGGGAATATACTAAAATTACCATTTGTGTTCTGAGTGTTTCTGTGAGCATTTGAGTTTGTTTCTTTCCCTAGAACTAAAGTGCCATCTGTGTGTCAGTGCATATATAAAGTCCCTTTCTCTTAAGTAAGTGGCTCTTAAAACCCAGGAGATAATATTATTTTAATTG
Organism: Certhia americana; assembly: GCA_018697195.1. Lineage (NCBI taxonomy): Eukaryota > Metazoa > Chordata > Aves > Passeriformes > Certhiidae > Certhia > Certhia americana. The sequence goes on along the minus strand of CM031868.1, from coordinate 12,792,592 downwards.
CTGCCTTGAATGGATGCTGTCATTATTATTAATGTTGTCTGGATTTGTAGTGTTATTTGAAACATTGAAAAACAGGTTTTGTTGCTTAAACAAAGGCATTTCAGTTCTAATTTTCTAAAATACTTTAATTTTAATAAGACAATTACTCTACTGGTATATTTTTTATAAGAATATCCATACCAGATCCAGCTGAAGTTGGAAACAAAGGTAGCTGTGTTCATTTACACACATGGTATGTGGGGAAGCTCCTTGGTAGTTGCTTAGGCTGTAAGATTTTGAATTACTTTTGGTTTTCTCTTATGTTCAGAGGGTTTCGTGCTTTTTCAAGACATTGTAACATGCTATGAAATGCTGCTGAATTTTTGGTATCTGCTCTTAAAATAGATGTTGTGGAATAACATTTGGTTCAAAGAAGTGCTTTGTAAGTGAATCCTGACAGCAGGAATGAGACAATGGCAGCTTAAAAATGAAAAACACCGAAGCAGTTCATGAATTTCTGGCCTTAAAGAAACAGTCTCTCTGGGAACATCTATATTGTAGTCACTTCTGTAGCTTGCATCAGACCTATATTTGCTTTAGATTATTTAAAGAGACCTGTAGTTGGCATGGCTGGGAGAAGAGTGCCATAAATCCCAGGAGCACTGGTGGGCATCAGGGCACTGCAGCACCCAGCCCAGGCAGGGCTGAACACGCTGCAATTCCTGCTGGTGATTCACAGCATCTCCCTTTACATTTGTGCTTTCACAGCTCCTGAGCATGTGGCTTCTGTGGTTTTATCTGGCATCTGCTGTTTCTCATCCTGGTCTCTGTTCCTGCATATAAATCATTTAGGGGGCAGTCAGAGGGAGTGGGGAACTCCTGCAGTGGTGTTGAATTACAGCAGCGTCTAAAATCACAGCCAGCCCAACAACTGGAATTTAAAAGCAAATCTAATATCTTCTTTTTTATCTATAGTTTATGTTAGTTGTTTTAGAATGAAAAAGAACAACCACAGTTATTGAATATTGGCTTTCACAAAGATACAGTTCTTTCCAGCAAAGCAGATAAAAGAACACTCCCCAAACCCAGTGGAACACATTTTCCCCTCCTACACAGCATTGTTATGCTATCATTATCCTCCATCTTTCCCCTTTTGCCTAGTAAGGCTGTTTTTATATGACCAAAAAATGAATGTCAGGTCTGTCATAATAGTAAAAAACTTCCTTAGAACATGCCTGTAAATTAGAGTGAATAAAGATGCTTTGAAATAGCATTCTTTCTTTGAAATTCTGTTTCAATGGTTAAGAAACTGGCAGTCATAAAGACTGAGGTGATAGTGAAGCTCTGATAATGCAGCTATTGATTTCAGTGGGGCTAGGATTCCACTCCAGGAAAGAATTATTTGGATATCATTCTCGAAATGGGAGGAACACGTGATATTCTCCTGCTGCTGAGTATAAAATATGTTCATTTTCAATAAATATAACCTTTGCTTGATGTTTATATTGCTGTATGTTATATTAATTATCTGAACATTTCCCACAGAAAATCCAAAGCAGCGTGTTCTCAGACTTCATGGATTATCTGCACTTTCTGTTTTCAGGTTGAAACCATTTCAGGGACCAGGGGCTTGGTTAGTTTTTTTGATACTTTGGATGTAGGCTTCTGGTGTTCTGGGAAATACGTGGCATTATTTCTGTTTCAGAGCAATCTGCTTGGTAAGTACGTGCTGTCTGCTTCGTGTCCAATTCTTGCTTCCCAGGGTTATCCCATTAGCTTAACTGTTATCCCATCAGAAGGAAAAGGGCAGTTATTGTAGGAAGCTATATGGAGGCTTTCTCTCTCTTTAGTAAAGAGAAAGTATTGAGCGAGAAAGGGGGAGAAATTCCTGAGAATGCAGTGGAGCCATTTCTGACTGCACTGTCCCCAAGGGCAGAAACCTTGATCCAATCCAAGTCCTATTTAAACTCTCTCCTGGAGGACTCATCTACCTTCCTAAAAAAATAAAATTAAAAGGGATAATTGTGTCACCATCTGGACAATTTTCAAAGTGAAAATAGATGATTTCATGAGAGATGTAATAATCTAAGTTGCATGTGCCTACTTGTGTGCCTGATGCCTTCTGTTTTATCCTCCCCATTCCCTGATCTCCAACAGCAGTGACATTATCCTAGCTGGCACTAGCTTGACATTTCCAAATTAGTGTAAGGAACAGCCTACATTGCTGTTTTCTTAAACTTACTTTTTAGTATGCCCCATCATCCTAAAAACAATGGCAGGTTATGCAAATTCCTTTTAAAAAAGAAGAAATAAGTTCCTTTTCTCAGGGGCCAAGTTTCCCAAACCTGGTTACTGAGGGTTTTGTGTGTAATTTGCACTCACAGAAGCTACTTGTACAGAAAAATGTGTCATTAGTCCCCTTATACTTGCAGCCAGTGGTGGCCAGCCAACTTTTAACTCAAATATGTTCTTTTTGAAAAGAATGGCACACCTCCCATTCACAATCCCAAGGGCACAGGCTGGGCTGTGTAAGGCTCAGCCAAGGTTTGTCCCTAGCTCCAAAGGCCACCTGGCTGCCAGCAGGTCCTTGGGGTGGGAGCTTTGTTCTGGGCTCCAGAGGGGCTGTAAATGTCTGCCTCCACACATCAGCTTCTGCTGGTTCAGTCTGAATTAGTACAGATTTCAAATGAGCTGGCAGCCTATTTGATCAGAACAGCTGTGATTTTTCTTTTTTCTTTTGCTGTCACATATACAGACATTTCTCTTTGCTCTGGAACTTTGTCTTAGTTTGTAAATTCTCAGGAGACAAGCAAACCCAGAAACTTCTAGAGCAAGGATGTGTTGAACCAGAATAAAACAGGGCCTGCAGCTTTGAGACACTGAATCTCTCTCTTGATAAGAGCTGAAGCCCTGAGGCATACATATATATATATAGCCAAACCCACAATAAATATCAATGCACAAAAAGTGTCACCAGGAAAGGAACTGAGAATTCACTCTGGGAACAAAGATCTGCAAATCAAAAAAAAAAAAAAAAAAAAAAAGGGAGAAGAGAGAGATTTAATAAGAAAACCTACTGTGTTTCAACAATACCACCATCTGCCCCACCCAGTGACCAAGAAAAAAGACTTTACCTTAAAAGCTCTGCAGAGATAAGTTGTGCTGTGATTTGCTCACACTACTGCTATTTTTCAAACTGTTTAAATACCATGAATATAAAATTATCCTGATGAAACATAATTGTGCGTGAGCCTGGATATACTACAAGGCAAGCACAGTGGCAGAAATGTGTTTCTCAAACAGATAGGTACCTCCAGCACTACACTGAGCTTTCATTCAGTAGCACTGTCTGTGGTGGAAATTCTGGCACATCTGATGTCAGGACCCCCAATGGTATTTTAATGGTTTTATTTACAACTTGCATGCAGTTGAAGGCTTGACAGCTGCTTCACAAACAAGTATGTTGAGATGTTTGCAGCCACATGCAGCTAATCACACAGTAGGCAAAGGGACATGGTAAAGCCAGAGCAAACAAATTCAGTGGCAGTATTTGCCTGTTGGTCTTAGTCCCATATTGCTGGGTTTATTAGTCAGAACAGGAAAGGAGTCTAACTAGATGCCTTTAAGTAGAGGAGCTCTGCCCAGGAAGAGGGGAAAAGCATATGGAAAAACTGGGAGTATCTGTATAGATATATAAAAGTTAGGCATGAGTGGGAGAAAGTAGAGACCTTCCTGAGTGTGGAGCTGTATTATTTGGGCTCAGGAGGATGGGAGTGTGAGAAGAAATGTGTGAAGGGAGGGAGGTGATATTTGAGGAAGCAGAGTGACCCATCACAGTGAGCCAATCCAAGTGTGGAAGTGCAGTGGAGGGAAGGCAAGTATGTGTGTAGAAATGAACAGGTCTGTTGGGGAGCTCTGAGATCAAAACATGCAGTGTTTCTTACAGAATATCTAAAATTAAGCATGTATGTAAAAAGCAGGGAAAGAGCTGTGGCTGATGAAGACCAAACCAAGATATTTTGCTGTGAGCTCTCCTAGAAGTATTGCAAATATCTCTGCCATGGTCTCTTGCCCACGAAGAATTTCCTTCCAGGTAACAAAGTGTCAGCTTGGGATTTGGGATCAAGAATGCACTGCAGGAGCTCACTTTTAGGGCCAGGTTCCTGACACCAAGTTAGTCGGGTTTTCTTATAGGTGATGAGCTTGCAATTTGTAAATACTCTTGGAAGTGCCCTGGCTTTGTCAGTGGGAGAAGTGACCACAGTGGACAAGAGATCTTGGCATCTTCCCCCTCTCCATCCCCTGTGGCTTTTAGAATCATCAACAAAAACAAACAAACAAAAAAGTGCTTAGAAATTGCATGTTATTTCACATATAAACTTTTTAAAAGTCAGATATGCCAAAATGTTAAACGAATTACACAGAACTCCTGGGCTTATCGGGATCTCTTATCAGGTTGTTCATTCTTCTCTGACCACTGCCTATGTGACCTGAATTTGCATGCAGCCTGGGCACCTCCTGGGTGTGCCAAGTTCTGCACAGACCATTTTGTAACACTGACTTTACAAAGGAAACCAGGGTTCTGCCTTATTTAAACACTTTTCTATATCAGTAAAATGCTATTAGAGATCTAATATAACCTGATTCAGGATTTCTTTTGGTCATTGTAACCCTAGATTAAAGCTAATTACTTGATAGTATCAGTCAGTCAATCAAACAAGCCTTGTAAAAATCAATATAGCTCGTAACATAATAATATCCTTTGTCCAGGCTCTTTATACATCATCTGCCACCTTAATTGGTACAGATGTCAAGCCACACAATGGTTCAAATCTGGGCTGATTTGTTTTAGCAGTAACATGTTACCCAGCTAATGCAGGATCATTAACATCATTTTTCCAGTTACTGACCTTGGAGCAGCTGTTCATAGTTTGCTTATGAAAATTGTCATTACCCTTTACTTGTTTTTATTCTCCTACTTCTTTCTGGATTACTCTTGACAAGAAGAGTCCAGAGCTAAGTTTCAGCTGATTGCTGAGCTTATTTTTTCTAGCTGATACGAATTATTTTGCAGCAATGAAGTTCTTATGTTAACTAAGCAAAATTAAATCTCTTCAATGTGTGACCTCCAAAATGATGATACTACAAATCATAAGGCTTATGGATCAGCAGCAAGAGCCTGGAAGGAGACTATTGCTTAACTTATTCACATCTTTGCCCCTATAATGCATATTAATATAGAATCTGACAGTTGTTGTATGGACATTTAAAAGGGTGGAGGAGAAATTGTTTAAAAAAATTCTTGCGAAGTCCTTTGGATTAACCAGTCTCCTGTCACCCAGTGTGCCAGATGACTGCTCAGACTATAGAAATTGCATCCTCCAAACTTTTCTGTGCTTGAGAAATTTATCAACTCTGTCACATTTAAGAAATTTCTTTCCCTGCAATATGAACATTTCTCCAGGGATTTACAAATTTAGCAAAAGCTTTGCAAATAAATGGGATAAATTCCCTAGGCCAAATCCAAGTCTTGCTGAAATCAAAGGAAATTGTAACAATAATTTTTAGAGACCAAAATGAGGTTTAGCATGTAGCTCCACATACACTGGAAGCTGATGGCTACTGGGAGACAGTAAATAAGATTACCAAGAAAAATGAACATAGGTAGAATTTATGTCACTGCATGAAGATTACATGATACCTGCCAAATAGTGATAAGGGTGAGCAGCAATCAATACTGCAGCATATGACCTGAAATAAGATACCTCATGTTGAGGGAAAACTTTCTGCTAGTTATACATTACAAGGTGCCATGATAGCAGGCAAAACATTGTTAATTAAAATAATAATTATATTATTATTCTTATTATTAATATTATTACTATTATTATTGTTATTTTCTGGAAATATTTGTTTCAGTCCTGCTAAATGATCCTCCATACAGAGCTGCCCATTTATCACCAAAATCTTTTGGGAAGCTTATGGTAGTGTTTTAGGTTTTCTTGGCTTTATTTTCTAAATAAATAAGTGTATGTCACATTAAAAAGACAGACAGTGCATTACAGAAACTGATGAGGGTTGAAATACTCTTCTTGTTGTTAATAGGGATGGGGTTTATGCAAGACATATGAAATATGATTTAAATATAGGTATACATGAAGGAATTTCCCCTTTAGATTTCATTAAATATCTCTGCCTACCAGTTAAATAGTAATAATATAAATAATAATAAAACAGTAACAAAAACCATACTGGGAACATGTGACCAAAATTATGTTGATTTTCCTTCAAAACTCTCCTTAAATATCTCATTTTCAATGGTATATACACAGAAATGTACTGGTTATTGGCAGAGGTTGTTTAGGAGCTAGAGACTGCTGTGGAGATGCTGGACAGCAGGTTTTTATTCTGTGTTTCTGTTAGGGTTCCTTATGAGGAATTATGGATTATGAGGTTTTCAAGGAAGAGGGCTTTACATCCTCCCTGAATTGCTCTCACTCTGGGCGTTGTGCTCCACGACTTGTTTCCCATGTTCTGTGTTAATGTAAATTATGAGGGTGTGACAATCTTGGGTCCATCCCTTCAGTGCCTCACCTGCCCAGCATTTGCAAAGGATGGGGTAGGAAACCTGCTGACCTCCCTGTGGGGATTATCGGCCACGAACCCTGCAGGGATGTGCTGAGCTCTTCTGTGCTGCTCTCTGCAAATGCTGCCAGGCTGCATTAGGACCTCCCTCAGCCTCAGAGAGTCACAGGGAGGAGGTTTTGCTGCTTGCAGTGAAAAGATTGAAAATTACAGCACTGGCAGGGTGGCCATCATTAGTCCTTCACAGTTACTTGCTGGAAGGAACCAAGGGAATTTGTTTAGATATGCACAACACAGTCCCAGGATTTAATCATGACACATGATAGAAAAACTCCATTAGATCTAGATCTGAAGGAATGCATGTATCTTGCTTCATCAGGGTCTATTAATTAGATGCAATTTACAGGCTTTAAAAGAGAAGTAAATGTGTCTGGTATTAGTTTAACATTTAGCTGCCATAAGTAAAGAAAAACAACCTCAAAATAACCTTCCTTTAAGTCTCCCCAGGCTTGTCTGCCACGTTTCATTCTCATATTTACACAGGATGGAAAAAAAAAAAAAAAAAGAAGGCTGAAACAGAATATTGCAATGATTCAAATCCCTTTCATCTGAGCCTCTCTCAGCATGTTATTCACCACATCACAACAGAAATGATCACACCCCTCAGATTTAATTGGCAAATCCCATTGTTATGAGGCCTCAACATATACTAAAGTGTCTTTATTTTGCAGTGAGCTTGCAATGTGCTATTCTCCGCTGAACACAATGAATATTTATATTCTTCCACTCTGGGAGATTCAGAATTGTTTTGCAGTAGCTGCATCCTTCAGGACTCTTTCATTTTGTTTCCCATTTCAAGCCTGAGTATTTTCAGTGATTGTGAAAGTGTCTTGCCAGTTCCTCTGTCACTGTCAGGTCTTGGTTCTTAGACTGATGCTTATGCTATCTTTCTGGAAAAAACCTCCACTTTTTCTTTGATATTATTATTTAGCATAATGAGAAACTGGAAGATGAGTTGTGACAACAATAAAAACCATCTTAGAAAAAGTTTTGTTCCACACAAAGGATATTGCCTCCTCCTCCCTGTGGTCCTATAGTGAATTATCATAAGGGTAACATAGAATCTCACCATCAGTTTGTGATTTGTGAGTCTACTTTGTTAGAGTAGATGCAAAGATAAACATTTTACCTTAAACTAAACCCAAAATTCTTAATTTTCCTTTGACCATGAAAAAAAAAAAATATGCCATGTACATGATAACTTACCAAAAATATTCCCAATTACAGCTTAAAGACCCCTCTGTATTGTGCTTGGGAATATGATTATCTCAGAAGGCATGTTAAATACTGTACAAGTGCTGGAACAATCCCAAAGCTACCTGCTAGAGACAATTCCAATTTTTTTTAAATTCCTATTTTCACATGGATATCACTGTCCTTTCTGAGGGATACAAGGTTTTACTATTGATTTTACGGGTGGGGTTGTTCAGAGTTTCTATAAAGCTTGAATTGATTTAATGTCAAATCCAAATACCACATTACTTCTCTGGAAATCTAATTAATTGTAATATATGCCATTTTAACATATTTGTAATGAATTCTGTTCACCAACACTTGTAACAAATAGTTTAGCTTCATTTCCTAGGGGAAGAGAAATGAGGTTTTCTTGGTAATGGTAAAAAACAGTTTCTAATTTGCCACAGGATTTGCTGTACATAGAAGTTTTATTCTTGTGACTACCTATGGATGGAACATCAGGATATTCCAAATTCACAGTGTCCTTTTTCAGGTGGATTGCCCAGCATGTCTTGCTAGGCTGGTTGCAATGTATTATACCCATGTACTGAACCCTCTCTCCAAACAACTAAAATGGAAGCAGAAGATAATTTGTGAATGTTTTTGATGAAGTCAGCTCTGGAGGAAAACTCTCAAAACTGAACAAAAATAAAAATAAAGGTAGTTGGCAGGCAACTGTCTCTGTATTGCTGTTATGAAGTCTGGTGATACCAGGACTGGAACCCTGATTCTATGTCAAACAACACTATATGTTATTACATACTTATGCCTTTGATTTTTTCAGACTTGTCAGAGAAAAAAATGCAGTAAGACTTAATTTATTTCATAGTTTCACTTGTTTCATAGTGAAGCACTGAAATTAGTGCCTCAGTAGAAATTTTTAGCTCAATAATTTTTGTGATGGCAGTTGTCTGTGGACATTTGATGTGTAATAATAACATGGTTGGAAACTGAAATGGAAATTTTTGAGATCCCTATTCCTGGAACTCTTTTCCATTGTACACTGTGTGTCACTGTATTTTCTGAGGTATCCAAGTTACCTTCCGAATTATCTCTTTTTAGTCTTCAAGACTTCCTGCAAAGTTACTTGGGAGAAGACTTTTAATTACACTGAATGATATAATTTGAAATACTCTGAGGCAGAATGTACCATGCTTAAAAAAATAAGACATTTAGAAGACTTATACATGTTTTTGCAGGCTGTTGCATCTAAATGGCAATCCCATAGGTAATTATTGGCATTGTCTGTCTGCTTCTCATGGAATGCTTTGAAAAGGTACACCTCTGGCATAATGATGCAGAGATACAATAGCGTGCTGTCATCATCAATAATACTTATTTTTCCTTCAGAGCTGATCATCCATACTGACAATTTAATGATTTTTCTTGGAGACTCCAGACGGGTGAAAACTATGTATGTATTGTTTAGTTACCTCATTTGGAAGATGGCTACAAACATCAATATTCATTACCCTGAATGCAGCAGACACCCAACATTAGTTTTAGTTGGAAAAAGCGGATAGTTTCCTTTTCTGACCAACATAAATTGCAACAGTTGGAGGGGAGAGCCAGGAGAGAACAATGCTTGGTTGCAGTGTGGTTATTTTGAGCTGTGGCTGCACTCTGGAATGCACTGCTCTGTTCCCACAGCTCTCTGCAGGAGCTGCTGCTGCTGCTGGGGAGGTGGAGCTGCACTGCTGCAGCACCAGTGCTCTGCACGTGGCTGCCAACTCACTCATGGCTTCAACAGATGTTTTTACTTCTTGGCCAATGGAAGCATTGTGAACCAACTTTTTCTACTAACAAATAATAAAGTAGAAACAGCTGAAGCAGCTTCTTTTTTTTTTTTTTTTTTGTGAAATACAAGTGACTTTATATTACCATGACCACACATGCCACATCCTTTTGTTTCTCTGTGGTTTTAATATCTTTTTCCAAGTAAAAGACCCATCAAAATCTTTTTATTTTCACCATATTGAAACAAGGTGGCTTTAAAATAGTGCATATAGAATTTCAAATGAAATGTAGATCTCATTTCCATATCACTGTTTTCTTTACTCTTTTTTTTTTTTTTTTTTTCTTCAGAAAACAGTTAAGGAGTCATTATATTTTCCAGCAAGCTGTCTTGTACACCCTGAAGGGAATATTATAAGATTAAATGCAGAGTAGCATTCCTCTAGCAAGGTGAATGTTTCTCATTACAGAGATCCCTAGTTGATCTCCTAAATATAATTCCCTGTAATAATGTGAAACTTCTGAATTATTTATTTTTTCATATTAGATCAGGAGTATAATTTCTGAAAATAAATTTATTGTCATGAGCAAATCAGCTTATGAAGGTTATCCATAACCATGGAATGAAAGAGAACAGATGCCGTGTTTTGCAAGACTATCTATTGTAGCTACTTTTTGGCTTTTAGGAGGAAGCTGTAAATGTGGATTTAAAAATTGATGAACCATGATTCTGTTAATGTGCAGGCTCAGAGTCATAGGACTTTGTGTCTTTACTATTATATTTGATTAATATAATTGAATATAACCATCTCTGAGTGAAGGTCTGTGCTTGGCTGTGTCCCCCTCTGCCTGGGGCCTCGGGGATGTGACACTGCTGAAACTTCACTGAGCACAGGGCTTGGCTCCCAAAAGGCACAAATCAAAAGTGACTCAGCAATGCCACCACTTCACAAACCAGTGAGGGGCCCGTGAACTTCTAATTGAGTCTCTTCAGGAGTTACAGGTGCCTTTTATTCAGTCCCCCACTCCTCCAGAAGCAGAATGGGTTGGATCACTGTGTCCCAAGCTTCCAGCTCCAAGAGCTATTTCCTTGCCTGGTAGGTTACCTTCTGCCAGGTTCTTGAAGTGCTCTTTGATGGTTGTTCCTCATGGTCATTCCTGGCACTGCTGGCTCTCTTTCAGGTGCAGTGAAAATAACAAAGGGGAAATATTGCTGAGTGTCAGGGAGTGCCAGCCAAGGGCCCTGCTCTTGGTAAAGATGGACCTTGGTTCACACTGAGCTTCTCCTGGATACAGCACTCAAGGTACTTGGGGAAAATTGAGCACAGAAGGGAGTATCTTCATGATACTGAAGTGTGAAATTGCCTCTCTTGTTTTTCCAATGCCTCTGGGTTTTTTCCCAACATGTTCACCCTCTGTTTGTGTTTGGGTGTATGTTTTCAGTCTCCCCACACTTGAGGAGCAGATGAGGAAGCAAACTCTGACTACTAATAGGAGGCAGATTAGGACAAGTTTTGGGTTCTCCTGGCAAAGACAGAGCCCTCTTTCTGTACAGGTCTTGGCACTGGCAGCTTGCATTGTATTTCATCTCCCTGGGGCATCCCTCAGAAGGGGTTAAAAAAGGCTGCTTGTTGACAAATCACAAGTACAACTGTTCATTAGTAAAACAAACTCTGGTGTACAAAATGAAACTGTTTTTTTTGTCTGACAGACAGCACTATAAAAAGAGAAGCCTATAAAAAACACTTCCACAGAATGATTTCTTCTGAAAATCCTGGCCTGTTTTGCAGAGCAGGAATTTAGTGTTCTATATCTGATCAGACACTCAGGAAAAATGTTGCCCATATTAGGCTGAAGGACTCAGCAGGTGAAGTGTCTGTCTCCTGTCTGGGACAGAGGTTTAAGTCACAGTTGAAGTTTCAATTAACAGGACCTCATGGTTTCCTGCTGTGACTCTAATGGATAATGGTTCACATTAAAAAGAACTAAACATAATTTAGCACATTTTGGTGCAGATGGCTGTCGATGTTGAAGAGATGGCCACCTGGTGACTGTATTATTTTTCACCCCTGAAGAATGGCTGCTGAGGTCAAGTTTTCAATCATTGGCAGGGATGTGGAGAGGAACTTGTGCTGTGACTCTGTGTGCCACCTGGCCTCTCTAATTAAGAACTACCATTGTCTGCTTTGATATCCCCTCTGCCTTGGCATACACAAAATTCAGAATGATCACATGCATCCCAAACTAATGAATGTTCTCTTGATGTGAGGGGGAAAACATGATGACTTTTTGTTTTGTTCATTCGGTTTTGTAATTAAAAATATAGAAGTGAAGAAAAAAATGTTTTGTTCTGCGCCTGCCTTGAAGTATCCTTCTGGGAATTGATATAAAGTTGAAATCATGCCTGAATCATTGCCGCTGAGAGAGAGAGCAGGCAACTGCAGACCTCCTGTGTGCAGCAGTTTCCTTAGCTGACTTTCACATTGCAAAAAATTCTTCCAGGCCATTTGTGCAAGAATTTTGTTACAAAATGTTTTAATTATGAACAATTAAGTAGTTATCTAAGAGTCAAAAATTGCATTTCTTCTATCCTTGTTCATCTATTTTTTCACTCTGGTAAAGTTTTGAATACAAATTCCAGCAGAGGAGTTTACATAATGCATGTGAAAGACCTCTCTTTTTAATATTAAAAACAAAAATTATAATTTCAGCACCAAGCTGGGAAATGATTCATTATTTGGATAATCAGAGAAACAAAGATGAGCAGGCTCAGATGTATTATGATCCCTTTTGTGAGATTCATTAAATGGAGCCCCTGACTTCTAGAATCCATATCAGTGTTCTCTGTCTTAGGGGGATTAAACTCTGTTATAGATTATATTTCATTCAACCATAGTGGATTAGTTGCAGTTTCTACCTTTTAATTAAACAGCTGCTGTAACTAAACACAAATTTGAATTATTTAAAAGTCCACAGAATTTTAGTCAACTTACAGTGCTTGGATTTTTTTAATTATATGAAGCTATAAATTTTTTATGATGAAGGCTTTAGTCAGATCAATCAACAGCCACTAATAACTCATCCTTTCTAGAAGGCTAGAGCATTTTCCCAGTCCATGAAAGTATTTCAATTAAATTAAAAAATAAAGCTATCTAAGGAAAGGTCTATGTCACCTAAATTTTCTTTGTGGCTTTTGATGAGATGTTTGTGGTGTCTTCATTGTTTTTAAAACTACTCTTACTGCTCTAGTGCGTTGTCTAATTTACAATGTCTGTCTCATTATATCCAAGTGTAAACACTGCAGCAAAGTTTAAAAGGTGGTTGTTGTGCTAGATTGATAAGCATCATGCTCAGATCAAAACGTCATGATAATGGGAACGTGTCAAAACAAATATTCATTTGGTAGTTTTGTTGGCATAAATAGCTGCTGTGAATGCATAATGACTTTATGACATACTTAAAGCAAAGCAGTCAGTCAAGTAACTGTTGTCAACAACAATTTGTACAACTGAAATAATCCCTTACACATGGTTCACTTTTATATCTAAGCCATTGCTTACTTTTTACTTTCTTGGAATAAAAATGACTGAATAATTCAGAGTATCCATGAACCCTAAATATCCTAAAAAGATTTTTTGGCGCAATTGTAGAAAAACTTGCATAAGGCAAGAATGTCAAACTTCTGGGTAGGAGAGATGTGAAGGGCGGGTGTAAATCCCTCTGACCAATAAGAATAAAATAGAGTGAACTGTGTGGAAATGCTGTTTACACAATATAATTAACACCATTAAGGCCAAACAAAATCCAGGTGCATGAAGGGTGTACATGAGTTAGAGGAAAAATCTGAAAACTCAGCGCTGAAATGGCCTTATGTATAAATACTGATATGGCCAGATTTGGAAACAATGTGAAGTTTTTTGTTTACAAAGTTATTTCTTTAGGAGAAAACCTCTTATTTCATATTAGATTATATTGATACCCTTAAATGATCCAAATGTTTTTCTATGTTAGTTTCACAGATAGATAGATCAGAAAATAAATGCAGAGCTTTATTAAATCAACATTAGAAAAAAAAATTAAACGGTTTTGAAATAATTTATATTAAGAATGATAAAACTCATTAAAATCTGAATATTTATATGAAAATTATCATAATTTTAATTTGAGATTACATTGTGTTTGGGGTGAGAGAACCTGGTGTTTGAGAGTTGAGAAATTTATAGACTTTCCTGGGCAGTCCTGCTCATATAGACAAATGAAACCCAGATCCAGAGTCTCAGTTCAGATGTATCAATTCACATTGCCCTTTGGGGTGACTCCACACTCCTGGAAGTTTCTGACTTCCAAGCTCATGAACCTCAACATTTTGGGGGCTTATTACAGAAAGGTGAAGTTCAATGCTTGGATTTTTTTCTCATGTTGAAATATTAGCACAACAGAAATCAGGGAGCAGGATAGTCACTCACTCCTTTTTTATCTACCAAAAGGGTTTCCACTTGACATAGACCTCAAGGGAAGGAATTGGCTTTCCACTTGAAACACACGTCTTCCTCTGAAGCTAGAAAGGTCATTATTGAAGGATAACAATGCAGAGAATTGGAAAAAAAATGTTGCATAGGTAAGGATAACTAGAAATTCAACCAGACTCTGTGTCTTCTTGACGGTGCATTGTCCTCTCACCCTCCAACACAGAGGTTGCACAGAAGAGATGCATCAGCTGTGACCAAGAAAAATATTTCTTGCAAGGTTTTCTGCATTTCTTCTGATTGAACCTAATATCATGTATGTGCACTTCCATGAAATGCCCTTTGCAGCAGGACAAACTGATGGTTTAAGTCCTCAGGAGGTCACAATCTGCTATTTCACCCTGTTTTTTTGAGGGACATTCTGCACTGAGGTGCTTGTGTCCTTGATGAGGATTTGTCCTGTCCTGTAGCCTAATCCTTGAGAATTTTGATTGCCCACACTCTGAGCATTCCCAGAGAAAAAATGTGAATGTGCCATGGTTGTTGTGGAAAGCAGAAAGAACCTGAAGCTGTGTTAACTGGAGCTTGGAGAGTGTGGCAGTGTCTTGGTCTCCATCCTTTTCAGCTGGGTATGATCAGGTCTTATTGGCTGCAGTTTTTGAGTGAACTGGGCTGATTTTTCACTGCAGTGTGTGTTCACTGGTGTTGGTGAGGCTCTGTGGTTGGGAATAGCTGCATGGGGCAGAACCAGCTGCCTCTCTTGTCCTTTAGCTTGGCACTTCCACCCCAGAGAGCTCTTTGTCAAGTGAACATTTGAGGTTTGTTTATTCAGTCCTTGCCTGAGAAAATGTACCTGAATTACCTTGTTGGAACCCAACTTGTGAATCTGCTCTTGGACAATAAAAAGGGTGATTGGGGCAGCAGTGACTTTCAGAGTGTGGGTTCTGTGTATGATCTTGGTGTGAGTTTTGGCTGAGCAAATTATTTAGCCTTTAGGAAGGTAGTTCCTCTGAATCTAGTGTTTTCCCTTGATACCAGAAAGCAGCATGAGTGTTTGTGTCTGTACTTTTGGATAAAAATCCCCGTAGAGTACAATCAATGCACATTGTATGGATTATTGTTTGTGTATTTTTCTTTAAAACCTAGGTGCTGAGGCTCCTCAGGGCTGTAAGACTGCAGTGCTTATGTTCAAGTTACATGTTCAGTAGATGTTTAGTTAGGGTTAAGCTAATGCATTACCACAACAGGTGTATTCTGAAAGGAATGAAAGAAAAATAAGAAAGAAAGATGACTAAATATTGTTGGCACTTGAATAAAACAAAAAAACATAGAGTAATAATTTCCACAGTCCCTGCAGTCATTCTTGAATTTTTAATATTGCTTTGTTTATTGTACCTTTACATTGCAGTCATGTTGTTTACCAAATAATTTCAGGTCATTGTAGTTGGAGAGTGATGGCTTCCCAGAGTCACATTTTCTAGATGTCAATATGTGGTAGAAGCTCCTGGCTGGGTTCTGTTCCTATTTGATTTATTTGATTGTAGGCTGTCAAGTTTGGGGGATTTTTAAATAATTTTTTCAATTGTGAGGTTACAAATGAGTCATTCTGAAGTGTTTCCCTTTCAGTGTTTTTAATGTTTGGGAAAAATAAATCTAAAAAGGTCTTTGTGTTTTTTCCTCACTCTTTTATTACCAGATGTTAGAAGTGAAAGCCCTGTTACAATTACTTTCAAAATATAATTACAGCCCCGTGCATATATTTAATACAAAATTTTGGAATTCATATAAAGTGCAAGCTGCACAGACATTTCAAATGCAATATTATTGCATTAAGGTTGTACTCCCTTATTTTGGCAGTGGGACCCAGAGAAGTTCATTTTAGGCTCTCTTCTGCCTGAAGGAGCACAGATGACCCTGGTACAGCAAGCACAGGTTCCAAAAGGGACCAGCAGAACTGGGCAGGTAAATAGACACTGCCCCACCGTAATTCCCTGTTTCCAACATGGGTCTTTTATCAGGATAGAGCCTGAGTTATTTACTTTGTTGGAAGAGCAAACAGAATGGGCCATGCACTACACCTGCACCTCTGGGAAAAAGGTGTCTACAGTAGGAGATGCCTAACCAAAATCACTCACTGTACTTTTAATTTGGCTCCATTGCCTTGATGGGAGACATGGTGTTTCCATTCGTCTCTGTATTAGACATGGTTTTCCCTCAGTTGCTTTTAACACTTTCTGCTGTATTTCAGCAGTGCAGTGTGTGCAGGCTGTGCTTTATGCTCCTGCAGCCCTGTCCTTTGCTAAGAGGGATCTGAGCACAGTGGAGATGGAGAGCTAAACAGTGTAATCTCCCAGTGGCATCCTGCATCCTGCTCCTTGTATACCAGCTCCCCTGTTCCTTGCTCAATTTTCACAGTCTTTACGAAAGCAATTTTCCTTTGACCTATATAGGTGTTTGCTTGAGTGAAAAAGGAGTTCAGATGCCAGATTCAGCTCACTTGTGGCTGAGATGACAAATAGACCAAGAATGCTGTTACATTTGGGGTTACCATGTGGGAAAGGGTGAGTCTGGTTTTGCTTACATATTTAATTTTGTATACACTCACATCTAATTTTTAGAGAAATGGATATATTTTAACCATAAGGAAAATGAGAATTGATATCCATTCTTTCCCAGGGTATACATGAGACTGTGAAAATTATTCTACTCCAGGATTCTGTTGCATCCATAGATCAGAATAATTTGCTGGAATGTTTTTCGACCAGCTATGTCAAGAACCTCCAGGCTCTTGTGTCTCAGCCGAGCATCCTGGTATAATGGTGACAGTGTAAAGGGCTATGCTGCAATCATAGTTGATTCTTGGATTTTCAGACTAGAAAGGCCCTTTAAGATGAGATAGGCTGTTCTTTCGAATAACACAGGCAGTGGTTGGATCACAGAATTTCCAAAGCTGGAAATGACCCACAAGGATCATTGAGTCCAACTCTTGATACCCATGGTGACCCCTTCAGTCAGAAATTGCTTGGTCTGAGCTTGTTTGCTAGGCTGGAACATGATACCAACATCTCTTTGAAGAAGGCTTTGGGCAATTTGTATTTAAACTTTGGTGAAAGAAATTATGCATTTATGCAGGCAAAAATCTATACCCTAGGCCTATGTAATTGGAACATTGTAACATAAAATTCCACTAAAGGAGAAAATTCATTATCATGCAATGTAATCAGGGAGGCAAGCTCCCAGTCATTAGTTTTAACATGTAAGAAGGAGAAACCATAGTTCAGGAAGATGCACAGAAAGAGTAATCTCAAAAAGAGCTTAATTGTACTTGCAATTAATCTAGTACAATGAATTAAGTATTTCTCAAAAGATAATGTATATATAAAAATGAGCACTGCAGAGGAGTGTTGGAAAACATCCAGGCATGAAAGTCCATCATGAGTCCTCATGATAGCAGAGAATCACTCCCAAAAGAACCAAAAATTCATTGATAAAAATCTTAAAAATCAATTTTTTAAGCGTCATGGAATACTGAAGGAAAATCAAAGTGTACTTAATATGCTGAGGTTGCTTAACACAAGATATGGCTGTTGCACCTGAATATAAAGTATGCTGAAGTCTGACAGAGGAATATTCCTGTAAACCTGCAAATGCATATTTAATAATCAAGACATGGTGTTATACATTTACCGTATGAACAAACAGCTGCCACATAATGTCCTCACACTGCCGAAGGGAGCCTATGAATTCTTCTTCATCTTTCTGATTAAAGTGAAGCCAGACATAGCCATTAGAACTGTCTGCGAATGAAACCTTTTAAATATGCCTGCTCTTTCTTTGGCTCAAATCTTCTCTGGCTTATTTAAATCTTTATCCACATCTTGGTCAGGCAGAATAAGGATATATTTTTTTTTCTGTGATGGTTCACAGGTACTGGGGAATCTTTCAGATTAAGGAGAAAGAAATGACCTAGTTTATAGGATGTTATTTATCTCTAAAGTATTTCTCTGCATTTGATATCTGCCACATAATGAAGAATTTTGCCATACATATTATACTTTGATCAGAAGTCACAATAGGAGCCTAAAACTTACTATCTTTCAGGGAGATATTGAAAGTTTTGTTCTTGTGAATAAGGTAGGTGGTTAATACTACAATAACAAATACTGGGTACAGTTAGAAACTAATGCAGAGTGTAGGAAAAATCATCTGAAAGGAAGGAACAAAAGGAAGACCCATCTTTCTCTTAGCATCTCTAGGCATTTTTAAGCCTCAGTTAATCATTTCGAGCTGCTTAAATAAAGGTAATTTCCAGTTAGAAGAGGGCCAGCCATTAAAAAAGCATAGGCAATATCTTGCTTTGTCTCCTTTGCAATATTTTCTGTTCTTTCCCTAGGACAGTAGAAGATACATTGTATAAAATCTCATTTGGCCCCAAACATGATCACTTTTAAAACTTAAGAGAGGAGAGATTTATGTGCTACCTTATTGTTAGAGTTGAATTCCAGCTGGGAATGCAAAGAGCAACAGGTACAATTGGACATTGTCCTTATGATTTTCAAACTTATTTTTCAGAACTTGCTCTCCCTTGTTTTATTTGAGCCAACTCTCAACCCTTTAGATAACCCACTCCTTTTTTTGCAGAACTATCAGAACAAATAGCTTCAGGTCCAGTTGTTTCAGGGAATGGTGCAGTAAGCAATTGTTTTGATGTAATTCCAAACAGGCTCCATTCATAATCCTGTGTTGGGCCTCCTGCCTGGCGATGGGGAGACAGGTCCCTGGAAAAACTTATGAGTGGATGTTGCGCCACAGACATTTTTCCCTTCTACTGTGTGCATTGGGGAAGAGATATTTCTAGGTAGAAAGCTTCCCTTTTTTGATGAACATGTTAGCTGGATGTTTGAGCCACGCATAAATGCAAAGTTTCCTCCTGGGAGAATGTGTGCCCACTTTGCTTTTTGTGTGCCCAAGCATCAAAGCTATTGAGAAGCTAATGGAATGCAGCGTCAGCAGCACCTTTAGGAATGGGGAGTTTAAGAACAACAATGACTACTGATGCATGTTCTCCTCTCTTCAGCTAAAACCTGCTTCAAATGAATAATTTCTATAGGGGAATTAGGAAAGGCTATTTTTTACCCACCAGTGCATTTAAGACTATGTGTGGAGGGTCACACATGTGGGAGGTTTCCATGAAATTTATAACCACAGAAATACCACGCCTATCAGGAAACAGTTAATATTAAAATGCTTGATTCAGTCTTTGATGTTCCTCATAGCACAGAAGTCCTTAAATAAGTGAGATATGGAAAGAATTGAAAGAAAGCAAAACAGAACACTACTCCATTAAAACATGTAACAGAGAGGGAAAGTTATACTTTTGTATTCACCTGTAACCTTATCAGGGAATGCCAGACAGTAATTCCTCTCTAGCTGCCACATAAAAATATCTTCGACAAATAAAGTGATATCTTCCCAGGAAAAGACTAATCTTTAATACAACAATAAAAAGGGCAAGGAAGAGAGAGAGGATGGTTGATGTATGAGTAATGTGCAATATCTTGTACCTGCTCAAATTTAAAACCAGTTAGACCACAAAAGGCACTTGTGCCCCCTATCCTGGGCTGCATCCAGACCAAAAGGTGAGGGAGGGGATTCTGCCCCTCTGCCCTGCTCTGGTGAGGCCCCACCTGCAAAGCTGCCTCCAGCTCTGGGGTCCCAGCATGGGAAGAATGTGGAGCTGCTGGAGAAAGCCCAGAGGACACCACCAAAGTGGTCAAAGGGATGGAGCACCTCTGCCATGAGGAAAGGTTGAGGGAATTGGGATTGTTCAGTCTGGAAAAGAGAAGGCTTCAGGGACACCTGATTGTGTCCCTCCAGTACCTGAAGGGAATTTGTGGGAAAAATAGAGAGATACTATTTCCATAGGCAGGAGGGAATGGTTTTAAACAGGGAGATGGGGTAGATTAGATATTAGGAAGAAATTCTTTTATGTGAGGGTGTTGCTGCCACAGAGAGAAATGCCTTAATCTTCCCACTGTCACTGGGAAGCCAGGTACTATTGGCACCCTGACTTTTTTCTAGCAGGCAAAACCATAGTAACCATCAGTGTTCTTCCTGACACATCTGTGCTAACAACAGTGCCCCACAAATGAAGGGTGGAGGAAACTCTGATTCATTATGGCCTGATTTTCACTGTCCTCTCATCTGTGCACTAGAATCCCCAAATTTCTCCCTACCTATTTCCCTGTGAGCATGGAAACTGAAGTGCTGGCCAGAGCAGGGTCTCTTAAGAGGCTGTGGTGCAGGTGTTGAATTCATGCTTTTACCCATCTAGTAAACTCTTCCATGGCTTCTCTCAGTCTTGTGTTTTTACCACTGATATTAAAAAAGCTGTTATTGCTGTGCCCAAGGTTTCACTCAGAGCAACATGAAACCATTTTATTTGAGTGGTATTATCATAAAATGACCCAGAAGCCGGTGCAGAGGCTGTGGAAGAGCTTGACTTTTCTCTGATCCCTGAACAAAATCAGCTGAGGTGTCACTGGAGCTGCCTCTCCACAAACTTAAACAGATTTTTTTCAGTACTAATGTTCTATTTTAAGGTTTTGAAAGTGCATTAACTTAAGGATTTGTACCTAGTACTGCTTTTTTGTCTCTAAGCACCTGTAGAAATGCATTTGTGAACGAGAAATCTAATGATCTTATTGCAGAATTTTGAAAGATAATTGAGTTTTCTCCCATAAACTAATGTCTCTTATTCACTCCTGTTGAAAGATCACAAATCTTTCTTTGGTGTGAGCTAGTCCTTATGTAAATGGTAGTAAATAATATATGTATGCATGGGCCAGCTAATGTAGGTGTTTGGTTTTGAAGAATTGTACACACTTGGCAGTGGAAAGGCAGAGAGGAGGGAGGAGGAGCAGTTAGTATTTCATATCGATGCACTGCAGGAAATAAAAGTTAACAGCTCTAGTAAAATTCATATGCTAGACAACTGTAGAGCTGAAGAGACAGTGAATCCCAGAGGGTTAACTCCTCCTCACCTAAGCAAAGTAAATTATTTGACTTTTTGAAATGTCTTCTGAAATGTAATAAAATCTGAAGGGGGTAAGGATCTTCATCTCATTAATACAGGGTCCCAGCAAATGTCATTTTCTAAGCTGCTTTGGGAAATGGGATTCTTTTCAGATTTCAGCGAATAGTTCACAGTCACAGTGTATTACTTTAGCAGCACATTTCTCTTCCTTACACATTACATGCAGCACAGTTTAAACAGTAGACTGAGCTTATTTTGGCTTCATTCCTTTATATGAACAGAGAGAATTTTGATTTGCTATATATTTCACTGCTACTGTAGATTTCCTTTCCATCTTAAATGGTAGTTTATTAAGATTAAGTGCTTTCTTATGTAGATGTATTGAAAGGACCTTTGATTTGGTTTAAATTAAATTTGATTCAATTAAAATGTAAGATAGATTGAAGCACATTTGTGAAGAGAAAATGAAAAAGGCTCCATTAAAGAGAACCGAAGCCACAATAGACATGGAATCAGGAGATTGCTATCAGGTAGGCAGGTTGTGAAAATTGGATACCAGAACATTACTTTCAATGAAGAGTCCAACCTTGTGGTATCTAGGTGGGTACACAAAGAGCAAATCACATGGCTCATACCCTAAGAAATTATCCAAAGCAGCTAAGTGGCTGGGTCAGGTCTTGTTAGCATTCAGCACCACTGCTTGGGCATGAAGAGAGAAAGAAGAAAAGAAACATGAAAGGAGACATTAAAGGAGGGGAATGAGAAAGGAAAAAAAGAAGGATTTGTGAAGGCATTATGAACCCAATCCTTTTTTCTTTGTACTCTCCTCGACCCACATTAAATCCAGGCTCTAGGATGTCCTCTGGACAGGGCAAAAGAGGATTGTGTGTAGCTCATCTGCACTCAAATCACTGCTCAAGACCTCTAAAAAGTTTGCCGTGGTACTGAACCTCTGAGTGGCCTTTCACCCTCACCTGGTTGGGTTTGTGAGTTCAGAGCCACGGTGAGCAGTGTGTTTGGAGCCCGAGCACTTCTGTAAAGCACTTGTTCACTAAAACATGAGTGTCAGGCACCCCAGCTGTGCCAGGGGTGGTTACAGCCTGGAGAAGGGAGCTGAGCCTCTCCTGGGAGCTGGCCCTGACGTCCTGCCTGCTGAGGAAACTTCCCAAGGTGGAGACCTTATCCACTCCTGCAAAGCCACTGATTTTTTCCACACAAACCATGTCACATTTAAGCAGCTTTTGGTCATTTCCAACACAGACCAAATTTAAATCAGAAGTCTTGAAATAGGAACTATTTTATTTTATTGTGAGCAACCAGAGCTGCTTAGCCCTTTGCATAAAGTTTAGGAAAGCTTTCTTTTTATCCCCTTTTTTTCTTTGCATATGTATGTTTCATTTCAGACCTGGAAATATGTAAAGGGTTTTGCATTCAGTAGCATTATATATAGGTAAGATATTTTACCATTAAGTCATTGTATGGTTATAAGTCACTATGATCAATGTAGCAGAGATGTTGGTTTAGCCATTTCAATACTAATAGGCCACCAAATAAACTGTTCAGTTGTCAGTTATGCATAAACCCTCTTCTCATTTACATAATTGAAATTCTTTGAAATGGTTGGATATTTTTTTCAGACTGTCAAAGATAAATATTTAAATTCTCAGTACTGCTTTGAAGAATTTTTTTTTTGCTTTCTGAGGCAGTCACAAATATAAAATTTAATGTTAGAATATTGATTTTAGAACCAATCATCTTTAAGAAGGCAAATTTCAACACTTTGTCTTTATTTAGTGAAATGCATTTAGATCTTTTGCAGTCTGTTTATTGAGTAATATTACACATCAGATTCACTTGTTATGTTGACCTAGATCTGATATTTTTCAGATGTATAACATTATTCAAACTTGCAAAAGTTTTTTTTTCTCTGCGCTGCTTGGTAGCAATTAATGAAGGTTTGTCCCTAACTTGGCATTAATATCCTGTTTTCAAAAATATATATTTTAAAAGAAATAAATACATTGGGATTTGGACATTGCAAAAGGAAAGAAAGCAGTAAAATTCAATTTTAAAAAGGAGTCACTAGATTCAGATATATGCCTGTATGCACAGTGTTCTTGGAGTTAAGTGCACAGATACATGACTTTCTTAGCAAAACTAACTCAGTGTGTGTTTTCTGAGTGCACATTAGGAAGAATAAATAGACTGTGTAAAAATGTATTAGGTATTAAACAGGTCGATAATATATAATGTGCATTTCTGTTAATTGATGTAGCCAATGTACAGTGTAATAGCTGCAAAGGAGCTGTTGTGGTGCATGCTGTGAAGACATATTAAAACAATACACAATAGTAATTTAAATTCTAATAAGTCCTGTAACGTATAGCAGTATTGGATCCAAGAGTATCTCTATGATTTCCCTGTCTCAAAGGGACAAGCTGTACGGTTTCATTTCTACAATATTAGTAGATACGAAATTATGAGCCCAACTACTTCTAGTGTATGGACTAAACTATGTGTATGCATCATGTTTTGGTGTCAGGTAACCTGAGTTTATTTGAGATTAAAGAAGATTGAATAATCTTTGTGTTGTTAGTAGAAGCATCTAAATAGCAGTTCCTGATGGTACCGTGCTGATAAGTATTTAAGGGTCTTTGCTAGATTAAAAATCTTTGATTAAAAAGCAGTTGTGCATGATTCTTTTAAACAATTCTATACTTACTTGCCCGTGAAATCTAATGCACTTCAAACATGTGAGATGTTCATCGTTCTTGACCTCAGTAAATGTAATAGCAATGGATAAAGAATTTTTCAATTACCAGAGAACAAAGCTTTATGGCTAGGAAAATACAGTGATAAAGTAAGATACAGTATTTGTGGCACAGAAGGAAAAATGGGCACTGAACAAGCAGAAAGGATAATAAAGGTAAACAAAGGATGTTATTTCCCATATATAATTCTCTGGACAATACTGTATGTTTAAGAACATAATGCCCAGAAGCAGTAATCACAAATTAATCAAATATCACCTGAACTAGGGCTGAAAAGGAGCAAGTTAATAAAGCAGAGGGGGAGCTAAAAGGAAGAATAGCATGGGAAGGGGTTTTTGTCTGCTGGAATATAGCAATAAAGATGAGTGTTTTAAAAATTGCAGTAAGTTCATATCTCACAAAGAAATACTATGATATTTTTGTAGTTCATATATTAAATAAAATAAAATAAAATAAAATCTGCCTTTAGGGATTTATACTGTAAAACCAAAGAACTAATCCTTTTATAGTATCACCATAAAGGAAACCTCCTAATCCTTGTCAATGACTGTGTATCCAGTTATTGCATCAGTTCAGAATTTCTTGAAAAATTCCCCTGCAGCCAGACTTGTCTTGGAGCAAGATATTCTTGGATGTCTTGGCTGTAGAAAAAGCTGCTCTTTCAGTATGAGACACTGTATAGACCCTTTGAAAGTTCATCTAATGAATTTCATTTTATAGTAAAGAACTGTTGCTACTTAGCTGTCACCTCCCATTTGTCTTGAACGTACCACTGCAAGGACTGAAAGTTCAAAGGTGTGTATCAGAATTTAGAGCAGTGGCAATTGTTGGACCTGAGTTTAAGGTAGACCTCCTGGCAAGATTTACAAACATGTCCTGGAACTCACTTTTCACACCCTTTAAATCATTAATAATTAGATATGTTGTCTGGGAAATCTTAAGCATAATTTGTGGAGCAGGTGATCTGTGCTGCATTTGACCCTGTTTGCTTTTACTGAATGGGAAGAGTTCAGCTGTCTGAATCAGTTTTAAGGAGACAAAAGATAATTTGGCTGCAACCAATACAAGGTGAAAATTTCAATCCTACTCCAAAATAACCCTATGTCCATATTTGATTTCACAGGAAAATTTGCCCACAACTGCTGGAAACATGCCCTGATAGTAGCAAGCTTGGACAAGAATTTTCTAGCTTGCACAAGCTAATTTTCAAGCTCTGATACTTCAGTTTGGAAGGAAGGGAAAGGGCTTTTCTGGTCTCTGACAGTGCTTGTCTCTTCTGGCCCAACAAAGTTTTTCTGCTTTCTGCAAGCTGCCAAGCATTCCCACCTCTGTCACTTTTTAAAAAAGAGCTGATATCACATGTGAAGGAGAACAGGCAAGTGCCTTCTACCCAGGGAGCTGCAGAATGGAAGAGATCACCATGGCAGCAGTGTTATTAAGTGCAAAGCCACTTTTCAATCATTTTCATTATATACCAGCTCCCCAACTGGATTCTTTCCCCTAAAGGTGGCAACTCTATTGCAGGCTGGCTGCCAGGTACAGGTGCCCGTTCAGAAATGCCTCACTGAGGTAGCTTTGAACCCAATAAAGACACTGCCTTGTAAGATCTCTGCCACAGGCTCCAGGCTGGTGCAGGGACAGAAGGAGACATGGTTTATGAGAGTGGTGTCAGTTCACACAACTGATGCATTGCCTTCCTGTCTCTGTAACAGGGTTTGGGGTTTTTTAGCTTGTCAGTTCCTCTTCTTTTCAGTGAGACACAGCAGGGAATCAGCTCATGAGTGAGGCACCTTAGGAGCTAGCTACATGAAATGCACTTAGATTCCTCATAAAGTCCTGGAACTGCAATAGGTTTGAGATAATTACACCACTATTATGCTTGATTGCTTAAATATACTTTAAGAATTCATAAACAAGCATAGACTCCTCATGAAATAATAATGAAATAAACATGGCGGATGCAAATTTCCATTTCAAATTTAGATGAGGTACCTCTGAGTTCAGTTTGTTATTAATTTTACTGAGATACAGTATATGTAATTTGGCTATTTAGATGCAACATTCTTCCCTGTACCCTCTGGCCTGCTCTGTATACATTGCCTGAATGTTACACTAAGCCCTTTGTGTCTCATGGCCTATTTCAGGAAGATTCTGCTGCCTCTGTATCTGTTACATTGCTGTTTCTTAGTTTCTCTTGAGCATTTTATAAGCTCGACTTCAGACTGATGTAACTGTGCAGCCTTGAAGGGAATAGTAGTGGCTGTTCCATCCCTGGAATTGTCCAAGGCCAGGTTGGATGGATGGGGCTTGGAGCAACCTGGGATAGTGGAAGATGTCCCTGCCCATTGCAGGGGGTGTAATGAGATGATCTTTAAGGTCCTTTCCAACCCAAACCATTCTGTGATTCCATGAGGTGTTACCAAATCTGCAGGAAAGTGATGTGTCTCATTCTGCCCACACCTTCAAAGTCTGGGCCAGAACACAAAGCAAACAGGCTGTTAGTCTCCATCCCTTAGTAATGAACTTTCTATTTTAGCCCAAATAATGATGGAGTAACAGCAGTCACCTGAGTTCTACCTCTGTCTCTACTTCCTGATTTCTTCTGTGGCAGTGGTGCAGTGAGCTGGAATTTATTTTTTCACTGCTCTCTGGACAGCAGGACTAAGTCTCTAGGGGGCTATAAAAATAATATAAAATTCCCTGTCTGTTGGTCTAGGAGTGCCGTGCCTGGCTATTGGCTAGGGTGCATCTTTCACCTTCAAATGTCTTGAAGGATAACACCATTTTGAGCAAAAAAGACAAAAAAATTGCATAATAATACCAGAAGGAAAGCAACACTGATCAAAGAAAGCTCAAATCTAGCATTTCCATGTGAGTCTTCCTAATATCTGAATTGAAGCAGATAGAAAGAGAAAATGCACTATTCTTTCTATTTAAAAATGAACAGTACTGCAACTATTCCTTTTCATTTCAAGGAGGGAATAATTACAATGACCTAGTGTGAGAGAACTCTTTGCAAAAGCTGTTTTCTTAAAACTTTGTATTGCCCAAGGAAAATACAAAGGTTAAGTTTCTCAGAGAAACCCAACTGAAATGTGCTTTTGCTCTAACAAGCTTTCTGCATATTGGTGAGCAGGACAGACAAACTTATCAGTTGAAATTTCCTATAAAGGACATGCTGATGGGATAAGCAGGTATCCATCACCAGTGAGTTATTTTAGTAACTCAGTGTGCTTTACCTCCGCCGGAAACACAAGACATGAAGTTCACCCAGGGATTCTGTAGATTTACCAGTAGCTGAGAACAAAAATTACAGGTAATTTTCCTTTCATCTCTTCTTTCCCATTTATATCTCAAGGTCATCATCATCCCCTTAATATCAGGACCCCTCCCTGGAGCAATATGTGAAGATTACTCTTATTTTCTTGGAGGTAATGCTATGAAATTACCTGTAGTCTTTGGGTAATTTACACAGTCATGTGGATGAAATCATATTTTTCCTAGAGAGATTGCCATCTGCTAGTAGACTTCTTTGCTGCCATGTTGCAGAAGGTTTACTGAAAACTCTTGACAAACAATTTTTAATCTGCTATAAATTTAGTATTTTTAATGTATTTTCATGTTGCCCTGATGTGTAGTAGTAAGCTGTATTTAGTTGTCAAGTATAAGGGCTGACTTCACTCCATGAGGATTGTGAGATCTTTCAAAAAGTTATAGTAGGTTTAAAAAAAAGGAGGAAAAACGACAACTGCTATATTTTTTAGTAACTTTAACTAACTTTAGTTTCACATTTTATATATAATAGAACATTTATATTTAGATTTTTACCCTCACAATCAAAACAAGCTGGTGCCAGTATTCACCTGGCAAGTATTTATATAGCAGTTAGAAACTGATAGAGAAAACTCTCCTCTTGCTAGCCAAAGAAGCAGTGCCATTAGATTACAGACAATATTATCCTCTGTGCAGTACATTTGGTATCTATTTACCTTCAGAAATTTTTTTTCTATTTTTTCACTTCTGTTTTCTTGTACTAATTTCAGGAGATGTATAACCTCATGAATAAAATGGGTATTCATGTTTAATAATGGTTCTGAGGCTATGTATAGCCTCAGCAGCATGAAACACCATTAACAGGGAAGGTTAATGAAGGCACAGAGAAACAAAGTTGTTTGCTGATGTCGCATTGCTAAGTTTAGGACAGAAGAAAGAAGTTCAAGTAAGATTGCTTCACTTGCTGTCAAATATCCTAATAATGGGATTCTCTCTTTTTCTATGTAACATAGAACACTTTGCCTTAACATTTTTAGGTATTGACTTTAAGGTCACTGAACACTACATGGTCCTCAGTAGGCACTCAGTAAGACACAGCCTAATACCAATATTTGTAATTGGAACAAGACTTGTTTAGACAAAGAGAAATGTGAAAACCAAATAACAATGATTGTCCATCAGGAATTGGACATCAGCCTCCATTCAAAAAATTCTGCAAAACTTGGCAAAGAGGCCCTATTTAGTCACATTTTATTGTGGGCACCAATGCTGAGTTCTGCTGAGTGAAAGTCATTGCACTTTTTTATTATTAATATTTGTAATCCATGGCATGGATTGACATTGATAATGTTAATTTCTAGTGTGTATATATATATACACACTGTCTCTTTCTTTTGCACAGACACCCCACATACCCACATGCGCACACATGCCCTTCCACTTTTGGTTTCCATTATCTGCCCAACCTGCCCATTGCAAGAATTTGCTATGAATGGAAATTGGTGTTATGCTGTGTTGAGACTGTCTTGGTCAGCCCAGGCACAAGGAGGATGTGCTGGGTTCATTTTAACATCCTGACCCTGCAGCTCTGGTGATGGAAGAGCCTCACAAACTGAACAGATGTGTGGGAGAGGAAGGGGAGTTAAACAAGGTGGCAACAGCTTCTTGTGCTGTGTTACAAGTTCTTGTAACACTGGGCTTTCCCCAGCTCTAATGTAACACACTGGATGGGTGTGCAGGGGGTAGTTTTGTGGTTGGATTTTACTATGTATAGGGAAGCCTTTTTTTTTTTTTTTTTTTTTTTTTAAGAGAACATTAAGGCCCTATTTTAGTTTTCAAGGCACTTTGAAATCACTGAAAAGGACCAACTGAGAAAGGTCCCTAGCAGTTCAAGTTAAAAGAAGTGAAGATTGTAGTTTCTGTGCCTCTTAGATAACTTCTTATTTCAGTAGATTTAGGTATTAACAGGCTTTTGCGATACCCTTTCAGATTTTGAATTTCACTCTAGGCTCATATCAAATTTTTAAAAGTGAATTTACAAATAAAGTTGTGTGATTCCAGGGCATCCTTGGCTCACTTCATGCTGGGAAAGACATCAAAAGAAATTGGTCAGGTTTCCAGCAATGGCACACATTTATATCACTTTCCCTGGAAGAATGTGATTAAAGTAATAATAATGGGGTTTTGCCCAAAGCACTCTGAATTTCTTTGATTTAGCATATCTTCACAGTGACATATTTGGCTTTTTCATCATGTCCTTTATGCAGATTAAAGGTAAATATGTCCTGAATGATTGATCAGATGGAATCTATACTCTTTGAATGTATAATTTTAGCAGCTATAATTTAGCAGCTTCTTCATGTGTGTGTTGATATGCATACAGGCATTTATAGATAGCACACACCTCTGCTTTTCTCTATGCCCTCCTGATGCACACATGGTAGATTCTGTATATATCCTGTCTCACTGGATACTCTCCAACTTTATGTCTGACTGTGTCAGATTGCTCTTGAAAATATCTGCATGCCACAGAGATTTCATCATTCCCAGCCAAGTGAGGGATTTCACTGCTCAAGTGTAATACTGAAACCCGGGTCAGGGACCAATTTAAGGTACACCAAATCCTAGCTTGAGTTTTTTAGCACTTGAGCAGAAATTTGTAACAGTCTTTCTGGACCTGAACAGGTGTGGAGAAAATTAAATTCTGATATTTCCATGTAGAGAGATTAGTTTATGTTGTTTCTTCACAACCAGGCATGTTGAGATAAAAATAGTCACAGAGAGTTTTATTCACAGAGGCTTCTGTTTCTAGAGGAATGGCCCACAACAGCTCTGGATGAACATCAGATCAACCATACCAAAATCAGAGGAAGAGATTTATCAGCTGCACTGCTGTAAGATGAAGAGAACAAAGTAAATTGATGAATAGCTGCTGTGAGCTACTCATTTCAGGAGCTACTGCCAAACTGTTCAGTCAACCGTGGAGGTGGGAGACTGTGCAAAGCCTTTGTCCCTGAGGGCTTTCCAGCTGGTGGTGCCTCTGTGAACACCCCTGAATGCTGCATGGGGTTCCCCAGGACTGACCTCTCTGGGGCCCACTTCACAAATGCTGTTAAAGGCTGTCAAAGGACTATGTGATGGCAGCAAGAACTTCAATACTCAACATTTCAGTAAAAAACCTCTCCCAGATCTATGATGCAATGCATTTATGGGTGCTCAGTGCACTTTTTAACCAAGAGCTGCAATTCCCCTTTGGATGGAGTCACTCTGGCTGAAAACCTTGGGGGTGTTTTTTGATAACACTGCTCTCCTCCTAATATGGAAAATGTGATATTTTAAACAGACATACTGTAGAGATACAGTGGAGTTTTATTTACTTTCCTTGAGCTACCAATGAACCCACAGTCAGAACAGCCCAAGCTTCTGATAGTAAACAAAGCCTAGTGGAGCAATGCAGTTGTTTGAAGCTTTTTGTGAGGAAGCATCATTCTTTCAAGTAAAGAACATCTTTCTTTACTTGCTTCCTGAATCCCTGTAATTTACAATGTATTTACAGAAGAATTGGGGTTACATGGCCATGGTTGGAAGCTCTGAAAGTTAATTGTGCTGAGCAATCTCTGTATGTTTTCCTTTTGAGCCTGTAATACAATGTTCTGCTTGGGTCCTCTGAACACGGCTGCAGTTGACTTTTAAAACAAATCTGCCGCCCCTCTTATCACTGTAACACATAAATGTTCAAGAGGAAGCTGACAGAACTAATTTGAGCTTTTTCCCTAGGAGGTGTCAGCTGGCAATCTTAGTTTAAACACTGTGAATGTTATTAAACTTAGTCTTTATTTCATTTTTAATCTTAAAACTAGGCAGTCCAGCTTTAAATCCATTCCCATCGAGAACTGAAGATTAGGTCTATGTCTTGAGCAGTCAAACACATTTGTCATCTGCTGTGTGGCTTGTAAGGCAGTCCAAGTTCTGTGTCATTATTAACCATCTGGATCATGAATTAGTAACTCTGAACATAAATATACATAATATATACTGTATGTGTAATCTGTATTGGTAGATAAAATTCAGCCAATTCAGCCGCTTGTACTGCTGTATTCTCCTTGCTAACAGTTTTAGGAGGCTATATTATCAATTGTCATAGAAATATCTGACTCTTGCACATAAGATTCATGGCAGCAGTGGGGTACATGTTCTCACTTAACAATGGAAATTCAGTATTGCTGGGGTCTTGTAGTGTCATTTTACAGAGGCATGAATTTTCATCCTGTGTCTAGTTCATGTAATGGTGTAAGCAAAGATTAATTTGACGTGTCAGAAGTTGAAAGGATAGCTACATTTAGGACTATAATCTTCCCTTATAACATATTAATGGCAGTTTTATATCTCTGTCAAAAGGAAAATGTACCTCTTATTACCCTTAGTAGTAGAGTATATTTTATTTATTTTATTGGTAAGACAAAGGACACAAGATGTGAATTGGTATTTCAGCCAATTGTCTTAAAAATTACAGAGTGTAAGGGTATAATTTCTATCTTCCAAAATGCTGGATGGATTTCTTAATGATGCCTAAAGGTTGTGGTGGCACTTGGAGCAATTACTGTTATGTCTCTTATTGCTGCCCTTTAGCATGAATGAAGCCAGAGGCCTAACTGCAAAAGTCAGAAAAAAATACTAATCCATTACATTGACTATTCTGCTGTAACTACTGGAGATTTAACTGATGTCTTTACTTCTTTGTTGAAAATCGTTGGTTTTCTGTAGTAGCTCAACTTCTTACAATAGGTGATAAAGGCAGAATGCTGAGATAAATTCACTTATTAAAGAAATATTTACTCAACACTTTAATGAATCAAACCATGTTTGAGTATTTCAGATCAAGGCTATTGAGAAAATTAATCCCAAATTATCTTCAGGTTTTTTGAGAAGATTGAGGTAATTTCATTTATTCTTGAATGAAGCCATGCAGAATGCTAATATGGCCAGTTCCACGGTGCACAAAAACACGATACTGTGAAATCAGCTTCATTTTCACTGGAATGAAAGGACCTTTTGAGAGATTTTGCAAAATACAAGTGCAAGTAATCTGCTGCACTTCAAAGTTACTAAGTGCTTAGGGCATTCCTTTGGCATGAACCAGTTTCAAGCTACTGAGAGAAACAGCAAAGGGATTTGAAGTTAGGTTTTCTGCATCCTAAATGAGTATTCTGGTCTTATTTTTTTTTTTAATTTCCCTTTATTTTAGTATGTTGACTGCTTCATGCATCTGTACTACACATGGGGCATAGACTACTAAAGGTGTGGTGGTTTCCTGTTGTCCCTTGGTAACACTCAAGTTTTTCAAAGTGAAGTTTCTTCAGATGAACAGTTTTTCCCTTGAGGTCTTTGCAAGCTGACTTTGTTTAGAAGATTTTAATTACCACACTGCCCTGTTCCAGCCACATGTGCAGCTCCATGGCAGGACAATGGCTTTGCTGAGGAGGTAGTGGCTGCCTTTAGCTCATTCAGCTTCCTGACAGAGCTTCTCTGGGGTATTTTGTCTTCTGGCATGTCAAGCTGCAAATCCATGGAATCAGCTGGAGCACTGCCTCTTTGCTCTTTTGGCCTTGAACCTGTGTTTCCAAGCTTTAAGGAAAAGAGCACCAGATATAGGATTTCTTTGGAGGTTGTCAGGGGGCAAAAATTGCCTCTCAGGTCTCATGCTCACTCTGTAGCTGATCAGTGTTTTTGTGGGGCATGAGGAACTTTCTGCAGTGGCTGGTGCTGGAAACTGGACAGATCTTCAGTAAGAAGCCCGTAATGTCAAGTAAGCTGGAGAATATTTATGTATCAGAAATGCTTGTGCTTGCTGGTAACTCAGAAAGGTGATGACACCCTGACGTCAGCTGGGGTTTTTTTCTCTTCCTTTTCTTTGTGTTACTGCCTTACTTGAGAGGGGATGGCTTCTGAAATGTGTCCCTTGTAAATACGTGTTCTAAAATTCTGTCTCTCCTTTGGTCCCTTTCAAAACTGAATGGGAAACAGTTAGTTTGATAAAATTTTAGATTTTCTATTCTAAAAGCTTTCCTTAGGCTGCCTTATGATTTCTTAAGTGACACATTTCAGTGGCTGATTATGCTCCTAGTTATGCAGTACATAACGTGTAACAAAGAAAGTCTATTATATGGCTGTAAAAATGCATATGGGCACTGCCCTTAGCTACCATATCCAACTCAACCATGCCACTTCAGTTAATATTAAAATACTGGTAGTTTTATATTTTGTGGATTATGTGCTCATAGTAAAGAAATGCTGAGTTTATAGAGGTTCTTTATTTTTTTTGCTTTTTGAACATCATAAAATTTGTGAAGAAGGAAAAATAATAAGTCAGTAAGAAACAGGACTGTCCCAAGCCATGTTGTCTGAAGTGGGCAGTGTCCAGAGTGCTGGTGCTGAGGGGCAGAGGCACCATGGGACAGTGTGGCACAGGACATCCCCCCTCCAGCAGAGCTGCAACCATGCTCTCTGGTGTAAATCAAAGCTGGGACTCCAAGTTACAGGCTGCACAAACACTTTAGAAAACACTGTAAGAAACACTGTATTTTTAAGAAGCCAATATGGCAGGAGAAGAGGGCACAGAGGTAAGATGTCATTTTGAGAAGATGGCAAATGAGTGGCAGAGCTCAAACAGACTCAGGCATCCTGACACCCACACTCCCATTCTAACAGTATTCTAACATTCACACTAATAGTCCCCTTCACTGCATTGCTTGTGGAAACATCCTGCCCTGAAAAATGGCAGTAGGTGCATACTGAAGTAACCTGTGTCAAGCTAGATGTTTCATTTTATTTTCATTTATAATTCAGGAAACACATTTTGCAGAAAAATGTCTCAATGGTTATAGTCATTACAAGCAGTGTGTGCTGCAGGAGGCTCATTCTGGGCAGAGAAATATTGTGCTTGCCCTCTGAATCTTTATTACAGCAAACAACTAACTTAAGCTCTGAATTGAATATTTGTGATTAAAGATACATTTAAAACTGGAAGATGTCAGGGAAATAGAATAAATATTTCCTCTGAGCAGGACAGGTGATGCCAGTGCCATCTAAATATTTAGCATTTGTTTTCTGACATGTTCTTCTGACTGCAGTGACACCTGCTGAGATGATATTGGATTCTTATTTTACAATATCCTTTTTCCAAATTAATTGTGTATCTGTAATCAGTCAACCATGGCTGCTGTTTGCAAGCAACATCTTCTGTACAACTCTGAAAAAGTGAGTTAATGACAATTAATTTCCAGTTAGTTTTTAAGAAACAGAATGATACTCAGGGCAGTAGTGTCTCTTGCTGTCTTTAGGAATAGTCTTTGAGATCCTAATATCCAAGGAAATAAAAAAGAAACAGATAGGAGGAAAGCATCATCATATGCTTTGTAAAAAATGGTGTTTGATGATTGAGTGCCCTTCTCATGAAGGGGAAGTTGAGCTCTGGGTGTCAAGAGGAAAATTTAAAGCAATAATCCCATGGGCTGAAAAAGGAGCATGACATTTCACAACATGCAATGGCTCCCTTTTGAAAACAGAGTTGTATTAATAGTCACATAGTGATGTTGTCCCTTGCTACAGGTGACCTTTTCTTTATAGGAAGATGTTTAGATATTTTGAAATTTCACATATAGATTAAAAAAAAGGTATTACTCACAGGGATTTTTACTCCTACCAGGAGATAGTCCAGTTTGCAGAGGGTTTTTTTTTTGTTTTTTTTTTTTTTTTTTTTTTTTTGTTGCTGCATCAGAATAGAGATGGAGTTTTAAATGGAGCAATTTTTATCTGTCTAAAATGTGATCTGTTTGGCTGGATGGTGGAAGAGAATTGCAGCCAGGCCAGCCAAAAACTGAGGCTGTGAGAGGGTGGCTCCACCTGGGATCAAACCAAGATGGCAAAGGCAGGAGAAGTATTGGGCTGTGTTGTGTTAGAAGCACTGCTAAGAGAAGATGCAGCAGGCTTGGGATGGGGAGGAAAATCAGTGAGAAACAAAGACTTACTGCTGAGGATATAGAAATAATGGAAAGTTACAACATAAGGTGATGAAAACGAATATATGTACATATGAATGTATAATTGCAAAAAGCCTTGTTAATATATTGGAATTTATTCTCATGCTGCCACTAAAAAGCACACTTAGAATTCAGAACAGTCCTCTTGCCATCAGAGATGAATTAGCTCTGGAACAATTAGACTATGCTTTTGTCTTTAGTATTTACAAGGCTGAATTAAGCTGCAAAATTAATACAGCTAAAATAATTGCTGGGTCTATACTTCTTAAATTTATCTTTTCTTCTGTCTGGATGAAAACTATGTGAGAGATTTATTCTGTAAATACTGGTGTCCCTATATTCATCTCACTTTCATTATTGCCCATCAAGGCATCTAAGACTGGAAAAACATCAGGATCACCCTTTGAGACCAGTGCTGAGTCGTGTAGGGCGGGTTCCTTTGGATGTATTTTCCTTTCCTGGCTTCAGAGACATTCTGCATTTACCTCTTCTTTGATGATGATATGCATCAAACATCCGGCTGGTTCTCTGTACCTTGTGGAACGTTTTCTTACAAAAGGGTCCAGAAATACGATAATCTGAATAGAAACCATTCATAGAAACATACAAGCTTGTGCAAAAATTTTGCTTTA
Organism: Certhia americana; assembly: GCA_018697195.1. NCBI lineage: Eukaryota > Metazoa > Chordata > Aves > Passeriformes > Certhiidae > Certhia > Certhia americana. The sequence continues at coordinate 12,756,781 of CM031868.1, read as the reverse complement.
TTTCTTGTGACTCACTTGAGCTGTGATATTAAGTGGATTCCTTTTATTAAAATCAAGAATAAAAGAGGGACATGAGTCTTTCCTCGGAAAAGAGGAGATATGAGGTGGACTGATCTAAAAAAACTGAGAATAAGGCTAATAACCTTTCTGTTTCTTATTTAAATTAAAAATAATTCTTGGGAAATAAATTTTGAACTGAACCACTGTGTGGCTGCTGAGTTAGAGACAGCATTTTGTGCCATTTGTTTTATTTACAGATAAATTCGTCCTGTAAATTTAATGATTACTAATGTAATACCTAAATTAATTTAAAAATAATTTTTAAAGATAATGCTTTAGGCATGTTTTGAGTTAGGTGCAGCTTTTTAAAGAGTTGTATATATATTTTCCTAGACAGGCCTGTTTCCTAGTTTATTGACAAGGCATTCTTTTCCATCAGGCTGTAACATGCTGACACATATGTACCTCTTGCTCTGTGCTGCAGCTGAGTTGTTCTATCTAAATGTAAAGAGTTTTCCTGGCTGGGATGCAGTGTACAGGATGAGTGAAGTCTCTGGGGTCTTGCTCACAATCATAAGCTGACACTGATAGCATTTTGCAGATGGTGCTTGGGTGGACAAAAGAAGTGAACATATACAGATCTAATGAACGCGCTGAATTGGTTTCTGTTCAACATTTCTCACTGGACTACCAGAGAAAGGAAATTAAATCAACTCACGACAGCTATCTTGCACATCTCACCTGGGAAGGTATGCATGAGGTAGGACAGGCACTGCTTAACATTAATCAGTCTCCTGAAGTCATTACATTCATGAGGAAATGTAATTCACATGTGATTACTTTTTAATTTACTCTGTAATCACATTCCAAGTGAACAGGGCAAGCTTAAAATGAAATTTAAAAGTCAAATACTGCTTTGTATTAAGAATTCACAATTTTTATATGCACTTAGGTTAATAAAGATTTTACAATAACCATTTGTGACTGAACATATAATTTTTTGATGGAAGCTGGTGCCACAGTTTGGATAAAATGTATTTGAATTTTGTCCAAGCACTGTAGTGGACCCTAGGACTTTCAGGATTATATTTCATACCAAATTTTCATCTTGTTTAAGCTCTCTTATTTTAATAATAAAACAAAACAAAACAGATATATTCCAGATCTCAGTCTGCTTGAATTAATGCATTTTTAATTTCTGCTTTGTCTCTGAGTAAAATTATACATTTCTTATATCCATCATCAGGAAAAGTAGGCAGGATTTCCTAGAAACAGAACTGATTTTATAGAATGACAGTGGAGGTACAGCCGCTTCATGCTTTCTCAAGAGTTTCTTACAGTTTTGTTTTGGTCCTAATTTCAGTGAATCAGTTGTGAAATTCCCGTTTGTCATGAGCTCGGAGCTTTTCAGAATAACAAACCTTCTTGAAATAATCTAAACTTTTCATCACTTTTAGCTATATGCTTATCACTTTCAAGGAATTGTTTGAAGTGAAGTGGTCAGAAGATAGTTCAATGTTACTACAACTGAGTATAGTAAGGAAAGGTGGGCACTGGAGGGATGTCTGGGGTAAATTAAAGCAAATTTACTTTGGTTTAGTTTAAAAGGCAAAGTGAGCTCTTTCATGTAACACTGGTGTTTTGTTTTGTTGGTGCAAATCCAGCCCTCCCTGTGGGGTGTGAATGACCTTGTTATGCTTTCCCAGAGTGTGCAGAGCACATTGGTGTGTCCCAGAGAGCTCTGATCCCAATTTCCCTTGCCTGGGATAAGGGCTTTGTCAGCAACAGAGGGAGAACAGAACCATGGATTCACCCCTATACATTCATCCTGCTGAGGATGGAGAGCCAGATATTACAATGGCTGTCACTGGGATTTGCTTCTTTGAGTTTTTGGGTCCAGAAAGTTGGGAGGGGCACACTCCTTTGAGCTGGACTGCCCAATCTATGGATGAGGAGAGGGTTGGAAGGGTACTTAGTGCTGGAAAAGGGCTACCATTGTCTTATTCTGGTTGTGCCCCTTGAAGGAATGAGAAAAAAACCCTATTTTTTTACCTTCCCAGTTGGCTCTGTGAAAGTGTTGATTTGATACATATGTTGTAAATTATCTCTGGCAAAGAAACACTATGATTAAAAAAGGTAGCAGCCACCTACATACAAATACATGCAGTTTAGGATTTTGGTTCACTTTCTAGTGCTTATGGCAGAGCACTCCCTGCACTCTTTATTTCTGCACAGAGGGAAAGGGACACTATGAAATAAGATGGAGGAATTCCTGCTGCCTCCACACTTCATTGAGAAAGAAAGAATATTTTGCCACTAGAGCTCTGCTTCTTGAGTCTCCCAAAAGTCTTGTGCCCTTTGATTTGCAGCATCTTCCAGAGTGAGAAAACAAACTGGCAAACCTCACCCTGTGGATCTTGACAGGTTGGGTGTAGTCCTTGTCTTTAGAGCTCTCTGGCTCTCTCTGAATGACCATGCTAAAATGTGAACACAGATTTTTATCTTGTGGAGTATTTTCATCTTTGCCAACATCAATATAAAATAGATGTTTTGGTAGCATTTCTTAGCTGACAAGCAAAAGCCTGCTTTTTTGTCATTTTGAAGGCTCATGGTGTAATGTGGTGAAATGTGGCTAAGAGCTAGTTTAAACTAAGATCCTCATTCTCATAAAATGCAAAATAAACCTCTAAAAATCCATTAAAAAAAGAGAACTGAAACCATGGTTGCATCATTCTTCCTGGAGTCTTTAAGTCTTTGACTCCTTCATGTTTAACAACACAAAATGTTGTTAGATGAGCCTTCAGGTCAACTTCTGGGTCTAAGCTCCTTGGGAAGTTTTACCTTCAAAGCAGAGATTGTCAGTTAAATCAGGCTTTGTTGTGTCCCTTGCTGTTTCTGTGACTTATGCTATCATGATGTGTTTCAAGCTTCAGTAGTGAAAAACTTCTGTAAAAGGACAAGCGGAGGCTTTATATATTTCTAAGGCAGGTAACCTTCATAAATAAGGGCACTGAGCATGCTGTTGCTAAATTACATCTAAAATATGGTGAGATAGTTGGAATTAGGTTTCCCATGTGCTTGATCAGTGCCCAGCTCTTCGTATGGCTTTATGGAGCATGAATAATGAAAGAGACTTTGTACACTAACATCTGGAAAGTCATAAAAGTGTATTTATCACCACCCAAGATAGCAAAGCTGAAAAGTGCTGCAGACCTTGCATGAGTTGCAATAGTAACTGAGGAGGTGACTTTAATTGATAAAGCTCTCCAGAGTACGTTCTGAGCTATGTCTCTTGTCAGATTATTAGAATTGCAATTATGATCAAGGTAATTATTGTCCTTTATTGTCAAGGACTGGGTAAAATGCAGGTCATATTCTGCTAGCCTTGGTCAGGACAGCATCTCAACAGCTGAGGGTGGGCTGTGAAGCATGCCAGAGGTTGTGCTATAGCTGCTTTGCTCATCCTTTCTAGGGAAAGATGTGGAAATCTTTCAGCAGTGCCAGGTAATATGTAAGACATGGAAAAAAAGTCCATCTTTCAGGCTTCAAGAATAAAGTCTGTAAGGAGTTGTGGTCAAAATGTAGCTGAAAAATCACCTACTGTGGCAAGTTCCCCATTCCTGAGAGTATACAAATCACCATAGGGATGAAGAACACCAAGTCTTCAGGTCTGATTTTTTGGTCCCCAGATTGACTCCTCAGCCCAGATCTGTCCTTGCAGTGAGATTCTGCATATGTAATATTTCAGGGGGATGAAAAAACAATCACCTACTCATTCACCAGGGCTTCCCTGGGCTTCACTTGGTACTGCTGCATTGGAGACCTGCCATGGGAGCTCTCCTGTTCCTACATGTGCATTTCACTTCAAGTGAATTATTATTATTATTATTACTATTTTTTTTAATCTGTTTTCTGGGGAATCAATATCTAGAATTCAGTTTGAAAATACTAGCCTGTTATTGCAGAGGAAAAACAGCAGTTTGTATGACCACAGCACCTTTTGTTTTGATGAATTTGAAGCAGTCTTTGCTCTCAGTGGAGCTGATGAAATGATCTTCTCCAAAGCCTTTCACTTTCCCACTCATCACATCAGGGAGGCCAGTGCTAGGATACCATGCTCAGCTCTGGTGCTCACAGGACATTGAAAAACAGTGAGACTGCAGAAAAGAACAATAAAAGTGAATCAAGAAATAAAGATAATGCCTGCAAATGTAGGAGAGTAATGTGAATATAAGAATAAGGCAGAAAGAGCCCTCAAGGAGCAGCTTCAGGGTGTGGAATTGTCCCACTGGGCTGGTGGGGTTGCTCATGTCTTAAGATGTGAATAACAAAAGCCAAAATTTGTCCCACAATTAGTTAAGAGACAAAAACAACTACCAAATAGTTTCATGTCACTTTAAGCAAAGAAACAGAGGCAAATGAATTTGTGTTTAGTTGTTTTGGTTTTTTTTTTTTTTTTCACAAAGAACTTATCTGCTGCTTAAAATGGTCAATGAAAAACATGTTTCTATAGTTAGCATGCACAGCTGTAGGAAAATATTCCTTAGATTTGACATGTTGAAAATAAATAATTTGAATTTTTGTACCAGAATAACATTTTCTTCTGAGATCAGTCTGATTTAATTAAGCAAGTTCCATCATCACATATGCATCCCAACTTGGAAATTATTTAGTGTAACTTGAAGGGACAGCTCTGGTTAACCTGGAATAAAAATGTGGTGTCATATCAGGTGGTTTGGTTGTTTCATTACTTTTGTTTTAATTAAAATTTCCCACATTTTATACATTTTAACATTGTGAAGTTACAGATTTTCTGCTTGATTTTATCTTTTCTCCTGTTTAGACAATGATCTCAAGAAGAAATTATTTAATAGGTCTTAACCTCCCTTTCCTGTTTATTTTAGTTGCACAAAAAAATTAGCAGAGTAGCAGATGAACATGAATATCAGCATTTTCTGTAAGACTTTCACAGTCACTGAAAACATTGCTTTCCTGTTTTCTTTGGCCTGGCCAGGCTGCACCAGCCAGGTTTTGCTCTTTCCAATGAACTTCAATAACTGCATTTCTTTTGGGAGCAGAAGACAGCATTCTCTAATAAAACACATCTGGTATAGCTGAAGGATCAGTCATGAGCTGACCTAAATGTGGGTTGGAAGTGCTCCTGAGGGGACACTTCTTTCTTCAGTCCTTTTAATCTTTTTTAAATCCTTAGAAGTGGCAGCCCAGCTATATAAGCAGTTCCCACTCCTAATTAACAGCTCTACCTTGCGGATGTAGTCGTATATAGACTTTGCTCAGTCACTCTTCAATGAGACTGATTTGTGTTTACCTTTCATCAGGTCAGTGTCTCTTCCATCACAGGAACCCTTGTCTTGGAGGGAGCAGCTACAGGTAAATGTCACACAGTTTTTAAAGGAGACTTTCTTCATGCAGTTAAGTTTAATTAACCCAAATCTGCTTTGAAAGAGTGTTTCAGTGTTTTCTCTGTAGCCTGGCAAGGTGTCCCCAGCAATAGGTCTCTCTCAGCAGTGTGACTTTGCTGAATCCTGTCAGATTTATATTTATATAGGTGCTGGAACAGAAAGGGAGCAAAGTTGTGCTGCTCAGCAGAACTGTCCAGAACTAGGAAACAAAAGCTGAAGTGATTGATTGGGTGAAGATTTCTGCAAATGATACCAAAATTAAAACATTAAGCTAATGACTTTAAAGAAAATTGCATTGCCATGTGCAATTTATTCACTACAGAGGAAGAAAATGTGGTTTTACTTTCACAAAAAAGTCTGGAATAAAACTGAGCAAAGGAACCTTATTTCTCTCCTTCTTTCTCTGTGTGCTTCTCCCTGGAACTTCAAAACTGAACAGCTGTCAGAATTTTTTATCTGTTTGACCTGTCACAGGAGAGGTCAGCACTGATCAGTGACTCTATTTTTTAACAGATGGAGGGCTGTAATTGGGAATAATTCCTCTATAATTTGGTAGGCAGGGGTTGTTTCAAACTGGCTTTCAAAGGCAGTGTCAGAATGGAAATATTAGAAACTCTGTAAGTGAATCAGTTTTTATTTGTGTGGCTGCAAATTTCTTTTTTACTTTATTTCTGGGTGGGTTTTTTTTGTTTGGTTTTGGGTTTTGGGAGAAGTTTTTGGGGTTTGTTGGTTTTTGCTGCTGTTTGGTTTGGGGTTTTTTCTTTGGTTTTGGGGTTTTGTTTGCTTGTTTGTTCGTTTTGTTTTGTTTTATCCCTAATGAAAAAATTGCAGAATGGAAGCGCTCACATTTTAAAGAGACATGTATTTTCCAGAAATTACTTGAAGTGTAATCAATTTTTACCATCTCCTGGGGTGCCCTGCAGCTAAGATGAGAAGGAGCCCAGAAATGCAGTGACAAAGTGCTGATTGTGAGGGCTCAGATGCCCTGGGCTGGACATGTGGCCCAGACAGCTGATGCACAAATGCCCAAGCAGCTGCTCCACCGTGGGTTCATGCTCAGCAAGAGGAGGCACGTCTGCCAAAGAAGCATTTTAGAGCTTCTCTGAAGTTCTACTTGGAATAAATGAGTTTATCTGTTGAGCACTGTCAGTCCTTGGTGAGAACTAGGGAGCCCAGGTAAAGCTGCTGGAGCGTGAAAATGGGATAAGAACTGCAGTCTGTGCACAGGGTGGAGGGAACTGTGACACCTCATCCAAGGGTGAGTCAGTGAGCACAGGGAGAAGTGTCCTAACCCAGCAATTATAGGAATTTCAAGTGAAATGCTCAGATCACTGTTGGGGACAACGTCCAAACCCAGCAGGTTGATGTCAGCTGTGCCAGTTTTATGGGGGCTGAGAAGAAGCCCAAGTTTGTGCTCACTCCATTCATCTCAGGGAGAACAGCCCTGCAATCTGAGCCACTCCTGTCCCACTGCCACCACATGCAACCAGGGGCATGAGGCTGGAGTGGCCTGAATATTGCTGTGATTTTTGGGGTGGCTTTTTAGATGTTGAGGTTACAGTATCTTGTACAGTGCTAAAGGACACATTCTGCTAAAAGCCAATCTGTGCCATTTTTTTCTCACTTGCTGAAAGAGACAGTTGGTTCTTTAGTCAGAAATCTGTGAAGCTTTGATGGGGATAAGCATTTGGGTGGCTCAGTGCTGCAACATCTCTAAAGTCCTTTCCTCTTTTTTTACTTAAAGTGCTGCATATGTTTGTGGGTTTTATGTTTGGGTTTTCCACAGCAGCTTGGTTCCTCATAAGAATTCTGTTTACAGATGTTGAGGTGCCTGTTCATTAGGTGCTGGCAGGTCAGGCATGTAGGAATCCAAAAAAAAAAAAAAAAAAATTGTAATATTTGCTTTTCTTTAATCTTTCTCCCAACCCCACCTTATTTAGCCAAGTAAATCCCTTTCTTTGCCACGTTAACATTGTATAGAAATTTTTAAAACTTCAGGTTATTTGAATGCCACTAATAGACTGCAAATCCTGAATGAGAAATGTATGTTAGTGCTGCAGTTCCATACCTTTTCTGTACTTAGACCTGATTATGTAAATTAATGTGTTCAACTTGGTTATGTAAATTGAGTTGATTTAGATCACTGCCTAGGCTGAGTACAATGACTGTTTGGGGTTATTTGGCACGATACAATATTATTCCCTTCCTCTCCACTGGATATGACTGCTTACTCCCAACAGGCCACAGCACAATTAATTTAGAAACATGATCAAATTCTGCAATCATTACTGGATGTTGTCCACAGTCTCCAGAGACCACTGATAAGAACAACAATAGACTAAGACATGATAGTCCTCTCATCCAAAGTCTAATTACAAAGTTATACACTTCAGTTCTCAAAGGACAGCCTTTTAGCACAACTTCAGTATCTTTTGATTATCTTTTTGTGTTATATCTGAAATTTTATCCATATTTCTTTCTTTTTGTCTTTTACAAATCATAAGAAACAGGGGCTAAATGTTCAATAACATTAGTCCAGTGTGACAGAATTAAGGGCTTTGTCCCTTATGGATTTTCTGGTGTGATTTCTGTATGTGAGTGACTGAGAAATCTTTATTTTATCTTCTGTAAACAGGCACAGAGAGAACAGGGAAATGTCTCAGAATTTCTACCATTTCATTTCTTGTGGTGCCCCTGGGACAGCAAAACATTTATTTGACCTTGTCTTGGATTTACTTGCTTCCTGCAGACTTTAATTATGATCACTTGAATTTTAAAAATATAATATAATATATAACAACAACAACAACAACAACAACAACAACAACAATAATAATAATAATAATAATAATAATAATAACTGTAGTAGTAGCAATAGAGGCAGCAAGAGCTCTGGGGCAGATATAGACCAAAATGATCACATAGCTTGAACAAAGAGAAAAGTTTTTAGAAATTGAGAAATTAGATGAAATCACGATTTAAATATCATCTCTGAATCATTAAGTCTCAGGCAGATTTTAATTATGTTACCAGGGGTTTTTTTAGTTTAAAGACATCTTATTGATATCTGATAAACTTTGTTTTCCTTAAATTTTAGTGTTCTGAATATAACATAGCATTTCTAGCCCTTGTTACCTCCAATTCCCAAATATTCATTTATAAAAAGTTTCTTACTTGGTTCGCTATCCTTCATCCTGATGGAGCAATAGCTTGAAAAACAACAAGAATACACATATTGCTACATTCTGATCTTGTGAAAACAATTGTAGTGGTTCCTGCATTCCAAATTTGCACATTTCTTCTGGAATTCAGAGGTCTAATATGAACAAGTCCAGTCACACACAAAGGAATCTAACAAATATTGATCTGTTTCACTTGAGCTCCAGCTGCCCTGGTTGGCCTGTTGGACTCAGAGTTGGCATGTGTGCTTTTCTGTGGGGAAATTCCAGATAGGAATTCCAAAGGAATAGGATGGCCTAGGAAGCCTCAGTTCCCAAGGAAGTACCTGAGTTACATTAAATGGACGTTTAATACAGCAAATAAATACAGCAAATCTTTGCTCAGACTTCTATCAGTACAGGAGTAGAGGAATCCTTATCTGTATTAGAATAGTTACTCTACTGTTCTGGCATTCCAGCTGTGTTTTGAGCTTCAAAATATCCATTTAAAAAAAATATTAATGTCAGTGAATGTAATGATGGGACTTTTTTTCAGTGAGAAAGTAAAATTGACTCTTCTTTTTTCTTGCTGGTATTTTAAGGTTTTTGGGAAGGATTAGTTGGAATTACTGTAATGTATAATGACACATCCCAGCTAATTCTCTGTGCATTCATAGCAGGCAGTTCTGCTGTAATGCAGACTCTTAGCACACATTTTGATTGATGTGAATATAGAAACAATTGGATTACCTGAAACAAATGTAGTGGAGCACAGCTTCATTTGGCATAAACAGCAATTAGTGAATGTTTCCACTTTGGCATGTGTAACAAAATAATTTTAAACATTTAGTTTTGTCACTTTCTAAAATAAAATATTTTCCATTTTCAGAATAAGCTGCCTTTCAAACCATCTGGTTAAAACTTAGCACTTCTTTACTTAATTTTTTTTTTTACATTTTTAGACTGAAATGTAACATTTCAATTCTGTTGCAGAGAAACCTTTTCCTCCTTTTTTTCTGATCTGCCAGTTTTAATAATTGTGTGGTTTGGTTTGGTTTGGTTTGGTTTTTTGGGGGTCTTTGTTTTGTTTTGTTTTGTTTTTTAATTTTGTGTGATCTAAATATCTGGCTTGACTTTCCCTCTGACTTCTAATGTGTGAGAGTTTATTTTAGTATACATGGAAAGGATATTAATTCTATATAAGTTTTTCTCATTAGCTTTATATCTAGAAAAAATTTTCTCTAGGGCTTATAAAAACACAAACCCCATGGAAACCTGGTTCTGAGGTCCTGCTGTCATGGCAAAAATATTGATAAATATAAAACATACCATTTGGCCCATCAATATCTCCAGAAGGCAGAGAGAGAAATGTGTGGGATGTCAAATCATCCTTGGGATTTTTCACTGCAGCTTCATCTAAAGCTCTGTTACTTGTTCTAAGTATTTTTATTGGTAAAGCTGTACACAGAAGTTTTATTTATAGTTTCATCATCTTTATGCTGACATGCTAAGGGACACAGACTCAAAGATGTCATGTTAATCTTCATAAAAATCCTAGCCTGTGTGGCCATATCCCTGATCTGAGTTTTTAAGTGGGCTTTGGTTTGATTATTCTGGTTTATTCACTTCCCCAAGAAGAGGTACCAGTAAGAAATTACAGCTTTTCTTTTTTTTTTTTTTTTTTTCTTCTCTTGTTTATGTAAACATAAATTTTAGACGAAAAAAATGTGACTTCACAAGTTAAGCTGGAAAAGAACTAAAGATACCTCTTGAGCCATAAATGCAGTCACTCCTTTAATGCTATTAAAAAGTCTCTGCCTAAAGAAATCCATTGATGCTCTATATTCTAATTTACAGTTCTGCAACTCACATTTGTAGCTATCAGCACCAGCTGCCAACACAGTCAGTTCCAGCAATTCAGAGTATACTGATTTATGATAAGATTCCCCTGGAAGGAAGCTCAGAAAAACAGGTACTGGAAAAAATAAGTGCTTTTGTATGTTGCAAAATGTTCTTGTGTTCATTCCGTTTTCCAAATAAGATTACCAAACAGGCAGGAAAATTATGTCAAGATCATCTGATTAAGATGACTATTAAAAGTTAAAGGTGCCAAAGTACCTCCTGTAATTTTTCCCTGCTGTTTGTAATGGCACCCTGTGAGGCTTGAAATTGGAATTGGATTGTCATCTGCAACGTTACTGTTCAACATTACTTTACAACTTCTCGGCGTCCTGCCTGGGAGTGCTGGTGCTGAGAAATGTGTTGAAAGAAACACAATGTATTAAAAGCTGCTCCTCTGCAGTGCCACGGGGAGCAAGGCAAAGGCAAAGGCTGTGAGTCTCTTCCTGAGGTTCCTCACAAAGGTCTCCATCAAGTGCACCTGTTGCTAAACTCCAAGAAGCAAATCTTTACCAGCACTTCTTTTACAGCTGAAGTGCCTTTTTGGAGGTTTTGTGAGCACAGTGGTTATTAAATTGTTTCTAATGCACAAGAGGAGAAAACAGTGGTTATGGGAAGGTTGGGTGAGCAGAGCCCTGTGTCCTGAGCAGGGTAATACACAGCAGGAATCAGGAGTTCAAGGCACCTTTGCCTTGCACTTTAAAGAATTCCTTCTATTAAAACAGCCTTTGTTTCTTCTGAGGCACTTTTAGTGATGGGATAGCCTGAAATATTGAAAGGTTTATACAGGTGGGAGTGGGACAGAGTGTACCAGTGCCTTCCAGTATTGCTGTTGGTCATGGCTGTCAGTGGCCAGTGTGGTGAAGAGGTGCACATCCCAAATCTCTTCATTTTGGGATGAATTTCTGTATCAGTAAAACCAAGGCTGATTTTTTCCTCTGCTTCCCACTCCATATCCCCAGTTAACCTGTTCTCATGGTGCTGTTTGAAAGGGTTATTCAATTTTTGCTCATTCTGATATCTTGTTTCCAGTTTAAATCTGTTTTCTGATGACTTGTTTTCGTGAGCCTTTCTGACACCATGCTTACTGAAAAAATATGAATCTGTTGGGCATGATTTGTCCTTCCCTCTTACTTAATGCTGCAAGGTAGTTTCGTATATGCTCCTTACTCATATCCATCATATTGTACTGGGGGACTTACTTGCCTTTTCCACATTTTATATTAAAAAGTTGCTACACTCATATATGGGATGAAAGGCTCTGCATGTGGGAAAGGCTTTTCAGTAGGGCTCTGGTTTTGACTGAGGGTTGTCTGCTGCTGTGAACAGGGAATTCAACAATCTCACTGTTCAGCAGTGAATAACAGCTGAGTTATGGACCCACGTTTGTGGCTCTAATCCTGCAGAAATTGAGGTAGACACTCCAACTCACAGAGGTGTGAGTTGTGGTAGTGCCAGTGTTCACCAGCTTTGACTCACTGGTTGCTGAATTCCCACCAGCATTTGAGACCCAACCTGTATGAGAGGTTACTCCTGTGGGGACATTTGCAGGCATCAGATTTTGTGTTTGTGCTCTGAAGTAATAAATCTCCCAGGGAAGAGTGTCATTTTTACATGGTGTTTTAGACATAAAATCTGTTTGATGTTGAGGGTAGAAAATTTGATTAAAATTCAAAATTAAAAATTTTAGTGCCTCATCATTTGATGGTACCTGTCAACTTCCAGCCCAGGCTATGCATTTCAAATTCATGGGATATTTGCTTGAAAGTAAATTACAAAATTATGTAGTGTGGGTGGTTTTTTAACTTCAGAATGTAGCTTGTGTATCCCATTATAGAATATTTTCACCATCTCCTGTTAACCATCAAAAGTGGATTTGTGTAATTGGCTTAACTGGAAAATAATATGCTAAGGTATAAGTTGTTGTTTTTTGTGGTAATAGCTCAGTTAAATCGCTTTCGGTTATTCCTGCTGTTTACAGAGTACTTCAAACCCCCTGCCTGACTCTGGTTTCTGAACTTACTTTTTTTTTCTTTCTATGCTATGTGCATCATTTAAATTCTGTTTTGTGCTTTGTAAGCGAACACTAATATTTTGTATTTTGCAAAAGACAGCTCTGAGGCTCCTTATTTTTCTTTTTACAGTTCCTTTTCATATATAGTGTTAGAATACTTCCCTTGTCTTCTTCACCATTGAAATGCTCCTGCTTCCAGTCTGACAATTTTATGCTCACCTGGGCTGTTTTCCCTTTCATCAATTAATTTGTCAGTAAAACCTGTTTGTTTCCCACCCCACTTCATAAGAATTTTACCTTCATAAGGTAAAATTACTGGCCAGGAATAAAAACTGACAGGTTTTGGTACATTTAGTGGTGCTAGAAGCTCCCTGCACTCCATCATTAGCCACACTGATCCTGGTATCATACAAAAAATGGTATCACAACAGGGTCCAGGTGGAGTAATTTCAGCTGAAACACTTCCCTTGAGCTTGCCTGAAGAGAAGCCAGCTGTCCCAATCTTTCTGTGTTACAGCTAAGGAAGGATTCACATCCTATTCTGAAAAAGTGAAATCATGTGAAAATACACATCAGGGCAGATCCCAGCCACTGATGGGAACTGCTGCTGTCCCCATAAAGGGAATCATAAGCCTGCCTGGGCTCTTCCAGTGCAAATCACTGCAAGGTGGCCTTAAGTAACTGAAGATGATTTAAGTAGAAGTGTTTTCCTTTGCTCTGAGATAGAACTGATTGCCTCACGTGCCTGGTCACTGAGTCTCAACTGAAGGGACATAGCTTAAGGTTGTGCTGCAGCTTCTCAAACTCTGCCTGATCAAGGTTATTGCCCTGAGAGAGGGGCTGCTGCAGTGTCTTGGGGGAAGGAGAAGCCTGTAGAGGAAAAAGGCTCAGCAACACTGAAGTGCTGAAGATGTGACTTAGCAAATACCAGTATCTAATACCAGTATTAAAGTGGTTTTAAGCAGAATAACCTGATGCTTGCAATGATGATTTACAAGGCAGCAGAAGTTCTTACAGCTCTGGCCACTTCCTGCTCTAACTTGCAGTACTTTCTCCTACATTTTCTCAAGTTGCACAATGGTGAGGAAATAAGAAAGGAGCAAATGAGTCCTTACCATGGGCAAACCAAAAGCTTCAATGTCACTTCATGATGAGTCCACTGCTGGTGAGAAGCAGGAGGTTGTTTTGGGGTTTGGTGGTTTTTTTTTTTTTTTTTTTCTTTCTTTAATTTTTTTTGTTAGAAACAACCCCCTAGGCATCTTTCTTTTAAGCACCATTTTCCTTCGCTGGGCCTGAACTGGTGTCACAGTATTTTCTATCTTTAGGTAAAAATTAGAATTAATATTTTTAATTAGAATTTTAACTAGTAACAGTGTAACACAACTGCAGCTAAGCTTCTCCTGCTGCTTTTGGCTTGTGCTTGTTTTAAAAAAGGCTTGTTACAGAGTGAGTTAATTTATATGTACCTGAGCACATGGTCTACCAAGAGAGGCCTTGTAATTTGATTTGGTGACTGCATTTCTGGTATGACCCTTTTTATCACCTCTGTAAATTCCACTGTAAAGCTTTGCATTGGTCATATATATCTATATTTATTGTGAATACATTACACACTGTGGTGCTTCTCTCTAACCTGTCTACTAAGAGCAATTAAATTGTACCCTGAAAACAGAACAAATAGTCTTAAACAATATGAATATACCTCATCTCTCAAATCTGAGAGCTGTTGCTTTTCTGTTGGTTTATCTACTCGTGGCATAATCTGAGTAATATTTTTGGCTTTTCATCCTGTTTTTAGAGTGCTGTTTGTTTTGCATTTATCTACATAGCAAGTGTGGGAGAGCACATAGAAGAAAGGAGTGGAGTGTCTTGACCTACATTAACTCACAGCCGGGTAGCAGCAGTGTTTCTGATTTGTTCTGACAACATCTGGTTAAGTTGATGCATTATCTGTCCTCACAGTTACTTTCTGAGATCACACTCTGTGATCTTCCCTGCCTGTCTGTGCTCTCACCAACCCCAGCTGCTCAGGGCATTTTTGTTTTGGGGAAGATAGTGGATGACTGTGCAGGCACATAACCCTTCCCCAAGCTGTGTAGGAAGAGATTCAGAAGGATGGTAGGCAGAAGTAATTTCCTTTCTCAAGTAGCAGTGCCGCCTATTTGAGAGCTTTTATTATGTATGAACTGTTCTGGAGCTTAAGACAAAGAGAGGTGAGGAAATACATGGAGCTCTGTCTGCAGTCCTCATCTTCTCAGCAGGGACCCCTCTGTGGTGACAAGGATAGATGGATTCACATGTCCCTCTGGGTTCTTCCTGGATCTTTAACCCTTTCTGAAAAGGGTGATTTGACAGCTCTTTTTCAAATAATCAGCCTGCATGTTTTTATGTTCCTAACTATTCAGCAGCTGTTCTTTGGCCAGCTTTGCCTCTGGTCATGCCAGTTCCCCATAACCTGCTTTGGAGGACGGAGGATGTCCATATTAGCTCTGAGTACCTTGGCAGAGTGAAGCTTAACACTGGTTTTATTGACAGAAAAAAAGAGACATTAGCTTCACTGCCTGTGTGCTGGAAGGGCTGTGGTCTCAGCCAAGGGTGAGATATAGGCAAGTGGCTGAGACTTACAGAGTTGGATTGCATCAATGGCTTCTTCCAACTGGGGATAAAATGCAGGACTCTAGTTCTGATGAGTACCCAGGGTGTGAGCACTTCCCTTTGAGAATGAAGCTCAGCATTTCTTCTGCAAGTGCTTAAATAGGCAGCGTATCAGTCTTAATCTTGGCCTAGTTGAGCTTTATTTTCCTTAATCACATTTGATCTGTGTAAATGGGCTTTTTCTGCTCTTAGAAAAAACACCAGTAATATTTGCCTTGTGCTGGCACATTCATGTACCTTTGACTTTTAAGATGTCCACAGTTTGTTTAACAAAGCATCTGTCTATGCTGTTGGCACTCCTGTAAATGCAAACAGCACACAGTGCATCACAGCAGACCAATATCCTCCCACACAGTATAAAATACTGCTCCATCTTAATGAACAGCTCTCCTCATTTCACAGCCTAAACCTGAAACTGCAGCACAGCCTTATAGCATGTCTTAGAAGTCAATTGTTGTGGGCCAAAGGATTGGAGGGAGATCTTGGTTTCAGCAGTCCGTCATTTGCTGCAGACCTTCATGTATGCTCACAAACCCTCTTCACCCTCCAGAAAAATTGTGCAAACACTTCTTCCACTTCCAGCCCCTCTTTTCTCTTTGTGTCTCTGCTATATGCCTCATTGCCTGCTCTTTTATTCCAGATGAATGCTGCCTCCTCAGCTCTTTGTGTGTTTCTACTCTTTCTACTTGTGTGACAGCCTCCAGCTCCTTTGAACGTTTATCTTTGTAATTCCTCCTTTTCCCTACAAAACTCTCCTTCTACTGATGTTCTGCTCCTATCTGTTGCCCATCATTCTGCACCTCTCTCCACATATTTATCTTTGTGCTGTACCCTTTTGTGTGTCTCTTCTCTCATCTGTGCAGTGAAAAATCCAGTGCTTCTCTTCCTATTGATAATTGTAGAAAGAGGTGAAAGTTATGGAGAGTCATGATGGTAAGTTTGGGTATTCTCCTTGCCAGACTTGATCTGTTGACCTCTTGCTGGTCACATGGACATTTCCTGGGTTGACAGCTTTGGCACTGACCTAGTTAATTCCAATTCCTATAGTACACCTTCTGTTTCCCTAGTTTAAGCTCTGTCATGGTGCACTGTTTTGGATAGCAGAATTTGTGCCTAGCCAACACCTTTGTATGAATGTGAGTTACAGCATTTGTCTGTGTTACACATACACACACTTTCCCCCGCTACACAGTCCCTATCTCTTACCCACAAACACACATTTTCCTGCATGGGATCTGACTTCCCAGATGTTTCTTCTTTTTTGGCATGCAACTGCTGGTTGCTGAGTGTCTGTCTGTATCTTGGGACTACAATGTAAGTCAGCATGGTTTCATGTTCAGTTATTCTGCTTGGAGCGATTTCTACCGCTTTGTTCTTTCTAGGCTGGTTCTGTCAAAGGTCATCTTTGAGTTTTCCAATAATTTATATCCCAAACTAGTCCTGGTGTCTTCAAGATAGGCTCCCCAGAGAGTCTATGAAAATGGTAATCCCTCTCCTGACCAGTCATGTATTATATTTAAACTGTTGTGTAATTGCTACCAGCTTAAGGCTGTGTTAGTTTGTGTCTAGCTGCTGCAGCTTCTTGAAAGATTTGTTACTGAAAATATCAGCTGCTCTCAAACTTTTAATGAAACTGTACAGTGTGTGTGTTTTTTCAACCTGCAAATTTCCAGCCCAATGTTCCTTACCATATTATTCTCAGTGCAGCCTGTGAAAGGGTTTCTGTATATTAAATCCAGTCCCTCTGATCTGAGCTATGCTGTGTAATTTCACTAATGTTGCAGTCAGATTCTCTAATGTACACTTAAGGTGATTAGAAAGAGTTTAGTGTTCTTTCTCTGTCTCTTACCCTCTTCATTTTTTCTGTCACTGTTACCCGAAGGAATTAAGAGCAGAAACTGTATGGAAACACTTCCCATGTTACATCATTGCTTCACGTTGTCAAATTCCCTATATAATGTATTCAATACCCTGTAATTATTCCCACTGTAACACTGGGAACACAGTTCTGGTAATTCCGATGCTCCGTTTCACCACTAAAGTAACATTAGTTTTGTATTTAATAGGACAGTATATCCAAGTTTAGTGTATCTCACAGTTTTACAGCATTGGCATTCAGTGTACTGAGATTATCCATTTTCAACTGCTGCATATTAATGTTGGCTTTGTGTGTATGAACTTCTGTTTTATGAACATGCTGCAGTGCACTGGGCTGAAATTTGCAGATATGCCTAACATAGCATTTTGTCTATGCAAGATAAAATTTGAGAGCGTAGTAATAGCACAGCTTTCTGACAAGTGTTAATGCTGCTTGGAGAGAGTGTAGCAGAAAAGCTGAGAAGACAACCAGGAAGATTTTCCCCAACCATTAGGGGAGATCGGAAAGAGAAATCTTAATCCTTGTGTCTCACGCTGTTGTTCTTGCTAGTTAAAAGAATTGCTGAGAATTCCTAAGTCTGTGAAAGCTCCAGCTCAGGCTGTGGTTTCACAGTACAGGTAAATATTTAACCAAAATCCAATGGAACAATTATGCTGTGATATTGCCGTTCAAATGAATGTTGTAAATCCTTTTCAGCAGCAACCTAGTGGAGCCCAGTCTATGGGAGGGATGCATGGGTATCATTAGAGACAGCAGGATGGAAAGGGAATAAATGTCCCTGGCGTTTCTCGTTCAGCTCTATACACCCCTAGGTTTCTTCACAATTTGTTTTCTCTGAAATTGCCTTTCACATGTGACAACTGTTGCAGAATGTTGAGGAATCAAAGCTTGACCAGGGCTTTCAGTCTGGTAGAGTAAATGAGGACCTCCTGGGTTCCACTGATTCCTGACAATTGCATTGCTCTTCTTCCTAAGCCTACTGAACATAATATATAAAATGTGATATCCTGGGTAAATTACAAGTTTCAGGATTACGTTCTATTTTATATATATTCCTCCTGCACCATAATTGCCATATTTTTCTTAGCTTCCCACACAAGAATATACCCAGTGAAGATTATATACAATGAGTTTTTTGGTCCTTGTACTGAAGATTTGCAGCCATGCTCAGTGAGGTTTGGAAGCTCTGTAAGAGTTACTACCAGTGACCTGAGAACTGGCTGCACTTCAGCTGAGGGTATCCTGATTCTTCTGTGTACAGTCAGAAGAGCACTTGAAATTAAAGGCATTATAAAGAAGCAATTTGCTACTCAGAAATCTAAGCATGTCTATAAAATCAATAGTTTTATTTTTCAATCCACTGATAGAGTATAATTCTGTCTGTCTTTACTCCACCTGTGTTTCTCACTAATGGCTCTTTTGGGGCTCTACTGCTGGGGGTAAAGGGAAACAAAAAAAGGATATAAAAGCAACATCCATACCATCATTCACCTTGTGTTGATGCTGCCCTGACTATCAGCCTAATGGCACACACGGCATCTTACCTACCTTTCTTGTACCCAGGTGGGCTTTGACATTTCTGAAGGCTTTTCCTGCTGAGGTGAATTGCATTGCTGTGGGGTGAAAACAAACCATTGAAAAAATAATTGTAAAATTTGATTGACAGGGCTTCCTTTCACAATCCCCACATTTCCAACTCCTTCTCTGCAGGAAGCAACTCTAAAGAACAATCTCTACCTGGTACTTAAAGACCTAGAAGCAATGTTTTTACCCTCACTGCAATTTCCAGTCCCGGTTGCTTTGTGGGATTTTCAAATCACATTGTGAAGGCTTAGATCACATTGGCTAAACTCAAGGATGTTCAGCTGCCACAACAGTTGATTTAACAATTTTTCAAACGTTTCCCTGATGCCAGTCTCCTACTAGAGAGAAAATGACATCTGTTCCTTATTAAATCTGTGCATTCTTTTTCCCTTTCTGTTGAAAGGTAATGTCTAGCATTGGCATGGTCAATGCATTAAGCTGTTTTTCTCTGTTCAGGTCACACATATGCTTTTACCTGGTGTTACAGAATGTCCTGGCATAGTTTCAAGCAGTACCCAAGGGCTGGACATCTGATAAAGTTTTTTTGATGATTCCCAGCACATCAAGCTGGTCTTCCTAATTAGATTTCTTCAGGGCTTGTGATGCTCTTCCTTAGGAGATTTAAAACATAATTCGTTTTTTATTTTTTAAAGGAATGAAAGAACATAACTGTTCAAACTAGAGAAAAGTATCAGTTGTTAAAGAAGTACCCTCTGACTTTTAAATGTCAAGTGACTCTGTGTCCAATTCTACTGATAAGCTAAAGAGTACAGATGTACAGAAGTTGAACATAAATACATAAATATTTCTTTCATTGGCAACAGAATCATGTGTACAATCATTTTGCTTTACTTTTTATTCTTTTTTATTCTATTTTATTCCTGTTTTGTTTTTTTTGTTTGTTTGTTTGGGTTTTTTTTGTGTTTTATTTTTTTTTTTTAACTGAATAGTCAGTAGGTACAACTATTACTAAAAGAATCTTTTTTGGGAAAATAAGCTGGGCTTGCAAAACATTCCAACTGATTGGCTTAACACAGTGGTCAGCTGAAACTCCTCAGAACACAGACAAGAAGATGCCCCTGTGTTTTGGATAGAAACTATTGCTGGATTAGTGACTGGCATTGTTATAGATTTGGAGCAGAAAATACAGTGTAATACAGGTGGGTTTGGAAGCTGTGTGCTTGGAAAACGTTTTATGCTTTGAATTGAGTAGAATGAATCAACATATTGAATGGTGACTGGACAGTCTCTCACTGGGTATTTGAGAAACATCAATTCTCGTCAGTCTTGGTATGTTTTTTAAAGTAAAGATCATGGCTTGTGAAAAGTTCTCAAAGTTTGGTGATATCCAGAGAGCTAGAAAAAGATTTTTTGTAATGTGTAAACTCAGAGGGGACAAAGTGATTTCCCAATGCATATAAATAGCTGTAAACATTAATTTTGTAAGTCTTGGCAGTAAGGTCAAAAAGAGCTTCTTAGTCAGTGTTTTGATTATCCTCTAAGTTGTCAGCTCTGACAAAGGAAAAAGGCAGCTGGAAATGAGAGGAAACAAAAGCAGATCTTGTCTCAGCTCACAGTCATTAAAATGAAAGGCATGTATCCTGCAAGGGAAAGCAGAGCTCTGCTGTTGCCTCACAGGAGGTAAGGTGGGAACTGAGGTAAGGTGGGAGTAAACAGCGCTAAGGAATGTTTATTCACTGCTGGTGCAGGTAGTTCTCTGGAGGACTCCCGGTACAATGTGTAAAATTCCAAGCAATATGACCTTTCCTGAGTTCTTCACAGAGAATTCTTCAGAAGAAAGCTCTAAAGGCAAAATAAATATATTAAAGGACTCTCCTAACACAAGCATTTCTATACCTATTAAATCATACAGTAAGTTCCCCCAAGGCACAAGAGTTGCTGTACATTATCATGTCTATCAAATGGGAGTATCTAAGGCCTTCATATGGTTTCTTCTTACAGCAAAGCTAGCTGAGTCATGTCATCATATGTGTTTATGTTATCTTTGAAAGATATTTATAGGTAGGTATAAATTGAACATTTAATACTTACAGAGGCTGCTTGGTATCAAAAGGCTGTATATTCAAGTCTTTTTTGCAATTCCTTTGTATTAAATGGACCCTTGTGGCACAGCCTAGTGGAAATTGGGAAATCTAGTGTAGTAAATGCTTTTTAGCTTCATATTTACTGTTCTTCAGAAAAGTTTGTAGATAAAATGAGTGCATTGCTCAGAACTATCAAATCTACTTTCAGCCATGTAAGTGCTGTAAGTAACACACTGAAGATGGCCCCTGTTTTGCAATTAACAGAGGAGTTCTGGGCCCATGAACTCCCAAGCTTCTACTTACCCTTACTAATGTCTGATTTCTCTGGCATATGGGACTGGATTGGGGTTGTAAGTGAACTGGGTCTGGGTCCTAGAGAAATCCATGGTGGAGATGCAACTATGAGCACCTTCACTTTGTGCCCCTTAACAGCAAAGCTTTTGTCCTTTGCAGTTCATGCCAGATACCCGTGTTGTGCCTGAGGGCAGAAAGAAACACTCATTTGAGCCAGAGGCACTTTCAAAAGGTCTACACAGGACATGCCTGAGGCTCCAGGCTCTCTGAGGACACAGGGAAAAAGAGAGGTCCTGCCCAGAGAAGCAGAATAAAAAGTACCAAAAGAAGAAGTTCAAATATGTGTTGAGACTGAAATTGTTTAAATTACTGTCTGGTTCTCCTCAGAAAAGGGTATTCTGGGCAGCATTTCCATGTGTGCTAACACACAAATCACAATGAGAAAAGCACTGTCTGAGCACTCCTGAAAATGTAGCTCTTAGTCTTGTTTGGAAGTGTTTTCAAGAGCTGTGGGAATAGTTGGATGAACAATGTTTGAATCTCTTAAACAATGGAATAGAGAAAGAAAAGGTTAAAAGCTAGACAGTCTTCCACCTCACTCTTCAGACAAGCTCTAAGAGAGCTGCACAACCAATAAAAAGATGGTAAGATTTTTCTTTAGCAGACAGCTCATATGTTCATTTTAATTTAGTTTAGATTCTTTAGTTTAATTCATACTTGGCATTGACCTGTTTTTTTTTTTTTTTCCTGGTCTTTGTATGTTGACTGCAAACTCAAAAAGCAGTAATTGTGCTTTACTGTCATTGAGTGCCTGCCATGGTGGTTTCAGCAGTGGGGTAGCATAGGAAGAATGGCAATAAGCAGGGATTTAAATGTGGGATACAACAGATTTTACTTGCCTGCACTAGATGGTGTCCCACAGGTGAAGGACTGACAACTACTTACGTGTTTTCCAGAAATTTTGACTGTCTTAGAATGATGTTTTCTGACATCAATCCAAGGGTTGAAATCCATATAGGTAAGTCCAGAAAGCCATAAAACCATGAAATCTTTCTCCATTCCTAACACAAATAACAATATTAGACAACTCAATTGAAATTCAGCTTGGTTGAGGAAAAAAGAAAAAGGACTCGTGTGGTGGCTGCATACACCAAGTCTCAGCTTAGAGCAATTTTGTATAATTTAAATATAAATCCTTGCAAACTGGGACTTATGCTGGTAGCAATGGTGCAGCCTTAGCTATGAAACATGAACACAAGCCATTTCTTTAACACAGCTAAGAGCAGTTGAGCTAAGGAAGCAAGGTCAGAGTTGACTCCTTCACTGGGTCTTTCCTTTTGGTCTCTGAAAACTACCCAAGTATAGATGGAATGCAATCTGTGTGCCTGAAAGCACCTGTATCCTAAATAATTAACATGACATTTACAAGGTTGTTTACTTACTCTTTTCCTCTTTTTTCCTACTTTTTTCTTTTTACCAATTACTTCCAATAATGGTAGCAAGTAGGTTTCTGCTCCTGACTGAGTTAGTGATTATAATGTCAAAGGGGCTTGTGTAATGTCTTCTGTGTCTTAATAAACCTGTCAGCTGAGGTTACATTGCTTTCTAATTTTCACCAGTGTAACATGCTGCTGCACAGCTGGGGAGAAATGGCAGACTCGGGAGCATTGTAGCCTGCTGTTGTATTTTATTATTAGATTGTGTCCTGATAAAACCATACAAAGTGGTTAAGCTTTAAGTTTACAGATTAATCCTACACTTTAGAAATCAGTCTGTTGCAGTCTTTGTGTGTTTGGTTTTGAGTGTTTGATCTGTATTGTCAGTTTTTGTATCATTTTTCTTAGTTTCCTGGGCAGTGTCTCATTTTAACATGCAGACTATAAATTCTGTTTGCAGCTGGGACAAACAATTAGTAATCAATAATAACAGCAGCTAGGAAATCCTAATGAATTGCTATGGAATATATACGTCTTGATTTGTTTGTGTGTATGATGTTTTAGAGCAAACTAAAGCAA
The DNA here is from genome assembly GCA_018697195.1 of Certhia americana. Lineage (NCBI taxonomy): Eukaryota > Metazoa > Chordata > Aves > Passeriformes > Certhiidae > Certhia > Certhia americana. The sequence continues at coordinate 12,733,815 of CM031868.1, read as the reverse complement.
GAAGCTGGGGGAGGAGAATCCATAGCTCTGCAGATGGCTGGAAAGAAAACATCTTATTACGAAGGTGGATGCAGTGGGAGCATTAGATTAATGGCTGCACTGTGTGAGTTCAGTCCCTTATATTTACTGTACGTAATGATTTGCTTATAAGTAAGTGAGGCCTTGCAAACAGGTCTGCAGAGACAGTGCATTCAGATAATTGTGGTTTCTACCAGGCAACTCTCCCTTTTACTGAAATTTCCAGGAGATCAGCAGGGACTGTTTGAGGGGGAATCCAAGGTAACTGTCTTCTGGGCTTCCTGTGCTGGTGCAAGAGTTGCATTCCCTCCCTCATCAGGACCCACTGCCACTGGATATTCATTTCTTGTTTTAGTCTATCTCCTTCTTTCCTCAAGTACAATCTTTGTTATTCCCTGGCTTGTTTCCCCCCACTCTTGCCACTTATGGGTTTCCTCTTTGTTTCCTCAAGTAGGACCACTTACTCAAGTGGGCACCAAGGTCCTCTCTGGACCAGGCCCACCCCATCCTCTACAACATGCATAATTTCCAAATTAGGATTTAATCAGCCATAGAAAAGATCAATGGTACCTTCAGCAGGGGAAGTGTGACTGTGAGTATATGGCAAAGGTTGGAACGACCTGAACCAGTGTGCTGAACATGAATTCAGCCTGCAAAGGGGGCTGGATTCAACACTTCAGTTAATTTTGACAAACGTGAGAAATTTCTTTCTTATTCTTCTCATTACATTTTCAAATTTGCATTTCACAGAGCTAATCAATTATTAAAAGTGCCTCAAAATCTTCTCAAGACATATGGGGATTATTGGCATCTGTGTGTTTAAGGAAGCAGGTATTTTACAGCTTGAAAATAGCATATGCCTAAGGTTCTAATGTAACAATTTAGTTTTCAAGAGCTGCAGCAGCAACACAAGTGCCTGTAACTCACCTACCATATGCTATGGTGTGAGGGGACAGCAACAAACACTTATGTTACATATCCTGTTTCTTTGCTGCAGCTGGCTAAAAATGTGGATTGAAATGTGTTTGGGTGTTCAAGATGGAAAATAACATTAATTTTAAAATATTTTAACAGAAACCGGTGTTTCAGTGGGCTGTGTTTAGCATAGATAGGAAAACTGCCATGATGTGTCCTCAACAAGCTGGGTTTCTGTTCAAAAGCATGGAGTCCAATGTCCACGGAGTACAGACTTCTGTACCTTGGTCCCTTCAGCACTACTGGCAATTCCATCTGGAAGCCACTATTCCAGCTTCCATGTTTTTCAAGGGCTGTGAGTTTGCAAACATCGATCATGATTTACGGCATTTGTCCTTTATTTAGTTAACAAGAAGGCACAGCTGTTTCCCTCCTTCTCCCACCAATCCCTTTTGCAGCATAGCTGTCTCAGAGGACTGAGCTTACCTTGAGTCTCTCTACTCATGTAATTCTCCATATGTTTTGGGAAGGCATTTTCCCAAACACTTCCCAAACATTTTTCTCCTAATTAAAAAATCCAGGGTATACCCTTAAATAAGGTGTGCACCACAGCAAATGGCATTTAGGATTTTATCTGATCTTAACAGGTCGCTTAAGACACTGAAGGCAAATTTGCTCACTTTTGCTTGAAGCCTGACTTTAAGGTAGAAATTATGCCATTTGTATTTTAGTAATTTATTTTATGGCTACTTTCCTTCCAAGTCATACTTTAGAAAACATTAAAGCCATTGGCCCAAACACACAAAAACTATAATCTTTCCCTTGGAGGAATGCTGGCTGACAAGGCTGGTAATGTGTCACCTTCTAATCATCTGATAATTATAAATGATGCAAACAGGAGCGTGGGGTGGTGGAGCAGCAGCACAACACACCAGGCACTGCTGGCCTGATGATTGCAGCACAAAAGGGAGGGGGATTTGTATGCTACAGGTCCAAAGGCCACCGTACTTGAAACACCAGGGGCATGTTTAATTACCCTGCAAGGCACAGGCTGTCATGTTCTATTGCTATTATGGGTGTATTATGGGAATAAGGTGTTATTTATACATCAGAGGACTTACTGTAAATTATATTCTGCCTTTTATGAATTTAGAAAAGAGGTTGAGTTTTGTCATCAAATCAAGTGTTCTGTTCTTCCAGGGGGAAAAAAAAGTCTAATTTGTACTTTAATTAACATTTTTTTTCTTGATTGCAGCCTGTTTTGCAACTAAGAGAGTGTTATTGGTTTGGAATTGATTTTGGTGTCATATGTTGTCATTTGACAAAAAACAGTTTTACTAAGCTGTTTGACATTCGAACAGCTGGTAATGTCACTTTTGTTAATGTCTTTAACCACATTTTTAACAAAACAGCAGATGCTCATCACAAAAGCCATTTTCCTCTTCCATCCAAATGTGTAAAATCAGCTAACTTACTGCTTCAATTAGAGCTGAACCTTCTAAACAAGGGAACTGACCTGAAAACAGACAACCCTTAAAGGAATGCCCTTTAGGTGTATATCTGGTTAACCTTTAAACCCTAGGATACACCATTTTTGGAGAAATATGTTCTTCAGTATGTCTGGCTGCTGCAAATGGTCCCCAGATTTATTACCTCTGAATGTTGAATGATCTGTTTTAGTGCTGAAATACTCAGCAGCCATGGAAAGAATTTTTAACTGTGTATATAGAGCTATATGTTTTAACATCATAGAATATTTACAACTGAATAGTCAAGGAACTAAGAGGAGCTGTAGTCTGGGATTTTGTATTTGTCAGATTGCACCATATGTAAAATTGTTATGCTTATAAAAATGTGACTGCATTTTGCTTGGTCATACGTAAGAGGATTTCCAGCCAGAGTTGCATGTCAGAGATGATTCTGACAAGCAAGAGCTTCCCCAGAACCTGCTCATTTCTTTTGGTGAGTGCAAATTTTGTACATATATTGATTTACAGCAAAAATAAAACTTAATATGAATATGCATTTTGCAAACACAACGCACATAGGTAATTCTTTATGTTATTCTTTGGAGTTTCTCAGACATCAAAGGTTCACTTACTTTAGATTTCAATTTGACTTTTTGCTGGGGTTTAACCTGGCAGGCACCTCAACACCACACAGGCACCTGCTCACCCTGTCCTCGACAGTGAGGTGGGGGAGACAACTGGAAGAAAGAAGGTAAAATCTGTGGGTTGAGCTAAAGAGAGCTTAATAGGACAGGAAAGGGAAATGATGATGATGATTATGCTAATAATGATAATTATAAATGATGATGATAAAATAATTAGCCTATACAAAACAAGGGATGCACAGTTCAATTGCTCACCACCCATGGACTGACACCCGCTCAGTTCCAGAGCAGCAGCCCCCAGCCAGCTTCCCCCAGCTCTACATGCTGAGCATGCTGCTGTGTGGCCTGGAATATCCCTTGGATCAGCTGGGATCAGCTGTCCCAGCTGTTTCCCCCCTCCTTTCTGACCCACCCCAGCCTCCTCACTGCTGGGATGGGATGAGGAGCAGCAAAGGTCTCGCCTCTGTATCACTGCCCAGAAATAACCAAAACATCCCAGAGTTACTGACATTATTCTCATCTTAAATCCAAAACACAGCACTGTACCAGCTACTAGGAAGAAAATTAACTTTATCCCAGCAGAAACCAGGACACTTTTGCTGTCAAGGTGACAGACTCATCCTCTGTGTCATATTTTAGCAACACTTCATAAAGTCTGAGCTTGGATAGTGAAGTGGGAAATGGCTTAACAAGGGAATTATTTAACTCTTCCAGGCATTTTATAGGAAGAAGTTAAAATAAACCTTTAGAAATGGTAGCAAAATAATTTAGAAATAATTTTATATTTTTAAAAAAGCAATACTGTCTTCTTGTCTTTTTTTTCTTTTTAATATTTTCTTTATTTTTAGCTGAAGGTCAGTTACAAAACTGTAACTGTTACTAGGCAACAATTAAAAATGCTATTTCTACAGCTTATAAATTCTGTTTATTACATGGAATATATTAAACCTGGACAGGCTTACTATAAAAAAGAAATTATTGGGTTCTTCTTGTTTGTGTGATGCCAGCAAGAGATACAAATATCTCATGATCAAGAAATATTTAGTTCATATTCTGAAATATCTGTTTGCATGTTTACTCTCTGTGATTATTTGAACAAATGCATGCACTAGGCAGACTAACAGTAGGAAAAGCAAATATTTACCAGATAAGGCACAATACTTATGGAGAGGGAAATTCATATTCCTAACAGTGACCATTCATGCTTTGTGCTGGATTACAGTAGGCACATATTTGACTAAAAAAAAAAAATTCAGATGGCCTCCTTTTAGTGACAAATAAAAATAAATTGAACCCAAATTTCAGGTTCTGAACACTTACTACAAAATATATCCAAGCCACCTTACATTCTAATTCCCTAAAAAATTATATCTGTTCCACCTTCTGAAAGCTTCTCATTGACCAGCTAAAACTATAAAGGTAAATGATAAATGGTTGACTTAATAACAGCATAGGCAAAATTCAAATTGATTTACTGTGTTTAGAGTTTCACCTGCTCAGACAAATGAAAGGTAAAAAGTTTTTTGTTCTATTCTTTGTTTATACATTACTATCTTATGTATTTTCATGATGTAGAAAATACTTCAGCAAAGTAGCCTATTTTAGTTGTTAGAGAATATGGCAGAGCAGATGAAACTTCAATATGTGCCAAGAGTGTGTGACTGTGTTCTGAGTTTGTCAAAGCATGATCCTTTTAGAAAGGGTCTTAGGCCCCTTATTTTCACATTTACCTGACAAATTTCTTCTCAGTATTTCTCTTCCTTACTGGGTACATTGTATTCCACTTGTGTCCAAACCATCATGGCTCAGTTCCTCTTCCCTTGCTTCTTTGACCCAAATAATAGTCCTGAATGCTGACTCATATTTTCTGCTCAGTGATCACAAATTGTTCATTCCTTGCCTACTTTTCATTTTTACTCAGAATGACATTCCTGCATATGGAAGAGGTTTACTTGCTCCGTGATTTTGGAGCTGACTTTTCTGAGTAGGTTTTTCTATCAGGTTTTAGGTGCACAGAAATCACCGTTTCTCTTGGAGTCACATTCATGACTGTTTTCCTTTGTTGCTTTAATTAATTTGGAGTATTGAGATAATCTCTGAGTTTTGAGTCAGTCTCCAAGAAGCACTTCTTGTTCTTACTCTGAAGAACAATTTGCCCAAAACCTTTTAGATGATTCTGTGGTGTATGGTACCTCACTGCTTCCAGTTCTGCTCCTTCCTTTCTGCCCAGATAATAGATGGTCTTTCTGTTTGGGCATAAAAATGCTTCAAGGAACCCTTTTATGTTTCCTCCAACAAAGGCTTCACACACTTAAAATATGCAAAATGTCTGCTATAGACCTACACAGAGATGTTGACTCACTGTAGTTAATTTACCATAATTTTGCTAATTTTGCCTTTCACTCTCTAGAGAGCATGAGCTAAAGGCCAATAACCAGCCTTCCACTGACTTCAGCTTGTATCAGATCAATTCCTGATCAGTATCTATATATTATAGAATAATTCAATTGAGTTTAAAGATGGGTTTTAATTTCAATATCAGTGTTTTTCTTTAAACCTACAAATAAATGATATTTGAAAGTGGGAAATGAAATCCCCAAAGTACATCCTCCAAAAGAGTTGCTTATTACTATCATCCATCTTTTAGTAGTAATAACAACAACTCAGAAGTCAAGAAATACTGAAGATTAGCAAGCCTAATGTGTTAGTTCTATTCAAAGTGGTTATTGAATGTAAGATGACAAGAAGTCAAGGGGAAATTTGCCATAAATTACTGCCAACTGCTTCTTTTGTTTTCAGAAAGTGGATCTTCCTCCCAGAAGTCAAAATTAATTGGAGTTGTTTCTCTGAATTTTGATGATAATTCCTTTTTAAAAAGTGGTTGAGGTAATTTGGGTAAATTAGCTTTAATGTCTCAAAAAAGCAGTAGATTTCTATAAATGATATTAATGCATTACACTGTTTGTCAGTAACCACCTGTGCTTGAATATAGCTGAATTGTTGAACTATTAAACTTTATCTAACATCAAAAGCCTGAACTTGTTTGTATAAACATTATGTAGGTTATGTAATGCACAAAATTATTTTAGAAACAATACTGAAGTGGAGTTAGGAAATTCTGAAATTAAGATTGTCTGTGCAATTGACTGGGAAAAGCTTCCTTTGCCTCTTGGATCCAATCACGGAGTAGAAGATAGTGTGGGGTATCTGGTTTTTATTTTGTTTGGATGCGAGTCTTGCATCTCACAGTGGGATGTTGCTTGGGAAGGGATGTCCCACACAGACAGGTCCCTCTTGCAGGGTTTGTAATGGATTGAGCCACAAAACTCCAGGAAGAGTCAACTGGAAAGAGCATAAGGGAACAAACCACAGTTTTAATCTTGCTGCTTAATGTTCTGCTTTGAGAATCGGGTCTGTTATGGGACTAATTATTACATAAAAATGTGTGTGTGTGTATATATATATATATTTATATTTTCTGGGTTTATAACTTTAAGTGTATCAGAACTTGCTCATGTGGGTCTTTGGTGCATGACACAACAAATCCCTTCCCTAGCAGCTTGCACAGCCAGTCTGTATTTACTGTCTGAGTCCTCAACATTGGACTTGAAGTATTTGGATTTAACTGATAACTCAGCCCATTCTCTTCCCTGAAAAGACAGATTCTCTGCTCCATTAGTAGTACCACCAACAACCTGCTATCCTTCAGCACTTCAGCTAAAGTCACATAAACTGCACACAATTTTTTGACCTGAAGTTTTCCTTGATCTGTGTGACTTTAGAGTTGTGTTGTGAAATGACAAAGTTGAACCAGAAAATATGGTTCATTCAGTTGAATGTGTTTCAGCTGAAACCTCCCTGGTTCAATGAACTTTTCTGCATATGCAATAATACTGGAACTGTCTGATCTGGCCGAAAAAAAATGTTAACATCACTTTTTCAACCACAGCTGCCTGTGAGCCACAACTACCTTTTTTACCAGCTCCAGTGCTGATCAAATTCACATAGCATCACAGAATAATTCAGGTTGTAAGGGACTTCACAACTTCAATGGGATATTCAATTTTTCTAAACTTCAATCTCTTACTAGACTGCAGAGATCTGGGAATAGAAGGAAAGGAAGTTTTTCATTTGTCCTGCAGTTTGTGACACAGTTTGGGGATTTGTGGTTTTCCTTTTGCCATTATCCAAGAACTATGAGTATAAAAGATAAATGGAGTAAAAGACATGTGACACCACAGAGGAACAGGAGATAACAAGCATCCTGAAGAAGAAGGAAGTGCATGTGTATCCAGAGATGTGGTGAAGGGCTGAGAGATCCTGGGATGGGCTGGAAAGTGTTGTGCACTGAGGATTTAACATTGTCTTTGGGGAGAGAGTAAGAAATCCTTCCTGGAGGCAGAGAAATGTGAAGGTGAAGAGGAAATGTATGAAGGAGAGGAAGAATACAGAGGAGAAGGCAGAAGGGATGTGAGGGTGTTTGGGACATGGTGAGCTGTCTCTGTCTAGGAAGGAGAAGAGGAGGGACAAGATGTTCCCTAGTCATGGAGAAGGGTTTGTGGGCTGCAGGCATCCCCAGTGGTGTGGGGAAGGAGGGCCTGAGCAGCCAGAGATCAGTGTGGAGCAAGGGATGGAAACAAGGGATGGAAGCTGTGGACTTCTGCTGAGAATGAAAACTATGGAGCCAGGCCCACTGCTATCCCATATTTCTTATGATAACTTCACTAATAATGCCAACCCCTCAGTACTGTGAGGGGAACCCTAATATTTCATATTCATTACAGTGAATGTAGATCTTTGAATCAGTGCATAATCAGTTTATTATGTGTTGCACCCAAAACTGGTGTCACATTTTGCTGAATAGCACGTAAGACATGTTGACATAATGCAGCTTTCTTGTTCCAACATTTCAGCTAAATACTGCAAAGTAATAGCAACAAGAAAATAGTTTCTGCAAAGAAGCAGAAGTATTTTATGACAAAACCACCATTTGCAGTAACATTCTAGAAGAGCAGAGACACTTTTTTTCCCCTTGTCACTCTCATTAAGGCTCTGAGAGACTTTTTCGTACTGTCTCTTGCTGTGGAATACCTGTCTCCAAACAGCTTTCTGTAGTGGAAAATCCAATTTAATCTCAAACAGTTTTATCAGTTCTGCACTACTTTTTTCTCCTATTGGAAAATAAAATGAAAAGATCATATGTCAACTTGACTACAAGGTGTAAAGCTTCTAAGCTTGCATTAATAAATGTATGCATCAATTATAAGTTTGCACATTCATATATGTATAGCTGAAGGCAGTCTCTTTGTAGGCTAAGGTTTATTTGTGCTGCATAGAATATATTTTCCTAATTTCTAGCATTCTTGAAAGGTAGATTTTTTTCCAGAGATTGTCCGGCTTTCAAGTCTTCATGAGATGAAACTTAATTTCTTTTCCGGCATAAGGAACATGGGAATTAAATAAACTTTCAGTCTGAGAATGCTGCATGCATTTAATTACTTTAATTCAGATGTTCACTGTGTGCTCCAGCTGCTGGAGGGGGTTGAATGTATTCACTTATGCTGTGCATTCTACAAACTGGGGTGGGTTTGGAGAGCCTAAGGAATGAGCTTACAGAAGTCTTTGTTTGAGCTCTGCAATTCACAATGTATGTAAACAGAGGAATCTCAAAATTGCCAGCTCCTCCCTTCTGAGGTAAGACAGACCCACCTGCCAAGGCTCCTGCACCCGTGTGCAGCCCATCTCCAGGGCTCTGGTTAGGCTTGATTGTCCCAGGACCTCCTCCCACACCCTCTCAGCTTTCTGCCCTGAGGTTTGAGTTTAGCCCTGAGCTGTGCTGTGCTTGTGCCCATCTGCAGCCCTGGGTGGACTCTGATCTCTTGTTTGCTGTTACTGGAATGGTTGAAGGACTCCAGAAGCAGCATCTTTCTTCTCTCCCCTGCTTTTACTGGCCCCACCTGCCTGTGGCACCTTGCTGCCTTAAAGCAGTGTCATGGCAGCTCTGAATTTCATATCCCTCTCTGCTGCTGGCTCAGGTGTGTCCATCAGCTCTGTGGGTTTCCCACAGCAGGGCTCACTTCTGTGTGCAGGGAGTGTGCTGCAGGAGGCTGGAGGGGCTGCCTGGAGGAAAACCCCTTTGTGGCTGCTCCTGGCCAGGTTTGGGGGCAGCCCTGTTACCTCCAGGGCTGGAAGATCAATTCTCATCCATGTGGATTTAAGAAGGGTAGACTGGAAAGAGAAGCCCAGTTTCCTTTTTGAACAGCAGCTGTGCAGTTGTACCCCTAGGAGAGAGTGCTTACCTTGGCTGTGAAGTAATGCCTGTAGCTAAAAGGCTTTCGGCATTGTAAATGATCACACACTTCATTTCAAGGTATTTTCCCTTTCCTTTGGGCAGTGCTATGCAACTCTATTCCTCAAAACATGATGCTAGTTAATACTGCATCAAACATGTGGAAAATAACATTAATGCAACATTAGGAATAGAAAGTACCCCAAAGTCAGGAAATACCAACAGTCCTGCCACTTCTGCAGCCATTTGCTCTGCTATCCTCTACCCTCTTACATGTTTTTGATGTACTGAGGTATCACACTGCTAACACATCTGATAAAGTCTGGGTTTATGAAAGAGCAATAGATACAAGCAGGTGAGGATTTGCTTTGGTTACAATTTTGAACTAGCTGGAATTTGTCAGTTCTTGTAGAAAAGCTTACCACGAGACCAAGTTCTCTTACCTTTAATCAGCTGTTTGAGGTGAATGCAAAGTTTTGTCTGGAGTGCCTCAAAGATCCGGGTGTTGTAGGGCTGCCCTGGTGCCTGGCTGGGCTCTTTGGCCCTGTCTGTCTCACTGCTGAAGGCTCAGCTTCCCCAGAGAGTCTGGGTGTATGGTGGGACAGGAACAGCCTCAAGGGGAAAGAGCTGGCTGTGGGGAGGTCTTTCACTTCATCACCTGAGCTATGCTTCAGGTAAAGTCATCTTTGCTTGCATTGTGAATGCTTTTTTTCTTGCCCCTACTGTTTGTAAATATAGTTTATAATAATCTGCTGCTGGTTATTATCAAGTATAATGTACTCCTTTGTAAAAAATAATTAGTATAACGTGTTAGGGTTAGTAGTGAATCTTCTCAATAACGTGTTCGTGGGCATGCAGTTTGTCATTGGTTTTGGTGCAAAGGGAAAAAAGGGAGACTAAAACAGTAATGCAGATATTACAGACACAAATACTCAACAAGGCTTGGTGGTATTTTCACGTTATTTTTTTAAACAGGGCTGTAAAGCACGATAGGTGTTAGAGCTGTGCTATTGCATGCCATTCCGGAATCTGTGCAGTGCCTGATTGGAGGAATTTTTATACAAGCCTAAGCTGCAGAAAAAGCTGTTTGCAATAAGTGCTGGTGATGGATAGACTTGTAGTAGTAACATCCTTGATTTTCACTTTAATGAAAATTCACTTTCACTTCAGCTTTAATGGTAAATCTACTTTATTTATTGCTGTAGGTACTATGTACATTAAATGATCACTTAGGGGACTTTGATGTAAGAGCACTTTGGTATTCTTTAAGGGTGATCTGAGCCAGGAGCTTTTTGAAGAAATTATTTAATATGTTTTATATGATTGAAGGGGACTAAGCAGAAAAACTTTCTTTATAGTCACTGAATAGAGTAGAATTTTCATGCTGCTAATCTGCCTGATTCCTGGGTGTCACTGGAATATGTTTATTTTCTTTGACATGTACAGCGCAAGTGAAAAGTAGCCTCTGATATGGACAATATCAGCATTTGGCTGTCACATCTGACAAACACTAGCTGGGTCAAACAAGAGGCCTTAGCTCAACTAAATGCATCTGTGTGCATCTATAGCAAAATGTGTGTCCAAGTCAGCTTCTGTTTGCTCATTTGGTCTTCAAAGCCACCTGCAAACTTTAGACATGACCCTGCTTTGCATGGAGGGGATAGAGAGGGGTATTTTACAGGAGTGGAGCCACAGTGAGGACTCTTGGGATATCACTGGTGCACAGTACTCCTAATTACCCTCTTGTGTCCTGTATCCTGGTAAGGTTTATTTGATTGACCGAAATTACACTTAAGTAAAACTTGCTGTAACAGTAAAAACAATCACGGGGCAAGTGGCACCTAGTTTGGGTATTCCTGAGCTCTAAGTATCTGATATGTGTATTTAAATAAATACAGCTTCCTCTGCCCTTTCTCTGTCCAAAGGGTTGATAACTTTCTCTCTTTTAGCCTTATGAACATTTGGTGTGTTGGGAGATGTGTACACGTCAGTGTTTAGAAACATCAAAAGAGATGTTGTGTTCGCATCAGTGATCAGCACTGAGTATCAAGTAGTATTTGGGAAGGAATCTGGCATATCCCTCAGTGACTTATCTGGGAAGTGTGAATGGCATTTAATAAAACAGATTTTCCAGCAAATGACAGGCCAGAGCCTTGAAGCAAAAAGTGCTTCTGCCCTGTGCCAATCATTCACTTCCTTCCAGCTCAGTGATTTCTCCCATGTAAAATGTTCTTGTATTTAAACAGGTCCACATTGCAGCAATTGTAAGGTGTCAAATCCTTCACTGAAACCATATAATAAAATATGAAAACCTGACCATTAACCAGAGTTAGGTTACTCATCACTGTGTGGTCTGCCTGCAACCTGTGCCAGTGCCTCACCATCTCACAGGAAAGGATTTCTTCCTAATAACTAATCTAAATGTACCTTCCTTCCATTTAGAGCAATATCACCTTGTCCTGTCACTACAATGCCTTTGTGGAAAGTCCCTCTCCAGGTCTTCTGGAGCCCTTTTAGGTAGCAGAAGGGACCTCAAGTTTTCTCCAAAGCCTTCTCTTCTCCAGGATGAACAGTCTCAACTCTCTCAGCCTGCCTCCATAGCAGAAGTTCTTCAGCCCTGAGAGCAGCTGAGTTCTTTTCTGGACTCATTCCAACAGGTCCATGTCATTCTTGTTTTGGGGACCCCAGACCTGGACAATTCAAATTCAATCTTTCCTGCTCCCCTGTGCTTACCCTGGTTTTAGGTTTCGAGTTTTAATTACATTCCACTTACCCCATTCTTCCTTGTATTGTTCCTAGTAGCAATAAACTTGTTGCCTAGTACACTTTTCAAGCTTAGAGTTGTAGTGTAGACAAGATACTTTTGAATTTTAATATGCACTGTGCCTGCTAAGAAAGCATTAGTATTCTGTGTCCTGTTTGCTTCAACTAATAAAATTATAATAAAATTATAGTTTGCTTTAGCTAACCTGATTTTTAACGCATTAGATTCCTCTTAGCTGAGTGCTCCTTTCTTTTTTTCCCACAAAATTGTTGTTCACAGGAGATGCCATAAACTACTACTTAGCTAAACCGTGCTTCCCATTTCAGCTTTCTTTTTGACACAACTTTCAATGTGAACATTGCTCTAACCACCTTTTCAGAGTCTAAATCATACTGTCAGTTGCCTCAGCATTCTCCATGTCAGAAAATAATGCCCTATTGTTCCAAGGTCCTGTGCTCTTTTTTACAGATCATATTCACCCATGAAAAAGTAATGCATTGCAGAATATTGTGACATTAAGCAAGTTCAGTTGTGTTTTGTGGTTGTTAATTACCCTTACAAGGTGGATAAGAATTCTGTGGGGAATCTCTTAAAAGAGAAGTGCTTTGCCCTTGGGATGTGTATTACCATATGGAAAGCAGGCTTATGTTCTTAGTTAATTATCTTTGTTGTTTCAGTTCATTTAAAGGAAATATAATAATTTGTTGGTTGTTAGTACCTGTGTATTTTAAAATGGGAAATTGTTAGAATAATAAACACCCCAAGGGTGTGCTTACAGTACCCCAGAAAGACACTTTCAATTATTTTTTCCCAAGGCATTAATTTTTTTAAGTGGAACTGACAAAAATATTAAACAAAGGTGATATATGGCATCTCTGGGAAAGCTTATTTCATTATTATTGCTATTTTTTGCGGATAGTTCAAAACTTTTCTCCCAGTGATAATCACATTCTTACTGCTTACTGTGAAAGTGGAATCACTGATTTTGACAGCTTTGAGCAGCAAAATATCAGAGAAATAATTGAAATAGAATAGGATGATAATACTTAGTCTTGTCTCATGGAGGTCATGGAAATAGGTGAGTGAAAAGCTCAGCATTATAATAAACAAATGGATATAGGTAGGATCCTATTGAAAGGAATGCCTGGGATTAGTTCACCTGGCTGGTAACAGGATACTACTTCTGTCATGGAAAATAGAATTCTCTGCTCTGTAATGTGTTAGGAGCTGTTACTTGGGGTAGTGTGCATCCTGCAGAGCTGTGTGGGACACTGGTGATTCAACTTTTAGAAAAGTCTCATGTGTGTGCCCAGGACTGAGACCATGCTTGATTTGCTGCTCCTACTGCAATTGTTGCTGTACAGTTCTATTAAGTTTGGCATTATTTGGAAAAGCTTAATTTTTTATTCTTTGAAGTAAAATTAGAGTAATTTTTTCCTCTCAGTCAAACTAAAATTGTGGTTTATTGTTATTTATAATTTGTAGCTTTTGCTAGTCAAGTATTATATAAGCTTATGAAAATGAGGGTCAAATTGAAGAGGCTATTCCACTGATTTCAAGTCGTTGCTTTGGATTTATTTCCCTGAGACTGAGAGCAAGAAGCATCATATAAATAAAAGAGTAATTATTTCCAAAGCACTCAGAAATTAGTAGGTTTTATTGTGTTTCATTCCCTAGAAGAAAACAAAATCAGGTTTAAGCATTTCTTTCTTAAGCATTAGCTTAGAAAATCATCATTACTCTCCCAATCTGAAGCCGAAAATGGTTGGGAACTTGCTAGATAGGTCACAGATTTGGTGTACCCATTTCACCTGACACTGGGTTGCAGTAGGAAGGATAGACCTAATTTAGCAGGAAATAAATTGAACAATTGGCATCTGTTGCTTCCCTTGAGCACTAGAAGTCTTATGACTAAGATGTTCTGAATGAAAAAAAAAGCCTGAAGAGGAATTAAAGCACCACATTTGTTCCTGTGTCACCAAACAGGGAAATCAGCACTGCACACTCTTTAGGGCTCCCCCATGTTGGGCACTGGAAAAACCGAAGGACCCTTTTACCAGTGTTCACAGGCATGAATAAAAGTGCTCAAATATGTTCCCAGGGGAGTTTCTGGGAGATTGGAATGGACTTCATCTAAAAGTCCTTACTAAGACTCTCTTTTCAAATTGCAGCAGTTTTTTCCCTCTGCTTACTACAAATAGCAGTGAATTGTTGAATTGCTCAAAAGTTAGGATAGGTCAGAAAAATCATCTAAGAATGTCTTTGCCAACAAACCAGTCTTGTGTATATGCTGAGCCATGTGTGCTGCCTTTCTCACATTTATACTTGTTTTGTATTCCAGTCAAACTCCCAAGCCAGGATTGCCCAGGTATAACTGAAGGCAGGATTTGGTCAGGAGAATCTTGCTGCTGCTGCCACTTCTGCAGCAGGAGCCAGAGAGAGCACAACTTGACTTTCATAGCCCTGAGGTTGAGTTTGCAGAAAGATGAGCAAATTTGCTCTGAAAATGCCAGTCAGACTGATGCCTTAAGTTTTAGCTTTTATATTTTTAAGATCAGTCCTGCATTACTGTATAGCTCTAAAACTCCATAGCCTGTCAGCTACTGTTCTCCCATTTCATTCAGACAAAACAATTCCTCTCTGAGCCTGAAACTCAACTTTCTCAGGCCTTGAAAAATGTAAACAACAGTGAAGTAGGGGGGGAAACTGGGGGAATGTGACTCCATTACCTGAAGCTGTAATTGGACAATTAACCTCTGATATGCAAATAGACCAAACTTATATCCATCTGAAAACCCATGACCTGTGTCCATCTCCAGTGTAGTCTCTGTGAGATTCCTGCACTGCCCAAGGTGTATCCTTTGAAGGCCTTTCAATAAATACCTACATTTATCTTTTACTTCTGTCCAGCTTCTGTTCTAGGTAACCTCTCCAGGCATCAAGACCAGAGCAGAACTGTGTTTTCATTTGGTGAAATGGCTGGTGCTGACTAGCCTGGGTCTGACAGTGTGTCAAGGCGGAGTCTCCTTGCAGTAGTGTTGCCATTAGAACCATGTCCTGTGCCAAGGCCAGCAGTGTTGCTGTGTGATTGTAATTCACCTTTATGTGGGGATTCTTCCTTTCAGCATTGGTTTGGGTCTTGCTCAATTAGAGCATTTCAGGGCAGTAAGGCATCTTGAGCAAAACAGGTTTTGCTTTGTGTCTCTCCCCTCTGATAATTCGTCACATCAGTTTATTAATATCTTTCAGAAGAAGAGAATGCAAAAAAATGTTACGTAGAATGGAGGTAATTCTGCTGTCTTTGGGGAAATGCTTTGGATGTGTGTGAGTATAGATTTCATCTATGTATTTCACATTCCCAAATCCATGGCTGCCTTGTTGGATGGAGGTTCTGCCAGGCTTGTGGGGCAGCATGTGAACTCTCTATCTGAAAATAGTCATGTTTGGTTCTGAACTGTAGTTCTCATCTAGTTTTTTAATTAAGTGTCTTTACACACCAAGAAGCATCCAGGCTTACATTGTGAAGCACTTACCTGCCTGATTATATTCCAGTTGGATTTCTGTAAAATCTACTTTTACAAAATTAATTGAATGTAAAATTATGCTGGTAATACAGAAATGATTTTCACTTGTCATGAGCTCTGATTTGAGATTGGCAGGTGGTCATTTTACAGTGCTTTCCAGATATGGTGGCAAAAGATATATTTATCTTCTGAACTGCTATTTTAAACGTCACAACTACAAATGAGAGTGACAGCAGCTTGTAGTTTAGGTTTCTTGATACATCCCAGCTTATTATAAACAAGCATCTAGGCTGAGGTTAAACACTGCCCTGGTTTTTCATCTTGGAGAGAGCCACCCATATTGATGTATAAAACTAAGAGATCCTGACTTGTCTAAATAACTATTAGCCACTGCATTTGTCTTTAAGTAAGCCTGTCTTCTCAATTAGCAGGATTTAAATTTGTTTTCAAAAATTCTTTGTTTTCTTTCTGGCGTTTTTTGCTTTCACTAAGAGGAACTCATTTGATCAATAGAAAAGTAGCTGTGGAGAAGGGAAGGAGGGAGAAAATGTAAGCATGTTCATCTGAATGTCATCCCAACATAGTGAAATGAAACATTAGTTGACTTTGCAGCCAGGAGGGAGTTTCTTTGCTGTACTATTTCATATTTCTTTCAGGTAATGTGAAAGGTTGCTGTGTAACTCTATCAGGAGTCAGTGAGCTGCCAAAGGATGCCCAAGCAGCACCTTTGTACTATAATGCTTCTCTGTAGCTGCCTCCTCCTTCTCCCCAGTGTGGCTGTTGCTGGTAGGTCTGTCTGGTTCATTACTGCTGAAGGAAAAGTTGCTAAATAGCTTCAGTCTAGCTACAGGCAGCTGAGGCTCCTGTTTCGGGGTAGGAGGAGTTAGTCTGGGCTGAACTGTGATCCTGAGTTGGTATCTAGCAGGAATTTGCCTGAGCAGGTGGCTGGCATCTGCATGTGTGGACAACCTCAACACTTTAAATAGGCCAGAAATAATAAATAAGCAATGTATAAGCTTTATTCTAGCCCTCCCAAAGAGATAAGGCTTGATTAGAAGTTAAATGACACTTAGCATTGTTTGGGCTAACATCACCTGGAATCTTTGTCTGGTGTAGGAGGCAGCAGACAGAAGACCAGGCAATGTAGCCACCATCAGCTTTGCCCACAGGAGAGTTCAAAGAGTAAGATGGAGAAAATAACTCATTCAAAGACATCCAACCATTTATCTGTGTGGACTGGAATGTGTGAGTATGTCCTGCTGTGTGCTCAGCAGCCTGCAGGTTTTTCAGTGTAGAGCAAAAAGCACAGCAGCAGCTCCAGGAATTAACACTTGAGAAGTTGGCTCTCCTCACCGCTCCTTGAAGGATTGTCTGTAGGAGAGGGAGGATTCAGGACAAAAGATTTATCTGAGATATTAAGCCGTATCACTGAAAAATGGGCAGGAAAATACCTCAACAATCTGTGTGAGGAACTGGAAGGCCATTTAGCTGGAGAGAAGCTGCAGGGTATTCTGAGCATGGAGCACAGAGGAGCTGAAGAAATACAGTGCATTAGACTTTAATGAGCATTACACAAGATCTTCCTAAAGTATTGATTAGCTAGACATGAGGGACTTTTGAACCTTAAATGCCTGCAAAAGCATGCAGGGTTTAAAAGACTCATCACTACTCCACAGAATAAGAATCAGGTTCTGGGTAAAAGGAGTGAATACGGCAAAGGCTTTGGTACAGCTATTTTGGGCTACAAAGAGCCTTTGAGTGCTCAACAATAGCATCGGTGTTCGGAGCCCGAAAAGAAAAAAGAACAGACAAGCCATATATTGTAAAAGTCATCTACATGGCATTTAAGCTTGGCTGGCAGAGAATGAAAAGATGCAGATAAAACATGGTGCTGCATAAAAAAGGCTTTATCTCATTTACATCCTCACCTCCTATTTGGAGAGACTTTTTAGAAGCTAGGGCTATGAGAAGGAAAAGACACAGTGAACAATATGTATGTCTATAGTGCTTTCAGACCTCAGTACTTCATGTTCTTGGGGCTGGGATCATTTTCATACTGTGGTAGTCCTTTACAGCGGTGCAAATGTGCTCAGCTCTTCACACAAAATGACAGCTCTGAGTATCCTTAGAAACAATGAATCCTACAAATCAAGAGTGCTTGAGTCTGCTGAGGACTGGGTGTGCCAGGAGGTTAAGGTAGCCCCACTGAAGAGACAAGAGGAGAAAGCAGTTGTCAAAATTATAGACTTGGTATCCTTGGTATTTGATATGTTCCACCTACTAACTGTCTTGGGTTGTTTTCTTTCTCAAAAAAGTTATAAAAGCAATCAGATAATTTAAAGTAAATTATGAATGTTGTTATTTTGAAATTCATATCAATATCTGTCAAGATCTAGATATATATTAAATAGTTATAGAGAAAGATATATGCCGCAACGAGAAGTAGAAAAAAGTTACAGTGGATGTAAAAGAACAGAATGCTAATTAAGAAGTCTGTGATGACTTGGCCAAAGAAGATGAGCATCAAAGATAGATGAATTTGAATTTCCAAACACTATAATGAACCAGTCTTTTTCACTTTAAATATTCACATGACACCTGTTCCATACAGAAATTCTCAGAGGGATGGAATAAGACTGAAGTTGAAAGGATACAATTCTGGAATTAGATATTCTCTTAATATGGAGAAAGAAAGAAAATGAATCAACTATACTAAATAAAACTGAAGAAAATTAAGTCAAACAAGCAGAAGGTGAACCTTTATCTGACAGGCCAGATATGTACAGTGAAACACTGCAAGCCTTGCAGAATATGTTTACTTTAACAAAAAGATGCTAATGCAGATATAATGACCAGGGATTGGCCCAGTACTGGAAGGAATGATGCTGGGACAAAGCATGCTTGAAGCACAGTTTGCACAATTACAGTCTTTTTGATCTTCATATAAGCAACAACTTGCCATTTAGTACAAATCTTGTGGTTGTGTTTACTACTTTTATACACTTAGGAAAATGCTATTTAGCTCTGACTGATCTGCATTTCACCCCTGGTTAATTTACCTAACATGGATATTCTAATTAAAATATAATATTTTTCTGAATACCTGATAAGTCACTATGAGAAGAGACATAATTTTGATTAATTACAAAAGCAATTAATAGATTTTTTTTTTCTTAATTCTGTCTTCTCAGCTCTTCACTGAATATTCAGGGGTTTACCTTTGGATAGTTTATTCACCTGTAGGGAACTGCACTGAGTGAGACTCAATGGGTAGTCCAGCAAAGAATCAGCAAAACATCTCCATGCCTCTATGAGGATAGGCAATGGGCATGAGAAGGGCATGCAAATATCCTTTCTCAGCTGTGATTTGCTAAGGACAGTGAAAGAGGGACAGCACTGCTAATGCTGGTGTATATTTGCAATTAAGCTAAGGTACATTCTTATCTTTCTGTGACATTTAATCACCTGCAGAAAGCACTTTTTCACTTGTATATTTTAACTCGAATGTTATCCTTTAATTGTAAACAAGCAGAAGTCAATTACCAGCAGGACAGAAAGTCACTGCAGCAAACAAAAAAAGTGTATGTAGTCAAAAGCTTTCACTTAACCACCATTGCTCATTTTTCTACCAGACCTCCTACATTTCAGCATGCTCACTTTCTCCTGGGAGCTTTTGAATCCATTGTAAAATTAGAAAGAAGAGTGAGTTAAAACCTATGTAGAGACTAGAATTTTCCTATTACAAATCATCTCTGCCTCAATAGATTATCTGCATATCCATCCATGGCCAACTGTTCTGAAACCTTTTCATCCTGTCACAATTTTCTTCTCATAGCACTTTAGTGCATTTAGCAGCTGGGAAGTTTGCCTGGGTAGTGCTACATAAGTGAAAGTAAATTCTCACGAGAGATGGAGAAAAGGTGAGGCAGGCAAAGTATGACAAGTCTGAGATTTATGTGGAGTTGAAATACAGCGTCAGTTCCTACCTAAATAAACAAATGGCTGAGGAGAGATGGTGAATAGGGCATTTTAAAGATGATTACATTATTATAATATTCAAAGAATAAAAACTCTATGACTCTGTTACTCTTCTGTACATGCAAGTCTGTCACATTTCACTTAGAAGAGATGGTACTTGGGAAGATTTATGCAGAGGAAATATGTCAGCTGTTAAAGGCCAGATCCTGCAGCAGTTCCATGGTGGGACTGTGGCTTGTTAGAACAGGGAAAAGCTTTTCCTTTGGACATGTAAGGTGTTTTATGTAAAGAGGTAGTAGAGCAGCTCAGCAATCCTTTTCCATTAAACACAGATCTGGATTAGTTGTAGCACATGACAGAGTGCAAAAACAAGTCTGAGGAGGTGGGAAATTAAAGCATCAGACCTTTGTCTGTTTATAAGGATGATTTCTAAGCAGGAACCTGGTAGTCCAGGACACTAAATATTCCAGTAATCCATACTGCTGGGACTTGTGCTGCTGCTATTGCAGCAAGGATTAGACTATCACAATAGGATGATGAATGAATAAATATATGAGTATATCCTGTTAGTGCTGCCTCTCAGGGGAGAGGAACAGTGAGGTGGTGAGGTATTGATTCAATTATTTTCCTAATTAAACAAAAAATATTGCAGATAACTAAAGGCAAAGAAAGAGGTAGCAGAAGTGCCCTCTGTGGAAAATGCACGCAATACAGTTGTTAAATGTACCAAGGGCATGGCATTCATTCAGTCTCATCTGTGCCCTGTGCATATGGGGGCAGGGTAGAGAAGATATTTAGATTCCTCTTGATTCACTGGCAAAATAATGATGTATCTACAGAAGGAATTTTCAGATTCAATTTCAAGTTTTTGTAGCTAGGATTGCTAAGCAGAAAGATCACCAGGACACAGAACTTTCTGTGACTCCACATTTAATTTGGATAGTAGTTCTTTCAGATAGATATTTTCTGAGCAAGTATCAGGGCTTGATTTAGCAGAAATACCAGTCCTTCATTTAAGCTGTCTCAAATGTGAATTTTAATTTGATAGGGTATTTGAAACAGTAGTATTTCTTACATGATCAGGCAATTAATTGTCCAGTTGATTCAATTTTATGTGGATAAATAGTGTCAACAGGGTAACAAAATTCTGTTGCTCAGCATTGGCATGGGTTTGTAATGTCTGAATTGTGCAGATGTTCTAACTTAGAAACAAACAGTCCTGTGTCAGAGGCCTTGCTCTGTATGTACCAAATACGTCAAGATAACTCTTGAATGGGGTTTTACATATTTTCAGGGAATCTCCTGTGACATCACCTGGAGGCCTTGCCCCTGTCCACAATCAGATTTGCTGTTGCCTTGGTGTGTTGCACAGGTAAAAAATGCAGTATTGGGGCAGCATCCAGAGCACAAATGTGAGTGTGCAAAAGGAGGAGATGTTTTTTGCTCCTTTTTGGTTCTCACCTGCCTGGGCACACTCGAGGTGCTGTTTGTGTCTCCAGGTGTGTTTTCTGTACTGCTGGCATAGAGCTCTGCCATCACCTGCCTGATTTGTCTGAGGACATGGTACTTATTTGCTTATCAAAAGGTAATTCATGAGTATTATTAAGACAATGGATTTGACTTTTCAATGAGTTTATGTCTTTAAGAACAGTTTTCAGAGAATGAGTCAGCCATATGTTAAATCAAATTTAACATCCATTATGAAACTCTGAATCATACTTTATATCTCTGTAATGATAATAAATTATCATCTCTCCCATGTTCCCCTCATTTGTACTACAACTCATCAATCTTGCTAATATCACAAAGATTTATTAAATGAATAATCTTCAAAGTATAGCTGTTTTAATATTAATAGCCCCATTTTATGTTGTTTCTCTTACAATAATTCCATTTGTGTTTAAGCATGCTGACTTTAAAAGTAATAATCCTTTTTACAGTGAAATTTAATGAATAGAAAACCAGTAAATCAATAATAAAGCCCTTCTTAATGAGATTTTGTAATTATACCAATACATTACAAAATACAGGAAACTTCTGAATGCCCTTCACATGTAGGAGAACCACAGAATTAACAAACTACACAATGAAAGCTGAGGTAGTACTTAAATGGAAGAGATGTTGAGATACCATTGTGAACACATACAGATGAATAATATATTTAGTCCATGTTTAAAAGTATCCCAAGGTTGTACTGTAATGCTCACTGAGTTATGACTTGCTTCAGAGTAAAATCTCTGTTAAAGATGCACTCTGCATGATTAGCTCTCATGACTCTGTTAACACCCAAGTCCTGGTGGGTTTCCTGTCTTAATTTTTGTTTTCCAAGAGTCTTTGGTATCTCTCAGTTGTATTTCCAGGCAGACTGGAGGGAGGGATCACTGCAGCCCTCTGCTAATGCAGCAAATGATCTGCTCTGTACTTTAAGCCCACTACTGAGTAATGTCTTAAGCATCTTCTTAGTAAAGTTTCTCACATTAAGAAAATGTTCCATTCAATATCAAAGTGGTGAAATTCAATTTTTTTTTTTTTTTATTATTAATGATTCTCGTTCAAAACTAAAGAGTTGGAATTTACTTGGGTGAATTGGCTGATGTCCAGGAGAATTGAGAAAGCCTGGCCAGTCTTGAATATTTTCCTTTTAGCAAAATAAATAGGCTTGAAAAAATGAAGAGTGGGTCTGTTGGCTGAATTCGACAGGAGAGTTCCTGTGCTCTGGGAGGGTATGAAGGCAAATCTGCTCTTTCCCAGGGTAGGGGAAATCAATATTCTGATGTGTAGAACACCACACAGTGCTCAACAAGTCCTGAACCTCTCTCTGCTGTGTCATTAACAACCAAATAACACCCAGAGGGGCCAAATCTTTCTTGGGCTCTCTGCTGGTGCAGGTGTGGAGAACTATTATTAGAAGTGGGGTTGGGAGACAAGAACTGCAGTTTGCTGCTTTGCCTGAGGTTCTTGTTAAGCTCTCAGCATGGGTGCAGTGGGTTGTGCTCACTGACAGCTACTTATCCCTCCAGCTTCAATATTTTTGCTGTGTTGCAGTTTGTGAAGTGCCTGGTCTGGAAGGCATGTGAACAATGTGTTTTGATAATCCAGCTGAGATGTAATGAAAGCATGAATGATAGCCTAGCACCCTCCTGAGACAGCCTTGGTTGTAGCTTTACTTACTATCCTCTGCAAATGTAGAAGTTTTTGTTATGTAGCTAAACTGATAATCAAAAGCTGGGCTGATATCAAAGATGACCTCCAGGTCAGGAACCTTCAAACCAGACATTCTAAAACTTCCTTGAAAAGGAGCTGCAAGGATGAAGTGAAATTCAAAGGTATTTTGGCACCAGCCAAAATAATCTCAACATTTTAAAAATCTAATTGTAGGGCATGTTTTTCTGATACTCACAGCTAAATGTCATTTAGGCATCTCCTAAACAGGAAATTACCTCCCTTGGGTCACCTGTTGCAGGAAAATAAACCTGGCCTTAGCAATATAAGAAGACTTTCAAATTATACCTCAGTCATAGTTCCTAACAAAACCCAAGGAACACATGGCAGACATCTGTGAATTTCATCCTGACAGTCTCCATAGCAAATTTCTGGAGAGGAAGAAAAAAAATTAAAAGGTCTTATTCTGTCTGTGTCAGTGAAGACACCAGGAAGGCCACTTGGAATGGGGCAGTGCTGTAGTGCATGGAGCTTTTAGGAGTGGAGAAATTAATAAACCAGACAGGGGACTCGAGGCTGAGGATCAGTTCCCTGATCTGTTATAGACTATGTGTGTCTTAAAGCCTGTGCCAAAATTTACTTTTGCTGTTCCTTTTCAATTTGGATTTTAATGAGCAGGCAACGTTAAGTACAGTGTAGCTTTTGTCAGAGCTGAAGTCTCTCCCATATTCTATTGCACAAGGGATAAAATAATTCCTCTCTGTGCTGGTCTTGTTTTCACCTCATGTACATTCCAGATAAAAATGTACTCATAAAGGTAGGTATTTTTCCCTTTAAAAGGTTTATACCTTAGTTCTACTGTCATTTTATTCTAAGTTTTAACTGACAAACTGAATTCCTGACAACTGGGATGATGAGGTTAAGGTATCATAACAGCAAATGCTATGTTTTTGTTTGGGGTTTTTCTAATGTAAAATCTGAGCATTTTGTGTATAACTGACCTTACAGGAAACCTAGCTAACAATTACTCACAGTTTCTAAAAGCTGAAAAGTTGCTTCCTTCTCATCAAAAGGAATTTAGCAGCACATAAACTCCCTTGAGCTGCTGCACTCAGGTGTCACAGCTCCTCACTTTGCCCTTCTACTAGTCTCCCAAGATTCTCTAACTTCCTGAAATCAGACATTTTAGATGACTTGGGCCTCTAGGGCTCTCACATTTTAAGAAATAATCTTCCCCTTCTGGACCTCAGAACTACCTACTGGAAACCTTATCATCCATTTAGTTCAGCACGTATTAAAAATTGGCAATTAATTATCTGCAGTTCTAATCCAGTGAGTCTGTGCAATTAACATCTGGGATTCAGCACATCCTTTTGCTGACTTTTTAATTTTAGGACTTGGAGACAGTAGATCCCCTCTAGGAGAGCTGAAATAAGGGAAAGTAACCTATACCTGGAATTTTTAATCCTATCTTAGAACCCATCCTGTTACTCACTGGCTCTCTAGTACCTGGATAATTCTGAGTAGTTCCTTTAATATGTAACAGCAAAATTGTGTGACCTGAAGTGGTCTAATGGATACAGAGAATATGGAAATGGGGATTACTCTGCTCTCCCTTCCATAGCCAGCAGGTGACATTAGCTTCTCTGTCCTTTTCTAAAATAGAATCACAGAATCATAGAATGGTTTGGGTTGGAAGGGGCCTTAAAACCTTGTTACAATTCCCTGCCATGAGCAGGGACACTGTCCACTAGACCAGGTTGCTCAGAGCTCCATCCAGCCTGGCCTAATCTGAATGCTCTTTGTGTTCCTGATATGACAGATTCAATTAATAAACATACTCATCCTGAAAACTTCTTACAGGATGTTATAAATGTGGAAAAAAACCCTGACTACTAATATTAGCAAAAGTTTCTTCAACCCTACCCATGGAGTTTAGTTACATATTCACAGAATCATAGAAAGTCTTGGGCTGGGAGAGACTTTAAAGATCACCTAGTTCTAGTTTCATTTAGCAATTGGGACATTTACTATTAAATAGAAAGACAAAAGAGTAGAAACAAATATTAAAATTGTTCTTATGGGTAGTCTTTCATTCTGAAGAACAAGGGGACTTCATTTCTAGTGAACAACAGTGTAAAATGCATCTAATTTGTTTCACAGTAGAAAATGGTAGGTAACTCCCTTTCTGAGAGGACTATTCTAGAAATGACTGTAAGTTTCTGAGCAGCCAAGCGCTCAGCAATACCTTATTCTCAAGCAGAGCATCATCCTGTCGCTTCACATCTTTTATAGGGAAAAGCACAGTCCTATTTTTGCATTACCAAAGAACCACACTCAACCTTAAACGTATCAAAGAAAAAATGGACATTTGTCCTTCATTCTCTGGGTGTCTGGATGTAAATTGCACCTGTGTTACTTAAAATCCTGCTGACCATTCTGCTGATGCCTAAAATCCTGCTGACAAATGCTACTTAAAATCCTGCCCACAATTCATAAATCCCTTATTATTCAGCTGTGGTGAAATGCAGTGACAACAAAATGTTGTTTACAAAATGATGCAGCAATGTCCTGGTAGATGCCATCACCAGTGATGACTCAGATTTCTCGTGGTAAGGCCCTTTAGCATTTTATTTAATTTAACACTATAATGTGCTTTTCTTTTGGAAAAGGCTTTTAATTTCAATTACGTATTTGTAGTGATGCAAAAATGTTGTGGGGGAGATAAAACCTCACTTTTTTTTCTTTCTCATATATAGCTCTCTTGTACAATTACATCCTGCATCTTGTTCTTCTAAGAATGTAGAATTTAGGATGGACTCAAGAGAGATTATCTGCAAGGGTGAGAATTGGCAGGTTTCTGTGTTTCAGTACTGTTTCTTTCTCTTGCTTGAAATATTCCTGAGCACTGCTGGAAGACCTTGTCAGAATATGTAAAGGCATAACTTAATCAGCCTTCACGTCGTATGTGGATGTGCCACAGAAGGAAATATAAAAAATCTAGAACAGTGTAACTTCTTAAAGACATTCAGTGATATACAGGATTGTATCTAGAAGCTAGAATATCACGTAGAAGGTGTGGATTAAATATTTAAGAGCCAAGAGACAAACTATCTTTAGTCTCTCTGTTTGGCTGCAGGCGTATGGGTAACACAAGGGAAGATGGGCTCCTGTGTTTTTAACTCTGAGGTTTTATTGTGCAGTGATGGCTGTGAGACATCTACATGGGCAAAAAGCCTGAGCTTCCCTCAGGTGGTGTGGAAAGGAGTGGGCTGGGGGCTGGCTGAGCTCAGTGCCCATCCTACTGACCCCAGCTGGCGTTTAGGCTCCTTGTGCTCAGAGCCAGACACAGCTGTGGGCTGGGAAGGGGCTGCTGCAGTGACCCTGTGGAAAAGAGAAGAGTACCAGGCTCCCCAGGAACCTACCTGCACAGTCAATTTGTAATTCCTGAGCAGAACCCTATAGGTAAGAAAGAACACAAAGTCTATTAAAGTTGTTTGGGGCTCAAGTTGAGTAAAGAAATGTCTTGTCTTGGTCACACAACATCCTTAGCTCAAACATGAAAATTCCTTTGCAAAATTGGAGCTTCCCTTAAGCCATTTTGAAATGGGCTTAGTGGTAGGAATGACAGCCTTCAGGTTCTAGGAAGCATGGGTTTGCCTTTGAAAATTCTAAAACTGACTTAATAAAAAGATTCAGAGGAAAGAGTAGGACTAACCTTGAATTTATTACTGTTTGTGTTTCAATTTCTGAAAATTTTGGGTGCATTGAGATACATTTTCAGGTTCTTCTTATCAATCAGGAAGATTAAAAAAAAAATAAAATTTGTGTGTTCAGCAGAAGCAGGAATATTCCTGAAAGCAATTTATCCCAGCAACTAAAGGGAAAATCTAACTGTTGCAACAGTGAGCAGCACTCCTGGAAGATGAAGCATGAGACTATTCTGCCAATAACATTCACTGAGACAAGCTATATGAATTGTCCAAAATGGATTTGACCCCTTTATTGTCCATTTGGAAAGTGAGATTTAATGCTAATAAAAGCAAAAGCCTAAACAGAGAACAAAAGAAATCTCTCTATCAGAGATATTGCTTGGTAGAAGCACCTATGGAGAAGCAGCCTCCTTGTAATGACCTAAAGAACATTGTCATCTCATTGTTTGTTCTGTTTATTTCATCTTTCACCTTTGTGTTTTAATTAGCTCCTTTTTTTTCTTCTGGTGTAGTGATTTAGTTTACATGCCATGGAACATGAATTTGATTTCAGTGCAGCATGGCATGCATGCAAATAGTATTTGGGTAGGTACTGTCTCTTCAGAGGTTTTAGGTGTGGGACCCATTTTTTCATCTTTATCTGTTTGGAGTGATTAGATATATGTAAAAAAATTAAGAAAATAACAGCAGTCCCTTATCCAATTAGAAAGGCAGATGTATTTCAAAACCAGAAGCTAAAACTGAAGGACCTAAGGAGTACTGACCCCTGCTCCTTTTATTGTTTTACATCTTTGAAGTGTCCTGTATTAAATACCAATTTTTTGAGACAGGACTCAGTGACTGAGTTTCAGCATCTTCTGGTTTTGCATAGCTGTGTGTTATCAAGGACTAAGGATGACGTGCAGTTGTTAAAGGCTGGTAAGAGAAGAGTTGGCTGAACAGCATTTGCCTTGGGATTTATAACGTGCTAAGTGCAGTGTCTAACCAAGTCCCTTGCTTTAACTGAAGTGCAGTGTGATAATATAAGCATTTTTCCTCACTCTTTCCCCAGACCTTAGTGTTTTGTAAGCCACCCTTAGCATTTACCTCTTTGTTTGGGATTAATAGAAAAACACAGGGAGCTTGAACTGAGGTCAAGAGCAAAGCCCGCCAGCATCCATTTTCCTAATGGTCCTAACACTGAAAGAAGGAAAGTTGGTAAAAGAACATATTTAATGCAGCTTTGAGTCTCTGTAGAGGAAAGCACTGGTTTCCATAGCATCACCAGAAACATCTCTCTGAATATGGAAGAGGGTGTTTAGGCTCTGGGTTCATCTGGTTTGGCAGCAAGTATGGAGTTAAAGCACCTCAGTCCAGAATGCTTTTTCCATGGCCATTGGGCACACAAGGGCACTTCCACAAGATGAAAGCATTTCCTAATAGACTATTGAGGTCACCCAGTATGAGGAAGCTTCTCTTAAGAGACTGATTTTAGAGGTGAAAAGAAGTAGGCAGTTTTACAAGCATATAAACCAACTCAGATATACATATAATGCTACAGTGCCTTTGACTCCTGCTCTTTCCTCTTGGCAGCTTGGCTGCTGAACTATTTTGCTTCATGGTTTTACAGGAAATAAGCCCCATTTATTTCAGCTGGGCTGTGGTTTCACATTTAGTCACAGCTTAATGGTTTCTGTCCTTGATGTTGCCCTGGTCCCTGCCCTCCACTGATGCCACCCATTGTGCTGTGGTGGCACAGTGTGGTGACCTGGAGCAAGGGCCTTTCCTGGCAATTACAGCATTACAATGTGGATCCCCAGCCTCACAAAGACAGGCTCGAAATGGTCAGGAGATTTTAAAGTAATTTTAAAAAAGGAAATCCACGTTAGCAGAGAGTGGGAGATAAGGAATCTCTTTGCAGTAGGAGGTGCAGATAGAGGAATTTTTTCCAGGGTTAGCTGGCAGTCTGAGGCAGAATCTTCCTCTAGAACTGGAATATACAACTTTGTATTTTCATCATCTTTGACATTAGCAGTCTGTATAATTAGTTCTGGCTATTCTCTTTGCACTTCCACTCATGTTCTGCAGGACTCTTGAAAATGGGTTGGAATATCTTTCACTTTAAAATAACTTTTTCTCTATAAATCTCTGCTCAAAGATGTGTTGTGGACACTAGTTAATCTAACATTTCCTTCTGGCTAGCATGCTATAATTAAAAAGTGCAGAGCACGGGAAGATGATTTTAAGATAACTCTGATTAAATGAAATTTCTGTGTGTTGCAGCTACCATTAGAGAAGCAGCACAGTACAGCTTTGGAGTGTCATAGACCCAGCTGAGTGAGACTTTTTTTTTCATTTTTTTTTAGATGTTTAGAAATTGCCAAGAAAATAAAAAGTAAATAGCAATATTTATTCTGTGGCAGGTCTCTCTAGTCGTGCTATTATCACAGGCAAGAAGAGCTTCAGGGAAATGACCACTGTTGCTAACTTTGTCCCTTTCACATTGCTTGTGGTGAAGGTCAGGCCAGAATCTCATGTTCTGGCCCCCCTGAAGGGACAGGTGATGCTGAGCCCAGCTGCTGGCCCTTCTGGCAAGGGAGGGGGTGGCAGGTCACTGACCCACCTAAAGGGGAGGGAGGAAAAGGCAGGGGACATGTATATATACATTGATGTATGTGACATGACTGCATGTGTATGTGCAAATAATAAATTGGTCTCTTCGTGGGTGTTGCTCTGTGGCCTTTCATATAAAAGCAGTTGTTTAATATTCTCCTCTCTGGAGAACCTTACACTTGTTTTATTAGTGTATATTTTTTAATTTATCAAGTAAATATATAAATAACTGGAGCAGATACACAAGTGTTCTGTATTAATAATATAAGTCACTGAAAGTCACAGATGTGTCATAAAAATAGATGGCAATCAATAGTCACAGGAAAATGTTATTTGTTTCTTGCAAAGCTACAGCTATAAACTCCCCTTTCTGCCAGTAGGAATGTTACTGCCAAAGCTCTGCATAGGTAGTTCAGAACAGACTGTATCATTCACAGTTTTAAAGAAATCAGCTTCAAGAAGCAGACTTTCAAGCAAATGCAGCACTGGCCTATATTGAAGAGTAGGGCTATTTAAAAACAAACCAGAAAAAGCTGCCCAGACTCTGAAAGTAAAGGCATCTTTACATGGAGATGACTACTGCCTCTCCTTAATGTATGCACAGTTTTGGCCACTGTTTCCATTAGTTTTCTCATATAAATAAAGGTAATATATGAGGGAAGAAGAGATTTACTGAAGTTACAGTTTAGCGCTGTAAAGCTAGAATTGTTTAACCAGTCCTGCAAGCTCAGAGATGTGCATGGTACCTAAGTTATTCTGTGACTGCATCATTTGATAACTTGAATAACATTCAGCCTATCTGTGTGGAAGTCTTCTCTTTAATTTCAAAGAACAGGTATTTTATAACAAGTACATTTTTACAAAAAGGAGCCAGCACTACACCCATACACCTATTTCCTTCTTGTGGTCATGGGTCCATCTGCAGATTTGAAACTGCCCATCTTTCTGACCGCTCCATTTCCTCAGTCCCTTTTGTAGTTCTCCTATAAAATGCATTAACTAAAAACTTTTTTGAGCATGTTGGCGTGGCTCAGTTTTGATGGCTTTGATTTTTCTGAAGTGATTTGATTGTTTGGTGTCAGTGTGTCTGATACTCACTGAGTTTTTTTATAAAGAAAAGGAGCTTGGGTTTCTAGTGTGTGCCCATGAAAAATATGTGTGAGGGAGACCCTGTGGAGAATCTGCAGCACTGCAGATGTGGGGTGCTGAGTTGGGGTGATGATTTGGCCACACTCCAGCTGTCTCTGCTCCTCTGCCAGGCCTGCCAGGTGAAGCACAAATTGCCCTCTTCCCACTGCCCTGTGTAAATTATTCCATGGGTGGGATTACACAGCCTTTCTAAAGCATGACTTGGCAGGACCTGCCTTTACAGTTCGACCCAGTCTAATTTTCTGCCAAACAGAAAGTGTTGGTGTGTAGCTGCCACCTTCTTTTCGTAGGTATACAGTTCCTGTGACTTAAGAATCATGAAGTATGAAAATGAAAAAACTCTGTTGTACTGTGCTTTTGGCATTTTATTTCTTTTCATGGATTTCTTATTGCACTTTGACAGGTGTCTGACACAAGAAACTGTCACTACTGTGATTTAACCTTGGTGTACCACCTCGAATTTCAATGCCCAGGCCTGTGAAACAATAGAATACATCTGAGGTGTTGAAACATCAATAAAATTGCATTTAGTTGTATGTTTTTTGAGATGCTCTGTATGTTGCAGATTTTTTTTATTCTGGTGCTCAGGATAAAAATTTGTACACACTTTTGTGATTTTTTAGGATATCTTTTATGGGAGTTTTTCTCAGAGAAGTCAGCTCAGACCAGCCTGATGTTTTGCAAAAAACTCAGTAAAATAGAGACTGTCGCTTACTACTTCCTTATGTAATGGTAATATGATTCATTATAAATATCGAAGTTGTTAACACCAAAACAGTGTTACATGGATAAATGTGAAGCAGTCCAAATTGGTATTTTTTTAGATAATTTATTCCCTCAGAAACCTGTGGTGAGTCAACCACAGTCTACTTGGGTGCAGCAATTTTGTTTCATTTTCCAGTTCTCGGAATTTATGACTAACAAAAATGCCTCTTGCTCTGTGTGTGACACCCTGGGGTGACGCAATGCCGGATTTTTTCCTGAGCCAGCTCCCAGCACCAGGCCAGGCGTGGGCTGCTCTCAGAAAGCAGTGCAGGATGAGATGCAGCTGCAGGGCTTGTGCTCTACGGCACAGGGGTCAGGATTGAGGGTCCGAGCAAAGAATAGGGAGGGATCTCTTGTGTGCTTCCTCAAAGAAGTTGGAAAGGAGCAGGAACAAAGATCATCATGGTGCACAATCTTTTAAATGGGGAAGGCACAAGGGGAGGGTACAGTTCTTCAACCAATAGGGGAAAGAATGGGGAGGAGTACAATGTGAGGTTTACTCTACATTCACCAGTGAGGGACTATGTGGGAGAGAACAGCTCACATGGGCCAATGGGGCATCGAGGATTAGGGGACTTCCAAAGAGGAGGTTGGCATAAGAAAGAATTGCCATCTAGGAAGGGAACATTCTGGAATAAGGGGCAGGGTTGGGGTAGGATGGACAGTTAAGTAGGAGGACACAACTTAGGTTGAACCAACAACATGGGGGGGAAATAGGAACAATCCATTACAAACTGTTAAAGCAAAAACACACCACAGCACTGGGGACTGTGGCAGCACCTGGCACCACCAGAGCTCTGTCGTGATGCCTCTGATGTGCTGCAGACAGGGGCACCCAACAGCCACAAACCTGGGCTCCTGGGGCTTCTCTGCAGCAGAATCCTGGTTTTGTGAGACTGAGTCCAGACCCAGCAAGTGCCTGGCCCAGTTTCCAGCCTGGCTTCCAGCATTATTTCCTGCAAGGTGAGAGGCCCTCCGTGCTGACTGAGGGGCACCTAATGCAAGTCATTAGTGATCGTGGCAGTGCGTTTCCTGCCAAACGGGAGTCTGGCACTTCAAAAATGTGTTGCCCTGTGTCAACCCTAAAGTATCAAAGATGAGGCTGTTGTCACCCAGCAGTGCTGGTAGGTGCTGTAGAGCAGGCTGTCATCTGGGCTTCATTGATCACACTAAGCAGCTTCTTTACTTTCAATTACTCACGGATGTCAGGAGGAGAAAGAGAACACTAGAGAGGTATTATACGTAGTGGCACTTCAAAGGTGATTACTCTCTCTTCCTATCAATCATGTTGAGGAAATTCTCCTAGTGCACTTAATAATCCTATTTTCCTTTGAAGAAAAGAAAAAGTCTTGATTCGAAGCTAGCCATAGAATTAACAGTGTCATTACACATTTTTGAACTCATTAGAGTGTATTTAGTATGCCTGAGATGTAATAGATTTGAAAAGCAATTTCTCCAATGATGATTTCAAGTGGATAACAATTTTTTCCGAAAACAAATCGTGAATCAACTCATCATTATTTCTTTTTCCTAGATTTTCATGTACTAATGTTTCACAGTTCTTTAATTGTGTGATTCATGAGGGGTTAAAATTCATTTACAGAAATAATATAAGGACGCAATATAGCAAATAACATACATAGCATACGTTTTGATTGGATGCAAATTCTTCTATATGGTTTCCTACAAGTTGTGATGGTTCAATTTTCTGTTGCTTAAATCATGTTACCTACACACTTAGATTAGATTCAAGATTCACATACAGCCAATCTATACAGAGAGCTTTGTTTACTTTGAAATCAATAGATTTGATAAGTGTGGGGTGGAGCAAGATTTGAATCTTAATAAAGATAAGAGATTTATTGTCTCCTGGTGCTTTGCAGAGAAACTGCTTGTTGAGAAATGACACTGACTTGTCTGCAGCTGGAACATTGAGGTGATGCATGTGGTGCAGATTGGAAAAAACTTTGCAAAGGACTAATGGTTCATATCCAATGGCTCTTGCCTTACAACAAATCTCAGCAGAGACTGCTGGGTTTGCTGCAAAAAGTGGGGTGCCTTCAGTAGGCCTTTTCAATCAAGTCTTCCAACTTTTTTCCAGTCTCTATTTTCTTTATTTTATAGCCCTTTCCCAATTTATCTTACAAGTCTCAGAAAGCATGAGCCCCTGGAGCTTTGTAGGGACCACTAATGACTGTGTAAGCGAGCCCATTTGATTTCCCCTTGGGCTTGATTATGTACCTGACAGAGCAGAAGCTTCCCAAGGGGTCAAAGTGTCTGAGGCGAGAAAAAATTCAGACAAATCAAGAGAACTTCAAACAAATCGCCCTGCTTCATCCCCTAGGCAACACATGTGAGTCCAGCAGTGTTTTGAGTTGGAAAAGGAAAGGCTTACTTTGAGAGATTTCATTTGTTGTTAGTTCCTCTCCAGACTCAGCATGGTTTGGACACTACAGTCAGGATCTTCTATTAAGAATGTTTCCTGTTCAGAATGCAACTGCTGGGACACATTTTCTTTTTATTCATGCATTAGTAAATTGATGGAAAATACAGCTGACTGCTCTGTGGGATCACCAGGTCCACCAAGAGCATTAGGTTTCCTGGAATACCTAATCTGTACATCAACCTCTACCTGATTTACGTAGTTAATTTATCAATAGAAGGGAGCCACCCACCTGGCCTTTCATTTCCAAAGCCTTGTGATCACTCGTCCTTGTGAGCAGGGCATTGTGTATCAGTCTGACATTTAAGGATGCTGAGACACAGCTGAGATGGTTTTCCCAGTGTCACAATAGGGAATCAGGCTGTGAATAGCACAAAGTGTCCATCCCTACTCACTGCTAGATGTAAAGACCTAAACAAAGGACAGTGTTTGGAGAGAAATAATTTGAACCAGCATTCTTGACAGCTTTTGGTTACAACACATTGAGCTGTTATAACACAAGCACATCACACTAGTTGGGCAGAAGTGTGAGTGTGAGATCTGCAGAAGGCTGCAAACATTCTCAGTGTATCACAATTATAGCCACCGCAGCACCCAACAACACTGTGAAAACACAGGGTTGTGTAACCTGCAAGTTCTCACATCTTCCCTGTGCTGGGGTAGATTTTGAGTAAAAATAGGACAGCACAGGATAAATCAAAGGGATTCAGATGTATCCTGTTCTTCTCAAGAAACCCTGAAAGCTAGACAGCTCCATATGTTAATATGTTCCAGGATGTGAAACCCCCCAGGTTCACAGGCCACTTTTCCCTGCTCCAGTGCTCCACATCCACCACCATCCAGCTGCAGGGATTCAGATTGCCTCTCTCCCTGATGAGGTTCTATTTCTGCTTTGGTCAGCTCATGACAGTCCGAAGTGAGAATCAAACCCTGCCTTTGATGCAGTGTCGAAATGCCTTAATCACTCTCCAATGTGTTGGATTTCTAAAATCCATTGTTTTTCAAACTGTTTTGGCTGCCTGTAACTGCTGGGAGCAGCTGTTCCTCCGGGGCTGGGGACAAGAACCTGCACCTCGTGATTAGTGGCTTCAGCAGCAAAGACTCATTCTCTGTCCCTGAGAGCTCTGCCAGCGGTGGTTAATGTCACTGCTTTGTGATCCTTTTGAAATCTTCTGCCTCTCTCTGGGGAAAACCATTGTTTTTCCATGGTTTGATAAACACTGAATGACTCTGTTTGGGCTCTGTTAACAAGTAGCTGGCACGAAAGGTGTGTGGGGTTCAGCAGAGAGATTGTTCTGCCAATCTGCAGAGATCAGTGCTCCCACAGCTGCCTCTGCAGGAAGCAGAGGAAGATGCCAAAGATCTCAGACTTCATTCATTTCTGTTATTTGGCATAGCCTGTACTAGCAGATCCCTCTGTTACTCAGGGTGGTGTTTTCTGATGTCGTGAGTGTTAGGGAAGAAAATGTCAGGCTCTTGGCATTATACATATGTCTAGAGGACCATTACCACATCTACTTTTAACAGGTTTATTTGGGTTTTTGTAGTGATTTTTCAAGCATGTTAAAAGGTTAAATCTTACATACTATCTTTAAACTTCTTTTAGAGAGATATGAGGATATTAACCAGAAATACAAAAGACCAAGGTAGGTAAAACTACTTGCCTGAAGAAAATGTGATTCTGATAGGCCAATAATCATTTCATCTTTTCCTTGGAGAATTGGTAAAATATTTGATGGTCAGGGAGGCCACAGATGGCTCCTTGCTTCCGCAGTCATCCAGGGATACCTGGCAATGAGGTATAAAATAGTAAAAAAATACCTGAGTGGGCTGTCCTTCACATCCAGGGTTGGGTTGGGTTCATTGATTAAATATGTAAGAAAAGACCTGTCTCTTGATTCAGGTAAAATTTCAGAAATAATGATTGTTGCTAATTGCAGGCTAATAGGCCGGGAGGTAAAAATGCTATTTAAAGTATGGAGTGATTTATACTGCTTAAAATGATTGGGAGCATGAATGAATTATGTATTTTGCTTTCACTTTCTTGCAGTTTAATATCCTCATACCTTTGGGACAGGCATACATGTATTTTTTCCTATGCCAGTGCTGAATACACTGCTGACTGTTTGCTGTCTCTCAGCAAAAGATGAGACATCCTGTAAAAGAAGGCACTTAATTATGGGCCTTACTATATAAAATTTTGATTTTATCTTTTAGGGGGTTTTGCCCTACTAAAATAAGAGAGATGACAATTGTTTTGTGACAACTGTTTCCACAATAATTATATTTGCTACCTTTGATGGTAAGTGAATGCTTTCCCTGGAGCTGGGTCTATAGTAGTTTCTAGTTTAGGGTTAATGAGAAATTGCATTTTAAAAATATCCGAGTAACATTTTTTTTTTCCCTAGACTTCCCTTTTGGGAATTAACCCAGATTGTATTATCAACATAATATATCATTAAAATAATGACACTAAATGATAGTTTACAATGTTCAGTATACACTCAAGTGGAAAAATATAATTAGCACATCTCTGTTGCAACTCTTTGTTAGTTGGTTTAACACCAGTGTAGATATTGGTAAGGACCCTAAATCACAGACTCTGTCACTGCAGTCCTGCTGCCAATAGGTAGTCGCAGCCCTTACATGAGAATTACCAAGTTTTCTGTGCCACTTGCTTTTCTCACCCCATAATCAAGGGTTATATTTTACTGTGACTCCTTGGTGGCTAGAAAATGTTGCAGGATTCAGGGGGAGACATAGAAATGAGTTATAAATTGCAGTGGGAGCAATCATAAGCTTTTTTCCATGCCTTTTCCTTTTTTCTTTATTATCTTTTTTTGCCTTGAATTACTGCTTCTTTAAAAAAAGAGCGAAATGAGAGGGTGGGACAAGAAAATATTGACAGATGACAGCAGAGAAATGGGTGGAGGAGAATTCAGAATAAATGGACAGAAAGGTTTTGGGCAGATAGAAAAAGAATGGAAGCAGAAAGAAGGAGACATGATAATGTCTTCAGAAATGAAATGAAATAAAGCCTTCTGCCCCCACTGGCCTCATGGTGCCCCTGAGCTGCCAGCCCTATGTTGTTATTTTGCAAAGCTTGTTTGTGTGATGGGTTTCACAAGCACAGGTCTGACCCAGGGCATTCAGGAAGCAGCAGATTTGCCAGTGAGCTCAGCAGGACCAGTGCTTGCCTGGTCCTGGTAGATAAACCCACTACATTTTAAAGAACACCATCACCTTGTAACTTGCATCTGTGAACGTAGGTGACGCACTAGCATCCATAACAACTTGCTACAAAAATATAAGGAAATTACTTGTAAAAATGTAGTTTTCTCCTATATCTCATGCAGTTGTCACTAGTGAGGTACTTAAACAAAATGCCTGGGCTTAAAATTAGCTAGAGGCATAAATCAGTAGCATTGCTGAGAAGGTAGCCAGCACCTGGAATCTCACAGACTGTTTCCTCAGGGAAGAGAAGCTGATGAGCCAGACTGGATTTCTTTGAAGCCATCAAGTTTATTCACAAAGAAAGTACCCTGTGACCCATTTCTCCAGATGCATTAGACAGCAGATAACAGCACTACTTTTCTGTGAAGCCAAGCCTTTCTTGGTTGGGGTTTAGTCAAAGCCTCTGTTTCTGGTCTCACAGGGCAAATTACCAGTTCTGTTCTTAATGCATAACTTCTGGGATATTAGCACTTAAAAGGTTTAAGGTGTTTCTGTTCTTTCTGCTTTCTACATGTATACATGTCTTGACATTGTTATCCAGCAAAACATTCCTGTCCATATAGGCTGATTCCTAGCTTTCCCCGAGGTTTCTCTTTGGGTGGGTGAATCGGTACTGCTTCAATTCTTCTACTTTATAACTGCTGCCTATATTTAGTCCAATTGAAATCGAGCTACTGAATGCTTTTGCTTTGGATCTCACCCATAATCACAGAATGAACTAGGCTGGAAATTTTGGTTGAGATCATCAAGTCCAACCTATGAGTTAATACCTCCTCACCAACTAAACCATGGCACTGAGTGCCTTGTCCAGTCTTTTTTTAAACAGGTCCAGGGACAGTAACTCCACCACCTCCCTGGGCAGAAACCACTCTTTCAGTGAAGAATTTTTTTCCTGATATCTAACCTAAACTTCCCCTGGCACAGTTTAAGACTCTAATAGTGGTTTGTTGTACTCGTTTGAAAGCAAACCAGTGAGAGATTTCAAGTCAGAACTACAGTTTAATAGGAAAATTAAAATAGAGGCAGCAAGCACTGTCTTAAACTGACAGAGTCAGGCTACAACCTGACACCCTGTTGGTCAGGGTGGTGGTAGCAGTCCCATTAAATGGTGGCTGCAGTCCTGTTGGAGTGACAGATGTGGTTCTGTTGAAGCAGTGATCCTGTAGAAGGGTCTGGCCTTCCTCTGAAGGTCTAGTGGTGGTATTTGAGCTCTTGTCCTCTGGGAATCCAGTAGGTATGCTGCTCATGCTGTTCTAAAGCTCAGATTACATCCAGGTAGGAGGGCTTGGCTCCTCCCCCTGGGCAGAGCATTTCACAATGGGATGATGGAATTTTTTGAGTCTTCAATACGGTCTTACTGGCCCATTAACAGAAGATATCCCACAGAATGAGTTATCAGGGATGAGTCATGGAAGACATAAAGAACACTGCCCCACAGCTTATGAAGATGGTAATAGAACACACACTTTTGGTTACATCTTACATTGTAACATAAGACACTTGTTCACTCAGTTCCTAAGTTTCTTTTGTAGGACAGGCATTTTCTTCCTACCAAAACACCAAAAAAGAAGCAGGAAATCCATTAAAATAAAAAGGAATGTAAAAATTATAATTTCAAAGTGTGTTACCTAAAAAGAATCCTCCAAATGGCTCTGCTTTTGTGATGACTTCAGGAAAAACAGAACCATTGTGAGGATACAGTCTTTGGCTGGACATTATTTCTGCCATTGAGAAGCCTCCCTGTGTCATCATAGCAAGGGGTTTGGGATACATGTCTGTGTTGGTGCAGATATTGCTCATCTATACCCTGCTTTTCCTTGATGCATCTTTGAAGTAGTCCAAAACTCCAGGTTTGGCAACACTTATGTTGCCACCTTTTATATGTTTTTGGACAATGTGGAAGGAGATGAGACAGAACACAAAAACTGGCTGGTCCTATAATTACATGGTGTTGACTCCTCCATATCAGGCCTGGATTGTGCCTCTGTTAAGCTTTTCACTACACAGCAAACCAATCCTGGTGTTCCCATATCCTCTTGCTGGTTTCTAGGACTTCCTGAAAACTATTGAGCTGGAAATTTGTTCTTCCATGTTACTGGTGTCAAAATAGCACAGATAGAAGCTCCATTCCAACCATGGTTGGGCATTTCTGATTTAGCTGAGATTCCTTTTATGGCTCATTAGGGCAGCACAGGAAAAGAGGGATTATAAAACCAAGCATGGGTACTTATACTCAAATCAATACTGGTTCTTCAGGCTCACAGTAAATATGTTGTTCCTAATAAGATGACCCTGAACCTTCAGAAATGAACTGGAATTGTACAGCCTCATTTTCTGTGTATAATAATGGGCCAGAAACCCTAATATATTACTCAGGTCTCTTTCTGTATCATGATCACATCAGATGATCTTTCTTATTTCCCCTCTTGCATTGCAGAAAACTAATTTGAAATATAATTATGTTGCTGCTGGAGATCAGCATGGCTGTTGGGCTGCAGAGTGCTCACCATTTGCTAGGTGACATTGTGTGATATTATCTCCTCATCTATCACAGTCCCTTCCTCTCTCATCCTTGCACAATTCCAGCTAATATCCCAGCTTCTGCCTGGTGAGCCTGCATGGATAATGATAGCTGTGAGTTTATGCTTGTATGTTTTTGTTTTGTTTCTTTTCATCCCAGGTCAGCAATGATTGCACAATGCTGCCTTAATACAGAAAGAAACACAAAGGTTTGTAATCAACCCGTGGTTCTATCAGCACAGAAATTAGAGTTGTTGTATTCCACAATGCTTTTAATATTTTTTAGGAAGGATTTTTAAAGAGGTCACTTGAAAAATAAAGCTGATTTTTCTTTTCTTTTCTTTTCTTTTCCTTTTTAAACAAAACCCTAATGTTACATTGGGAGAGGGAGGGTGTTTTAATGAGAATGGTTCAGTGAGGGTGCCTGCTTTTCTACAGTGTATTGCCTGAGGATTTGATCCCATTTTGATCTGTGAAAGCATCACTTGTCATGCTAAAAAATAGAGGTTTTTTTGTTTTAAGAGTGCAACTTTCTGACACCTGTCTATGCTTTGCTGTTTCCTTTTCTTACTTTGTCACAGGTAAGCATTGATATTTCAGGCTTTTTTTGTTTTTTGTTTTTGTTTTTTTTCTGAATGACTTTTCATGAGAAGCACTTGCAGTGCTGTTTCTGTGATGCAAAAAAAAGCAGCTGGATGGTGGTGGATATGGAGCACTGGAGCAGGGAAGTGACCTGTGAGTCTGGGGGTTTCACACCCTGGAATATATTAACATATGGAGCTGTCCAATTTTCAGGGTTTCTTGAGAAAAACAGGATACATTTTCACTTGAATTATTACTTGTCGTGTGTCTATGCTTCTACTTGAAGAGGTTCTTTCTGGATGATTCTTGGAAGTAATTGGCACTGCATTTAAGATCTTTAAATAGAGACAACTCTTTCTTCTCTTCCTCGGGAGATGAAAGCCAAGCTG
Organism: Certhia americana; assembly: GCA_018697195.1. Classification (NCBI taxonomy): domain Eukaryota; kingdom Metazoa; phylum Chordata; class Aves; order Passeriformes; family Certhiidae; genus Certhia; species Certhia americana. The sequence continues at coordinate 12,693,665 of CM031868.1, read as the reverse complement.
AAAGCTATGTCTTTGAAAATGAGTTTCTGCTGTTGATGGGTCACTTGATATGGTTGTCCTAAGAACCAGCCAACCCCATTCCACAAACTGAAATGATACCTTTTTGAAGTTGGGAAAACATGTCAATATGTGTACTAAATCTTGCAGTTGGAAGAAAACAGTCTGTTACTTTCAACCGTTCTGGGTCTCTGTGGGGAAAAAAAAAAATAGAAGACTGAAATCCTAGATAAAATCATGGGGAAGTCTCAGGAATGCCACTCTGAAGTTTGTCCTCTCTACTTGGCATAACTTCATTGGCTGTCTTGGCAGCTCTGTGTGTAAAACATGCCCAATGATGAGACGAACTTGACCTCGTTGCAACAAATGTCTGTTTTATAGCCAGTGACTCTAAATTGTTTTAATTTTTTTCAGTGGAAAAAGGAACATCTTTTGAGTTCTGCTCCATAACATTTGCAGTTATCTAGAACTCATGCATTGCTCACCTTGGTATGGGAACCATTTGCTAGGGGTTTTTCAAATCTTACAGCTTCCCCATCATGATGACTGCAACACGTGCCAGAATTGCATAAAAAACATTCCAAAGACACTTCAGGGGTTGTTTAATCTGTTCTCTGTCCCAGGACTTGTCACCCATGCCTTTATCACCAGTGCAAGATCCCACAGTCTCTTTGGAAACATCTGCCCTTGAGCAGATGCCCTTGGTATGCCTCAAAAGAAACATTTTCTTTTCTCCAGTGGTCCCTTTGTGCTTCAGTTTAAGTTCATTGTGTTTTCTGGCCAGACACACCAAGAACAGTGTTTCCTCTTTGCATATATGTACCTCAATATTGTTGTGTTCACGTATTTCCTTCCTTAGGTCCCTGTAGCCCATTACCAGTGATGTCATTTAAGATTTTTATCTAAAGCCTTCAGCACCCTCCCTAGGCAGAAGAAATTATCAAGAGCTCATTGGTCACTGATGTGTGACTGCTCGTTGTAAATGAACATCACTAATATTGGTGTTGTACATGCTGACCGAAACCTGAGAAACAGAAGTAAAATTCCTCTGTTCTCAGCTTTATGCTGTCCTTCCCATTACAGGTTTAAATGCTCACATCTTCTAGATGTTCTTACATATATAGCATGAAAGAAATAGCTGCCCTCATTGTGATTTCTTTGCCAAAATGTGCAAGATCTCTAATTTTGCAATAATTCTCTCCAAGCTCATTATGTCCTCCTGTGGACAGCTGATATGTGTTGGTTGCTTCAGCTGTGCCAGGATCCTTTTCCTGCATTAGCAGACATTGAGTTGAGAGGCATTTTGGGTTTATTAGCGTGTGCCTTCCACTCTCCTGCTTACATGGTATCGTGTTATTTGCTGCAATGCTTCTGAAAATCTTTCCTATTACAAGAAGAAAACTAAAAAAGGCAGGAACAGCAGGCTCAGTAAGGACACTCCTGACAGTATGCAACTCCCTGGAATTTTTGCTGCTTCAGTAGCTGAGTACCTTAATATTTTAACTTGCACCACGTTATCTGCTGTATTTCCCAATACTGGCATCAATGTGCTTTTCATGTTTTTCTTTTTTTTTTTTTTTTTTATCTCCCTGGGTGCCAGCAGAGGATAATGTGCTGTCCTTGCTGGTTTTGCCTACAGCAGAGTAATTTCAATATGCCATTCTTCCTTTGGCAGAACAGGAACAGATGATACTCATAAAACAGATCTTTGCATTAGTCCTGAGCCCTTCTCCCACATCCCTGGCACCAGTAAGATTTATTATTCTTCTAAATATCTCCTAGCAGGCTACTCAGAATGTTGGAAAAATTGTAATAAAAGACTTTAGTCTGAGCACAGAGAGCATGCTTTGCTGCTCAAAAAGTGTGGTAAACTATATTCTTCTGCCTGTTAGGCAGACACTCAAAGGAGATGGATCATAAAATTATGGATAAGTAAGGTGCTGTGTGGACCCTTAGGTTTGATCTGCATTCCTGGCTGAAATGGAGAGGAAACACATTGTCTAAACTAGTGCAGGATCTCTAGACTCCCCAGTTATTACTGAAGGTCCTGTTGCACCATCCCTATGGACTTGGGAATTGCCCATATAGAGCCCAAGGGATGCTGAAGCCAAGACACCTTCTCTTTTCCCTCTGCCTGTCCCATGCTGCTCTTTACTAAGGCTGGATAATTATTAACAAGTTTTATCTATATATATATTAAGAAGGCAATAACCTGGAAGCATCTGGACTTTTTATAGAGTGAAGCAATTAAAAATATTATTGGAGACTCTAACTTCCAAATCCAGAATCTGCTTCATTCAAAGCAAAATTTAAAGATTTTTTTTGCCAGTTACTTCTGTCAATATGACAATTCTGCTAATAAATGCAGTGCTCTCATGTTGCTATATAAATGGAGTGTATAAGTAAAGCAGTTTTGTATTCTTGAGACAAACTTTTTTTTTAAAATCTAGGATGTCCGGAGGTTATGTTAGAAGCTAAGTTTGCTGCTTGATACGCTGGATCCTTTTATCCATTGCAGATTATGCAGAGAAAAAAGAAATAAATCCAATCCTGCATGTGGCAGTTCTTCTACTCCCACATCTCTTCCCTGATAGGAGAGGCCTTTTCAAAAGTCCTTGTTAAGAAAAAAGGCAAACAGGACTCTTGGTTGTTCTCGTTCTCCAGGCTGTTTATTATTTTCTGATCAGCAGTTTCTGCACACCAGGCTTTACACCAGCTTGGCATGAGGGAGAAAAGGCACCAAAAGACAAAAGGCCCCAAACACACAGAATCAAGGCTGTCTTAAAGATAATCCACCCAATTATCACCAAGAACATACATTATTTCTACTTTTCTACCAAAAACTAACTAAATTTCTATTCATGTAATACTACACTGTTGTAAATTCTGAACAATCATCCCGTGTCCCCAACACTGCAGAATATGGAGGAGATGAAGAAGGAGGAAGAAACCTAAAAACGACAAAGGATCCTCCATCTTGTTTTCATCTACTTACCATACTCACAAACCCAAAAATCTAAATTTCTCACCCTGTATAAATTACATATTACGCTACTATCTAATTTACCTAGGAAGCCCTTTCCATGGACGAAGGTTAAAAGTTGTATTTGTCAGAGGGTTTGGAACCTTCAAATCATGCAGAGAAATATTCTTTGCATTCTGGGTTCCAACAATGCACTAAAGGAATCAGCCAGAAAAAAATTTGCCACTCATGGCACCATTCCCCCAAAGTTTTTCTCTCAGGATCACTGAATCTGGGTTGAGTTGTGCTTTTTGTTTAATCTGTTTCCGACCTTTCTGTGTTTCAAATGTGTGATCATGCACTTAAGTCAAATGCTATTCAGGAAACTTATTTTTGTTTATGTGGAGGCACAGCTGTGTACCAGGGCTGGAACCTGTTGCAGTTTTTTCCCTCTTGAGTCTGTAAGTGAGCTCAGTGATCCCCCACAACTATCCCAAATGAAGGGCAGCTGTTATGGTCATCACTCTCAGCAAGGTTCCCTGCAATGCACCATAACATTAATAGGTTGTACTCACAGGTTATTTCCAGTACCACTGACAAAACATTGGGTTAATATATTAATTTAATGGGAGCGCAGAGGGAAATGAGATAGGGGATGAGAAAAGCCTCTGCAAATACGACAAGATGTTGATTCCCACTAGTAAACCTCTTTTGGGTAATAGTATTAGAGACTGTAATATCCTCCCTGCTGAAATAAAACAGTTTTCGTGTTCCCAACCGCTGTGGCTGGGAGAGCTGCCCTGACCAGAGAGGCCAGAGAATGTCTGCTCTGCTCAGACATATTTATTCAACATTGCTGCAAAATGCAGGGTGCTGTCTTTTGGCAGTATGCAGGAAGGTAGGAGATCCAGTGCTGTGTGAAATCCAGTCGTGATAAAGCCAGATTTCAAGAGTCATGCAAATATTGTCACCTTTGTAAAGCAGCCCTCAAAACAAGCCAACGCCAGTGAGCAGAGAGGGAGCAATTTGCTGCACCCTGGGGGCCCTGGCAAATGGGGGTGATGATTTCAGTTTTAGAAATTTCTTTTGGTTATGTGACATTTCAAGGGAAATCGGAGAGGGAATGAGAGTGGTCTGCCTCTTTTCTGATGGTGCTAATTAGGGAGCTACTTTTGCCTTGAGTGCTTGGCAGATGTATCCCTTTCTCAGAAGAGGACTATTGCAGCACTTTGCCTACCCACACACCTGTTTTCTCAGAAAGTCAGAACGTTCCCATTCTCCAGGGGTGTTGACTATTTCTCTATAGATCTTCAGACTCTCCAGGTTAATTATAGCCCTCAAGGCGCTTGTGTTGCCTTTTCCCAAAACCAGAACTTGAGTGATGGGGGAGTTTAGAAAGTTCCTTCTCTCACCCATGTTTTGTATCTTCCCCTACTACTGTTTGCAGTCTGAAACCTAAACTGCAAATTTCTCAGAGCAGCTGTTTGATCATAAATGGAATAATACATGGCACACACATCCTGTCCTACGTCTCTGACACTCCAAACGTGCCAAGCAGCCCCAACAGCTCTCGGAGGCTGTGGCTGCTGCTGTCCCCAGCCTCTCTCAGTGTGATGTTACCTCCAACACTCCCCTCTCCCCCTGACAATTTCTGTGAGATATCTATGAATTTTTATGTTGAGAGTGTTCCTTGCTGAGGTGTATCAGACCCCACCGCTCAAGGTCACGACATTTGGGAATGGGAAATGTGGGGAAGAGAGGCTGGTGCCCAAAGCAAAGGACAGAGAACAGGTTTATTGCCTGGGCTTCTTCCTCTGAGGAGATCAGGAGACTACAGCTCCTTCAGAGTACACACTTAGCAGTTAGATCACATAAAAAATTCAGATAAGACTTGCAGTCTGAGGGAAAGACCTTGTTCTTTTTCTTTACTATCAGGCAAAAGAAATGGACCAAATACATTGGGAAAAGGTTGCAATTCTAATGAGATGCAAGATTTCATTCATGTTTCTCTTGAGAGACTTGTAATGCTAATAGGCAGTGTTCAACTCTTCCACAAAACTTTTTACGGGAAAAAAAGTTTCACTTATTAGTAAGCAGTGCATGATTTCTAGACATCTGTTAGAGTTTTCCCAGTTTATTTTGTTGGAAGTGGTAAATGTCACACTACCCAAGGTGGAGGAGACAGTGAGGATTTTTCCTTTGGAATTCAATTCTTCCTTAAAACATTTTCACAGTATGTTAAGAGCATTAACTATTTAATCATATTTCTTCGTGAATAATTTAAAGGGAATTCAGCTTTGTAATCATACAGAGAAAAATCTTGTATTTTGTTGTTTGGAGTTTAACAGCATTTGAGGTTGGTGCTTGGAAAGTAAACATTTCAATGGCAAGATCATTATGAAAGTGCTTCTGCTCTGCCTTGAAACAGTTTATTTAATAATCTTGAATTTAAGAAATATTTATTTAGTAAGATACATTCTCAGTTGATTTCAGTGAGAATATGGAGCTAATATACAAAGTAGTCTTGAACTAGGGATTGCTTTCCAACTGTGAGGGAAAAAATGTTCTTAGTTAAGGGGCTCTTCTCTGGTAAAAGAAACTCAAATATTGCCATAATTTCACTTCCTTTAGCCAACCCTTTATGAAGAGGTCTCATTTGGCATGATAATGTATGATTAAATTTATCAATTTTTCCCAGTACACCCTGCTGGCACCAATATGGAGAAATCTCCAGAAGGAACCCAACAGAAATAACTTATGTGCTGTGATTTGCTACAGTTGCCTTCTGTACTAAAGAAATATAGATTACAGGGATAATTCAGATATTGAAGAGGACCTTCTGTTGGAATACACTGGCACAGGTTTCCAAGTTTCTGCATTTTCACTCTGTTAAGGATTCAGCCCTTCATCTCCTCAGAAAATTGAATTGGAAAATGTTGTGCCTTTTGTGATACATTGAAGATGCATTATGGATAAAAATGGAAAAGCAATGCAAAAGAAGAAATGGGTGAAGTTAACAGCTCTTGTGGACCGTCCCTGTGGTGTGCCTGTGTTTGCTCCTCTCAGGGGCAGTGGCTTTCCCTGCAGTACAACCCATTTTCTTTGGTCAACACCACTGCAGCGTGTTTACAGCAGGGCTGGGATCGGTGGCATGGAGAGGGTGCTGAAAGCCTCAGTGTGTTCTGTTAAAATGCAGGGTAGATCTCCCTGTTCAGGCTGGAAGGAAATGACAGAACAGAGCAAAGCAAGTGCAGCACATTAGTCATAGTTACACTCCTTCATTACTGCTTCAAATTGAAAAATGCCAACCACTGCACAGCTCGCTGGAGTAAGTTCAGAGAGAACTGCACACATTCAAAGGTCAGGAAAAGGAAAATTATAAACTATTTTGTTTTATTGCCTCCACAAAATAATTTATTTTTCTTTGTCTTCCTTTCAAAGTTTAAAAGAGAGAGGGATTGTGCTAGGGAATTAAATTTTAGAAATTAAATTTACTTGCAATGCAACAGCTTTTTTATTTGAGTAGAAAGCTCGTAAAGCAGGGCTGTATTTAGAGGCATCCTTTGGGAACTGAGCCTCACAAGGTGAGATTTGAGAAGCATTGGAGGCTGATTTCTGCATATAAGGCATGGTAATTTAGCAGGATAGTGGGAGTATTTGCCTCTCCTAACTGCCTAATTTAATTTACCATTTTTTATAATTAGCTGTAAAGCACTTTTGTTTTATATGATTTCCATGTTGTGCGGTGACATTATTCTGCACACTTGAAATGTTTCTAATTCTTTTCATTCTAAGAAATAGCATGTGAGAAAATTCCACTATCCAGAAATTGTTTCTTGGATTTTGTTCTCTCTTCCTTTTTTTCTTTTTTTAATGTTTTGTTGTTTTTTGGTTTGATTTTTTCCCATTTTTTTCCTCTTTTTTTCTGGTACATTCTATAGTTTGATTGACACATGCTCTGGGATTGCATCTACTTTATAAACCAAAAACCTATATATATATATATAACTGTGCTAATACTTATTGGGTAAACATTCCTATGTTGTTTGAGGGGTTTTTTTCATTAGGTACTTCTGGTGCATTTTGTTTGTACAAACTTCCCAGTAATTAGGTCTCAATGCAATTTTGTCTAAAATTGGCTATATATCAGATTTCTGCTAGTCTTTTTGATAAGAGACAAATATAAAATAGACAGAAAGTGTGGTCTGTTTCTGGTTGAGGCTGTTGTGTTAGCCATAACTTGTAGCACAGTCCACTGGTTTTACTGATGTAAGAATGGCAACTAAAATATCCCTGTGGGATTGTGAAATGAATAATAAAACAATAATTATTATTTCAGGTATGGATAACAAGCAGTTTAGATATTCTGAGACATTCCTGTTTAAAACCTGTTGGTTATGTCTTTATAAGGCACTTGTTATTCCTGTATGTGTGGTAGATTTTTAACTAATATCTTTTATTCTATTTTTCTCAAAGTGTGGCTAATAATGCAGCCTCCATGATTTGAGAGGTTTTAGGTGAAGTTATCTCAGCTGTGCCCTGGATTTTTCAGTCAGGGCATTGGAGACCTAAATGCAAGACCAGAACTTACTTTGGCACAGGAAAGTTGCTCTGTGGAGATGAAGATTATTGATGGGGGACATTCGTTTAATCCTGTTGTTAATTAAAAAAAAAAAAAAATCTTCTCATGTACCCCTTGTACCCCTTTAATATTTTCTGAGGGTGATGTACAAAACTGAGAGAAAAAAACATATTCTAGAATGATATAATTTATTAGCAATACAATTTGAGTGGCAGTGTTCTTTGTATGTAATGCAGTGAGTCACTGATAAAATAAGAGATTGAACTACACAAATACAATGTAGTTTGTTTATGAGGTTTTAGCAGAAAACAGTCAAGGCAGTTGTCTTTATAAAGTAGAAAAATGTAGTGAAATTTTTTTCATAGAGTTTATTTGAGTAATTTTCATTTTAAATTCTCCGTCTGTGTTAGGAGAAGATGTAGAGGTCCAATTAGCATCAAGCTCCCAGAAAGACTGAAATGACAAGGAAGCAAGCATGCATTTCATCTCCCCAGTTAAGAGCATGAAGCCTATGAATTTTGTAACATGTTCTCATTTTTGAGATGACTTTAATTCCTTATGTAATATATTCAGCACTGAATTTTAATCAGTACACAGTTTGTTGATTCTTATTGTGTGAATTTGTAAAAATAACTAGTAATTGTGTCCTGCACAGTAAAAGGATGGTATTTTTGTGGATCAATAATGAAGGATTCAGTGATCCTTAGTAAATCCCTAGATATCGATTCTGTGATCTAAATTCATTTTAAGTTGATTTTTCTCCAGCTGTACTATAGTGCTGTCCTCTGAAATCTCAGTGGTACTCCTCATTTGTTATATTAATATGTATTACACATTAAATATATGTCAAATGATTCAAGCAATTTAAGTGACACTTGATTGCTGAGATACTTGTTTGTCTTGGGGTGGTTATTATTTCCTTCTTATCATAATAACCAATTTGCTGTGAAACTTCATCTTTTTATTGTTCAAACAAGATATAGAGCTTTACAAGGGTTATTGTGCAATTTCATGTTGCCAGTGTCTGTCAACCGTAAATAATTGTGACTGTCTTGATTTTTCTTTACACATCTAGACAGATTGCCTGGTGGAGCAGAGAATATCAATTTAACACTATTTAGGACAGTATTGTGAAGTATATCTTGAGCTATAAATTATCACTCAGGACATGCCACTGGGAAGCTGAGTTCAAAAAGGATGTTCCTAAGAATGTGAATTCCTTAAACATAGTTTCTGTGTGCTGATTAGTTGGGTCCTAAAGGAAAAAAAGTGCATTTTTTGGTGGCCTTTTAACAGAGCAGAGTCTTTCCATCAGTGAGAGATTGTCCTGAGTTCTTTCAAAAGTCTGCCTGAAAGCAATTAAGTAAGAGTGAAACACTTTAAAACCACCAAAGTGTAGGACCCCAAGAAGTGGAATAATCAAACTGGATTTTATAATGGAAAAAATTCTGTCTCAGATTAAACCAAAATTGATTAAATCTGGAGGAACCTGGAATAAGAAAGGTTGGACACTGAATTCCAGAAAACTTAGTGAACATTGCAAAATGTAGGAGTCTGATATGTCTTGGAATGAGCCCCATAAGTTACATAAGTGTTTCCCAAAATAGCTTTCATAGTATAAGATTGACTCACAATGCTGCTATAGTCAAGTTTGCTGAAGCCAATAGTTTTAATTCCTACCAGTGAGTTGCCAGATACCAGAAGTTAATGGTGAGTACAGTTGAATGAATTACTCATTCTCTTTTGTTCCTTAGAAGTGGCAATAAAAAATAAAAAAAACCCCAGAACACAAATATAAAAATATTTTATAACTGTATTTCATACAAAGTTCCTACTTTCAGAAATGTAGTTTGAAACTATTTAAAATTTGACCTCTGTAGTATTTAGACAGAAGTTTGATTTTTCTTATTTAGTCAAGTGAAATGGTCAGCTGCTGGCACACAAACTGGATGGAATTTTTCTTGGAAGCATCTATCCTGTAAGTGTAATCAATCTGGTTTATCTTGCTGCTATTACAGTAAGTGAAGTTTTAGGTTACTTAGATAAACCTTTGAAATATGAAGTGTACTTTTAAAAAATAGTTTGTCTCATTTATATTTTACATGATATGCACAACTTTGTTATTCAGATTTCACTGTCTCGCTTCAGGGAGATATTATGAACAGCTGAGTTGTTGTTTGTTATATGCATATTATTTATACTCTCATTTTGTGACACATTATCTGCTTGATCATATAAAGTAACACATTTTCAGGAACTATTTAATATATTCTCTCTCCCACCCCTAAAATCAGTATGTACAATTCCCTAGAGAAAATCTATCACTGCCTGTTCTTCATCTGTTGCTTGGAGCTGTGCTATTCTTTATTCAAAAAAGCTCTGTAGGACCTGTCCTGAAATTCAGGCAATTCGCTGAAAACCTTTCCAGTGACTTAAGAGAACTTTTGGAAAATTGTAAGAATGGTGGGAAATACCCTACTTTGAAAAAAAAACAACAAACCCAAACCTGTAGTCAGGCACTAATTAGAAAGCTCAGACTGGGCTATCAGAATCCAGCAGTAGTTGAGACACCTGTACTTATGCAGGTGTGCAGGGATTCCACTTTGGGAATACTAATGTGGCAAAAGAAATCAAATTATCTGGGGCAGTCAGGAAAACCCACAGTCCAAAATATGACTTTTCATTGACTGCTGCCCACTAGACATCTGCTGAGCATTGCTTGTTTAGCCTGATTAAAGAAAACCTTGGAATGATATTTGGCTGTGTATTTTCATGTATGTGTAAATAAAATTAAATGGTAGAACAAAAATTAATTGCTTTTTGGCCTTCTTCCCATTTTTGTGTAGTTATTCTCTAGCTCTTTGAAGTCAGCCTTGTGACCCAATATTGCTACCAGGGAAGTGTAGTAAGCTATGGATTAATTTTGCTGAAAGATAGTCCCAAAATAGGAAGTGAAATTAAATTTCATTGAGATTGGTTCTAGAAATTCATCATCTTAGGCTTTAAGTTCAGATCTGTGTCATGTGTTGTAAGCTTGCATGCTGGCTTTTGAAAAGAGGATTTTAAAAATGTTTAGATAATTTGGGTGTTTTCTTGAGGAACCCCCATGTAAAAGAAAATGCATTGTCACTTGTTCTTGACTGGAAGAGCATCCTGTTTACTTTAGTTCTGGATCTGAAATCTTGGCACAAAAGGTGCTACTACTATGCCAAGGTGAACAGTAATGAAGTAAATTTAATTTTAAATAATGTCTGGATTTGAAGAGATTGAAATCATCCTGGTTTTAGATGTTATGCTGCAGACCTCTACTGCTATGGCAGTCTCACAGCCTTACCAAGTAGAATTCTTTGTTAATTCTTTGTACCTGTTCAAATCCATTACTGAAATATCTTGCTTTGCTCTCTCACCTCAAGCCAAATGTCTTTCAACACTACATGAAGTTACAGATATATTTATGTGGACATATAAATATGACATCTTGTATTTAGAATTATGCTGACAGCATGCTCATCACCACCAAAGAGATGCCAAAGAGTTTCTGGGGCTGGGTGGGAGGTAAGTGTTGACCTCTGTTTTCTCTTCAAAGAGGCTGATCCTTGGTCTTGCTGAGGTCAGTCTTTTGCTTTTTTGATTTTTATTTCTTATAGTTTTATATATTTTCAAGTCAGTACTTCTGTTTGCATGGCTAATAATCACCAACTCAACAATTACACTTTGATCTTTTTGTTCTTATATTGCATGGCTTTAGCTCATGTTCTCTATTCCAGTTCAAGCAACAGTTTTCTCAGTAAAACTGGTCTAAGGTCACCCAGCAATGTTGCTCCAAGGTAGACCTTGAGCTACAGGTATTTGAAACGTGGCCCTGGGTTGTGTTTTTTGCAAAAAGAATCACCTGGGTAGTTTAGCTGGCTGTCCAGGTGGATGCTGTGCTGCTCCTGAGCTGGGCACAGCACCCTTCTGACAGCTCTGCTTAGCTGAGTTTCTATTCTCAAGTATTTTATTCTGGAATACACAAAACTACCTGGAAATGAGCCTGTAAGTACTGAGAAGTTGCAAATGTATTACTGAGAAGGCTGTGCACAGTACAGGCAGTGCAGAAGGGACATAAAGCTGGGTCAAGAGTGGAATTAGAAAGTCTTAAGCATAAATGGCAGCTTTGCTTGTGGTCAAGCTGTCTGGCTGCTCAGTTTCTCTCTTTGTGAAATGGTTTTTCTGATATGTATTACAGAGCAGCCAGTGAAGGTTATGTGATTAATGCTTTGCATGGTATTTTGTGAATGCGAAGTGCCATCTATCTTCTAGATGAAACTGTTAGAAGCAATATAGAAACCTGAAGAGCAAAGATTCTCTTGCAAGTTTAGTATTAAAATAGTATTAGCCCTTATCTAAACACTTTAATTCAAAAAACTTGACTATATATAGATCTGTCTTCAGACCAAGGTATTCAAAAAGCACAGCTCTTTCTGCCGTGTCATACTGCAAATCATTTATGTTTAAGAATGGGGTTCCGATCATGTAATATATCTTGATTACATTTTTCACTCCTTCCATCAAGTTTGGTTTTTTAATTTTAAAATGCAAATCTATTCCACTCAGTGTCAAAATCTCAATAATTGGGGGGTGGGGGGATATTTCATTTTTGTCTATTCAAGGTGGAAACAAATGGTGAACTTCCAGAATTTTCCCTTAAAAATATTCATTTTCCAGTTCTTTAAAATATTTAAACAATTTTAATGCCAGAACTGTCCTGTCATCCTGACAGTTGTCTGGACATGTAGATTGAGCAGATCCATGGGGATTGTTTTCCAATCAGAGGCAAGGTGGGCCACTCAACATTGCTCAGTGTGGAAAGAAGCCCAGCTGGTGCTGGAAGCAGGTTCTTGTTTATGTTCAGGCCATAACATATTTTAAAGCCTAAAGAATTGATTGGGCAACATTAGTTGTCTTTGTACCAGAGTGAAGGATATTCAATAAACAAATAACTGCTTATTTTTGTACACTAAGAATTAGGGAACTGGAAGCTTATTCAATGGCCATCGTGATGGATTTCCTGGGTGCTATGGACATCTCCAATGTGTAATTCTGCTCTTGAACGTTTGCACAAAGTTTTATTTGTTCATAAATATTCTTGTTACTCTGTAGATAGGTTTCTTTATACTTAAGCAGTTATTTTAAGTATTTTTATGGAAGAGAGGAAACCTCCAGAGTAATGCCACTGGTATTGAAGTTTCATAATCAATGTGGAATATTGTAACTGTGCATCTCACCACATTTCTCATTGCTTTTTCTGGGTAGAGGATTCTGTTTTAAAATACTCTCTTCTATCTAGAGACTCATGTGTCTAGAAGAGTGTTTGACAGGAATTTTTTTTTTTTTTTCTTTTTGTGCTAAGGAAGGGTAAAGTGACAAGGAGATGCACACTAGAGATGTCAGTTCATAGCATCCTGGATCTGGAATTGCTAATGAAGTCTCTTCTGTGCCTCATAGAGGATGTGCCAGTGTATTTCAGCTTCAAGAGGATAGAAGTACAAAGCAGTCAAGGGTACCTTCCTTATCACATAAGAAGAGAGGTTAAAAATACAAAAGAATGAGACTGTAATTCTGAATGGGAATGTTCTATTATTCATAAAGTATTTTGTTTCTGTAGAGAATCATATTATGAGATGACATTCAGATCTTATTACTCCTTTTGTTACTGTTGTGCTGTGCAGCTGTTCCACATTAGGGGGCTTCTCCTCCATTTGCTTTGCAGAACAATCCTTTTTCAGCTTTTATCATATTTTTAGGGTGTGGTAAGGCAAGAAAAATTGTGCTTTCTTGGATTTTTGGCTATTTTAAGAACTATGCCTAATTACTCCCTGAGTCACTAAGCAATGTGATTGGATAAGAAATTAATACCAGAACTGAAGATCAGGAATAGTAGTAAGAGATATATAAAGACAAAAAAAAAAATCTTCGAAGTGTTGATGAACTATGCATTTTTATCACTCTTTATATTTTTTATACCCTCCTGCATTTTAATTGTGACACTTCAGGAGTAATACAAATGATTTTCACAGCTCATTAGTTTGCAGTGTAATAACTCTCCCTTACTTTGTTGGGCTTCTGTTCCAAGTGGCGAACAGGAACTGCCTCTCTATACTGGTATGATGTAATTTCTGACTTCCAATTAGTAAGGACAGGGTTTTTTCTGCAGAAAGTTCTATTTTCCATTTCTTTTTAAGGCTATTTATTTCTTCTCAATCTGAGACTCTGATTGCCCACTGTATACCTGATTTGAAATTTGGATAAATACTTCTGAAATATAGCACACTGCAAATCAGTACAAAATGTAGATAATAGGTGGGTATCTGATTTAGATTTTATGTTCAGGACTTAGGGGAGAATAAATATACCTCAGATTTTTCTCTGTGGTGTCTCTAATCCACATTTGTAGTAGTACTATTTCCAACAAACTTGCTATTTAATGCTGGGTAGAAAAAGAATAAACCACTCTGCAGTTCTGAGTAGCTCTGGTGAATAAAAATATTTAGTTTTAGATATGATTTCCTTCCATGGAAATGAAAATGCCACTCTTTCCACAGTGCATCAGCTTAACAAATTCAGTGTGAAGGAACAAAGGCTGCAGTGCTGGGGATTGGGCAAAGGCTGGCAAAAGAGGAACAGGAGCTCCAGTTTCTTCATGCCACTTGGTTTTTCAGCAGAAGCAGCTTCATTTGTGGTCCCACCAGTAAGCTGTTTGGATACAGGCAAAGCAAATCATGCATAAATTCATGATTGTGAGTACAAAATTGTGTAGATGATTTGAATAGAAAGAAATAAAAAAGGTAGTTAGGATGCTGTAAAATGCAGAGCTCCTGGAAGTTTTCTCTTACATATGCAAGCAAACTTATTTTTTGTCCCACAACAGAGTCCCATCATCATATAATCCAACAACTATGATTTTATGTGACATTAAATAGCTAATATTTACCATTTATCAAGCTAATGAAACAGGGTATGGTCTGACACATGGTCTGTGGTACTGACACGTTTCCAGAGCAAGAATTTCCATGCTATGGTACAAAAGTCTGAAGTTGGAAATGAAAAAAACAACTTTGTGAGCAAGTGAGATGTAAGGAAGGAAATACAGACTACATCTTGGCATGGACACCTGCACATTTCAGGTACTGCAAGTTTGTGTTTGGTTTTTTGAATGTGCATTAGTGTGTAGAAAATCAAAGTCTAAAGTAGTACAGGAAGAAAAATATGCCATTTTCTCAGTCCTTGTGATCTCTATTAATAGCTTTTATCCCTGATGTGTGCTGGGATTTACATAACAGAGACAAACATGCAAGAATCTCTGAATATGAGCACAAAATTCTCAATCTCCAGCCCTTTGAGAACTCCCTTGCAAAATAATAGACACTAGACAAAACAAGATCTTACAGCTTGCAGTGGGCCACAAGACCCTTGTTGTTTGCCACAATGTTTAATTTGTTTCTTTCTATCTCCTTGGCTGATAATTGGAATACTCAACCTACGACTTTTAATAAGCTGCCAGTCCCAAGGTTAATAGACTGAAGTTTTGTAGATGCTTTGACTTCTTGTGTTTGGAATAAATTGCCCACAATAGAAAATGTAGATCAAGACCTCAGAAATCAAATTGACTAATTTTGGGAAGAAATGAGAGCAAGAGAGACTGTTATTTACAATTAACTGTTTCTCTTTGCACATTTTTTCTCCATTTCTTTTTGTTAGATAAATGCCTATGCAGGTAGATATATTTATCAATTTGGACATGTATGTGGTTCTTGTAAATATATCTGTCATTCTGTTTCCTTGATCAGAAAGCAGTCCTACGATAAAGCCATGAGCAAGGCAGAGTTCCCTCATAACCTTGCTCCTCCTGGGGCGAGCTGAAATCTCCATTTGTTTGCTGGGCACAATATCCCCTCACACACTCAAACCCTACAGCACCCAGTCCTTCCTTTCACATGGGTCAGCACTGGTCCCTGGCAGCCATCTAGGCTGAAAAGAATCAGGTGATTCCAGAAGGCAATTTATCCTGGTTACCTGAGACAGCTGCCATAGGACAGGAATATTGCATTCTAGAGAAATCTTGCTTTTCCCCCTGAGGGACGGCTATAAACTAGATTTACACACATTTAAACTATCCTAATATTTAGATGGTGAAAGTTAGGTGAAGTGAGCAAAAGGTGTAGCATGAATGAGTGGGGGAGTTTAAGACTCTCATATTTTTGTATTTAAGACCCAAGGAGAATTTTCCCTTGGTTCACCCCACAGCATCTATTGGATTCAAGAACGGAAATTTTTCTTTCTTAGGATCTTGAGAACTTCTGTCTGCAGGAAGCTGCCTGGGCTAGAAATATTTCTAAAACTCTGCTCTCAGGCCCTTCCCCTCCCTCACTTACAGAAATAGCTTTGCCATTCCGAGTGCTACTGGGCAACACTTGCAGCAGCTCTTGACTGTCTCACTGACTGCAAGAACATTATCTGTGAAGAACCTACTTTGCCCAGATCCTTAGGAGCCCATAACAATTCCTAGAGAATATCACTCAACAGGGACACCTAAACAAGAAATAAAAGATAGATTACCTACTTCTGAAGTTGTGAATTGCTTTCAAGTAGTGTCTAAAATTCAGTGTTAGGTAACAGGCTTTGCGATTAACTATTGGGACCCTGAGGAAATGGCAAGGACACCTGTTTTTATTCTATTCACAGTTAGGCACCTGGCTACTTGAAATGCTGCCCACGCCAATGTGGCTTTACTCCAGAGTAACCCTCAGGTGTGGTAAAGGCACTGCACTCGTGTGTGGATCATCAGGAACATGGTGAGAATGATCCAAATAAGGGAGTAACTACGAAGCCTTTGATGGGGAACTGTACTTGCAAGTTATAATTTTCCCTCTGTTCTGATCCCCATGCAATTTATTCTGAAGTCATTATGTAAAGAAACTGCAGGCTTTCCATCAGAAAGGTGGCTGTGAGAAGTGTTCATTAGAACAGCAGAGAGAGAGTGACACTGAGGGTATTTGCCTGTCCTCCTCCTTTCCTCCCACAGAGAGCAGGAGCAAACGTGCCTGTGGCTGGCTTCTACCTTACACCTCTTCAAAGAAGTTTCTTTGAAAGTCTCTTACACAAGTCTTCTGTAGAGAGCTAAATATGCAGATAGAAGTTAAATGAGTGTACTGTGTACCACAGGATACTGGACTTGTGTGTTTATTCTATAAACACAGAAGTTCCTGGGAAGTAGCAGCTAATTTATGTGGAGCACTGGCAGCCAAACCAGAAAAGCCCTGGCCACTCTTATGGGCAGCACTGGGACATGTTTTATGGTGCAATTTAGGGGCACTTTTGACTGTTAGCATTTTGTGACAAACTTCACAGTCTCTCTGCACGGGGCAGAGCCCATACAAGATGGCACTGTGGTATTTTATCTCCCTTCATCCACAGCTCTCTGCTGGTCTCAGGTGAGCACTGCTTGCACCAGTGGGGAGCTGCAAGTGTGAGCTGCTCTTGTGGTACAGCAAGTGATCTGCACTCAGGAAAAGAGCAGGGGGGCAGGGTTGTTCATGGGTTTGCAAAACAAAGACAAGACTGGTGAGCTGGACGCACAGCAGCCTGTCAGAGCTTTCTGAACCTCATAGCTAAACAGGAATATTCTTTCCTTGAGCACAAGCTAAGTCCCTTCTATTCATTGAGACCTACTAGAACATGCTTGTGTGGCTACTGCAATTCAGCTATGTGTGGTAGCTTTGTGTCCCTCGCAGTTTTACAATTATTTGTTGTTCATATATTATAAAAAATTCAGATAATCAGCAAACATTGTATGGGTCAGAATTTAAATGTTTTGTAAAAACCACATTTAGTCAGCTCTTGATGCTTGATAGTAAGGCAAGTAGCAGTCAGGTAGAGAGCTGGAAGTTATGCTGCCCTAAAGCCATGTAGACTTATGTGAAAATGTCCTACTTATGCAAATGGATCATAAAAAAGGACAGAGTCTGGCCTCCAGCACATTTAATAGCATTCTTAGACTTTGCCAGGCAAGTGTTGCTTCCTGCCTCATGGTTTTGATAGATGAAAAGTTACTGCTAATGCATTTTTAACTCTGAGTATTGTAGTGAAAATGTCACCGGCTGAAATGCATTCTCTCTTCTACGTGTGCTGGCTCCCTTAACCTGCCAAACACTGCTAAGTAGATAAAAGGTGTGGCTGCCATGAGATGAATCCACTTGTTCTGCCCGGCCTATAGACTCTGTTCTTTCCTTGTCCAGCATTTCTCACACCAACTCCACTCACGCAGCCACCCATCCATCCATCCACCCACCCACCCATCCACCCACCCACCCACCCATCCACCCATCTATTCACCCATCCATACACCCATCCATCCATCCATCCATCCACCCATCCATCCACCCATCTATCCACCCATCCATCCATCCATCCATCCATCCATCCATCCATCCATCCATCCATCCATCCATCCATCCATCCATCCATCCATCCATCCATCCATCCATCCATCTCACACCAACCAGGATCCACCATAACCCAGATCCTCAGTGGTGCCAGAGCTCAGTTGGACTCTTCAAGGGCCAGAAGTGAGCATGGTTGAAGAGAGCACAACTCCAGGCTGTGGTGCTGTCTGGATGTGGGGACGGCAAAGGGATGACATGACAAGGACCTTGCCCAGCAGCTGCCTTTGGAGACAGATCCCCCTGCCCTGCCCTGGCAGCTCCAGCTTCCCTGGCACTGCCTGGGCCAGGCTGGAGCTGCAGCTGTCCCACCAGCCCTGGCACAGCTCAGCCAGGCAGTGTGAGTGCCTGTGACCCAAGTCTGTGCCCTCTCCTCGGTGCTGAGTGCTCTGCTTGCTGTGCCTGACTTCATAACAGCATGGGCCTCTTATTCAAAGGGGACATACACATTTCTGAGTGCATTTCCTGCTAAAAAACCACATGGGGATTATTAAAAGTTTACCCATGTTTGTCTCCTTTCTTGGGCAAATGGTGCAGTTGATTTTCCAGCATACCTATGATGTGGCATGTTTTCTGCAGTCCATCCTCTTCATGCACAATTCCTCACTTGTGTATCAGTTATGAGAATGTTTCATTTATGAAAATAAGGTCCTTTAAAACCTGGTTTAGAGCAGACATTGCAGGTATTCATGACTTCCAGCACTCTCTGCTTTTAATTTAGCTGGAGCAGAGCCTGCTAGGTTGTGCTGTAATGCAGTAGGCTTGTGGGGAGTAACTGTGGGCAAAGGCAGCTGATATGTAACTATTTAAACTTAAGTATTCACTGAAGCATTTTGTTGTCTGAGAGCTCTCAAATCTCAAGTATGTGATCTGTGTGCTGAAGTTGTGCCAACCAAATATTTACTATTAGTCTACTGCTTCCTGAAAAAATTTAGAGAATTCACACATATTACAAAAAGTAGCATTTTTCAGAACAGACATCACTGAAAGATATTCTCTATTAGTTAAAGTGGTTTGTTTTGCACTGTTATAATTAGGGTTCAGCTCAGATAATGTTTTCTCAGTAGCCGCATGTTGTTTGAATAATTCAACTATGAAGAATATTCTGAGCTAAACACCGCTTTAATTCCAGCCAATTTATGAACCTTCATTCAAACACTCTTCAAAGTGCCACCATTTTAAAATTAAAATAATTTGCCTTTCTAGTTACTGATTTCAAATATCTTCCTTCTGCTCGTCTAGCATCCTTTGTTTAGACATAAAATATGAAGTGACATGTTTTTGGCATTTTTATCTGATGGAAATAGCTAAACTTTGGTACTGATTTTCTTTTTTGTAGTCTTAAAATGAGTTCACATGGATAGGAGGGTTCACATTGCAAACACTGCTGGGTTCTTTAGTGATCTGTGGCAGTGTTCTGCTGAGTTAGATTATGGAAGATCTTCAGCAAAGTTTCCCTAGGAAATGACATTTATATGCTTGTGCTGCATATCTCTGTTTTGAACATGTACTTTATTTCTTCTCCTTCTGGCCCCAGTCTCTCCTGAATGGTTTCTGATCTGTGCAGGACCTCACACCTTGCCTTGGGTTTAGCTTTCGGGGGCTGAAGGGATTTTATAGTGCAGATAAGAAAAAACCCAACAAACTGATGTTGATAATGAACCATGTGCCTTGTCTGTCTTCAAAACAAGAGGAAAACTATTTTCAGATCCAAGCATTTCAGATCCAAGCATTCCCTGGAGCTTTGAGCCCATTGATCAGCTTTGAGAGGGAAGTGGTCTTCAGTAGGAGGGAAGGGAAGGTGAAGGCAGGGAATATGTTTTCTGGTGACCATGTGAAATGCTTGGGTGCAGGAGGCAGACTCTTGAGTATCCTCTCCCATCTTCTTTGTTTTCTCAGAGAGGGCTGGAAGTGTGAACTGGCAGCAATAAAGCACAGGCCCTTATAAATGGGAACCAGCAGAGAAGAGACTTGGGTCACAGTTTGCAGCCTCTGTCCAGCAAGGGCCAGGAGTCTTTGAAATGCAATCCAGAGCCAGACTGTTCCTGCTTAAGCCTTCCTTGAATTTGCTAATAAATCAAATTTGGAGGAATTCTTTCTCACTATGAGGAAAAAGATAATTTTAGTAATCTTTAAAGAAAGTCCTTGTTCCCTTGGCCTGTAATTCCACCGTAACTAGTACTTTAGAGGAAGGTCTAACCTTAAGTGAAACTGAGCCTGTAGTAATTTTTAGGAGCAGTGCATACCCAGTGAATTGTGAAAAATACAGGGATTACTATATAGGTCTTAAACCTTAGGGAAACACTTTGGACTCCTATAGGCAGCTTAATCTAATCTAAAGGGTGGGCATGGTTCTAAATGTATTTTCTAGTGAGCTCTGTACTCCTGGAAGCAGTAGAGAAAATTGCTTGACCAGCTAATGGGATTAGCCAACCACATTCAAAGGTTTACAGTCCACTATGGAGTATCTAATTGAGTAAGATGGATATTTCTAATATTCATTGGTTTAATTTTTATGTTTTATTAAAGTATGAAAGGCTCAGTGCCTGCTTGGAAGATAGCTGGACAGTCTCCTGAGAGAGGGATTGTTTAGGGTAAAATAAACCAGAAAGATGGTAAAAAGAGGCAGAGAGAGAAGAAAATGTTCCGAAAGCTTCTATTGTGCTAGGGGTGTTTGTGTATCTATACAAATTACTCAACTGGACCATATTACCTTACTGTGATGGTGTCATTGATGTGGGACAAAATTGTGACTTAAGAAGCTAGAATAAAGGCTTATGGAAATAATAATTGTTGTTAGAATTATCTGAAAATGCAGCTGGTTTTCCCTATTTGCAGCTGTTGTATTGCTTGCAAAAAGACACAAAATGCAAGGACCACAGGCTGAATCTTCCTGTGCAGGATTCTGGCTGCTGTAGGAATAGAAGGATGATTTTCCCTGTCCTTTCTTCCTTTCCACCATGTCTTCTCTATGACCCTGGTGTCTGAACAAAATGTAGGTGTAAATGCATCTCCATGTCCTTATTGCCTCTGGCCTAAGTGCCAGCTGGGGCTGTAGGTGACAGTGTCAGTGTTTCTCTGCAGGGTGTGGGACTGAGGGTGCTGTGCTGCCTGAAACAGCCTGGCCTGCAGGCACCCAGCAGAGCTGGCCAATTCTCTGGCTCAGCCAGGCTCTATGGCATTGATAGCAGACTGATACCAAGTCTTGAAGTGTCATACCCCCCAATCTGAGTCATTTTAATTCTTTTCCAGTCCAGTAAACTGTCAAGGGTAACACCCGATGTACAGGGACAGCTGCAGGTGGTAAGAAGCAAACCCCAAATACAAACAGTTCCTCATTCCTGAGAGCAGTATCCAGAGGGGAATCCAGCATTCCCACATGGGCAGTGGGGATGGCCAGAACTGTGGGAAGTCATGGCAAGCCTGCAGGGCAAGAGGACTACCTTGCAATGAGATCTCTCTGAGCATTCCCAAATCCTCTGGGAGGGAGAGCCGGAGTGCCGTGTGTGCACTGAGACACTTCTTGATCAGTTCTGAACAGGGGAGGCTCCCAGAGAGGGAGAGGGCACACAGAAATGTACATTTAACATCTCCAGTGGTACATTAACCAAGTAAGGATTGAAGCAAGGGTGCTACAGGCCTCAGGAAAGAAAGAAACAGATTATTTTTTCTAAGATACTTACGCCATAAAAGCATAAGAAGTCATCCTGATAACAAACATAGAGAAGGTTGCAAAGATAGTAGGGAATTAACCCCATTAACCTGAAAAGGGAAACAAAAGCATGTGTCAATAAATATTTACTCGCCTTCTGGTATTTGAAAGTGTTCTTATTTGCAGAGCAAACTGAAATCTTTTCTGTGGGATTTTGTAGAAGTAATATTAATATTAACTTTGTGTCTTTGTTGCTTTATTTTATTTCTTTGAAACAAGTAGTAAATTTAACATTGCAAAAATGAGATTTCTTTTTTTCAGTTGTAAAATTTATCTCAGCTCATTTGTCATGAAAATTTGCCCCTTAGGACTAGTTTGAACAGTATCCCAGGTGTTTAATGTTGTTCACCTAATGAAGGCACAACTCATGAAAACAACTATTGAACTGTGGTACACTTCATGAATACTGAGGAGGCATTCAAATTTAAAATGCATGTAGTGGTAACTGGGTCTATAAACTGCTGCTCCTGAAGCCTCAATGCTGGATGCATATTTCTCCAAATGAACGTTTTTCACTTGCATGTTTTTCTATTTACTAAAGCAGTTTGTAGATCTCCATTTAGCTTCATCAAGCCACAGAGAGTACAGTTATAATTAGTTTGGCCATGGAGGACTTGGAAGATTTTTTGTGAAATACTCTACTTCATAACATGCCTTACAAGTCACATTTCTGTCCTCTTAAATAAGAGGAAATGAATCGTAGTTAGATGCAAATAATGTAGTAAAAGAGGTAAAGAGCAAAGAAAGAAGGCTTTTATATCCAGGTGTGAGGGCCTGCTGTGCACCACACTTTGTTAAAGAGCACGTTGTGTGAAGAGGAGGCAGGAATATGGGTGGATTAGGAGAAACCTGCTGAAATGTGCCCAAAAGGAGTTTTAAAAAAAGAAAAATCCTGACCCAGTTGCACCCCTGAGAGAGGAAGGGAACCAAAATAAAGGGATCTGTGTAGACACTGAGCACCAAAGGAGCAGCTTCTGCCAAGGCAGAACAGGAGATCTCCTGCACAAATGTGCCACTGAGATACTCCAGGAAAGCTGGAAGTTCTGGGAAGAGAGTATTCCTGGTCTGCCTACTCGAGAGGAGGTCTTGGGGTGAAGCTGCTGTTGAAATGAGATGTCACCCTTACTTTAGGGGAGCTGCAGCTCTGTCAGTCATAGCCTGAAAACAGGAAGTCTGTATTCCGGGTAGCTGAAATGAAATATCTGTTGCTGTCTGCCACCCTGATGACAATCCCACTTTTCCTTTCTTTTTTCTTTTTTTTTTTTTAAGCTTCATTTTGCAGTGCCTGGCCCACAGGCAGGGGGATTTTGCTCTCATCTCTGAGCTGATGTTGCTTAGCTCTACTAAAAATGGGTATCAGCATTTGCCAGACGCAAGTCATTGTTCTTGACAGATTATGCAACTTGGATTATAAAAATCCAATGTTTTTCTCTTTCTGTCTGTAAAATTTGCAACTTGCCAGCATGGTGGGAGGCATTAGTGTTCTCATTTTAATTCTCAGAATGAAACATATTTTCAAATTCAGGCTGGGTAAAAGAGTTCTGTTCTGAAAAAAAAGGGTTGATGTGCTTCTGTCTGTTGTTGCTGAAA
This sequence comes from Certhia americana, assembly GCA_018697195.1. NCBI lineage: Eukaryota > Metazoa > Chordata > Aves > Passeriformes > Certhiidae > Certhia > Certhia americana. The sequence continues at coordinate 12,670,341 of CM031868.1, read as the reverse complement.
TGGCTGTTGAATTTCTCATTAAAAATCACTGTGAGTTTGTAACAGTCAGGATACTCATAGCAGGAGACAGGTCTCTGTGCAGAATTACCAGGCTCCAAATAAATGCTCAAATGCCTATATTTTTGACTGATCCAAGATCACTTAGAGTCTGGAATATTTTGATTTTTCTTTTCTTTTATTTAACTAGTAATTGTTTTGTAACCCTGAAAAATATTTACTTGTGAAACAACACTAACTGCAGCAGAAAAATAAAAAAGAATGCCAGATAGCTCTACTCTTCAACTTTTACTGTATCCCAAAATAGCTCTAGACCTCATTCTGCTCTGAGATCTGCAGTGCACATCTCTGCTCTGATATGCTGCTCTCTGTCCTGTATTTTTTAGGGAAACCAGTAGGAGTTCAGAGTATGTGGGACTGCAGAATCCTCGATCTTCCTTGCTGACCTGAGACTAGGTTTTCTTTCTGTGTTTGAAATGGATGTGCTGCTGTGATATTAAAAATGACTGTGAAAAATTTCATTCTTCTTGCAGCCAGGTGGTCGGCGTTTTGCATTTAGCCCTTTGTGTTTCTGCTGGAAGAGCAAAGATGAACTCCTGATTCTGGGGTTTTATTTTACTTTTGTTTTAATATTGAGGCTGTCTTGCATGAACACTTAGTTTCACTATATGGTGTAACCTCTGCCATGATTCCTGTGGCGGAGATATAAGCAGATTTTTATTTAAAGAGCCTAAACTACCAGATTTGGTAAATGATGTGTCTCGTGTGTTGAAATGGTGACAAGTGAAATGATGAGCTGGTGAAGAAATCTTACTGGCAGATCAAATTTCTTAGCTGTTGTGCTTGAAAGCTAGACACTTAACATCATTTTAATGCAGTTTTTGTGTTTGAATTGATATAATAAATGTCAATGTTGAATAGCATAAGGTCATATTTTACTACTTTGACCACAAGTGCAATCTTCCAGGATTCAGTTTTATTACTATTATAACAGTCACACTGGAGAAGGTCACCAATATATCTTTCAATATGAAGTAACATATGAATGAATAGTTTATACCAACTTTATTCTCTGCAATGTGCTGTGAGCTGTATTGACAAGGATCTGCCTGGCATGTATTCTCTGTAACTCAGGAGCTGCTGTAATTGTGTGTTGCTTATGATCATTAGGGTCTTAGTCTTTGCCAAGAAATGAACCTTTGAGGTTTGTACTCTGCTACTTCAAAAGAAAAAGGGCATTTTCTTCAGCAGTATAGATATTTACTCTGAAAAGCACAGCTATATACCACACAGCATGATGAAAATGATCCAGCTTTTGCATACATACACTCTGGTTGAACAACAACAGTCCCCAGCAGTGCCAGATTTCAAAGGTAATACATCAAGAGTGTGTATCAAAACCTGTGTGCACCCTCTCTGCTTATAAAGAGACAGACTACACTGATCTTTAAAGCTGAAGTAATTGGACACCTACCTGCATATTTACATTGCCTGACATAGTGTTACAATTACTTTTTTTTGTGGCTTCCAGATGCATGAACAAGATGCAATAGATATTCTTGATTTTTCTTTTGAGTGAAAGGCTGTGTTTCAGGTGAGGCCATCTCTGTTGCCCTCTGTGGAAGCTCTAGCACTACTGATTTTCTTCTGTTTGGGATGCATCTTGGTTTGTTTCTTAAAGAATTTTTAATGAATTTTTATCTTGTGAGGATGAAATGCTACTCAACTTATTAACTTGTATATCTTACTTCCTTAGAGAAAAGTCACCAGTTTCTGTGGAAATTTAGAGTGGAAAAAAAATGCAAGGTTTAAAAGGTTTAGAAACATCCAATGCTGCACTGAATTATGTAAGGCAAATATATTAAGTAATAATATTTTTCTTATTGCACATAGCCTGTTTGGGGATTATGTGCAGCAGGATGTATGGATCCCAGGCTCCTTTCTTTACTTTTTCGAGGGCTTTAAAGCATTCTTGTAGCTAAAAAAGTTGTTACCTTGGAAAACTTTTTTGCTTTTCTTTTTTTTTTTTTTTTTTTTTAGTATCTCAAGGGTTAGCATTACTGAACAGTAAAACTATTTTGTAAAGCTGAAGTCCCCAAACCGTTTCTGCTTTGTGTGGTTTTGAGTGCACAACAAACAACATCAGCTTGCTGCTCCTGCTGTCAGTCAAGATCTCCACAGCTGTTGCAGGAGATTTGTGTATCCCATGCCAGAGGAACTGGGTTTCAAATCTTGTTTGACAGCTCTGGAGGGGCCTGTGCTGTGCATGCAGCTATTTTTGTGGTGAAAGCTACTTAATGTAGAATGTTAGATATTTCAGGTGGGTTTTGCTGAGGGCAGGGTTTGTGCCGGGAGCTCCCTGAGCACTGGGAGGATGCACAAGGTGGGACACACGAGGTGAGGGCTGTGTCCCACCCTGCTGTGTCCTCCTGCCCTTGGCTCTGCTGCCTGAGCCTGGCCTTCTGTGTGTCAGCAGCACATCCAGTCCTGCCTGGTGTCCCCTTGGTGTGTCCAGAGCAGGGGAAGTGATCCTGATGTGCTTCCACCTACACAGGTGTTCTGGCAGAATAGGGCTGCAAATGTCCCAGCTGCTCAGCCCAGCCTCTTGTCCATCAGTGTTAAGCCATGTTTCAGAAAAATACTTTTAAATCCTTCTCCTTGAAGAATCTGAATCAAGGTAAATAATTTTCCTGACATCTGCTCCCACAATGTTTCTTTGCCATTATGTGCAGATGTATTCTATCGCATAGCACTTGCCAGCATGGGAACATTTTGTTCTCTGATGTATTCAAAATTATGTTTAATGACTTTAGCCTTCACCTATTAGACTTTTTATTTCTGGAAAATGTTTATAGAATGCAAACAGAGGAAGCAGGTGTGAATGTGCAGACACATAAGCTCAACCTCCAAGAGAGAGTTTTAGTTGTTAAGTTTGGGAACTTTTTTGCTAGATCAGTGGCAGTCTCAGAAATATCATCCTCCAAAACACAATAGTGTGGCTATGTAAGTTAAGGCAAGAAAATAATATTTTAAATTGTATTTTAAGATGTTCATTACCCTAGCAATCTCTCCTGCTTAGTTAAAACTGAATTCCTTTTGTCCTGTATATTGTCCTAGAGCACACTTGGGGAGATTGGAGATGTTTTGATATTGGAGTTCTGAACAAGGAAACATGCTTTGAGTTTCAATGCACGTACACATCTATATATCTATAGCTTACACAAGTTTAAAGGAAATCAATTAGCAATTGACTATTGCAGAGAAATGGCGATAGCATCTGGAAGTGGGGGTAATTTTCTAAGTCTAAGCAAAGCTTTTGAATATTCCAATACTTTTTGAGGGCAAAATAACTCAAGGAGGAAGCTCCTCCTTGCAGAATTTCATTATTTTAGGATTTCTGTAAATGTAGATGAAAATGCAGAGGTGTAATTTGCCACCACATGTTTCCAAAACTAAAATCTGTAAGACAGAGTTGCTCTCAAGGTGTTCTCTAAGTGGCCTCAATGGCTTTGAGCTCTGTCTGCTCCTGCTGACTTTTAAAGTGTGCTGGAAGGTTCATCCCTTCCCTGGCCTTGAGGAGGGAGGCACAGCTACTAAATGTAATTCCTGGTGCTTCTTTCCTGCTCAGTCCTTGCTGGCTGGAAGGCCCAGGTGAAACTGTCCAAGATCCCCAAGGGCAAACACACTCTTCTGAACAAACTGAAAGAAAATTAAAGTGTGTAAAGCAAAACGAGTCAGACCATTCTTTCTCAGCAGCAGAGTTTGCTTTTAGCTTTATTCAAACATTGGTTCCCCATTCCTCCTCCCACTGGAAAACATTAAATTATTATAAGTAATACTGAGTGTTTCATGCATTTTGTAGTACCTCAGGTCATAGAGGTTGCTAGTAAGTGCAGTGTTTTACTTCCACGTGTGGGCCTCTTGATGTCTTGGCTGCTGCCACTGGAGGTTTAGGTGTCAGAATTGTGCTACATATGTGGTGTCAGCTCTGCCTGTGAGCACGAGCTACAGCTCCATTTCCCAGCCTCCTAATTGCTATTAAAGGAGATAGCAGCAGCCTTACAGCTGGCATCTCATTTCATCAAAACAGTGATAAACTATATTCAAAAAAACCTTCTCTCACTTCAAAATCCTTTAGTTTTGGTGACAAATGTTGGAGTATATTTGCATACAAATCACTTTCTTCCAAGAAAAGGCTGAATTTTTTTTGGTGCTGCTGTTGGTTTTTTAATGCTTTCTAAACATAGTTTGTCTGAAAGTTTTATGAGCCAGTCCTCTTTTTTTCATACACAGCCTGATGAGCTGCTTCTGGAACAGAAGATACTGAAACAACATTAAATTGCTTGTTGTTTCCTCTTTTGAGGACAGCCTAAACACGTTTTTCTATGGAACAATTTCCCTTTCCTCTTACTATTCTTTGGCTTCTCATCTCCATTCATAACTTCACTTATCTTTCACATATAAATTAGTAGTACAAATATAATTGGATCTGGCATCATGGCTGCAAGGCTTTTTTTAATTTTTCACTATTGCTTTAACGTTTTTTTTCAAGTTTGGTTTAAAAGGTTGGGGATTTTGTTCATTAACTTTCCTAGTTGATTAACTAATCAACTGTCCTAAGAAAGTGGCAGTCACATGGAAATGTTATTTACTCTTTCTGATGGGAAATAAGGTTTAAGAGAATTTAATTCTCTCCTACTGAAAATCTACCCTGTAGAAGCACTTTTATCTCTTGATGACTGGTTCCATGGCAAAAACATCTCAGCCTAATCTATCCTACTCTTGGACACCATTTTATCTCCTCTGCAATCGAATTTGTCTGTAGTGGAACCAACATTCTTTTTATCACCCAAGGTCTGATCTTCAAGCTTTCACCTTCAAAAGCACAGCCATCCTTAGGCAGACTGGTAGCTCAGAATGATTTATAACTGAGGAGAACTTTGAAGTTCCTATAAATAACCAAAAAAAGCAGTGTTCTCTGCCTGTTTTAGTTATACTGCAGTTTGCTTGCTTATGCTTAGGCATCTCTTGTGTCTTCCATTCTGTATCAGTGACATCCAGCCAGGAATGACTGTGCCACCAGTTTCTGAGTGGCCTGATAAGAATCCTAAGATAGTAATGTAAAGCCCAGGGAAAAAGATTCTCAAGTATTTTTCACACCAGTGGTAAGGATCAGTGTGGGACTGCATGTGAAATGCAGACACCACATTCAAGGGGACTCTGTAGAGAACATGTTTAATTTCCAGAGCAACAAGTCTGCACATCACTTTTGCAAGACTGAGCTCTCCAACTGCACACAGCCATCACTGACACGTTGAGAGGCTGCTGAACATTCACATCCAGCAGCTTAGCAAGGGGAAGCTGAACAAATGACACTGAAGATGCTTTCATTTGGAGGAATACCAAATGTTCCTGCTCTTTCCGCCCCTAGATATGGGATATCTACTTTGTGACCTTCAGAAAGAGAAAGAAATTCACAGCAAGATGGCTTTCATGGTGGTCATAAACCCTCAAGATATGCTGTGTGCCTGTAATTTAAGGAAGAAACACATAGATCTGGAAGTTCATTAGCAGATACCAAATTCAACATCAGTTTCTTCCCTCTCATCAAGGATGCAGTTGGAATACTATCATCTTTCTATGCTGGATTTTTTTGTTTGTTTGTTTTTGGCATATATTTATTTTCTCTTTTGATACTGATAGCATGTCAAATTTAAACCATTTTTTTCCTTCTCTCCAGGGAACTGTCTACTGGCAATAAGTGCAGTGACATATTGTTGTTATCAGCTCATATTATGGTAACACAGAGTTCCAAACCAAAGATCACAGCCCAAATCTTTGGGGATATGTAGACACGCTGTGGAGTTCTAACAGATATTCACATCTTGCTCCAGTGAGACTTTTAGATCTGGGATTAATTTGGAGTGCACAGGGATCTTGTACATTGTCCCACTGGTTCCAGCAGTGGAAAGGGTAATATCCACTATTGAGGGTGAGATAGGAGGTAAGGGTTGAAGGGCCATAAAATCAGATGGTTGCCTTAATGGATATCAGCCTAAAGATTCTGAAAACCTCACACTATACAGCACTTATAGGGTACTACATCCAGGTACTGAGGTTCATATGGATGTTTTAATCTGGACCTATGCAATAAAGTGGAGAAGGGATTGGAAGGGAGGAGAGCAGGTTTGAATCTCTGCAGAGCAGAAACCACAGTTGTAAACACAGATTTCACCTCTGCAAATGTCCTTTCATACCCCTTGTATGGTTGATTTTTTTTGTTGATCTCACAGCTACAAGACATTCAGGGTCTCTTCTTGGTACTTTTTTGACACCACCCCTTTGCTTTGGAGCATTTGTTTTTCCCAGAAGTGACTCTGTACTAGGCATAAACATCCCTGGCCATTTTCAGTAGTATCAACAAAATAAAAATCTGTGGCTTTTACGAAAAACTGATGTAGTGCAGGAGACCATTTTTAGACTTAGCTCCTCAAGAATGTGTGCATTCCTGTGCCTCTCCACAAAGGCTACCTGCTGCTGAGATGGGCCCAGGAGGATCTGCACCCAGCTGTTTTTGTGGGGGTGATGGGCTAATGTGCAAATGTTCCTGTGGGCAGAAAGCCAGGCTGGCTCCTGCTGCTCACAGCCCTGAAGGGATTCTGTGGTGCTGCATGTGATGGAGTTTGGCCCTTACAGAGGGCAGAGGAGGGGGGGAAAATGCCTTCCCTCTCCCCCACCCCCCATCTCCTCCATGAGCACCTGTTAAGGACTTAAGCATACGCTATTCTGGATTTGCAAATCATTATAATGACAGACTGTGACAATAAAAAGAGCCATGAAAATAGATCATGTAAAGAAGTCCTGGATTAAAAATCCCCTGGTACACTGGGACATGATAAAACTCCACTAAGTCAATAATCTGTGCATTAAGAACTCCTCTGGTTATGTAAAGGAACTAAAACATTCTGTTTTTCTTAGTGAGCCAGAGGAAGCAGTAGCTTGGCTATGTAATAGGATGATAAAGAGTGCTTGCTTTTCAGTAGCCCTTACAGTCTAACTTGATTTACAGATCAGATCTCTGCTGCTGACAGTAGAAAGACTGTAATGATGCCAATGACCGTGTCTAAGAGAGTCTCAGTTGTGTCTTTATTCCAAGTCCTCAGAAAGGAAATAATAAAAACAGATAATCACATTAAAGTAATGGTTTCAGATGACACTCACACAAAATAAGGTTATTCAGAGTTAAGCTGCTAGTTTGTCTTCTTCATTCCCTTGTTCTTGAATATTGCAGGAGTCCTGGATGAGAGTATGAATTTATGCACCGTGCATCGTGTAGCAATTCAGCAGAGCTGGGAACAATGTGCATTAATGACAATAATACTATTAGAACAGCATCTACAAAGGCAATCATGACACAGGGCCCTGTTCTCCTTATCCAAGAGAGCTTATTATGCAAGTGAAAAACAGGAAGGAGACCTACTTTCTGATTCCCTTCTCCTTTATAACTTTCATTGTCTCGAGTGCTTTGTAAGCTATGTTTTACCATCTCTGCTTGAGTTTTATTTTGTATTAAAAGGAGTTCTTTGTACGGATAGTTTCATGTTGAAGATGTACTCTACATGTGTTTTACATTTTCTCAGCCCTTAAGTATGACTTTCTCAAAACTGACTCCCTTGGCAGGTGAAGAAAAATGCACCTTTGGGAGCATTTTGTCCTGACACACACACTCTCTGTGAACCTCCTCATCGACACCAAGCTTTTTGTGTTAAAGCAGGTATGAAATAAGTTGTCAAAATTAAGTAGCTAAAGAATAGTGGCTTAAAATAATTTCTTTTCATGTTGAGCTACCTCTTAGTCTCTGCTTAAATGCTACACAGAGTCTTTGATATTTCCACCCTACCTTTCTCTCTACTGCAGCTGAGTGAGGGCTGATTCCCTGCTTAGCTGTGCTCATTGTTTTAATCCCCAGAGACAGAAACTACAGAAGAGACTATTGCTCTATCCCTTTTCCTTTTGAAGTACTTTTGTCAGCCCCCACTTGCCTTTCCCTCGTTTACCCTTTCAGTGTCCTTTATACCCAGCTATTTAATGTTTATAAGGGTCACAGCCTGTCTCCTGACACACAGAGGGGTGTGTGTGCACCTGGGCTTTTCTGGTGAATGCTGCAGAACTCCTTCAGGTGTTGACAGGGCTGCTTTCAGTAGTCCTGCTAAACAGCAAAGAAATTTACATTTACCAAACCAGTAATCAACTCTTTTACTTGGAAAGTAATTTCTCTACAATATACACTTCAACAGTGCATTGGCCAATGCAGTAGAGATATACATCTATTATCATGGACTTTGCAATTTTAAGCATTCAAAGGAACTGGTGAAAATACACTGGGACATTCATCACATCAAGGATGTAATATTGCAGGGTAGAGATATTGTAGCTCTCTTCTCTGTCATGCAAGTGTGGTGAACAGCTCTTTCACAAGGTAAGGCAGAAGATTCTTTCATCTTTTGGACTGTTCCTAAAGATGCTGATGATTTTACAGAGCATTAAGCCATTCCTGCAAGGGGTGCAGTAATTTAGCCTTACCTACTCTCATGGAATAGTTCTCTAGTACAGCACAGCCTATCCTGTTGCTTTAGATGCAATTTCAGCAACTAACTATGCAAAATATACCATGAGCACTTCCAGTTTAAGGCAAACACAGCTCTCCATTGACTTTAATCAAACCAGTTTTCTGAATGCCCTAACAGAACCAGGTGGAAAACCAATCCTAAAAATTAATGAGAATCAGGTGATTTAGTCTATTTTAAAACTTTGAAAATCCCTGCGTACATTACAATATTCTTTGAGGAATACGCTTAGTATAAGATAGCCTGAATTATCCAAATTCAGTTTTCCAAAACTCCCTGTTATTCATGTTTCTCATTATCTATAAATTACATTCAAAATTACCTTAATTACCTGAAACCTTGGTTATCCAAACATGTTCGTTGTCCCCTGTGATACTCTGGTAATTGATCTTGCACTGCACTGTTCCAGCTGATGCTTCACTGGTTACGGAATGAAGGCACAGTTGGTCTGCCACGTGCTACTACAGGTTTGTCTTTTTCTGTGCTGCTTAGCATAAAGTTAGTGCAGAGTTACAGAGAGTACATGGAAAGCTCTTAATCATCTGTATTGATGGGTATTTGGAGAAAGCAGAGCTGCTACCAACTTTTCCAGCAGCAGGTCTAACAGGACTTTCCTTGACATGACTTAACTCAGGAGAAAACAGAAGAGGATGAAATGAAACTTCCTAAGCAGCAAAGTAATTCAACACTGCCAATAAAGATCTGGCTCTTCACAGTTCCAGATCCACTGGTTTACTCTGGTCAAACCAATTTACCTTCAAAATTAGGTGAAAGAGATCCCAGAGAGATTCACCAAATATTAATCTGATAATTTACTACTGTCACCCACCATATATGCCCAGAACAGAAAAAAGACAAAAATGCCATAGACAAAAAGGTCAATAATGTTTATAGTTTGTACAGAACCTTAATTCCCACATTCTGTGGTATCTTTCTACCAGGTAAAATCTTATTTCCAGGAAAACTTATTATCTAGTTTATGGCATCCAATAAATTTCAAGAAAATTAATTTGTCATAACTACTATTTTGTAATTAATTATTTCCTCATTATAGCTCCTGAATCATGAGCTAGAATATAGCTTCATAATGATCACATTAGTTTTTTGAATATGATGGTGCTGCAGCCTTAATTAAGACCAAATGCTGAAGCATTTTCTCACACATTGTGTTTTATTCTCAGGTGGAGGGGTTAGATCACAAGCTCACTTTCTCTGCTTGAAATGAGGCATTGCAATGGCATGGTGCAATAGCATGGTGCAATTCCAGCAGGGTTATTTTGGTAAATTGAATTTTTCTGGTGGTGCAGGTCATTTGGACATTGTAGCTGCTGAGCAGCTTTGCATGAACATATCAGTTGCTATGACAAATGCCATCACTTTTTTTTTGACTGTTGCACCCCAAATGTTGTTTGGTCTCTGCTGTCAGCTTTGGGAGTGGCTCACTATTTCAGTGTTCTTGAACCTTTACAGTTGCTATAGGTGCATCGAGAGCTTCATGTAATTGGGACCAGTTTTGTCATCTATTTAGAAAAAGGATCTATCGACTGGAGCAATAAAAATGTAGTTCTTAGCTGGAATGGCCTGCTGTACAGCAGGATTTCTATACAAGATCTCAGAGCATCACAGCAGTTACAGATGACTTCTATATTGGGACTACTGCATTTCTGTGTTGGTCACTGGTTGCTTATTGGTTTTGGGCCTTCCAAGATCAGAAGCTTGATGTGACTCTAAGAATGTGATTGAAGTTCCTATTACAAATGTAAGTTTAGATCTTGAGTAAATTTCCTCCAAATGAGACTTGGACCAGGGGTGTGTTTCTGAGCCACAAGCTCTCCCATAGCTGCTCTCACTGTGGTTCCATTTAGTACCTGCTACTGCCCAAGGCTGTCCCCGAGGCCAGGAGCCAGCTGAAAAGGACAAATCCTGCAGTAAAATACCACTTGCTATGAGGAACTGAGCTTTTAGTTGACCTACTTGACATAGCCTAAAGGCATTTGAAGGGAATATCAAATATAGGAAAGACTTGTTTAAATGAAAAGTGAGCAGTTCTGAATCTCACATTTCCCCACTGTGGCCCTGTGTCTTGTGGAGTCACTGTACTTTGTGTAGCAGGACTTTGTACTTTGCTGTGCTATCTAGCAAGATTCAGACTATAAGCCATAACAATATTTAAATTTAATATATTGAATTTTAAAAGTAAAATAATATTTATTGTTCATTTCTTGGAACTATTGCATGTTTCACCAACATGAAAAGTTATTTTAAGTTATTTCAGTGGGGTGAGAAGGTCAAGTAGAAAAAAAGCCCCTCTGTATAAAAGCTGCAATGTGGTCTTCAAAGAGTGTACTTATAGTGTGGAGAGATCCATGTCAAAGATTTGCAGTGATTGCTCTTTGTTCTAGTGGAACCACTAGTTCTCTGATATATTGCATAAATCTGATCTTCTGCATTAGTGTAAACATGTACTGAGCTGCCTTATCAAGATCAAATTATTTAGATAATTTGTCTTATCTTAATGGCTTTTTTTTTATTAATGCTAATATGTGGCAGAGCAATATTAAAAAAAAAAAGTTGTATGTGAGTTTAATAAGCTGAAGCAATTTTTTAGTTTTTATTGTAACTTTATTGCATTTGCATTGGTTCTTAATCATTTTTATTGTTCAGAGCTATTTTTTTTCCCAAACTAGAAAACTCTGTGATGTACTATTTCCTGTATTGTATCAAATCACTCCTCTAACATATATTTAAATACAATTCTACATGTAAAATCCACTAAAGAGTTCTCCTTTACATCTTTCTATTATGAGATGCTCAATCTTAATCAAAACACCTCTACAACACCTCTCTTGGATTTCCTTCCTAAAGTCAGTTCCCCAGTCTTATTGAATAAGACTTGTTCTGGGCTGGGGGAAACATCAGGTTTTGCATTGCTACAGGTTTATGGATGTCCTAATTCTGTGGGTTTACTGGGAACTGAATGGGTGCCTTGACATATTGTTGTAATGAAGCAAAATATGCATTTGATTAATTTTTAAAGGCTTTTTTGATGCCCTCTGTGTGTACGTGCATGTGCTACTTCAGTGTTCTTTTCCTTCTTAACTCCTCCTACAGGCAGCATCTGTGAAACCATTATTGTTTTCCTCACATAGAGAAATTGCTCCCTTAGCCTTCAAGATTTGAAGAATAGTTCAAGGGCAGAAAAAAGATAAATGACTGGCAGTTGTTTTTCAGTTATATTAATTTTATTAGTCATGCATTCTCCTGTGTTTTTTCAGAGCTCTGGGACTTCTTTCTCTTAGCAATTAGAGCTTTTGAACAAAAGAAAACTTCTGCTTAGATGCGATGATGAATTTAATACTCCTGCCCACACTCCTCAGCTGAATCTGGGGACACTGTGGTGAGTTTTAATACCTGAAGCTTTGTCTGACTGATTCTCTCTGCTTGGGGCACTTGATGCAAATTCATGTAAAACAGTGTAAGAAAAGAATAAGCCCTCCTGCTGCCCCCCACGGCGCATTATTTCTGCATTCCCATCAGTTTATGGGTGTGCAGGAGGGTTCTTTCATACAGATGCATGAGGTAGTTGGATCTCGGGTTTTATAAAAATATTTTTCTCTGATTGTTTTTTTTTCACGGTGCACTGAGAAACCCAAGAATATAAAATTCTTTTTCCTCCCCAGCCAGAGATTGAAGATCTGGTCCTGAGTTGTCTCTTCCATTTTTTCATGATTGTTTATTCCTTCTTATCTCTGACATTCTTTTTCTTGACCCACAGAGATCTGTGCAGCAGGTCAGTTTCAGGTGCACTCCCCACCTTCAGGGCAGCATGTAATTTCTATATTAAAACCCACATAAGCAATATTTACAATAATTTTCCAAAACACATCACCTTTGTTAGAAAGTTGGTCTTTACTCTAAGCCAACCAGAAAGTGCCACCTTCACAGCAGAAAATGGAGCATATAAAGAAGAAGGAAGCAGGCCCAAAGCCATGCGGTTCCTCCATTTTGTCTTCATATGCTTACCATCCTAAAAACCCCACATATCTAAAATTCTCACCCTGTGATAAACATAACACTATGCTACTATCTAATACATATTCTTAAAAGTTCTTGCTGCATCCCAGAGCTTAAAAAGCCCTTTCCATGAACAAAGGTTAAAAACATTGTTTGTCAGAGATTTTTCATCCCTTAAACATACAAAGAAATATTTCTCAGAATTTCTAATTCCCACAGTTGAAAATAATAATTCATTACAGTTTTCTGCAGCGGGTTCTTCTGGTCCCTGAGCTCCCAGCACCCATCCAAGGCATTGTCCTCTCTGCTCAGGGAGGGCTGATCTGGCCCCTGAGCAGCCTCCTGGTGGACATCTCTCATGTCCATAATTCTTCCCACTGGTACCAAGAGATGGTGGCAGTATCTGATCTGTATTAATCCTAAAATGAGCACAGCCCCAATTTCCAAAGCAGAAGTCCCTGTTGGGGGTTGCTCTGTGAGTGATTGGGGTTTTTTCAGCCTGGAGGGAGAACAGAGGCTGCTGTGCTGTAAGTTACTTAGCCAAGCTTATGAAATACATGCAGAAAAATTAAGTCTCCGTATTAAGTCTCTGTAGGTGTTATAGTTTGGGACAGTTTTTTAATGAAAATCAATTAGTCAAAATTTTAATGAAAAAGTAGTTTTTTGGGGGTGTTTCCCAAAGTTAAATCATTAAGGAAAATTTTTATTAGTAACTAAAGTATTTTTTATGCAAAAACTAGAAAGCTAAAAAAAGATATTTAAGAATTTTTAAACTTTTGGAGATTTTATTGACTTCTACTTTTTGTCATTAAAATATGTCTTTGGTTGTTTTGGGGAGGGGAGGGGTTGGGTTTGTTGTTTTTTTAGATGGTGACTCTTGCACTCCCTCTTGTGAGAGGGAAGACTTTTTAAAGAAAGAGGAAATGTTTCTATTCTAATGTGAGCTATGAATTCCTGAGTGTTACACATTGAAAATAAATAATTTTCCTAAGTTAAAAGATTTTATAACAGATGGTGTAGAAAGCTAACAATATTGGTGAAACCCAGGAGCTTCATAAAGTGGAAATTACCCTTTCACTTTTAGATATTTTGCTTTTTTCCCCTTGTATTTGTTCTTTTAAGTCCTCACATATTAAGAAAACCCGTCAGTTTTAATGTTTTTAAGTGGTTCCTCAAAAAGACAAGGAGAAAAAAAAAAGAACTTTATTCCTATTGTTAGAGTGTCAGTACCTGGAGAGCCTTTAATTTTTTCCTTTTTAAAGCCTTGAATTGTTCTGTTTGAAGTTCAAATTCAGGAATAAAACAAGAGTCAAAACTGAAAGTATGTTTCTATATAGCAAATTAATGGACTTAACCAGGAAAAAGCTGTGTTCAGCTCTAAAGCTTGTCACATAAAAGGAATTTTAACCTCTTTGGGGTTTCTTTTTTTTTTTGGTTTTCTTTCTTTTTTTGACCCCCCCAAAGGCCATTTTTCCAACATTTCAGAACTACAGAACGTGTGTACCTTGATAGTTATGTGTGAAAATTTATAATAGGCACTTTGTGGGGTTGAGTGGAGTCCCATTGAAGCGAACATAAAGCCTGGCCTAGGCCTTAAATACACAATTACAATAATTTAAGCTTCTAAGTCAAAATGCACATAAAGCAAATAAAAATTACGGCTGTGCCTTTGAATTTCAGCCTCCACTCTGTGTGTGTGTTCGTTAGTAGAAGGAAAATTACATTTGAAGTGGTCACCATGCAGATGTTGGCCAGGAGTTTTGATTTTGGTGTAGAATCTGTCTTCTCTCTCCGAGCAGCTTAAAGTCAGCGTGCAGTTACCACATGCTCACTTCTCAGTCATGCCCCACAATCCCCAGGGCGAGCACATCCTTCAATCCACTCGTGTCCAAGGGGGATTTGTGCTTGTGCTCGTGCTTGAACAGAGCTTTGGCAGTGTCAGGTGTCCATTGCAGAACCACGTCCCAGTAAATGTCTCTGAGTGCCCATCTCACAGGGCTCCAGTTCTCGTGGCCCCCAGTGGGCAAAAAAACCAGAAGAGATTTCTGAGGTGTGTGCAAAGGGGATGGTGAGGGCTGAGAGGTGGCACATCTGTGGTTAAACATCCTTGTGCTGCAGCTGCTCAGGAGCTTGAACCCTGCTTGCTTGGCCATGGCTTTTCCAAACAGATTATGATCTTAAAAGACCAACAGGCTGCTAATTTGAATTATGGAGGAGGCTCATGGTCTTTGGTGCATTAAACAACCTGCCCAACATCGTGCAGGGAGTGGTCTGCTGTGCCCAATATGAAAGTACAAGTGATTCAATTGAAAATATAGGGCATCCTTAGGTTTTAGCTTGGTTTGAGGGAAATGGGTCTGATCCACTCTGGCTTTACTGCTCCTTTGTGGTTGTGCGTTTCCACTAAAATACCTGGAGCTTTAGGCTACTATCTGCTGATAATCTGAAAAATACTGACATTCCTAGTTGCTTAATGAATCTTTAATGGAGCTTTTAGTATATATGAGGGTTTGCATATTGATTTGTGTATGCATATTTAGGTATTAAGGAGAAAAGTAAGGCTGTTGAGAGACTTCTGCAAGATTTAGAGAGAGAAATGTCTTGTAACAGATTATAATAAGGTGTAAAGGTTTTTCACTCCTTAAAATGAAGAAGCTGACATACTAAATTGCATGTGCTCTAGTGATGTGGACTGACTCAGAGAACTTGAAGGAAATAACAGCTGTGCACATCAAAGCTTAAAAATAGAAACTTCATCAGTCAGTAGCAGTTTAGAATGAATGAAGAAATCAAAAAAAATTTATTAATTATAGGGTTTAGAGAAAGGAAAGACAAAGTTCAAGCTTTCTGAAGGCAGAATGCTGTCATCAGTGTTGAATGCTGCTGGGTGGCAGCACCTTGTCCTGCTGAGGCTCTCTGTTAAAGCGGGGGCTCTTGTCCAAGCACAGGCACCTGCGGCCCTTTCAGACACCCCGAGATGACTCAGGGTTCCCACCTGACTGGCAGCTGTGACATAGGGCACATGGGAGACTACTGCCCTTCTGGAGAGGCAGCTGGATGCCCTGAGGCATGTAGATGCTTCAATGTAAGGAGGAATTGCACATAAACAGAAGTACAGTCTCACTTTATCTTGCATTTTTAATACATAGTTACCTGAAGTGGTTTCATTTCATAGCAGTGTTTGCAGTGGGTTGTTGTAGAAAGTAATGAACAGTTTATCTAATTTTAAACTTAGTAAGAATTCTGAGGTGAATAGAGCAGGTATACAGCTTAAAATCTGAACAGATATAAAATTAAAAACTGTCCTAGCTGCAAAAATTTTAGTTAAAAACTATAATTTAAAGTTGCGGTGGATAGTTATTTTCCTAATGACCTCAAATTCATGAATTCATTCTAACATTTTCCTTTTAATATATTCATAGTTAAATATAACTTGAATGTTGTCCTAATTACATTCTCATGTTAATTTAGCTCTGATTCAGAATTTCTATCATTATTCTTTGCAGAATTATTTTGAAATGATGGAAAGTTCAGAAAAGATGCTCCATTCTGTGATTGTGCCTTTGAATTATTTATCAAATTCAAAGACAGAAATATAGCTAAAATCTAGTTTGAGTTGTAAATGAGTTTTGGCAGTGTAAGGAGGAAGTGAAAGTCCTTTCTGCAGGATGCCATGGGTGCAGCATTAGGTACTGCAGGAGCAGTGATGGCCCCACATGGGCAGAGAGGTTCATGGTAAATAAGAAACCTCCACTGCACCAACTGGCAAATGCTGTCTAAGCAGATAAGATAGATGATGTGTGAAAGAGGAGAGACAAAGAGAGACAGAGAGAACTTGTGAAATGACAGTGCAGATTAGTGACAAAATTAAGAGAAAACCTGTCCTGTCTTGGTCAGAACCAACCCTCACTCTCTCTGTGATGTGCCATGGAAACAAAAGCCTTCCCAAGGACTGTTTAACTCAAGTTTTCCAAAAACCAATTGCAGTGGCAAATAGTACAGTGCTAACATCAGACTGTAGAAACCATCATTAATGCAAAAATTGTGGCTGTGGCCCTGAGCTAGGTAAAGAACAAACAATTGCTGGTGAGGCGTGTGCGAGTCTGAGAGGGCAAGATGCTGCTGGGGAAAATTCAAAAGGAGAAAAGGAAACTTGTCTTAATGTAAGCAGCAGTTTTGCTAGAGGTAAGTGAGGGGAAATTCTTCATTTACAAATGGTTCATTGAGCCATGATAATAAAGCAGTGCTGCAGAAGAAGGATAATTATCTACTTAAGTATCAGATGCCCTAAGGGTATAAGCTTTCCTTCTCTCCTTTTGAGAAATGAACTCAGATTAAACGAATGTCCTTTTTCCTGTTTTAGTGTTGACATGGATTTCCTTTTTATGAGTAAAATTAATTAGTTTTTCTATTCCTTTATTCCTGGTATGGAAATCAGGTCTGCCAATCAACTTTGCATCTCTTCCCTTGGGCCCCAAATTTAGCCAATAGCAGCCTTTATGGATTTGCCTTGTGCAATGCATGGGGAAGGCACAAATAAATTACAAGGGGTTTACTATGCTTGGTAATTTACCAGGGGACACAGCATTGCAGAACTAAAACCCCACAAAACTAGGGGTTTTGTCCCCATCCAGGATTGTTTTGTTTCCAAGTACCTGCTTTCTAAATATATTTTTCTCCTTTCTTAAAAGTTAATCCCATAAATTGTAGCAAGTGAAAAGAATAGTGGTGGCATAGCTGATTCTGTACAAAAAAGCCCTGAGAGACAGATTTTCAAAGCAGATTAACACCCACAGCTGGGACCAGTCTTCTCCTGTTCTTTTGGGAGCTGCTACAGGTAGAGCTTGCTCAATTCTGCTCCCACTTTAACAAATATCCATTAAAGACTTGTCTGTCCTCATCTGGATTTTGAAAAATGATCAAAACCTGCCACTACATCTTTACTTCAAGAAAATATCTGTTTTTCTCTCCTATCAGAATGATAAGTGTGATTCTTATTATATAATGTTGGTGTATGTAAACATGTTGTCTCTGTGCCTATGGAAATAACTGATCTTTCATATGTATTAATCTCCTTATTTCCCATGTTTCACGTGGTTCTTGACAATCAGATTGATGTAACCTTTTTGTGAGCTGTTAACTGCAGAACAGCTCCTAGTTACCTTTCCTGGATTATAGAGAATATTCCTGAATACCTGCAGGCTTCAAGATGCAGTAAAAATAAAGATGACTGTAATACAATGACATGGAACTTAATTTTCTTCAAATAGTCCTTTGAACACTTGTTTTAATATGGGAAAAAATATAATTTTCATAGCCTTTGGTCATGAAAGTTCAAGTGGTGTTAAAGGTTACTTTAAGGTTTTCATTCTGCAAATTCTTTTTTGTAAGTCAGCAAAGAATCCTGTCTGCAGGGAATTGAAATGAGAATGAAGTACTTGCTTGTTGGATCTATACAATGGAGGGTCTGCTAAGAATTCTGGACCATATTAATAATGTTACATAATTGACTTCCAAGTGAGGAATCGTAGCAATTATTAATTACTGTGAACACAGCACATCAGATGACTGTGAGGAGCATCTGTGTACTTCCATTATTTACTTTATAGCTTCATTTCAGTGACTCTAAAATCAGTCACCAAGCTAGAATTAACTCAAACTATATTTACAGGATTGTGAACACCGTGCTTAAAAGAAAATACTCTTAATTATCTTAATGTATTTTAAAAACACAGTATAATTATAACAAGTGAGCATTCTTATGAATTGTAATTAATGTGTAGAAATAAGTGATCTGCTATAATCAGCATAGTGCCATCTTGTCATATTTAGGTGTCTCAAATTAGAAGTATAAGATCAAGATTTTCAAAAATATATATCATATATGGGGAAAGGCACTGCAAAACTGCTGTCTCAGACAACAGATTCAAAGCCCTCCTAAATTTCTTTGGCTACCCCCATTTTTAATCACAAAAGAAAATGTCTCAAACTTTCACAGGAGACAAATACCAGCATTTCTCCCTTGAGATAATAAATTTGAGTCTGTGAAAAATGTGTTTTCCCTTAAATATCTCAGTATAGCACAAGAGTCTTAGTCATTTTCCCCATATCTGGGGGTTTTGAGGAAAGGAATTCTGAACAAAGCATCATGTAATTCCTTGTAATTAGCCCTATGTTTTTGATGCTCTTGCTGTATCACCAGAGAGGAAGAGCTCCAGCAGTCCAAGGGTGATCATAACCAGGTTACAGGCTGAGACTGTTTCTTCTGGCCCACTCAGATTTGTGTTTGTGCCTTGACACTGCCACCTTCAGATGTCCTGGTTTGTCCCCTGCGGCCGGTGGAGCGTTTCCGTGACCTGTGTCCTGAGGAAGTGGCTGATTTGTTTCGCACGGCACAAAGGGTTGGAAATGTGGTGGAGAAACATTTCTGTGGCACCTCGCTCACCTTTTCCATCCAGGTTTGTAAACCAGCTAGCTAAGAAAGGTTTAATGGTTTCTTTTACCAAGCTTTCAGCCTTTTTCCCTAGTCCAGTCATAAAAGGACGTTGGAACTTCAAGGGGCAATAAATGTAAAGTAACAGTAATAAAAAACAAGAAGCCAAATAACTGCATTGCAGTCTCACAGATTTGCCATTGAAAACTCTGAAAAGGAAACCAGTGGGAAAGTGTGGTTAATTAATAACTGCAAAGCCTTGGATAAGCCAGCAAACGCTCTCAGATGCTGTGCTTGTTTGTGAGTATTTCAGGAAATATTCTTCCTTCAAAGAAGTGTTTGCAGGGCTGATCTCTAGAGAAGGCAGCCACATCCCCTGTTCCACAGATATTCTTGAGATAGGTGATCCCTCCTCACAGCTATTTATATGCAGGCAGAGCTGTAGCCATGTAAATACATTATAAATTCTGACCTTTCAGTTGTTTGTGCTGGGTGTTTTTATACCAAAAATGAACTCTGTTTAAAGCAAACCAGGAGACTAAGCCCATTCATTAGAATCAGAATTTAAGCAAGCATACTTTGATTAAATTCTTACTTCCATGTGTGATTTTATGTTCACAAGGATCAGAAATCTATTGCTAGCTATTGAAAAATATAACCTGAAAAAATGAAAAATAGAAACTGTTGTTTTTGTGATGTGAGATAGTTTCCCACTTTGCTGGGGTTTTATATGGAAAGGAACTTCATCCAAAAACTTAGTGTTGAATGGTCCTCAGGAAAAATACACTAATTTAACGGAGTGTAATTGATATAAATGATTATTGGGTATGATTTTTGAATTCCTGTGTGATCTTTGTTAGATCCTCTAACCTGAGACTTTTCCCTTTGCTTACAGGATGGCCCTGAAGCTGGACAAACAGTGAAGGTGAGTGCTTATTATGCAGAATAAAAATTAAGACACAATTATAAGAACTAATAAAAGATCACAGCTCGTCATCTGCAGTCCATTGCTGTATTGCCACTTAATCCTTGAGATCAAAAAATCCCAAGTGTACAATAGCAGTAAATACTTTTTATTGAAATTGCACAAGATAATGTGTACAGGTTTTCTTCCTAAACAAAATTTTCAATCAAGAAAACATCTTTTCTAAGCTGCTGGGTGTATTTATGCAAGGAAAGCCTCATGAAAGGGTCATCTGGTTTAGTTTTTTGTTTGTTTTATGGAGAAAATATTGCCCTTCCATTCATGATCTCTTTGTGTTTCTGTTTATTGCCTAATGAGTTGTAGCTAATTATAGGAACAGTTAGACTGAACCACATTATGAAAATGTACCTTTTGTCTCTGCTTCCTCTCAATGCATTCATATCACATTCTTGTTACTGAAGTTCAAATGTAATGGGCCCAGTGAAGCTAAAAAGCAGACTTTAAGTGTACTTCCAAAAAAAAAAGTGGGAGGGTGGAAGGGAAGAGAAGGATTTATGATTATATTCTCCACTTGAGTAATAACATAGATAACATCCGAGATGTCTCTCCAGCCATGTTTCACTGCCTTGTAATGCAAATGCAATTGCATGTGTAGTTAGATGATATGCCTCAACATTAGATAACAGCTATTTTTTATGTTTGGAATCAGAGGAAAGTCAAATATGGCTATGGGTTAGCACTTTGTAAAATCAAATTAGATGTCTCAGAGAACCTGTTTGAGTTGATTAAGATAACTGTAACAACCAAATGATGGTGGATAGGAACATTTTACTTTTTTTCCAATTTGCCTGTATTGACCTTATTTTTCCTTCTCTCTTTTTCTGCCTGCCTTGAATATTTAACGGAGAGGTGATAGGGAGAGAGAAGAAGAAATTAGAATATCACCAAGCTTGGGATTCCTTCATCAAGGAATGTAACGTGATTTATTTCTGTGCTGTGACAAAACAGATTCCTTGACTCATGATTTAGAGTGCCTTGGGTGGGTTTCACTGGCAGTGTCTGTTGATAGGTGAAATAATGAGTTTAAATACTTTCAAAGTAAATTTTATTATCACCAATATGATTTATGAAGAAAATATGAGGATTTTTTTTAATATCTTGGGCAAGTGTTTTTCTCTCTGTAAAGAAAAGGTGTATAGGGATGGATATATGTGAGAAGAATTATTTATATGAATGAGAAAATGCAGGTGTGAAAATTCCCATCTTCTATGATTGTGAACAGTAACAAATGCTTACGTAAGCCTTAAAAAGGCAGGAAGTTCTGTATTGCTTTGTGTTTGTACTGGAAACAAAGAGCATTAAGTGTCTATTGCAAAATGGCAGACACCATTCATGCCTCCTTCTCACACTTTTAGTAAACACTGAGATAAAAATGACCTGTCCTTACAACTGTGAACCCCTAGACTTTGCAATAATGAGTGTGTATTCATAAATCAGAGGTTATCAGTTTATATTTCTCTACTTTTCTGCATCATTGGGCAACACTGTAATTTATCATCATCTCTTTGGGATGTTTATCATCCAAAAATGCCAACAACTATTTTCTTCAGAGAATTTAGACCTTTCAAAACTTCAATCAGGAAAGAAATTACTGTGATCAAGATCTTCTTTTAAGTGAACAATAGGGTGGATGAATAAAAAGCTGGTTTAATTTAAACTGCTCTGAAAGTTTGAAAAAACACCTATGTGACCGACAAATAATTTATGAACCTTAAATTCAATGTGTCATGTTTCTGGATGTGGATTTATTTGGGGTTTTTTTACATGTATGAAAATCCACAATAATCCTGTCTCCTCTGAAGAAGCTTTTAATTAAAATTTCTGGAACAGACCAAACATTAGAAAAACATTCTAAAAGTAGAAATAGCAAAACATCACAATAGATATCCAAGGGAGTTTGTGGAGACTGTTTAAGTAGGGTAGGCAAGCATATCTCAGGAGCTAATTAGGTGTAGCTGATTTTGCTTTGAATGGGGTCACATACCAGATGGTTTTAAGTGTCCCTTCCCTTTGTATTTTGTATAATTCTGTTTGCCTGTGTAAATATAGGCAACTGTATGTGCTATGGAGAAACAGAAATACAAGAAGCAGGATCAGAATATTGACTTTTCAATTGCTCAGTACAAAATTTTAATACAAAATGGGAAGAGCTATCGGCCTAGCTGAAGACAAAAATTGAGAAATTTCGTCTGAAAAAGATTAAGGAATTCTCCTTCTTTGTCCACAAGAAGAAATGGTAGTACATGTACAAGAAAAATCTTGAACCTGAATGTGAGTTTCAGGTCTTTGCAATAGAGATGCTGAAAATTATATGTACAATATGTGTAACAGGTTGAAAGGAGATGACCCTTTCCATTTGATTTTGGCTAGAAATCAGGGATAAGAATTTCTGCCAGTGTTAAACCCCTGGTGGTGTTTAAGTGTTAAATCCCTTTTGGTGGTGTGAAAGCTGCTGGTGTGTGCATTTTGTGTTAAAGCCTTTCTAGTTACCTGATGGGAAGCTGTTCATGGTCTAATTGTAGTTTCATTATTGCTGTATTCTGTTCCTCCTTTGCATTTAAGGTAGCAGAGCCTGCAGGTCAATGTTTTAGGGAAGCTTATGGTCCTTTCAAATTCCCCCTTTACTCTGTGTTTTCATTGGATGGGTCTTTGGAAGTATAGATGGGTCTTTTCTCACCTTTTAGCAGCTGGAAATACACACATGGTAAGGGATTCTGAGCCATGTCCCAAGTCTCAGACCATAAAATAATGCAATATATTGCTTCATAATATTTTTCATAGCTTTTCCCCTATTGTACCTATTCCAGCTCTGTCACCTATTTATGAGAGAAACAAATGTCCTTTTCCAAAGATGGCCACAGAATTGCACACTGCTTTATTGTGAGAGGTTCTTGAACCACTGACAACACAGAACTTGAGCATCTCTGGCACCTGAACAGTGAGTGTGTCAGCAAGCTTGTCTTTTAGCATTCAAGAGATTTTGAATGCTTATTTCTTATTATTTGAGAAAGAAAGGAAATTGTGTTTAGGTCCTCCCTTAAAGACTATTAATCTCTGCAATTTTAAGCAGTCTTTTTATTGGAGAACACAAAACCCATGGTGTCCTTGTGCCAGGAATGGAGGATGAGTTTCATGCTGGTTCTGTTTGAGAATGCCTTAAATATCCAGGCAATTTCATGGATCACGGAAATCAGCTCTGCATCTTAATGCAGGGCTCTTATTGCTATGTCAAGTGAGCGACGTTTCAAGATTTCCCTAGGATGTTTTATAGCCTTCTTTTCATCATCAAGTCAGCAAATGCTCTGGCTGCCTGGGTGAATGTATAGCTTAGTGTAGAATAAGCTCTCAGGTTTACCTTTTACCTGAGATTCAATCACAAGAAACTCCATGGATTCTGTACTCTGTAAAGGCTAAACAAATCAAGTTGGCAGGAGCATGAGGCAACTAATTTATCTGTAGAGACAAGATAATATTGCACAGCAAGTGTCCATTGCACAAACACGTATGAACACATCCTCTATTTTGCAGCAGTGTTGAAGTCTCCAGCAGCTCAGCACCTCCTCTGTTATCCAGGAGAAAGGGCCTGTTTGCCAATTACAGGTTCCCCTAAATAAATGAGAGAGCAAAGCTGATGGTGGCAGTGTGGGTATGTGTGCAGAAACTTATTTTATTTGTCGCACATTTCACTAGTTATTTTGCACTGAGAAGATTGTCTCATGATTATTTTTTGATGTACATATTTTTCTTTTCCAGATGTTTTTTAATGCTGTGTTGAACCAATCCATCTGGCTTGCATTCCTCAGAAATCTTAACCTGAGCTGTGGAGCCCAGGGCTCATTTAAGCCCACAGCAGACTTCTCTTTCATCCTTTCTGTCTATTTATGTCTTGACCCGAAGTACTGGACTTGAGGTTTGAGTCTTTAAATTTAATCAGTTCGCATTGCAGACTAATTGCATCGGAAGGATTAAATTCACTAACTGCAATACCTTTGATGCCTCAGCCTTCTTTCCCTGCACACCAACAGACGTGAGTCCTGGTTTAGTGGAGTACTAGAAACCCTCTTTTGCTCTCTTAGAATAACAACAAAAAAAAAAAAAAAAAAAGAAAAAAGAAAAAAAAAAAAAAGAAAAAAAAAGCTGGTGTTTGAGAAATGTGAAGATTTTTCTTACCTTTAAACAAATCTAAAAATTGGGATGCAAAAAGACATAGAAGAAACAAATTTTTGGAAACCAGATTGCACTGAAACATGTGAACAAATCATCTTCTGTGCTTTACCCTCAAGAATGATGATTCTTTTGGAAGCTTGTGAGACGTCCAGAAATGATTTGAGGAAGTGCAGCAGTGTCTTTGAATTGCTCTGAGAACCACACTAATAGTATTTGGTTGGAGACTATGTAATATTGTGGACAGGTAATTGGTACAGCAAATTCAGTAGTCTCAAGGCTGCTACATCTGTTTTGAGCTCAAAATGTTCTTTCTATTTCAGTACTATATTTAGTTTGGGGTGGTTTGGGGTTTGTGATGTATATTTTCAAAGCTAGGATTATACTGCCCCTTACAGAGACAGAGAAGCAGCAGAATCATCCAGATAGTTTCTCCCCCCTCCCTTAAAGCCTTTTTCCAGCTCTGTGATTTCTACTCACTCTAAATAATAATTCCTTCCCTTTCCTTCAGAGCTTTTTTCAAAATCTGTCTTGTGTTGGTCTAAATCTCCTTTCAGTCTTTTGGCCAGTCCTGTGTTTTCTATGATGCAAAATAAGTCCTAATAACTCTGCTTTGTCAGGTCCTTACTTCTGTTCATAGCATGTAACATTTAGTTTTTTACTGAACAATAAACTTTCCAGAAAAAAACATATTGCTATTTTGTTTGCCAGGCTTATAGATTTAAGAAGCACTGGTAAATCTGTAAACCCTACTCTAAAACAAATAATAACAAATAATAATACACAGGACCGGGAATGAAAAAGTTCTTTTGGCCCCCATAATTTGTACAGATCAGTTTCTGTACTTCAAACATGTTACAGTTGACAGAAGTAAGAGGTGTCTGTGTCCTGTATACACCCATGGAAAGTTTTAGAGATTGTTTTGAAGACTGAAGAAGATGAAAGAAAAGTGGGAATGTGGAAACAGCGTAGTGATTGATGGACATAACACCATCATAGCTGTGAATACCAAAGGCCCCAAGGCACTGATAAATTGAAATGATGACCTGGGTAATGAAGTCTGATCTAGAAATACTGGGTTGTGAAGTTCCCTGAAGGGATGGGGACTGAAATTTTTTAAAGATTCTCTTTAGCAGTGAATTATGGTAGTTCTGAATCTAGATTATTTTGAGTTTCCAGAAGTGAAAGTCATGGCATGGCGTAACTCTATATTGTAAAGCAATATAATTCTCTGTCCCTGTGCAAACACAGAACAGTCTGTATAGACTATAAATATAAAAAAACAACCCAACTAACAAAACCCACAAACAAAACAGGGTTAAAAATAGGCCAGAATAAATGAGGATAGTAAGTGAAATTTCCAGAGATTTAAGTTAAAGAATGGTGATGAAAAGGAACATTTTACTATTCCACGCTAGCAGTTCTACCCTTCTTTCCTGCCATATGGATTTCTTAGATGAATGTCCTCTTTAGGTAGTTTAATTCCAAAAATATCCCCAGAGCTAGTCACAGATATTGACACTGTCTAAATTAAACTATAATAAGCAAGTAAGTGGGTTCAAATGCTTGTTTAAATTGCTTTGGCGTGCAGATATTAAAAGTCCTGCAGCTCTGATGGCCACATCCAGCTCCATCCTGGCTGGGCATGTTCCCATTGAGCCCCAGAGCTGTCACTGGGGTTTTCCTGTCCCAAATTTGTGGGGTGGGAGCTGGACCGCAGAATCCACGGCACTGCCGAGCACCTGCGTGACAGGAGGGGAGTGAGCACTTCCAGGAGTGACTGTGGGAGTGGGGATGTGCCTGTCCCAGTCCCCAGCAGCCCCATCGTGTGTCAGCACAGCCCTGGCAGTCGGTGGCTGGGCCAGCAGCTGGTCCAAGTGGAACCCAGCAGTCGCCTTTGGTGACCTGACTCATTCCCACTGGGAAGGGTTAAACACTGCCAGGGCTCTCCACACTCTGCCCCTCTGCAGCTCCAGGACCGCCTGCTCCTGCTTTGACAAAACATTTTAAAATACCCCTTTATTTTTTTTTTTTTTTTTCCTGGTATATGTTCAGATATTTGTAATTTTTGTGCAAAATCAGTCTTTTTTTTTTTTTTTAATAAACAGTTACATTTCAAAATGAAAAATAATTTCTAGAGAAAAGGTAGAAAATTTTTCCTCTGAAAAATGTTGTAACTGAGTATTTGACAACAAAAACTTTTTCTCTGAGAAAACAAAACCTTCTTTGGAAATGCTGTTTTATTGAATTGGCAGGTTTTGACCAAAAAATAAAAACAATATAGGGAGGGGTGTTGAACAATCCATGACATGCTGCTCTTTATTTGCCGAACAATGACTGAGATTAGGATCAAAAATCCCCTGTTTTAATTAGAAAGTACCTTTCACTTCTTTGTTCCCACGTTACAGCAATATGTTTTGCATTTAAAGCATTCTCTGTCTTGGAGTATGTACAATCAATCAAATGCCACTCTTGAGTACAGGTCTTCCAAATACCGTATTGTACATGAAATGTTAAAGCTTTTGAAATCCCATGCATGAGGTCTAAAATCATTAACAGCACAGTCAAGGCTGTCTGATTAATTTTTGTGTGGTTAGTGTATGAATTTCTTTCCAAGCTCCATCTCATCCATAGTACTTCTTTTTGTCAGTCTCATATCTTATAAAACTCTTCATCTAAGAGGGACTTCTTGGGTTTGTTTTGGGGTTTTTTGGTTTTTTTGGGTTTTTGGGGGTTTTTTGTAAATTTTGTTACAAAACATTGTTTTCAACTAAAATGTAACTCACCAAGAAATATGCAAAAAGCAATCCCATTTAATTCAGACTTGCAACTTGATGTTTTTCTGTTTTGTAGTAGGTGAAAATTATTTATTAAGCAAGTGTTGCAAAGCTAGATTTCAGTTAAATAGGTTTCTGGCTAACTCTCAGTAAAAAATTTATACAATGCTTTAAAATGATACATGATGTGTCTGTGTTCTGTTCTCATGTGATTTTGAACATTTGTCTTTGCATTCTTACTTACCTGATTTTCCCAAGACCCACACAAAATTATTCCTATGCTGATTAGAAGGGCTGTCAAAAGGTCATGTGCAAAACAGACTTCTCTGCTCCCTGCATTCCTTAAGCAGGCACTAACCCTGCCTTGAACTGTTTAGTGGTTGGGTTTATTGGGTGTTCTTGCCCACGGGCATTCTCAGTTCACTGATCTGTGCTGAACTTTGGTGCTGGGGCTGCCTGGCTGGATGCTGTGACAGGGCAGGACCACAGCTCTTTGGTAATGACCCAGTTTTGGCCAGACAAAGGCAACCCACTTACCAGAGCCTTGCGTGCCTTATCAGTGCAACACGAAAGAAAATGTTGGCTCCATATTTTTTTCCCATGAAAGTCACCTCCTCTTCTGAAAATGAGAGAGGTGTGTACTTAAAGTTGTCCCTGCAGATCCCCGGAAAGCCTGCACAGCTTGGAGGAGTTTGCTTCTTAAAAATGTCAAAAAAGAAAGAGTGTATGTAACATTTTTGCATGTAATATCAAGGGAATGGAGGCCATCCCTAGCCCTGTGTTCCTATGACACATGAAAGAGTTGGTGATTGCCCTGCCCTGTAGTCTGTGGAGAGCACATCTGAAATACAGAGGTATCTGACCTAGTCCATTTTAGTCTGTTCTGGCAGCACCATGTTAGCCCATGCTGGACTTTCTCCCTTAGCAAGAACAGTCTCTGTTGAAGTGATTTAGAAATGGAAAACTGAGGTTAAAATAATAGAATAAAACTTGCTCAGCAAGCTCCAGACAGGATGACCGGGTGAAAAGTAGATAATATTTTTACTGTTTCTTTAAAATAAAGGCCAATAATACAGGATACTGCAGTGTTTCAGTTCATGCCCACATTGGACAGGCCAAGAGCTTCCTACAAAACAGGAAAACCCTCTCTCGAACCTCATTTGCCCCATCTCTCCTGAAAGCTGCTTGGGTGCCCTCTGGCAAGACCACTCCTATGCTGGGTTTCTGCTCACTCCCTAAAGCTAAGCTGTCCTTTGAAAGAATTTGAAATATGCCCTTAAAATCCAGTCTCAGGGAGCTTTATCTAATGACCCCTCCTCAGCTCGTGTGCTCACATTTTAAGCTGACCTTTCCCTTGCAGGGATGGGGGAAAATCTCTGCACTTTGTGCAGCACAGCTCAGCTGGGCACTCCCCAGGGCAGCAGCTCAGCCAGGGGTGGGGTTTGGAGCTCTGGACTCCCCTCTGCTTGGCTGGTTTGCAGTTTCAGTGACAGCTACTGAGAAATCCTCTGCTGCTTGCACTGTGCTGCTTTTCCAGGCAAGTGAGGTGCAGCACTCCCTGCAGGAAGAAACAGCCAAATCTTCCCTTTTGTAGAAATCTGAGTGTCTCCGGACACTGAGGGATTATGTGTGGAGATGAGCCTTTAAAAAGGGAAAGGAATAGTCATGAAACAAAGCTTGATTCTTCTGTAAATGTAGGCAGTTACCTGGTAAAATCAGGTTGAGATGTTTGGCCTCTTCTCAGCTTTTGGATTACATAAAAGAAATCAATATCTATGGGTGCAGTTCAGCACAGCTGCCAGGCTTTTTCTGGGGAGAAATTCCTGGTAGATAACTTGTCAGTTCAGGATTAGGATTTTTAAAATAAACTAATGTGTGTCTGAATTAGGTGCTGCTGCTCAGGATTTTCTTTCAATACATAATCACTGTTCAGTCCCTTACTTTTGAAGGAAAGCTAAATTTTCATTGAAACCTCTGCATAGCAACTTGTGTAAATAAAAGCATCTCTGGGTGTTTTAGAAATGATGCCACAATTGACATAGATTAGGGAAAACCAAAATTAATCTATCAACAAGTACACTGTCTCTTTAATTGAGATTACAGACAGAAAATGTGAGGAGAAACTTTAATTCCCTGTATTAACACAGTTATCTAGTTTGGAGATAAACTTCACTTTCAGAGAGGTAAATTCACTTGTAATAATTGGCCAGCTAAGTAAAATTCATCTTGAAACTTGCTTTTTTTTTACCATTAGGTCTCCACACACAGAGGGACTTTTTTTTTCTCTTTTCCATCATGCTGCCTTTTTCTGGAGTCGAAGGCTGAGACGTCTCAGTTCCTCTCATGAGTTCTCCATGCCTTGCTAGATGCAAGAGACTGGTAATTTTATTTTACCAACCAAACTCTTGTGGCAAAAGTGATTTAAAGAAGGGCAAGTTGTTATTCTTGGGTATTTTTGAGCAGGTGAAGGGGCTGGGTTTGGTAAGAACTTTGTCCTCCAGAGGCAGTGCAGGGTCTCTCCGCCTTGTTCTTCCTGTGAGATTTTCCTTTGCACCGTGTCTTGCTTCTACCTTGGCCCTTCTCATCTCCCATCTCTTGTCCCATGACCCTTGTGCAGGGTGTGGAGGGCATCCCAGGGAGAAGGGATGTCCAGGTGTGAGAACCCTGAGGACCTGGTGCCTTTTGTCCCAGGGGTGAAGCCCATGGGGGTGATGTCCCTGAGGACCAATGCAAGCCAGCTGGATTTGTTGGCAAGGGCTTGGAGCCCTTCCCAGCAGTGTTCAGAGCAAGGCTCTGCAGCAGGAGCAGGGGAAATCTATGCCTGGGGTAAAAGCAGAAGGTTGGAAAGACATCCTGTGTTTGCTAGATTGCCCAGGTCTTTGGAAAGAGAAGAATGGTTTTTCCTTTGGTAATCTGCTACATTATTATCTCAGACAAACCAAACCATTTTCTTTTTTCTTCCACTTATACTTTTTGTGAGTTCCCACATTCATTGCTAACCTTGAAATCTTCATTTCATGTCATCTGCCTGGCATCACTGATCCAAATTCTCTCTGTGAGAGGCTGAAAGAAAATAAACTAGACCAGATGGAAAGTGCTCATGTGAATGATTGTCTTGCTCTTATTTGTAAAGATGTTAAAATCTCTAATGATGAATAATTCTTCTATCTGATTTCATGAATGTTGAATTTTTCTGATTTCAATAATAATTTTTTGTATTTGAAGTAAAGACAAGGCCCAAAGGTAACACAATCTTTTTTTTTTTTTTTTTAATGGATCTGTGAATGAGTATTATTAATTCTCCATTTAGAAGGTATAGAAAAAGTAATATCACTGTGGTATTTCCTCACCTGGCCTTCCTGCATCTCAGGTGGAGGGGAATTATCTTTAGGGAGTGGTCAGTCTGCCCAGATTGAGGAGTGGATCCATTCACACTGCATTTAATCAATCCTTTCTTTCCTCCAAATAAGTCATCTCTGCACTCAACAAAAGCCGTTCTTTCAATTGTGTCTTCTGGTGAGTTAAATGCAGAATTATGATGAGCAGAATATGAATTTATTACCTGTCTTCGATTGTAAGTAGCAGTCTTGGTGTCTGGGGCAAGATTTTACTCTGGTATAAATGGTTCAATTCACTTGTGAACACATGTGAACTGAATCAATGGGGCTTTTTCCATTTCTTTACAAACATTTTTGATCCTACAGTTGTATTCTTTTGATTTCATGTAGTTTATAATATAAGCCTACAGTTATTAGTGATATGTGTAAATCTAATAATTCTGAATGAAAAATAGCATTTTGAGAAAATAACCGATGAAGCATAATTCAATATAACATTTTTATTTTTTCTTTAAATATGTTTCACTTCACCTGGAGAGGTTCAGTTATGATAACTATAAAGAAAAAAAAAAAAAAGAAAAGAAAAAGAAAATACCAGCATTTATTAGGTTCTAATAAACTCCCCTCAGTGCATATCTATTTAGTATCTTTCATTAACATTAATGAGAATTATGCATGGATCCTGGGGAGAATCGGCTCTGTTGTTTTATTTCTCTTCCTTGTTTTCAGTACTAAATCTTGTCCTGCAGTCAGCTCTAAAGGGCAAACAGGCATTCCTGCTGCTCAGTTGTTTCCTCTGCTTAATACATACAGGCTGAGCACCTGCTTTAGCATAGTGAAGGTAGAAAAATCATAAATTAAAAAAAAAAAAAAAAGTTAACAATTTGTGGACACACATAAAAACAAGGGATATGCAAATTAATGAATTAATAGAGTGCTATTGATTACCAGTAAGGCCTAATTAAATAATAAATTTTTCCCCACACAATTACTTGTTTCATGTTATTAAATGATCAAATCCATAACTAGTTTGGAAGCTCAGCCTCCTAGAATTAAATAAGGTGCTCGAGAGAGCAAAGTTGTGTTTTGGAGCAACCAAGACAGAGGCAGGGTCTAGTTACATGGATTTACGGTTTAATTTTCTGTGTAATCTAATTTAATGTAACTATTGAGTTTCTTAAAAAAATGAACTTTGATTAGATTTTGTTGACAAAAATAAATACAAAATATAGGGTAGTTTATTCATTATCTGTTGCATATTGAGAGGAGTGGCTCATGGGTATTTCTGTACCTTAAGGGGCTTTTTTTTTTTTCCCATTCCTCTGCTTTTAGCAGAGCACAGCAGTCACTCATCCTTCAGAGCTCACCCACATTCCAAAGCACATTCCAAAAGCACAAAATCAAGAGAATATAAAACTAATTTCTACGGGAAACTTAATTTATTTTGTATGACTAACAGCCTCATCACTTCTCATTTCTGGATAGACATCAATATTTCATAGCATTAAGTACGTGTAAGTCCAGAGAAACGCTGCACTGGAGAAGGAAAGTAAGCAAGCAAAGCTCTTCAGTTTGACATACTTTCACTTAATTGGGAGCTTTAAGAGCAGATCATGGGAGCAGGAAATGAGTCCTTCAGCTAATTCCCTTCTGCATAAAAAATGCTCGGTGCCAGAGCAGAGCTGTCCCGGGGAGCAAACGCCGTGGGTGCGATTGCTCAGCTCAGCGCTGCGCTCCAGGGCTCCGGGGGCTCAGGTGTGCCTCCCTGGCTGGCTCCCTAATTAATGGCACAGCTCGGGCAGACATCGACATCTCATTCATTAGCTTTAGAGAGGCAGGCTGCTCGGGTTTGCTGGGCTTGCCTGGCAGCAGACTGCCATGGGGAGGCAGGATCTTGTTCTGCTGTAGGACTCCGCACATCTGTCCGGCCCACCGGGGGTAGTTAGTCACCGCTGTGCTGGGAATGTGCTGTCGCTGGGCTGGGGAAGGGCTTAGGAGAGCCCAAAGGTTTGGGCAGAGCACATTTCCAGCTTGGCTTTATTTGTGTGTTGGGGTCTGCACCACGTAGGAGGGTGGAGACCTTGGCTTTAAGCCATGGGAAAGCTCCTCTCAGTCAGGGTGAGCTAAGACCCACCCCTGAATACTTCATTTGGTATATGAAAATTGTTACTAGAAAGTTCTCAGTTCTCGTTATTATTATTGGTTGTATTTTGCCGCAATATTTTCCATATTCCTGATTGCTTTCCCCCATTGGATTGTCCCATCGGATCCCTGCCTTAACCCCGTTCTCTCATACATGCATAAAAAACACTGTCACCCTGGACCCCATGCTTTCTTCAGTCTGATCCCTGAACTGTACACACTGTCTGGTTTGTTAGTTTTCTCTTATTAAAAGTTGTTTCCAGATGACCAAATCAGCATGGGCTCTCTCATAAAATTTGCCGAGGTTGGGTGTCCCCAAGGTAGCTACTGGTTAAATTATCCAGGCTGCAACCGTGTGTCACCCCTGCTTTTGCATGTTTTTCTTTTAGCCTTCTGTTGTTTGAATTTTTAGAGTCAGTTTCTCACACACGTTTTCTGTAAACAATGATTGTTTACATTCTCCTCTAGAGGAAGAGAGATTTGATGGACTGTTGGTTTGACCTGTGGAGATTAGAGAGGTTTTACTCTATTCTGCAATCATGGGTCACCTTTGGAAATAAATATTGAAGTCCATAATAAACTTCCTCCTTTTTTTTCCTTCTCTTCCTTGAGAAGAGCTGTCGTGCCTGTGTGGTTCATTTCTTGTCGAATAGAGACAGCCAGGTGCTACATTTGTGTGATGCCCTGGAGCCTTTGCCTGGCTGTTGCCCATCCTGGTGTTCCTGGGCATGGTGGTGGTCCTGGAGAGAGGAGGGGTGGCTTAGGGATACATGGATTCACTCCAAACTCTTGGGGCTCAGTGTGGGGATTTGGGGCCCTTTGAACCAACTGTGTATTGGAAAAGTTGACATTGTTCTCCTGGAGAGCTGGAAGGGTTTGCTTTTCTTCTTCAGTACGTAAATTGCATAGACCCATTTTTAAGACCCCTCTTCCAGGTCTTTCCATTTTGTATGATTAGCAAGTTGAATTTTGGTATGAATCTGTCTATTTCTTGAACGCCTGGACACATAAGCAAAAAAAGTTGTTCTGTAGTGGTCTGCCTGGGTGACTCTGTAATTAGCAACAGATTGTAATGAATGACATCCTGTTCTTTAATGGTCAGAGCTGTATTTTGCTTAAGTTGGGTTGACTTGGCCTCAGGAGGTCTGGGCTGGCAAACAGATGTCTGCTCTATTCAGCAGAATATCTTCTGGTCACTCCAGTAAAACAGGGAATATCTGTGAAAGGCAGAATATTTTCAGTAACTGTTGAGTGAAACATGCAAACAAATTCCAATAAGCAAGCAAAGACAGGTTGCAAACCCTATTGGGAAATGATAAATTGCTGTTAAATGTTGTAATTATCCCATGACATTCAGGACTGAAACTTAAATAAATTCTGCTGAAAACTTAAAAAAAAAAAACAAAAACAAGGAGAGCAGTAATATGATTTAATAAATTAGCCACAGTGTAAAAAAAGAAAAATAAATCACAACAGAAAATTAATATTTATCTTTTACCAATATGTAACAGACTTTGTTAAAAACTGTCAGAAAGTGAAGAAGAGTTTGTTAGACAAATTATAATTTTAATTGCAGATGTAATTGATTATACACAGCATGCTCATTAGGTTAAGGGAGAATATGAGGCAACTCTCAAGGTCATTACAGTAATAGATATTGTAGGCATGTAATTTGCGATAAGCTGGTTCGTGAGCATCTAATTGCTCATTCATGGCAGTGTGTCTGGCACTTTTACTCCCCAAACACCTCTTTGTCCAATTTATTTAACACCCCTTAATATTCCAGGGTCAAATTTACTACAGGAGGCATCAAGCAGTGAATTTTCAGCCTTGAAATTATTACACCACCTCACCCTTTTTGTGCCTCAAAGACAGAGCACGCATTACTGAGAGTTAGTGGTCTGGCACTGAGCAGGGCATGTACAAATAGAAATACTCACCCACAGAGAGGAGCTGGGATTTCTCATGGAAAACAGCTGTCCCCTGCCCTCCCCAATGGCAGTCATACATTGCAGTAGGATGCCAAAAGAGATGTTCTTTTTTAAAAAAATCCCTAATTAATAAGAGCTTTGTATTGCTCCCAGTAAGAACACACACTAACAGGGCTTTGTTAACTCTTTTGTTATTTTGTTTCACTGCTTTGGCATGAAGTCATCAATATCAGCTGTCTCCTTGGACGAACATTACTTGGAATGTCACTCCTCAGTTCTTACAGGTAGACAAAATAGAAAGAAATACTTACAATGTATATAAACTATAAGTGACAACCATTCCTGACTTTGAGATAATGCTTTATATTCTTAGAGCGAATGAATCACTGTTCTACTGTTGACATGCAAATAAATAGTTGACTCCAGACAACAGCACCAGGATAGGACTGGAAATTGAAGCCAGACATCTTGAGGTGCAGGTTGACTAATTTTCTACCTCCTCTCTCCAGTCATTCCATCTTAACACAGGAGCAAGCAGTCCCAATGAATTAATCAGTGCCATCAGGTTATGCAGCATTGCAGAGCAGTAAGACAGCCAAAGTGATTCCCCCTAGACTAAGACACAAGGAGAAATTGCAACTTTTGATTCAAATATCTTTGGCTGTATTACAGGAATCAAGGATTTGGAGTTTTGGTTAAGATTTGCTTTTTTGGGTTTTTTTAATAAATAAACAACATGACTCTCAGAGCAGCATAATTTTCCCTTATAATTATTACTTTATTTGAAAGATATTATCTTCACTTGACATGATATAGTCCATAATTATCTATTGTTTAATGCTGAAGAGAGCAAGAGATACAGTTGTAGATATTTATTCATATACCAAATGAATTCCAGTATGATTTCATAGTCATCCTTTGTTAATATTATTTTTAAGAATCAGAGGTTTGAAGTCCCTCAGGAAAACATTTCAATCTAGAAGCATCATTTTCCATCTACTGACTCTACTCTTGGTGCTATGGCTTTGCTCTTTAAAGAATTGTCCATAATGATATATATTTGCTAAACCTCTTCTTTGCAATATAGAAATTACTGTGTTGACTGTCTGATTGATAGTGCAAAAATAATCCCCATGTTCAGCAATATATATCAATCCCCATAACTACCTTGTAGATTGACCTGCCCAAAAAAATTGTTATGCAAACACACCGCCATCTGTTGTGTAGTTATTCTTCAGTAATAGAACATAAACTGGGGATATGTCAAAGTAATTTAGTAACTCCACAAATGTAAAATGAGACTTGGTAAATATAGTGTGTTACACTGAGTTTATAAACCCTTGTCATATGCAACCACATAACAGGGATACCCAACGTCTGCAAGTCTGGCTCGTTTTGTTTCATCCATCAAATGCTGATGCCAGACCTAGTTATAAGGAACATGATGTGAATTATACTAATTAATTTTAAAATAAAGATTTAAAGAATTCTGTGGTTGATACAAAACCCACTAAAAATTCTGGGAAGATATGAGCAATTTATAAGACTGTCAGTGAGGTATCTTCATTTAATGAGTTCGGAGTATACATTCACATTTGTACTGGTGGTTGTGCTACCTGTTCAAGAAAGTATATGTGGATTTATCACTTGCTTTGGCAGTGAAGCCAACAGTACCCAAATAAAACAGTTATCTCCTAGAAGTAGATGCTTTTTAATAGGAGAATTACAGTAAACTCAACAAATTAATGAAAAAAAAATATTAGCTGGATTCTGGTTCTGTAAGTGCAGTTCTCAAAATGGTGTTTAGACGTCCTGATAATTAATGAAGAGGTTCTAAATGAAGCATTTTCCAGTATCCCTTCCCTTTGCTAATTTCCATTTTTTTAATTAAGAAAAGATAAATTGTACCCAATTATTGAAAATTATGTAGGTCATTATCTTGAATGAAACTGCAATTAAACTCGGTTTTCAGAAAGAAAGAAGAGGTTGTCTTGTCACGGTGTAGGTGTTGGTGTGCCTGCTTGGCTGTCACCCCTGCCTTGGGGCCAGGGTCGGGTTAGGTCCTGCCTCAGACCCAGGAGCTGGGCTGGACTGGGATGTGCTGAGAGGCTGCTGAGTGCCCTCAAGGGCTGGAGCCCAAATCCCAGTGGGCACAGTCCACATCTGTGTTGACTGTCTCATAGCAGCTTTTGTTTGAGCACCCAGCAGGGGATAAATCCCCTTTCCTGGCAGAGATTCCCTTTTTCCAGGCAGAGCAAGCACCAGCAGCTGAGGGTTGCTGCAGGGTGGGCGTGGGGAGAGCTGCTCCCCTGCCCTGCTGCTCCCCAAAGCACTGTGAGATCCAGAGCCAGCCCCCTCGGCAGAGCCTGGGAACCAAGGCACAGGTTTTGTCCCAAAGGGCTGCTAATTTCCCTGTAAGTGCAAAAGGTGCTGAGAGCTCTGCTGGATCCTGCTGCTGCTGGGAGTCCCTTTGGCATCTTCGCCAGCAGCCTGCCAGGTGTGGGAATTAGAAATTCTGAGAAATATTTCTTTGCATGTTTTAAGGGATTTTAAAGCCTTTGACAAACACTGGTTTTAACCTTTGTACATGGAAAGGGCTTTTTAGGCTCTAGGATGAAGCAAGAACTTTCAAGAATGTGTATTAGTAGCATATTGTGTAGTTTAACACAGGATGAGAATTTTAGATTTATGGGGTTTCTAGAATGGCAGGCAGATGAAGGCAAGATGGAAAAGACCTCATGGTTTCTGGGCTTCTTCTTTCTTCTTCATCTGCTCCATTTTCTGCTGTGAAGATGGCATGTTCTAATTGGCTTAGAGTTGAGACTTTCTAACATGAATAATAGTTATTGGAAAATTATTGTAAATACTGATTACGTGGGTTTTGGTATAAAGGAACACACCATCCTGAGGGCAGGGGAGAGAGTAGCTGGGACTGACCTGCAGAGCAGATTTCTGTGGGTTGGGAAAAAGAATGTTAGAGATAAAAAAGAATAAACAATCTTGAAAGAACAGAAGAGATGGCTCACGACCATTTCTTCAATCTCTGGCTGGGGAAAAAAAGACTCTTGTACATTCTCAGGTTTCTTGGTGCAGCTGTGAAAAAGAAAACATCAGGAAAGAAATATTTTTATAAAACACGAGGCAGTGGGCAGCAGGGTGGGAGGGTCCTGGACTTGAAAGAAGAGTAGAAACCCTGCAGTGACCTGTGAGAGCATCCCTGAGGAGCAAAACTGAGAGAAAAGGACAGGGAGGGACAGTGACCCCAAAAAACGAGCTGAGCAAGATTCTCCTGCATTTACCAAGTCTGTAGTTTGACCCCAAATAATCTTTTTCCCTTTAAAACCAACAAGCAAAATCAACCCAGCATAAAGCTAGGAGAATTTTATTGAAAAATTAAGGAGGGCTGTAGGGACAAGGTTATTTAACTGCTTACATTACTCAAAATGCTGTACCTAAGCAAAAGTAAAGAAACTAAATTTATTGTTTTCTAGGCAACTTTAATAAACTAGTTTAACCCTCTACCTTATGTTAGACTGCTTTACAGTTTTCATATTAGTTTCACCTTCGATTTCACTCTGATTATTACAGGCTTGGCTGCAATCATTGGTAATTACAGCTTCCCATCCTTTTCCAGAAATATAGAATGTGAAGTGCTTTGCACTTTAGACTTTTTTCTATTTATTGTTCACATCCAGTTGGATGTACTCATAAGCATTAACATGCAAATAATTATCACCAATATTTGATATTCATAGAGAACAAATGCTAATACAGTTAATACATCAAATATGAAAGAGGCTTTTAATTCAAGAAAGAAAAAAGATTAAAAATATTAGCTTTTTATATAAAAAAGCATTTGCAGTGATTATAAATTCTATTGAGCTTGCAGAAAACTTGAGCTTTGAGTTTGCAATATCTCTCATTAATGTTTAGCCTCAAGAAAGAGTTTATAATAAAGCGACTTACACAGACAACAGATAAATAGAAATGATACAGCCAAGAGGGTTGAAGAGCCCTGGGTATGTTTGTTGTCATTCTACCATGCTGATTTCCATCAGAGGTGCTGAATATGCTATGAGTTATGTAGAAGATGAAGTGAAATGCAATATGCATTGATAACAGCTAAGGTTGGAATGCCAGGAAATTATTTTCTTTTGATTCTCCCCTAAGTTTCTCTTTCTTGTTATAACTTCCTGTGGGATGGAACAGGTTAGCCCTGTTCTTGCAAAGTCAGCTGCTTGGTCTAAACCTGCAGATCTCAGTGGAATGGTAATTGGGAGGAATCTAATGTGCCGTAAAACAGAGGTCAGTGTGGGTAAGCTGCTGTCCCCTGCTGGTTTTAAAAACTGTGAGTATTTCCTGCAGACGGGAGGGAAATGTCTGTGTATACACTGTGTGCCTCGTGTGGTTTTGCTGCTCCTGTGCTGGTATCCAGGTCCCTCTGAGTGTGACTGGGGCTTTAGTCAGGAATAGGGATAAAAGCAAATCATCCTTGTTTGTATGGGAAGGCTGAGATGAGTAGTTTGCTCCAAGGTGGTAAAACCAAGGGGAAAAACAAAAAACGACTGCAAGAACAAAAAAGACTCTACCATTTGTTGCAGACAGAATTTAGTTTATACTGGGAGGCAGTACCTGAAGTATGAGGCTGGGAAGGGAGGATGCTCAAGAGCAATGGAAGGGACACAGGGCTGAGATTAGGTGGGAAAGGCTGGCAGGATCTTGTCTGCAGGTTGGGTTGGATGTGGCAAGAGCTCAGCAGGGAACACAGGAGAGGGAGCTGAGATATTTGGGCAAGGTGCATCACCATTTTAAGCCAAATCCTTTTAGGTTTGGGATCAGACCACTTGGAAATTCTGTGGGCATCTGTTGAGTTGTATAAGTGTCCCTAAATAATATCTGCTAAAAGTGATCCCCAAATGAAAAATAAAAATGCACGAGAAGTATAAGCATATCAGCACTTTGTTTTCACAGTGTTTGCAATAAATGGTTTCTGTGTTCTGAGGCTGAATTAGGAGAGTTCTTTTTCTAAATAGATTTTTTTTTGTAGCCCAGTCAATAAATGCTAGTAACCATAATCTCTTTCCTGAAGTGTCATTATGTTTTATGAATTTTTAATAGAAATTAATCACTGAAATATTTAAGTCTTAATTAATTAATTACACCAGTAATTTACAGCCAATGCAGTGTGATGTCTGTTAGAAAAAATTATTTAATAGGCTTTAAGTCCTGCCATTGTTCTGCCTTGTCAATGAATTACTTAAGTGTCATTTGTTAAATGAGTTAAGTCAATAAAGTTCTTTAGCTGTTTTTCAGAGTGAACATTATTAATATTATTTCCAGATAATGTGTATCTAATTCTCTTTTTACTTTAGTCTATCTGTTTTGGCTAGTCTGGGTTACTATTAATTAGTCCTTCAAAGCAGATTAGGCAGGAAAGATCATAACACAGTCATACGTAGAGGTTCACAGTGACAGAATTCTTTAATTAGGAAGTGTGGGTTAGTGGTGAGCAGTGTCCTCAAATGGATTGCCATCTGTTAAATTAAAGCTGATTTCCTTAATTTGCTTATGTAATGTTTCTAAAGAAAATGGCTCTTTTTATTTATGGAAATTATATATTCCCTTTCATTATTTTCTCTTAATTGATTCTGCATTCCTGTAATTAGTAAGCAATGAAAATACAGTGCAGGAGAAGACCCACAGTAATGGACAATATGACCCTGTAGTAATTGCCATATGAACTGTAGAACATCATTCTGCTTTGAGATGTTCCTTTTGAAGTGTTTGGATTAAATGAATGTAAATTCAAATTCCTGTTTCCAGGGGAATAAACTGCATCAGTTTGTGTCCTTTTTTATTAGGTTACAGCAAACTCTGGAGTGGTCCTAGATATGCAGCCTTTTTTAGCTTTTTTAGGCTAAAAGATAGATTCTTGCTTTCACATTCTTTCACAATTTACTGATTTGGTTTGTAAACGACTGAAATAATTAATCCTGGGTTACTTAAATAATCATAATGTATTGGGGGCCAACATAAACAAGAAAATTCATATAAGAGAAATTGATTTGGGGGAATATTTCCCTGATACTGAAGGGCATCCTAGAAATCTTGGAGTTTTATTGACAGCTTTGGATCTCACAGTTTTGCTCCTTTGCACAGCAATTTTCATGAAAGAACATGTATCTAGAAAAACAAAACACCCCTTGAGC
Organism: Certhia americana; assembly: GCA_018697195.1. Classification (NCBI taxonomy): domain Eukaryota; kingdom Metazoa; phylum Chordata; class Aves; order Passeriformes; family Certhiidae; genus Certhia; species Certhia americana. The sequence goes on along the minus strand of CM031868.1, from coordinate 12,629,724 downwards.
TGAAACTCTCTTTTCCTTCTTTCTCTGATTTCTTTTAAAGAAGGAGCTGTTTGGTCCTGCAGTAATGGCTGTGGAGGGAAGACAATTAGTGCTCAGCATCTGATAGACTGCACTGATAGCTGTGTGGACACACCCTTTATCACCGGGGAAGGAAAACCCTGCTGCTGTTGTCAGTGGCTGCAGTAATGAACTCAGAAGTTTGTGTCTAACGTCGGGCAGCTTCTGTTTGAAGCATGACATCTGTGATGGCACAAGTTACAAATTATAGTTAAATCAAGGATTATATCTCCAAGTCCTGCAGCTATCGATTGCCACGTGGAGATATAAAGAGCTCTTCTTTCCTCCTCTGGATAATATAGATAATGAGATGTGCTGTTAAGAGATATTCAGCTTCTGCTGCAGCATCTGGCAATTGCCAGTCCCACAGCAAGAGTCTGGCCCTGATGGATTGCTTGGCCTGCCTGGGTGGGTGGTGGCACTTTTGGTGTGAAGAATGTCACAGGGTGGTGCCTTTCGGGGGGCCGGTGTTATAATGGGATGTGCTGGATGCTTTTCAGAAAGGAGCAAGGGAAGGGACTTGACTTGTGCTTACCTTGTGCTAGAAAATCCCCAAAGTCTCTTTCACTGCATATATTCTAGGGTTTCATGTGGGCTTTCCTTCATTTGTGCAACACAGATATGGTAATTTGTGCATTTTGTATTGAGAAATGGATCAATTAAAAGCATAGAAATGGAATTAATCAGATGTTCACTTTATTTATGAACATATGTTCTATATCATATTTCCACCGGGATATCTAATGAAACAAAATCAGAAAAAGAGCAGTTCCTAGTATGCTCCTTATATGTTCTTCCATCTCTGTTTTCAGTTAGAAACAAAGTTGTTCCTAGTTTCTTTGAATTTCTTTTTAATGTGGTACTTGATGTAGCTGTAACAAGCAAGAAGTACTATAGAAGTCTCTGCCAAGCTCAAAAACCTTCAGCAACAAGTTTAAAAGTAGCAGAAGGAAAAGACTCAGAGAGTTTAATTTAAAAACTCAATACACAATCCCTGAAGATACCCCCAAGAGGATAAAGGAATCACTGAGGAGAACAAGTGCTAGATTGCAACTGTAAAAATATTCTACTTTTAAGTTATCTCACCACAAGAGAGTCTTTAAGTTCAGCAGAGAAGTTGTGCTTGTGTCAAAGTATGGGCAAGGCATTAATGGCAGCTTTTTGGTTTGGTTTGGGTTTTGTCCTCTTGTGTGTTAAGATCTGATAGGGGGAAAATGCAGAGACCTGATTCAGAACAGAGAAAACACATGGAAAGGCAGAAAAAGGCCTTTATGCTGCTAGTAGAAAAAATGCATAATAATATGTGTATAGGTAATATCTTCTCTAGCACTTACTTTCTCAGTTCCAAACACACTTTCCCAGACAGGTGAACCTCAGAGAGAGAAATATATTGTAATTTTCTTCTAATAGTCCCAAACTCTTCCTAAAAATACAACAAAGCAACTCAGCAATTTTAGTGCCAGATGGATGAAAAAAAAAAAAATTGCATATTAAGCTTTCTTTGTTAATTAAAAATCGAATACCAAGGTTTAGATTTAGACAAATGCCTCCAAACAGGGTGATGTCTCGGGACAGGGTGCTACTAATGCTCTCAATATTGGCCTTGAATATTGTTTTGTTTGAATGTTAATGAGGTGATGCTATAGAGGTGTGAAAAAAGGAACACCAGGAGCAGGTAAAACAGCATCGCAGTGCATATCACAGGAAGCAATCCTGCAGTGGCAGGGGTCCAGACAAGATGGCTTAAGAATTTTTGTTCTAGGCGTAATTCTTATCTTCCTATTTGAAATCTATTGCATTTATGTCAATTTAATGATGCTGAAGTTTAGCACCCCAAGCGAGAGGTATGCAGAAAGGGCTCACACATGGTCACAGCAAAATTCAATTAGGCTGCTGTCTGAAGTCCAGAGCCCAACACACCCTGCCAGGCAAAGTCCCTGCTGAATTTGCATGTGCTCATCTCTGCAAGAATGATGTAGCTGAGGCATGGTGTGGGTTACAGTGTTTAACTGATGCTCCTCATCTTTGCCCTGTAGGCCCAAAAGTGCTCAAGGGAGAGAAGTCAGAGCTGCCTCTTTGCTGTATCTCAGATAAAGAGGGGAAGCTGTTTGATCAAAAGGAGAATTCTTATGACATGCCGCTTGTTCTTTTGTCTTGCAAATCACACAATTGGTTGGTTAATAGGACTGGATTTGCATGGAAAAGTTTTGGTGACAGGGTGGGATTGCTACAGGGTGGGCTTTGGAGAGAAGCTTCCAGAAACTTCCCCTGTGTCCAGTGGAGCCAATGCCAGCATTTCCTAGAGGGACCCTCCAAAGCTGAGGCCATCAGCAACAGGTTGTTTCTGAGACCCACTATTACTCTGTTCTGATGTGATTGGCAATAAATTAAATTAATTTCTCCGAGATGTGTCTGTTTTGCCTGCAACAATAATTGGTGGTTGATTTCCCCCCATTCCCCCCATCCTTATCTTGACCCACAAACCTTTCAATGTATTTTCTCTACCCTTTCTAGCTGTGGAGAGGTAGTGATAAGTGACTTTGGTGGGCACTGTCATCCAACCAGGGTCACCCCACCACCCTTAAAGGCATTCATGCAACTACACAATTCCATCTGCTGAGTTGGCTACACTGTAGTAGTGAGAGAGCTTGACAGGAGATCATCAGGCTTTACACCACCAAATTTAGTGCAAAATGCTAAAATAACATGTGGTAAGTATCAGGCAGTACCAGAGCAGTGCTGCCACTTTTTTCCCTACACAGCAGCTGAGTGTTAAGGAGATGAGTGGTTTTGCTTACCTTGCAGCTGCTCCCAGGTGACAGCTCTGTTACCACCCAGCAAGTCTGACACAGAACTGGCTGCAACAGAATGCCAGTTCCCACACTCCTCAACTGCTAGAGAGCAGTGGATTACTGTGTTTTTAGAACAAATGAGGATAAAAGCCACACTGTTGTTTTAGAGGGCAAAGTCTGGGGTTAAATTCTGCTGTTCAGTGAAATGTGTGATATTTTTCAGTAAGTCATACTCTAAAACAAGAATGAGGAATGAACATCTGTCATATGTAAAGGAAGTAATGCAGAGTTACCCTCTAAGCACAGAATAAGTATATTCCATAATACAAATTCAGTGGATGAAGATGGATGATATTTCAGCTTCTGCCTAAAAGAACTCTCTATATGCCTGGCTCATGCAAATTTGTCTGTTTGAAAATATTGGCAGAAATTAATTCTTTACTAAAAAGCATAAGTACATCCATTTCCTTTACTTAAAAGGCAAAACAAAATTATTGCCAGGCATTGCCTCTGTCATAGCAGAAGCCTTATAATCATGCTTGCAATTAAACAAATGTTGTCTTCATCTTAAAATAAAATATTTGACAGCAGAAGATAATGCAATAGAGGAGGGGTGGAGATGTCTCTCACAAGAGAAAAAACTTCAGTGTTTGGTGAAATCAAGAGGAGACAGTGAACTCATGCAGGGATGAAAAGAGAGAAGCAGGATGTTAACAATAACAGGCAAAGGGAAGATATTTACAGGATATCTTGGGGGTAGGTGTAAGTGGAGGAGATGAAATTCACTGTGCTCTCAGACAGTGCCCTGATCCAGCAAGGCAGTGTCTGTGGGCTGGGGCAGGAATGTGCTGCCTGTGCTCTGGGAGAAGGGGGACAGGCTCTGCATGGGGGGGACTACCCAGGAAAGGGAAGGAACCAAGGATCCAACAGAGCCGTGGAGAAGGAATGACAAGGAAAATGAAAGATTTTCTAAAGATATACTTAGAGAAAATCGAAATGTTGAAAGTGACCCAAGAGCAGACTGACTTTTACTGGCAAGAGAAGGGCAGGATTTAAAGGGGAGTTCATTAAGAAAAGACAGCTGGAAATACAACAGCCAAGAACTCCTCACATTATCATATTTATGTTACAATAAACTATGTTTATGGCCAGAAGGGCTTATTAGAAATCTTGTTGCTCTGTAGCTTTGCTGAGATCTGAGTTTTGCAGATATCTGAACAGGAATCTGTCCCCCTGAATGTTGCATTTCTCTCCTAGTGTCTCAAAGGCTTTTTGTAGAGGAACTGTCATGATGCATGTCAGAAAAACAACCACACCAGAATGTTTTTAGTTTTACAGCAGAAAATACACTTTTTGTTTTTGCTAAACATAAAACCAGGAACTATAAGCCTGTTAGCAAAAGAAGGAGGTAAAAAAGAGCATGAATTATTTAAAAATAGAATCATAGCAGAAAACTTACTTGGAAACAGAGAGAACTTCATTTGCTAACATACAGAAATAATCCAGCCTTTCACTCTGCTTCCTCTGGATATTGCCTTATGAAGAGTTTTTTGTTTCTTTCTTTATTTTTAACATCGCCCCTTTGTTATAATACTATGTCAAACTTTGCAGGCATTATTTTTTATATATATTGACAATACTGAAGTTTAAAATTTGAGCAGAAAGAATTGTATTCTGTACGTTGTCAAACTAAAGATATTCTTTGATATCCTTACAGAATATCAATATTTTCAAGGCAAATGTGAGAAGAGAGATTTGTCTGAATAGTGAATTTATTGGTTCATCTTGCCACTAAAAGGATCAGCCTTGAGAATATCTCTGGTCCTAAGCTTTGTTTGTTCTCAGAGGACTTCACATCAACTGATTTTTAATAATAATCAATAACTTTTTCTACTTTTGCTGATTCTGCAGTTAGTTCACACTCTTGAACAGACACCTACATAACACCTGATGGGTTACCAACATGTGTCAAGGTAAAGTGGGTTTAGACCTCAATAACAGCATCTGCCTGTAAGGCCTTTGTGTGTTCCACTATTTTTTTTACTTTATGGATTTTTAAGTTAATGTCATCTACTTAATGCCCATTCAAATAAATTCACACATGTTTTATGTACCTATCTGGTTTCTGGTGATTTTCTGACTTCAACATAATTTTTGTTCTAAGGTAATTAAAAAAATTAAGATGGTAAAAATTTTCTATTGTTTTCTTTGTTCAGAAAAAACAAACAAAAAAACAAAACCAAAAAAGACATATAGACATATTACACTTGTCTTTCCTGTGTTGTGAAGCTTAGCCAGTGCTGTGGGGATGAGGTGAAGCCTCCACTGTGAGGTCCTGGCACCTGATTTATCTGCTGTCACAGAACTGCTCTGTCTGATGTGGGTGTTATTTTGGGTTAGCAGTGTCCAGTAGGGGTTTAGGTGCTGAGCTGGTGCCAAGCAGCTACAGGACAGAATTATTGCATTTGTTTTGTCCTCCAGTCAGTCCCAGCCCAAAGAGCATGGCATCCAGCAAGCACTGCTGCATCCTTGGGAAGCAGAAGGTATAAGTGATGCTCAAGTGAGCATTATGTTGCAGTGATGTAGTTGTGCTATAAACCTTTTCATCTGTCCTGTGTTTTAATTACGCTGCAGAGCTCCCTGGTGAGGCAGGTAAAGTGATATATTAAAATTATTCCATCTGTCAGAAAACAGAACCACATCTTTGGACAAATACACTGCTATCATTTAAAAGCAGCACATGAAAAGGTCGTAAGAAAAATCTGATGGCTTGTTAAAAAGTGGGAGAGTGGGATGTAAATTAGGAGGGGTATTTCTCCTTCGCTTGTAATCTGCCCAGAATATTGGTGCCAACCTGTGTGTTTATATTAGAACTGGCATCGAGTCTGGGCAGACCAGAAGACAGCACTTCAGCCTTATAGCTTTGGTGAGGCTTTCCTTTATCTCTCTGCCTTTTTACCTGCAATTATTCAGTTTCACATCATTCACCTAGTTGATATTTTTGTGCGTAGAAATCTCTGGGTGAAGAATTGGTTAATAAATGAGTTTTCTGCTTCTGTAGAAAGCTGGATGTGACAGATGTTTCACCTCCAGCCACACTGTGATCCAAGCCCTTTTTCCACTCATTTCCAGTTTGGGGGGTTTTGTCTCTTGTAGCTTATCAGTGCCATATGTAAGCTCTGCGGACAAGTAGCAACCTTTCACCTGTCCTACAGTCCTTTTTTGGGTGAATTAACATTGTTCTGCATGAACAGATGAGCCTAATGAGCCTGAGTGTTTCAGGAGTGGTGAAGGTGATCGAGCTGTTCTCCATGCTCTCTTCTTTAATCACTGCAGACCTCCTCATTCAATCCCCGTAAGCAGTAATTGCTCCTTATGCCACTGAGACAGGCATGAATAAATGTATTTTTGGCACTGTTCAGGCAAACTTGCAGCAGTATCAGTAACTCTGTGGGGGATCCCAGGAGGGATCCCGCATGGTTATTGTGTGACCTGCAGGACAGCTGGAGAAACTGAGCATCTCTCAGGGTGAACTTGTGCTGCTGATGCACACCTGTGCATCAGGACAGGCTCCAGGTAGCTCCTGAATCCTGAACTTCTCTGCAAGTGCAAAAGCCTTTGAGGTGTGAGGGGCTGTGTGAGTGCCAGGTAAGGGCATTCAGGGCTCTGTCTGTGAAGGGGTGATGGAATCAAAGCTCTGTATTCTGGGTGCTGGCAGGGCAGTGCCACTCTTTGCAGCATTCCCATGGACCAGGGCTCTTTTTCTGAGCTTCACAGTGGTCTGCTGCTTGTCCTCAATAATTCAGTGGTTAGTGGTGTGACTGTGGGCAAGCCATTCCACCTTGTTATTTCCTCTCCCACCCTTTGCCTGTCTTGTTTGTTTAGACTGAAAATAAAATGTTTCATCAGGACACTAACTTGTCTCTTAGGATGTATTTGTTCAGCAAGTACAAATAAGATCAAGGCCCCATGGCTGGGGTTTCTATGTGCTCCCACAGCATGAATAATAAATAATAGCAGAGGTAAACTGATTGTGTTAGTACCATTTATGTGCAGAGGTATTATTGAATGAGACAACAAAGGAATACAGTGGGAATCTTCCTAAGTATTGCAGTAGAAAATGATGATTTTAAAATAATGGGGGGGGAGGAGGGATTTACAGAACAGATGTCTGCTTGCAGTTGATGCAAAGATTGCACTGTACTTGTGTGGTAACAGCAGTGCTTTTAATCTCATATATGGAAATTCTGTTGTTACTATTTCAGGAATGGAAAAAAAAATAAAATGCTGCTCTTCTTGAGATAAACACAAAAGAGCTCCTCACCATCAAGGAGGGTTTGACAGTAGCTGAGATTTAAACCTTTGAGTATTGTGAGTGTTATCTGCTTCCACAGGAAGGCTGCCTCATTTCCCTCTGGGACTTCTGATCCCAACCACACACTAAAACTATGCATGGCTGGATGCTAATGTTGCTATCTATAGGCTTTGAAGTGATTGAACTCCCACCAGAATTTAGATTTTAATCATCACTTTGATCTGAGGCTCTGCTACAGGACCTGTTACAAATGTGTCTTGAATCTGTAAACCTCAAATTGTGCAGGACTACTACGTGTCACCTATTTCAGGAACAGTGCAAATGATGGAATTTGTGAATCAAAGTCAAATCCAAAGGGAAGCGTGTGGAAAGTTACTAGAGATTCTTAAATAATCTCCATCTATTTGTCCTGTTCTGTTTCTTTAGCTAGAAGTAAGAAAACTCTAAAGACATTGTCAACTTTCTATGTGTTTACTTTCCAAAGTAGGAGACAAAACTGAGTTCCTCTTAGGACAGTGGTCAAAGCGTTGAAATTATTGCATATATTTATTTTTTAGTAAAAGAATACTTTTTTGAGTATCATCAGCTTATCTCCACTTGTCTGACTTCTGCAATTAAACTTCCAGTATTTACAGCACAGGCTGAATTAATCCAGGGCTGATTATTTCCTTAAAAGCTGCCATAGAGATCATTCTTGTCTCCACAGAAATAACTGCCAAAGACCCATGAGATGACTTCAAGTAAGTCAGTATTTTACTATTTTCATCCCACACTATGGCTAATGAGCCAAGTGGAAATTTCATATCTGATCAGCCACAGAAGTAAAAGGTGAAGGATTATGTGCTCAGGGTATTGTGTCTACACAAATAAAGTCAGGACAAATACATATTTTCAGAAAAATTTCTTAGTCATAAAAGCATGGGAGTTATTTAGCACTACAGTGGGATAAAATAGTTGAAACAGGCCTTCCAAATTAATTATTTCCTTGGAAAATTCATTTTGTTGTTACTAAGCATGTTTGTGTTACAAAGAAAAAGATCATTATTGTACAAAGGACCTTTCACATTATGGTTGAAACAAGGCAGAGAGACATGAAGGGCATGCTCAGCAAAGCACTAATTTTTTGGGGGGATGTTCCTTGAAGCATAGACAGAAACCAATCTGGGTGGTAGATAGGTGTGCAGTTCACCATTTTAAAGAGGTTTCTTTCCACTTTCACAAGTTCATAGTCAAAAGCTATCAAATGGATAGACTCCTTTATATTTATATATATGTAATTTTCTATCAGCATGTTGATGTATCAGGAGCATTAAACAAACAAATGAGGATCAGAAATGGAGGCTGGATGCACTCATGTCTGCTGAACACACCAGACGCAGGCTTGTGAGAAGCTGAATGCCTGCGGTGTGAATTTAATACCAGAGTCCCAAATGGTTGTGGGTGAGACACTGGTTCACCACTTCATTTCAAGACAGAAACTCTAATGTGGTATCTGCATGGTTTTGGTCCAATTTGGCTGATTCAAGTTGCTTTTTTGAGGGAAAGTAAGAAAGAAGTTCATGAGGCATTCGGAGCATCTGTGTTGTGAGCATAGAGCTCTACTATGAGAAGTCCTTTCTGTCTTATTTAAAACTAAATGCTAAAAGAGCTAAAAGAGAAAGGAACAACTGGTGCCAGTGTATGCTGAAAAACACCAGAGTAATGCCTGACTAATTCTGTTCCTTTGTAGAATTATTCTGGATTTTCAGTACCCAAGAGGCAAGATCAAATTTTGGGTCTGACACTTAGGATTTCAACTGAAATACTGACCATAGCAAAAAAGGTAGAATGAGTGATTCAACTGGCATCAAATAAGCCTCCCTATTGTATAATGCACATTAGAGTTCCTTTGTCTTCTTCTTAATGGATTTGGCATTCCTCTAGTTACAGCTTTCATGTTTTATTTTGCCAAATCCCAGTTTAAGGTTAGCCATATCATCTTGTTGCCCAAGGGAAGAGAAAGACAGTTTTGAGCACTCATCTAATTTTGAAGAGAATGCAGAATTGCTGTTCTTTAGCTGAGTTTCTATACTTCCAAAAAGAAGAGATACAGAAATAAGATATTGTGATAAAATAGAATATTTAGTTTTGGGAGTTGCTTCCTCTCAGCTGTGATATTATCTGTCACTATATTTCTTATAGTCTTTATTTCTTTAATCAATATATTAATCAATAATTTTTTTCAATCATCATCATCATCACTAAGTAACTTTAACAATTCACTTTCCATTATAATAAAAATAATAAGTGTAAACTTCATCAGTATTAAAATTTTTGTTAGCATCTTCAAATACAATTTGCTTTATCATTAAATTAGTAATATTTTTATATTGATATTGCAGAAAAATTTGAAATGTGCTATACAAATGCAGCCTCAGTTCTCTTGAATGCTCCAGTCCTGTATCAGGAAGCACTTTGATGAAATAGGTAATAATTGTTAAAATTGAGCTTAGACAAAGGAGACATTGCTTTGTTGCTTTGTGGAGGAAAACTGGGAGAGAAGGGACATGCTGAAATTTACAGGAACCTGAGGTAGAACTTGAAATAAATTGATATCCTAAAGTCCTGGTCCAGCACTATGCACATCTTGTCAGCCTTTCCTGTATCAATGCCTCTTGCACTTGGGAAAACCCAACAAATGTTGCCAAGTGGTGTCAGGAGGGCACCTGAGTGTTCCTCAGGTATCTCCTGGTGCCTGTCAGAGCCTCCAGGCTGAGGGCACGGGATAACTGCAGCACTGGGAGCAGCTTTCCCTGTTCTTTCACTCCTGAAAGATCTCATTGCTCTCAGCCAGCCCCTGCTGCATCTGTGCCATTGCAAACAGAGCTCGGGGCTCCCTGGGCAGGGGCTGCAGCTCCAAGCTGGGCTCACTTTTCCTCTGGCTGAACTGGACTTCTGCTCAGGGCATCATTGCCAAGTGTGGAATTTCATTTGTGCCACTGCTCCCAGGGCAAACAGAGAGGGAGGGCAATATGGTATTAATATTCACATAATTTTGCTCTTTTTCACAGACCCGTAGGCAAGACCTTAGGGCTTTTCTCTGGAAGGTGAAAGGTTCACCATTCCGATTAGACTGAAAAAAGGAAAAGAGTGCTCAAAGGGTTTTCAAAAAAAATGTTATACTTGACAGGAAACTGTCAGTAGAAATAAGGATTATGGGTGCCTTTATCTTCCATAATTTTATCTTATTGTATATGTAGACTTGGAAGTGAATTCTGGCTGTTGGGAATTGAAAGGCATTGCCCTAAACTTCAGACAGGGAGCTCAATGAGCCTTTCAAAAAAACAAACCCACGTGCACACAAAAAAGCAATAAAGTTTAAAGGTTAGGATTTCTTGTCAATTTTGAGGTTTCTTTGTACCTTTGCCCAGCTATGATTGTTTTTCCCAGCTAGAAGTGTTTACTCCCCAAACACTCTACTCCTGTGAAAGTCCTGCAGCCCTCTGAAGCTGAGGGGCCTTTGATAGATTTAGGTCTGATGAACTTGGCAAATGATCACTGTTAAACATGAAAGAGAGAAGAGGAGCTTCTTAACAGAAAGCAACCCAAACAAACAAACAAAAAGAAAAACCCCAAGAGATTTTGCTGTCCCAGTTGTTCCTGCATTGCACTCAGCATTACAGCTGTCCCAGGCAGCATTCACGGAATTGCAGGATCTCTGACAAAATGCGGAAAACAACAAATATTAGGAGATGTCTCAGAAGTATATTAAAAAAAAGCATATTGCTCATTTGGGCTGTGGCTTGGTAAAATCTGTCCACATCTGCTGTCAAATATAACCAGGCTCAGTGGAAAGCATGCTGGACACAAGAGGTTGCTGCCAGGTGTTGAGGTATAAACTGATCATTTCAGGTAGGAATGCAGCTGTGCTTGACAGACTGAATTTGTCCACTTGTCATAGAGCAAGGAGCTGTTGTGTTACAATTTCCCGTCCTATACTAATAATACCTAAACAACAGCTACTCACATTTGTATTCAGTCAAATACAATCAATAGACATCTGTTTGTACATGAATGACTGTACACTGGTACCTGTTTACTGCTAATTAAGCTTCATTAGTGATTGGTTTGTCTTCAGAAGGGAAAAGAAACAACTGTAATTAAGGGCTAGCATATTATGTGGTCCCATATTTTCCCTTTTCAGAACTTGCATCCTAACAGGACCATTAGTCTGCAGAGCATTTGTCTGTATTTAAGTGTAACTACATTTCCTTGAAAAGACCATCTGTTCATAAAGACCATCTTTTTCATGGTCCCTGCAGTAAACTTTAGAGAGTGGTAGAATTAGCAAAGGACTGTATTTAAATGAAAATATATGTGGATTGAAACTAGGTAAAGCTGTTCTGTACACAGAAGAATAGTTCTGTGCTGGAAAGATTGTAATTATCTTCCTCCTTTACTTTTACACACTTTTTAATCTGCACTGAATTTTGCCACCTTTGACTGAGTAATTTTGTTCTTTCTACCCACATCTGAATGGAAAGTACAAAGTGGCAAATTACTTGAGTAGTGATTGTAGTGAAGGTGGTTTTACTTTGCAGAAATTGAAGCACTTATATTTTCATTTTGCTTGGATTGATCATAAATAGTCACATTTTAAACCTGCAGTATAAAGGTCTGTATTTCACCCTACCACAGCTCCAGTGAGTGCTGCTTTATTCTATAAATTGTCCTGTTGTAGAGTTAGGTAGTATTCAGTTTTAGAGTGGCCTGCATGAATAGCAGGTTGGTCTCCTTTAAATAAAAAATTCTGTTTAAATTAATCCTATGCATGAACTGGGAGAGTAGACTAAACTGAATGCTAGTGAGGCAGAACTCACCACCACAGAGATTTCTATGAAAAAATGTGAAATACCCAGCAGTATTAAAACAAACAAACAAACAAAAAAACCCACGAAAACATGGAAAGTTTGTAAATGTAAATGTTTTCATATTGCACAAAACAGATCGAGTATTCTGCTACTTCAGTGTAGATTATGCAAATACAGCCCTTGAAGACCTGCACAAACAGAAGAATGACAATAGAGAGCAAACGAGATAACATTCTTGCCCAGAATGCAGACAAGAAGGATAAATGTTAACTCCATGAAAAAGTTAAGATAAACTTTTTTTTAAAATTATGTTTAATGGTTTATTTCTTATACCAACTAAAGTGTTGGGTATCCTGGGCTTTCTTAGAAAGCTAAGCAAAACATACAATAACTTCAATCAGAAATAATGAACTGAGCAATGCTGAAGTACTTGGAACATGATTACTTTTTTTCCCTAAAGATGAAAGGAAGATCTCATTAGCTAATAGCTTCTTCTCATGCAGTAATCAGTGAAACCAACAATAAGGGAATCCCAAGTACTATTGAAATGTCTCACAGAAGTAAATTTCTGTTTAGTATACAAAAACGGGTCAGTTTTAAGGTGCAGCCAAGTGACACCTCTGCACTGTGGGAGTTATCAAACCTTCAATATCAATGTGACCTTCTGTGTACTCTTATCACCAGCACGTGCATCTCTTCCATGACAAGATAACTCTGTATGGCAGAGAGGTTGCCAAACAATCTTTCTGTCTGTGCTCTCCACAAACTGTTATCTAGAGGAGTGTCACATAATAGATGAATTATGTATAAATGCAAAAAGAGTTTCCATTTTACTAGGAGCTACTTCCAATGAAAAAAAAAGACCTGGGACTCTGCCTGAGATGCAGCTCAGGGGGATTCAAGGCAGCACTGGCCCAGAAGCCTTGAGGCTGTGCTAGCCCCATGGTGAACACCAGGTAATGAACCTGGAAACCTGTGCTGGGTACCCTCTGAATTGTGGTCCTGGTGCTTGGATCCACCCTGGCCTCCATCCCACTGCCTGGACAGACAGACACTGAGCTCCTCTTTGTCTTCAGACAGCTGTAGACAGACCCAAAGCTGGAGAATGAGGGGTTTTCTAGTGAAAGAGGCTCTGATTTGTCCTGATTGACAGGAGGTATTTTCCCCTTTGTAATCTAGAAGCATTTTCTAAGGCTTATTTTCTGTAAGTGGTTTGATAAGCTATGGTAACAAAGTGTATGCTAAGGAGGTGCTGTTACTATATATATATTAAACAAGATAGAAAACTTTAATCAGCATTCAGATTTCCTCCAATACCCTCTACCTCTCTGTCAGTACTATGCCAGGAATTCAGGGGAATAAACAGTACTAGAATCCTTGAATTCATCCAGATTTCACATTTATGTTTTGAAGATACATAAATATGCCAGAAAATTGAAAATTATTATGGTTTTGTAGGTTTGTTTGATTGTTTTTCTTTACAGTTGACATAGTTGGATCTAAAGTGGAGAACAGAGGGTACCAGTCCTTAAGAAGTGCAGATGGATCTACTGAAATTGTATCTGAGTGTGCAATTTCAATACTATGAAAAAGCTCAGGAAGTGCTAAAGTAGATTTTGCATTACAAAGGTAGTAGGCCTAACTGTGGATGCTGCTGTTCAGTCTGTGCCTGCAAGGAGTGTATAAACAAGTGGGGTTTGGTAGGAATATGTCCTTGAGCTTGCTTTCAATTGCTCAGCATTACTAAAAGCCACATCCTTTCTCTGACATGAATTACAAAAATCGAAATCAGCATAAAACAAACTATGCAGCTTTGATTTCAGTAACAAAACTGTCTATTTATTTCTCTTTATGGCGCTGTTTTGCCCCCATTATTCTGGTGAGGATCTTGAGAGTGTTTTCAGTTGTGATTCTTGCTGCTGTTTGATGCCTTCTTGGTTCTTCAGACTAGGAGATAATATTTGTTTAATGCCTCTGAGGTTCTCTGTTGAGTGTCTCTGTCTGAAACTACAAAAGGGATTCAGTCAAAGATTGCTCCCAGGGCTTATTGCAAGTCCCCTTTCCAGAGACCCCCTGTTTTTATGTATCTTGCCCAAATGGGTTGCTCAGCTCACACTGCTTATTTTCATGCTGCTCAGGTGGTCCTGTGTTATTCAGTTACACTGTTTGTCCATGTAACTCAAGTGTAATTTCAACAGCCTGCAGGTGCCTTTTAAAACTCCCTAAATAATGGAAACGCCCTGCTTCTGTGTTCTCAGTTCTCATTTCTGGTCTTTTTTTTTTATATATATATATTTTTTTTAAGCAGTTTTTCACAAAGGGTGGATAGCTGTTGAATTTTCACAAAAGAGAAGCAAGAGCTTGTCAGAGCTGTTGAAATGGTGCTTGTTGAAGGAGTTCCCCTCAGTAATTGCATATGTTTATTAGCATTGTTTTAGAGAGGTAAGAAACATGGAGGTTGTTATGTACAAATGTGCACCAGCAGCCACCTCTCCTCCACTCTTGCTGTCACCAGAGGAGCCTCCAGTTTTACACGTAGGTGAGAATTGCAATTACATGCCTCAGAAACATCTCTGCAAAGTTAACCCTGTGCTCTACACATAAGCCCTCCATAAGCATACCCCTTTGCAACTACAAAAATTCCTGCCCAGCATTTCTGTTTTCTTTGGAATACCAGTGGTGTTGCTCAGAAAATGTGTAACAGGAAGAGAAATCAATATAATATCAATGCAGTCGTTATTAGACTCAACATCTTAAAGCTAGCATGAGATTAACTGAAACAAATCTGAAGGCTGAAAGTTTGATGTTGGTGTCCTAAATCAAATTAAAATTGAGCTAGAATCGAGCACAGCATAAAATCTTATTTACGCAACTTAGATATTCTATTAAATCTTATCTCGTTAGTTTAATCTTACTTGATAGCACCTCAAAATTTCTAATTTTAAAAAGATCCAATGTTCTTATTTAATGAATATAGCAATTAAATGTAATGCTATGTTATGATTCATGGGATCATTCCATTAGGATTTACTGTGCTAGTATACTGGATGTAAATCATTCTTGCCAGAGATGGGAGAATTATTACTGATGTGCAAAAACTACTATGTTTAAAGAAAGTTTGAACTGTAAAATTAAACTCTGAAGGATTAGGAAAAGGCAGAATTAGGGCTGGCTGTGTAGCTTTAATTTGGAAGATGAATGTGATACAGTCTTAAAGACTCGCTCACAAGCTGCTACTTTATTCTGTGCACAGGGTGGACAAGATCAAGTGTTTATTTTTATCTGCATCATTCAGTGTGAAGTTCCAGATGCCATCCAAAGTCTGCCCTGAATACAAGGTTATTAATGTCCTCTGAGCTTTCACACAGAGCCTCTCAGCAGAGTATCTGAATGTCTCTGAAGCATTAATACACATATTTTATACTTTAAGTAATGCTCATTCTCTTTGGCTGACAACTTAGCTTTAGAGCTTGATTTCTTTTTCATACTTAGCAACCTAATGACAGATTCAGCTTATGGCTTTTAGAGACCACAGTTACACTTGTCATTGCTCAGGATTTCTGCAGAACAATCCAGTGTGTTTCATGTGGATGCCCAAAACGTGACCAACTGTGAGATGTTCTAGCTGAGGTGACTTTCCAAGTGGTGCAAAATTGTGGCAGAGAAAATGATAGGCTCACTTCTATAAAGTCTGATTACCTTATCCATGAATTTATCTTTAAATAAAGCAGCCTTATGTGCAATTTGCTGTGATTTCTGAAATTTCTCTACCAGAGAGCAAGGACCATATCACAGAAAACCCCACTTAACCTCAGTCTGCTGCTAGAACTCTCTCTTGAACTTTGCATGATACCACAGCTTTCTTGAAAGAGTATTTTCATTGTTCTTGCTTTGATTAAATGTTTTAGTTGATAATTAAGCGTCTATACTGTATTGCTAATCATCATAGAGACTGATGAGAATTTAATTTTCCAAAGTGAAGCTGGTTCAAAGTCAGTGTGGATCCTGGTAGACAAATGGAACAGCCCCGTTATGAAAACCTCCGCACTGCAGCTGTTGAACTGGATGCTAAATGGTTTTATTGAAATTCATTCTTCTCATCCCTGGTGTGAGCACCTTGAGGACCTAATACTCTGTAGGATCATCTGCACCAGTTTTCCTTCTCTGGAGGTGTCTCTAAGCACATTGTGACCCCTGGAAATGCTCTTGTACAGGTTTTTGTTCCAGCGTTGGTGGGCCCTGGATCTCTGTGAAAATGTGTCTCTGCCCTTTGGGACATGATCCTTTTGGCTTGCTTTCCTGCCTAGCTGTGATGCTGGGCTGGTTTTGGCTAATTTGATCTATTATGCAGCTCAGGGGGAACTTAACTGAGCGACACATTTTTGCTGTATTTCAACGGGCAGGGGAAGCACATTCAAAATTTCCTTCTGCACTCTGTAATGACTGAGGATGGGAAAACTCCAGCATTGTATTTGAGAAGCATTGGGATTAAACGATGTCATTTAAGAACTCATTAGCCTGTCTTTCAAGTATGCACTTTGGGGAATAATCATCTTTCCTCTCCTGCTTTGCCTTTGAGTTGTTCGTGTGTCATATCTCTCATGCCTGGGAACTGCAGCTTTATGGCACTTTGGATTGGATAAAACCCCTTAGCTTTGAAATGTTAAATCCTTCAATTAGTTTGAGTTGAAGACTAAAGGCCAAACATTTCAAATGTGGGCACCTGAAGTCTACAGGAGCCAGAGGCATTCATCACCTTGGAAAATCAAACCAAATCATTTAGGGAGCTAAATTTCGATGCAGATACCTTGTTTTGCCAGCCCAGTTTAATCACTGAGTTCTATAGTATTACTCTGGATCATAGGTTTTTTATCTACCCTTTGGAGTTCTGCTTTCCTTTCCATGGAAGGAAAAGGCTGGAATTTATGTTTAGATATTCATGTTATAATGTCCTCTTGAGTGTCCCAGCAAGCTGCTCCCTGTGAAAAGCTCCATCCCATTCCTTGTGCTAAAAGGATCTATTGGGTTCAGCAGTATAAAGCCAAAATAGGCCCTAAAAAATTGCTTAGAAAGGTCTGCATTAACCTACCAAAACCAAATATTTGTTTGCATTGTCTGGCTGAACCTGCGGCCTGTTTTGCTGTCATCAGCCACTATCCCTCCAAGATGTGCTTTCTGGCTATCAGCAATGCATCTCCTCCAGTCAGGATGGTCCAAAAAAAAAAAAAATCTGTCTTTCTAAATCTTCCCTTTGAAATGTATTTGGGCACTATGAAATCTATTATTCTACTCAAAAGTTTTTACTTAGTCCATACTTTTGAAAGGAAAAAGTGATCATCTGAGGGTTGTATAATTTGGACACCTGCTTTTGACTACGCACATGAAAGGAATTGATTTCTTCAACTCTTTTTTTAACTGAGTGAAGTGGCAGAAGTAGTATGGACAACGGGGCAACAGTGACTTGTGCAGATTGAGGTGTGTTTTTTGTGCTCAAAGAAGTAAATCCACACGTAAAGAGAGTTTTTTCGATATTTGTATTCATAAGATGAAAAGCCTCTGAAAGAATGTAACAACTCTGGGACTAAAATGCCTTTCCATTGCCATGATCTTCTGCTTCTGCTGATTGTGAATGCTGAAAATCTGCTCTGCTTCCCCAGAGTCCTGATAGGAAATTCATTGTCAGAACTGGAAAGGCAGAAAACTAGCAGAGACAAAACCCCAAACAAACAAAACTCTCAAACCCCAAAACAAGGAAAGGAGATCTCTTAATTATAGTTTACCCTAAGCAGATGTTAACAAGTCTGTGTAAACCTGTAATCTGCTGCTGGCCTCCTGTCCTCATCCATCGTGGAGCTTCCCTGATCAACTAATTCTGCTCTGATTAGCATTTCAGAAATTGAGGGGTTTTGTCAAACAGCTTCAGGAACTGCTTTGGAATACCCCCATGGGTGGTTGGGTTTTGTGAGCTGCAGAATACAAAGGATGATTTCCCAGCCTACTCCATTGTATTTATTCTTGCTTTGATTCACCATGGGAAGGATTTGTGACATTGGGAAGCTTCTCATTGCTGGACCTCACACAGCCTCTCTGCCCCTGGTTGGATGGTCTCAGCCTTGCTCACCATCCTGCTGCCATCCCAGCATCAGCTCCTTGCTCCATGTCCTTCTGCCTTGGCAGGGCAGACCCTGCTTCTCTGGGTGAAAAACCTCTCTAAACAGGCAAAGAAGAGGTTTGTCTGTCCTGTCTGTCCTGTATCATCTCAGCTTTTCCCTCTTGCAGAGGGGGTAAGGATCTGGTTCCATGCTTGGAGAACTACAAAACTGAGAGTTTGTTTCCTCATAGAAATGGGAAAGGGAATTTCTTTAAGTTTTTCAATCTGTTAAACTGTTGTTCCCCATTAAAATTTAGGGAAAAAAAAAATCCCTTAAAATTCCTGCTAGATGAGGATTTTGGTGCAACTTGATTTTATTTTCTTTGTGGATATTTCTTTTCCCCAGCCATATTTTGTGTGGTGCTTCCCCAAAGGCACCTTCTTTCCTTGGACTTGCAAATATGGACTTCCATTCTCATGCCTAAGAATATGGAATACTTCATCCCTGCCTTCATCTTCTTATGCTCTCCTTCTGCCAACTGTATTTTATGTCCCTGAATATACCATGTGCTGCTTTCCCACACCTCCTGCTAAGAGCTGCTTGTGGCAGTTCTCCTTGGAAAATATATTCTTATCACCCAAAAAGAACTTCTTTCCCCAGAGTTATCAAGATTCTTTTAATATATACTGGTCTTGCTCCCTCTCTCCAGCAGTAACAAGAGAAGGTTTATTTGCCTGACTCAATTTGGAGCAATATAGAGGTAAATGTTCCCAGCAGCTGACTTACCAATGGAGGAGTGTGTAGTGCTATTTTTAACTTGAAGCTGGTCTTCATTTTACTCATCTGAGATGAAGGTCCTGTGATGATAGAAGACTTTTGATTAATAGACACAGTGGGATTGATCCCAGTTTCTTTACAATTTTGGAGGGATTGAACTAGAAAATAATTCCCTGTGAAAAGAGCCTTGACGTGTCTCTAAAATATTCAAAGAATAGCTTCTGAAGTGCCTAAACACCGTTTGGAAAAAAAAATATAGGTAGAAGTTTTCACGAGAGCTTAACAGAGATGAAACAGGGTTTTCAAAACTGATTGGCAATAATGCAGGTGGCTAATTTCTTTGAAGTGTGCTGAACGTTGAAATGCTTTGAAAATCTGACAAGACGTGTTGATGTCGGTTGCTGCTCGTTGCTGAGTGAGTTTAGAAATTTGACTTTAAATTTGGATGTTTGATGATCTGGCTTAAGAGCAATGGCTACCTAAGAAGCAAATAAACAGATTTAATTTTGCTTTCTTTTCAGGTGAGATGCCCAAAGGGAAGCTCTTAAGTGATAATTTATGATTTCTTGATTTGTGATTTGATTTTCAAAATATCACTTTGCTTGCTAGTTGCAACTTTGCACACACTAACTTCTCAAATAGAGGCTAGTTCTGTTCAAAATGTTTAGCAAATTCTGAGGTAGTAAGAATGCCAATAGCATCAACACTATGTGAGCATGGCTTTCATATCAGGTTCCTCCACTGTTTAAATGTGAAGCTAAAATTCAGTTTTATTTTTATGTTTACAACCTGAACTGCGAGGTTTTGTATTTATTGCATTCTTAATCTGCTGAGATGCAAAGAGACTGCCATGATATGAGTCACACAACTGGGATTTTGCTTACTTGACTATATCAAAATAGTAGCAACAAAGACCCAGCTCATCCCTGACACATCTCCTGGAAGCAGGGACTGTTCTGGTGAGGAGTAGAGCTCATTGAGAGTATCCCTGTGTAGCTGCTGCTGCTTATTAGAGAGTCAGAACTGCTGCATCCAGAACAGCACCCAAGGGCCACTACCCTTCACCTTCTAGAAGTGTAAAAAATGTAAAAATGCTTGTCTGCAGGTGGTATTCTGGCACCTGGCTGTAGGGAAGCATTGAGCTTCTGATGCTGGAGAAAGGAACAAGTAGTTGGCACCTCTAAAATTCAGGCCTTTGCTCCTGGTGAGCTGAAAGAAAACCAAAGAATGCAGAGTGATCTGGGGAGCTTTGGATTCTTGGAGAAAACAGAAGGTTTGAGGGGAGCTTTGGATCAAGTCCAGTCTTAGCTGACCTGATTTGCTTATTCCTAGGCAGCACATATTGCTCTCTGAACATCTCTTGTTACGAGTGCAGACTACATTTCTGGAGCAGCAGCTTCACACTGTACAACTAGCACCTTTTTTTTTAATGTGTAACTGGCCTGAAAGTTGGTGTGCCCAACTCTGCTAATTATATGAAACTCTTTAATGTGATGCTGGAGGTGTTAAACAATCGTACCTGCATTAAATATGCTGTGCTTATGCAAACGTGGCACACAGATTGCAAGTTCTAAAATTTATCAGGCAGACTAATTATTTAAATGTGAGCTATAGGTTACATAAATAAATAGCTCTCCCTCAGTAAATGGTAAGGTGTCATGGTGTTAACCACGTGGCTTGTAGCAGAGTAGAATTAATGTTAACACTTCTGTAGCTTTCTTTCTCTGATTACTAATTCTTTCGATGTTGGTAGATGAACTGAATTTATGAAAGTTTTGCCTGCCCTCTAGGTCCCTATTTTGTATTCCTTGTGCATTGCAGCTTGCTTTTGACTCTGGCAGCAATGTTGGATACTAAAAACCACGGATAGCTCAGGCTGCCTGCTCAGAATGTGGAGTGAGGCAGATCCAAACCATAGTGGAAGCTTTACTGGGGCAGGATCTCCACTTCCCCAGCTCCTGCAACCTGGTCTTCTAGCTAGAGGAACAGTCCAGTTACAATTATCAGCATTTACATCTTAGAGCAATGACACAGAATTGCATATATGCCAAGAAAATAGAGATCACTCTGGTAATGAATCAAGTTTGCCATGATGTTTTGCTGTTAGAGGTGTGCTGCAGAAAAGGTGCATTTGTTTCCACAGAGGCACAAAATGATAATATGCTACCTGCAAATTTTGAGAATGGTTTTGAGTGCAGAGTTATGAAAGCTCCAGAAAATCCTATATGAGAAAAGCAGCTCCAGCTAGTCAGAGAGAGTTTCATTAAAGTTTCTTGCTGTTATTAGTTTTAAATTCACTTACGTTTCCTTCAGTTTCATTTCCAGAGGCACCTGCTCTGGTGGTTTTCTGGCAGAAACACTGCAGAGGGTGGGGAGTGTTAAGTGACAGGTTGCATATTCCTCCTTGGTCTCCTAGAATTGCCTTTTTTTCCCCCTCCAGTCATGCTAATTTACGCACAGCTTTCATAATGAAACTTGAGCAGGCATCCTTCCCCATCTGCCCCAATTCCCAGTCCTTTTCTGCTGCACCAGCCGAGTTCCCTGATTTCACACAAGTGCAAACCGGGTGGGTGTTTCACACTTCACCCAAGGGGAGCCTGTGGGTCTGATCCTGACACCTTCAGTGGTTGTTCTGGCAGGGAAGGAGCTGAGGAGTGTGCTCAGCCATTTGCAGGCTCCCAGCCCAGGCAGTGCTGTGCTCTCCTGCATGGCAGGGAGCCTCCTGCCCACCCGTTTCACGGTGGATTTAGGAGGGAGATCGCGGTTTCATGGCAGTCATTCAGCAGCAATGCCTGTGTTGCCGTGTCTCCGGAGGAAGCAATCGGATCAACTCCGTTAGTGCAAGGGATTAAAAGAAGCCAGATGCTCTCTTAATGGACAAACATACGGCGAAGTTGCAAACTTGGCCTTTTGGGGGAAATTGAAAGCAGTTTAGTTCAGGTTCAGCTTAAAGGGCTGGGAAAGAAATTGTCTATTAGTGTCAAACCGGGCTGACAGCGCGCCCACACCGAGCTCGCAGATGCTCCGGAGCCGGCGGGCAGAGCCTCCCATCCCCGCGCATTGCAGCCACAATCCGGAGGGTGCTGAGCAGCATCTCCAGGGACCAGCCCTCAGACTGGGGCAAGCATGGCACGTCTGTCCCAAGTGAGGTCTCTGCAGCCCCAGGCAAACCCTGCAGCGCTGCTGTTTGCAGCTCGCCCCTGCAGCACCGGGCTGGGAGCGCAGTGCGGACCGGGTTCGGTCCCCCCAGCAACCTCCGGCCGTGGCTTCTGAACTCTCTGCACCAGCTTTAGGCCAACCAAATGCTTTCCCAGCCCCCAGAGGAAAGGGAAAGAAGAAGTCAGGTTGTGAGCCCAAGTTACAAGCTGCTCGTTGCTCTGATCCCAGGGCAGTAGATCAGCATTCAAGGCTGGTGGTGGAACTGTGCTGTAACCCCTCACAGGTAACCTTTGTGTTCAGTGAAAATCCAGGCTGCTCTGCTAGACTTTTCCTAGTCCATGAAAAGGGAAAAAACAATAATAGTGACTGCAGCTCCTTCTGTTTTCATTTTATTCTGTGAACAGCCACTGGTGAATCACAAGACTGTTGTTAAGGTACAGTTTCAAGTCCTGCATAAAGTTACACTGTTTTAATTTAAACATTAATTTAACAGTAATTTAAATTCCTTCCTTCCTTCCGCACCTTTCTTTCTTCCTTCCTTCCTTCCTTCTTGCCTTCCGTGCCTTCCTTCCTTCCTTCCTTCCTTTCTTTCTTTCTTCCTTCCACGCCTTCCTTTTGCCCCTTCCTCCCTCCCTCCCCTCCCCTCTCCTTCCTTCCCTCCTTCCTTCCTTCCTTCCCCTTTTGTTTTCCCTTTCCCTTTGTTTTCTGAGCAGTCTGTATATTATCAAGGTGTTGAGCTGCAAGCACAGAAGGCCATGCAAATCAGACCAAGGCAGATGCACAAGTTTTACGCACTTTAATTAAGTTGTAGGGCTTCAGAGGAATTTGGCTCCAGTTTCTGATGCTTCCATGCCCTGTCTTCTGTTCCAGTGTGGATGTTAAATTGTGCAGAAATGGACCGTGACCCAACTTGCATGCCAGTTGATCAGGCTGTAGCTGTTTTTGTGTAACTAATTTAAAAAGATTGATTGTTGGTTAATTACATTAATGAACTGAACCAACATGGGCACAGACCAGAGCTCAGCAGTCTCCTAAATAGTCATTAGGAATAGACATCTATCTTTTCACCTGCTTGTTCAGCCTCCTGTTGGGTGGCAGAGTGTGTGGAATCGTAATTCTGAAGGTTAAACGACTCAGGGACGTAATCACAGACTGTTCACCTCTTCTCCCCCTCTGCCCATATGGCCCTGCTCGTCACAGTCAAAGTCCATTTGGACAAAGTGTCTGTTGAAAGGTCTCCAGGACAGCAAGTCTGGTGGTTTCAGCTGGGTTCCTGGCAGACACCAGCGTGTGTTACAAATCCACCAAAGTTCCCTGATGAAAGGAATCTGTGGATTTAAACAATTTTGAAATAACTTCTTTCCGAATTAGCGTAATTCATGTTTATCAAGGTGAAAGTGTAGTAAGCAGAACAGTTCACTCTTCTCTCTAGCCAGCTCATGAATATGAAGAAAGATTGAATCAATAATACATTTCTCTAATTAAATTGGTAAGTTAAAATGATCGAGTTCTTGTTGTAGCAAGCGTTCAATGGAAGATGCATTTCTGTGTGTTTATCAGTGTTGGCCTTGCAGCCATCCACCACAATTAGGTGGGAGCTGTGCAAATGTTGCCTGACACACAAGGGCTTACAAAAGTACTTTAAGAAGTTAATAAAATGCTTGAGAGAGGGATATCGGTACATTTTCCAACCTAACTTGAAAATATTTACCTAGTGAATAAAGGCAAAGGAGTGCATTTTATTTGCATTCCCTTGGTGAAGTTTGGTGAAGTTTGTGGGCGAACTATGTCTTTTGCCATTATTAGCACATTTGTTTGCCAGATTTAGTCAAATCAAGAAGGATTTCAGTTAATAAGTATGTTGCCACTGGCTTGAGCAGAAAGAGAACTGAAGCAGGGCTGAATATTATGGAAGATGGTGAGAAAAATCCTAGTTATTTGGGAATACAATGACAGTACTCTTGCACTGGTAGCCTGGGAGAACTTGTTGGTCTGTATAGGCTGTTGTCAGAATTTTCAAAGGTGTCAGTGATGCTACCATGGTGTTCTGCAAAGCCTGATCCAACAGCTGCTGGAACCAAGGAGTTGTTGCAGGGATTTCAGTTGCCTTTGTTTGTAGGTGCCCTATGAAGTCTGATTTTCAAGGAGGCTGTTTTGTATCCCAAATTCAACACTGAGTGCAGGAAGTAAGTCAAAGAAAAATTGGATTGACCCGTGATCATATGCTACAGGATGAAAAATCTGCTTTCTTTATTTTCAGCTCCCTCGCTGATGTGTCATTGGAATGGTTTGAGGTGACAAGGGAGGAGACAATGCTGAGGGGTTTTTGGAGACTGGTACTGCTTTCCCATTGTCCCAGAGGCTTCTGGGGACTGTTGGGTGAACACCTGAGTGGTTGCACAAGGGATTTCAGGCATTGGTTCATGATACCTTAAAAATACTTTAAATGAGAGGCAAAGAAGTTGTGAAATTATGCATATGCAAATAGCATTAAATTATGGTTTTATGTAAGATCTTATGTTTCAAGCTAATTGAAAGACAGAGGCCACTGCTGCAGGAGAAAAATATGAAAAGAAAACTATACTGAAACATAAAAGTGTTTCTGATCAAGTAAAATTCTGTTTCTGTTGAATGTTTTATTTTGTTCCAGTCACATAAATTACCATCTTTGAAATACTAAAACTCCCACAATCAGCTTTTTATAACAGAAAATAATTTACATTTAAAAGGTTTAACTGAAGCAGCTAAACCTTAGTGATGAATGTGCACATTCAGCAATAAAACAGGGAAACAGCCCATGCTTTGGAACCCATAGCTGCTATATATAATTTTAATATTATAAAGAACTAAATACAGTCTAGTGAGTGCTACAGGTATGCACTGAGATATTTGCCACTTCCTGGGAAATGTATTCTTAAGGGTGTAAAATACTGACACAGAGCCTTGGAAATCTCCTTTAGCACTGATGGATTCTGTGATGAGAAGCAGCATGGCTTGAATGCATTTCATCCTCCACAGAAACTTATGACCTTGGACACATTGCCACCATCAGAAACAATTTCTTTCTCAGTGCAGTAGCACCTCTCTTCCATCTTGTGGTGGACTGACCCTGGCTGTACACCAGGTGCCCACCAAAGTCACTTCCTCAACTGGACAGGGAGAGAAAAGAATATATCAAAAGGCTGGTAGGTAGAGGCAAGGATGGGAAGAGTTCAATCACCATTTACTGTCATTGGCAAAACAGGGGACTTGGGGAAATTGATTTAATTTATTACCAATCAAATCAGAGTAGGGTAATGAAAAATAAAACCAAATCTTTAAACCACCTTCCTTCTTCCCCTCCCTTCTTCTTGGGCTTGACTGCACTCCTGATTTTCTCTCCCTCCTCCCTTCCAGTGGCACAGGAGGATGGGTATTGGGTGCTGTGGTAAATTCATCCTACCTGTCTCTGATGCTCCTTCCCCCACAGGGGCAGGACTCTTCATGCTGCTCCTCTGCTCCAGTGTGGGACTTCCTCCCACAGGAGACCAGTAAATCTGCTCCAGCATGGGCTTCCCATGACATCTCAGCCTTCTCTGGGCATTCCCTGTCCCACTGTGATCCTCTGTGGGCTGCAGGGGCTCAGCTCCCTCACCATGTTTTGCACCAGGGGCTGCAGCAGCTCCGGCTCTGCCTGGAGAAGCTCCTGCCCCTCCTGCTCTGACCTTGGTGTCTGCAGGGCTGTTTCTCTCACATCTTACTTCTGTCTCTGGCTGTAGCGGGTTTTGCACAGGGCTTTTTCCCCCTCATTAAATCTGTTTTCCCAGATTTAGGAAAGGCCCCACCCCTGTTGTTGGTGGGCTCAGTCCAGTGGTGGATCCGTCCTGGAGCTGCAGGAATTGGCTCCACTGGACATGGAGAATTTCTGGCAGCTTCTCACAGAAGCCACCCTTGTGGCCCCCTGCTACCAAAACCTAGCCACACAAACCAAATACACACTTTAAATCATGAAAGAGGAGACAGAGACAGTATTTTCATTCTGCAGGAACCTTGTCATCATCCTAGAAGAGATTGCAGCAGTTGTCTAAAAGGACCACAAAATAGCCACAAAAATTAGAGATAATGATTTCCCTCTCAGAATAACTGGTATGTAAGGCTTGTCTTCCCCGTGTCACATACATTCCTGATTTATCTTCTCTTCCTCTCCCCTACTCCCTGCATTGAAGGGGGAGTGGGCCATTGCTGCTATAATGCTCTTATTCCCTGCTAGAGCAGAGGAGATATATTTCAGTTTTATGCTCTCCTCAAATGTACTCAGACATATGGAAGAAATATCTTACAGGTGTTTGTATTCTTGCAGAGGCTCCAGAGAATTGAAAACCCTCTGTATTCCAACAATAATCTTTCCCTCGACCTAGTGTGCTTTATATCTCATGTGGGAGACTGAGTCCTGCCATTACTGGAGTCAGTGTGAAAATGGGTGGAAGTTTCAGCAAAATGGGGATGCGACCCTGAGTGTTAATTGTGGGGCTGCAGGGCCCCATCGTGGGAGAAGCTGTGCACAGCTTTGTACAGAACTCAGCTCACTCTGGCAGAGCTGGATGTTCCTTGACATCTACAAGATTTGCCTGGGGGATTTGGTCCTTCCTCTTATTAATATCAGAAAGTAAATTAGCTTTATATTGCCCTTCATATCAGACCTTTCAGGGGTCTCCTATCCTTTTAATTTAGCCTGGGTCTCTGAGGGAAAAACCCAGTAAAAACACACCGGTGTGATGATTAGCAAGCACATTTTATATAATTACAGTGTTGGCATCTCAGGGGGGAAATGAAAGTTTGTGCTGTCCCTTTAACAGGACAATTTGATAATCCTCTTAGCATTTTCTCTTTCGGCTGATAATATTTCACACAATTTTACTTTGTAAAATATTCCTAAAGGGAGGCTTAAGCAATAATGCACAGATTATGGAAATGACTCTCATTAAATATAGGCAGAGACTTCAGAAAAGCCATGAACTGCTACGAAACATGTAACCCCCATTAGGAGCTTCATTTAAATGTTTATTCACAGAGCAGTAAATGTTTATTATAGAGCATTTTATTGATACATAAATTAAAGAACCCTAATTATACATATCACAAGTATTCAAACAATATGCATTTATCATGACTTAACTAAAGATCAGAGGTGAGGGGAAATGCAGTTGTGCTTTCATTCGCATCTCAGCAACACCAAATTTGCACAAAAATACCTGAGCAAAGTGACCCTGATGGAAGGCAAAGGCACAGCTATCCCTGATCATGTACCACCTTCCAAAGTAACTTCAGAGGCCCCTTCACTGGTCATTCCCATCTGTGAAAAAGGTTGGGGACTGCCAGGGTTTTGGGTTATTTTTGCAGAGCAATAGTTGCTGCTCCTGTAGGTCTGCCCATCCTTCCCTGTGAGTGCTGTAGAGGGGATGGACAATGAAAAATGGAAGGTGATGGTCCTTGGCCTGACCTTCCTGCCACCATGCATGGACCCTCATTGCTAGACTTGCTAGGTCATTCCTAGCTTAGAGGTCAGGAAATACAAGTTCGAAATATTGACCAACCTTTATTTCCAATTAGTTTATTCATTTGCTGCCTTTCAGAGGATCTCTTAAGAGGTGTTCAGGAGATGTGCATTCAGATCAGCTCTTCCAGCAAACAGGCTTATTACCCTCATTATTGTGCCAGTTTTCTTGGGTTTGGGGCTGAAGGAGAGGGGTTGGCACTTCTCTTGCAAATGCTAAAGTTGCCTTCGGCTGTGGAAGTTACACCTACAAATATCAAGCAGGTTAAAAAATCATTCTGTCCTTGTTTTCATGAGGTCTATCTACATCCCTTTTCTAGCTCACCCACAGCTCATTTCTTTAAACTTCATAGCAGTTGACATATGCATTATTTATTGAGAATGCTGAATCTGCACATTTCTGAATCTACACTTTTAAAGATGTACTCAGCTGCAAGTCCCCCACTTGGTTTGGCTTCTGATACATTTGCAAATTCTCTTAATTTTGTTGCTTTCCAAAGTATGTATTTTTTGTGCTGAGCAAGAATCTTGATACTAACTCTTCCAGAGGCAAATCCATGGCATAAGATTGGATAGGGATCATTGCAAAGTTTTATTTTTCCTCCTAAGGGTGTGTGTACAGCACAGTGTGATGCAGATTTACACAAAGGGCCCTCACACTCCAGCTTGTTAGCCCACGGACAGTCCGTGTGACCTTCTCTCCCAAGACTTGTTCCAGTTTCTTGTTTTCTTTCTTTGCAGTCTCTTTCTGCGCAACTTTTTTGATTCACAAAATCTTGACCACTGCCTTCATTCTATCAATAGCTTCAACCCTCCCTGCTTTCCAGGGGCTCTAGTCCATCCTCACCTTTGTCTCTGCTCTTTCCTCTGCTGCTGCCCTGGGCTTGCTGAGACAGATCTGGATTTCCCTGTCCTTCCTGCAAGTGTCAATCTGTTCCCCTGCACATCCTGCTCTCGAGCCTGGCAGTCTGTGCCACTCCTTCCCATCTGGATCACATCCTTATGTTCCTCACGACAGCAGAAAGCAAACCTCAGTTTTCTGTTTTAATAACCCAGAGCCAAAGGTGCTACAAGAGCGTGTCAGGCCATGCAGCCTCCCTGGATCTGGAGCAATCCTCACCCCCAGCACGGCAGAGCTGCCAGCTGGGGAGGAGACGCCAAGGGCCTGCATCTGTGCACGAGGCTTTAGTGAAGCTGGAAAAGAAAGTGCTGATTCCTAGAAATGGGGCAGTTTTGTAGGAAAGGAACGGTTTCAAGCAGTTTGTTATCATGTTTTATTATTTTACAAAAATTAGCTTCTTTAAAGTGATGTGTCTTCGACTAATTTATAGTGCCTAAAATGGGGAAAAAAGAAAACAGTATTAATGCTGGCAATAAGTTTGAAGGCTGTGAAAATTGAGTGTTTTAATTGTCCAACACTCTTTTCCTAATGTTAGATAGTACTTCTTAAACATCTTTACATTTGTTTCTCCATCTCGAACCAATTCAGGACTTGGAAAAACATCAAGAACTCATAAATACTCACTGGGTAGAAACTGTTTTCCCATGAAGACGTCTTTTCCAGCACTTGCAGGTCAAGGGCCCTGGAAGTGGGTGTTCAGTGCCTAGAAAGAGCAGTTGCACCAGGTGTTCCTGTGTCTGGTTACACTCTGGATTTTCAGGGGCAGCAGAGGGAGCACTTTCCGCTAATGAGCTGCGGATATACAGGCAGGGCTTTCCATGGAATAACTTTGTAACAGGGACAATTGAGCAGTTAATCAAGAATAGCAAACAAGGGCTCCATGGAAGCCCAGTTTGCGGAGAGGACAAAATTGCCCTATTTTTCATGTGGCTATCTCTGTATTATGGTTGATTTTCTTTATCGCCCACTAACAGTCTTGCTTGGAGAACGGTTATTAGCTTGGAATTTCTACAGTTACTCTGGTAGTTTAGAAGAAGTATTATCACAGCCTCCCATAGGAAGTCCCTGTCTCTGTAATGGACAGAGCACTTTGCAGCAAGTGAGGTCTGATCTGAAAACCATCCCTTTTCCCAGCCAACTGGCTGCTGAGTGTCTCCTGGCCAGCAGATCTTGCTGCCTGGAGCTGCTGATTCCCTTCCTGCCCTTCCTCCTGCCTGGACACAACCACAGCAGATCATGGCTTGTCCTGTCCTGCTGCACCATTAGACCACGAAAACCCTCAACTGCCAAGCTTTGACTGTAGAAAGAATGAAAAGTAACAAGGGAAAGGATAAAGCTGCTGAAAGCCATCTGTTTTTGCTGCATGAAGGCACTGCTCAGCCATGTTCTGCTTTTGCAGATGTAGGGGGAGCAGCCCTTCCTCTGCCAACGTTTTGGCAGCCCCCCTGTCCTCAGGGTTGAGTGACCCTTTGCCTGCTTTTATGTATTTATGCTGTAAGAACATTTATTGCTAATAGACCCTGGGTGCTGAGCAGCTCATGTACAGACTATAATCTCCCTTTCAA
This sequence comes from Certhia americana, assembly GCA_018697195.1. Taxonomy (NCBI): domain Eukaryota; kingdom Metazoa; phylum Chordata; class Aves; order Passeriformes; family Certhiidae; genus Certhia; species Certhia americana. The sequence goes on along the minus strand of CM031868.1, from coordinate 12,599,683 downwards.
ATGGAACCTGCTAACCAGCACAACAGCTGAGTGAACACAACATAATATCCATGAATTATTGTAGACAACGCCCATGTGGTGTGTGGCAGGGTCATCTGCTCTTCACTATTCTGGTCTACCTGGGAAATCTCTTTCAGTGTCTATATTTGTCTAGTATTTTCACTTTAAATCCAGTGCAGTGGTGACACGTTGGTGGTTTGACCATAATTCAGTACATAAAACTTGCCGTAACCAGGAACATTGCATTCTGCATGGCCTTGAGTGCTGAAGTAAAATTCACCTGACCTGAATGCTTGTTTCTCCAATAACACATGCTCCAGGTGTTTTGGCTGAGACTTTCTGGACATTTTGCAGCCCTGGTTCACTGGAGAACAACTTTAGTCATGTAATCCCACAAATGCCTGTGATGCAGCCGGATTTTGGCAGTGGTGGGACGAACGTGCTCCAGAGTGTCCATGAGCAGCCCTCTGCTCCACAGTCCTGATTGGAATGCCATGGAGCTCATCAGAACATCCTCCTGCTGCAGTGGGAGGCCAGAGGCATCACACCCTGGCTCTGGCTGATTAGTTCCCCGTGGCACTACACATTTGTTCCTTGCAGTACATTTTCTAATGCTCTTGTCATTCTGGGTATAAAGGTCTTGAAAAAACTTCTCTTACAAGTGGTTTTGCAACACCTAATAATTCTCACCATTAGGAGCTCCTCAAACAGATTTTATTTACAGTGCAAAGCAGAGGGAGCTGCAGTCCCTACCCTAAAAAATTGTCAGACTAATAATTTTAATTTTGAAGGTCCTATAAAATCCAGCTCCCACAGCCTCCTTCCAGCCACTGCTGTTCTAGATACCCCTGACTGGAAGACTTGCCCCCAGTACCAGAAGCAGCTAGCGGGGCTCAGGCATCTTTAACTCACACAGTGCCATCCACCTGTGGACTTCTGCATCCTCCCGTTGTCACTGTTGTCACACCCAGCCTGTCAGTGTCCTGCTTCCTCCATCAGTGCCTGACGAGCAGGGAATGGAGCTAAGCAATGCAAGCGTGTACCTGCATTTTTCTACCCTGATGTGGGTGATATTGATTGGTCCATTAATGTAAATGTCTTGGCTGTTGTGTGTTGCTTTCCTTGCTTATTAATCAAAATAATGCAAAATGAGGGGAAAGCAATTTTTTAGGAAAAAAATGAAATACCATCAACAGTGATTGAATACAGCCTGCTGGAATGAGATGGGGCTGTCTGCCACCCAGCAGGCATGAGGATCCCCACAATAACTGGGGAACAAAATGGAAATGCTTTATTTGACAATTTTGGTTAATGTTTAGATGTTTTCAAGCAGTGTTTTGATGGAAGATTTGCCTAAATCTATTTGTTTGGTTAAAACGAAAAGAATCATCCCAGTGTTTTGTTTGCATCTGACGTATTTCAGTCAATTGCAAATGGGTCTTTTTTGGATGTGGGGGTTTTTGTTTTGCTTGTAAAACAAATGAAACAACTTTAATTTGGGGGCACCTTGCCATTTAGGGAGACCTGCCTGTAACCAGCAGTGGTTGCAAAACACTGAGACATAAACAAAACATCCGGGATGTGAATATTCCCACTGAACCAATTCACAGGTTGGAAATTGAGCTGGTGCTTAAGTGCCTTGGTGGATTGAGGCTTTAGCAGTAACAAATAGTACTAAGGAGTAAAAATGATCAATTAAAGATCTCTTAATGAATCAAAGTATCAGCCACTCTGAGTTGAGAAGGCTAGAAGCTGAAAGGCAGATTGGAGAAGGTGTGAAATCTCCCTGTTCAGTGTTTCTGACTATGTGGCAGCCACAGCTCTGTGCTGCTTGTATTTCTTGGTAAAACTGAAGAGAAGGGAAATATGTGAGACACTGTTACTGATCCTGTTCGTTTCTGTTATACAAACAATAGGGAGAATCCAGATATTTATTTCTTTTCCATACACAGAATTTAAAAAAAACCAAACAAAACCAACCAACCAAAACCGGATGACTGGAAGAAATTACTCTCTTTTAAATTGATTGTTGTTACCTCAGACTTTGGGAATATTCATTTGTTTTGTGATACAGCTGATGGATTCTGCCATGCAGCCTGGCAATATGTGAGAACAAAATGCATGTAGTAAAGGTGCCTAACCCCTGGGAACATCCCCACCGATGCCAAGTGGCCCATATGCTGTCATAAACAGTACTTTTTTTTTTCTCACTGATCATAAGTGCCCATTTTGGGTAGAGGATCACATTAGGCTCATTTATTACCTGCTGTGCTGGTCTGTGCATCTGCAGTGCAGCATCTCTGCACTGAGCTTTGGACTGCATCCCTGTGTGTTTTCTGGTATTCCAAATCATCTGTCACAGGCATACAGACCTTTTCCTCTGTGTGTCCTGGAGCATTCTGCATCAGAGATAAAAATTACCTTTAAAGGTGGCTAAACTTCTGGGGAATATGGTTGTTGATAGCTGATATTAGATTTTATCTATATTGCCAAGAGAAATTCCTGCAAATTGATACTTGTAGCAAAACCACCATTCCTTGTAGCAGAAGAGAAGGAAACTGACTGGCAGATGAACTGACTCTATTCTTATGAATAAATTTAAAATCTAATGAGAACAACAGGTGTGAGACAGTAGTGAAATTTTACAGTATCCCTGCAAACTTTAATCTACACTTTTATTTTTCTTGAAAGTCTGTCCAAGAGGAAAATTTCAGGCCTAGGGCTACTGAAGACCGTCTTTAAAGTTGCTTTGTGATTTTGAGCAATACATCATACGAGCAGTGATGTTCAGATGATACATTGCACTAATACATCACAGGAGCACTTTCGCTCTTATGATATATTAGTATAATACACTATCAGAACACTATCACTGATATATTACTCAGAAACACAGTTTTTGACCCTCAAGATTCACCCTCGTCTCTAGTTTGCATGCACTGAAAGCTGTGGATAATGATAAGAATAAGAAATCACATATTCAGTTTCTCTAGGGTAAAGGTGAGGAAAAAAAAATAGTGTGGTATTCAGAATATTTCATTAACTGAAACATCCTTGTGTTTTCATTTTATTCACTGAGCAAATGTTATTATGGATAGAATCTAACACAATATAGGTGTGTTTGAATTTTCTTACAAATAGCCTAAGAAAACCTTTTTTGATTTCATATTTCATTATAGACTTAAGCCATGCTTTGAGAATGTTTCGATGAGGTGCAGGAGTTTCAGCTGATTTCTACCTCATCAAATTGAATCAGGTGCAAGCTATCTAAATTCAATGCAAACTATTTGGTGCTGTTTCTGATGCAGTAATTTTATTTTTTTTAAAGGATTTATGCGCCATCTAAAAAGATCCAAAAATGCATAAATCTGATCTATCACTCAGATTATTTGCTGCCTCTCCTCACTGAGGTGTTGGGGTTTTTTCCCCTGAAGAATTATTCTTAAATTGTTGTTTTTCTTTACTCAAGAGTGAAAGACAAAGGGAAAAAGAGAAAAGAATTCTTTACAATGTTGTTAGTAACTGAACTTACTGCAGGAAAGTATTTTTCCCAGTAGAGTTTGGGTCTTGAGGATCTTGCATTACCCTTCCTTTATGGTATGAAGACAGTGTCAGAAAAAAATAAAGATAATAGTAATAACTCAACATTAAGGTGCCAAGTCACATATTTGTGTTCTTGCCTGTAGTTTTGTTTGTTTTCCCCAGATCACATCAGCACTTCTGACAAAATCTCATCACCATTCACCTCCTTCCCAAACTGGGTAACCCAAAGCTGCCTATGCAGCTCAGTCCTCAGCTCTGCTACCCCGTGGGCAATGGCCCTGTGCAAGGAGAGGAACACGCTTCAGGCTCTGCCAAACTGGGCACAGAATCCTTGTGCCTCACAGGTTTTGGGCGACCTGGCACTTTGTCCCTACAGGTGTGTCCCCAGCATGAGGTTTGTGCCCCCACAGGCTTTATTTTGTTGTATTCCGGCTACAGCCTCCAGGGAGGAAAGGAAACATTAAAGTCTTTTTAACCTTGTGAGAAGCATTGTCCTCTTCTGTCAGCCTTTCTACCGTGTGCTGTCCGTGGTGTGGCAGCAGCTCCTCTGTCCCCAGACAGAGAGCCCTGTGTCCAGGCTGCCCACATGAACTCTCCACCACATCCCATCTCCAGCACCTTCTAATTCCCATCTATTCCAAAGACAGAACACTCAGCTCCAAGGGACATTGTTATTTCAAAGCTGTGGCTAAATATGTCTCTGACTGACAACTATGAATAATTCCACAGAGCCACTAAACTTCTAGGCATTTCACTCTGAAGCTCATATAATACACTAGGGCTGCTCTCTCATGTTTTTCATCTTTTATATTCTCCAAAGAGTTGAGATACAGTTATGGAACAGGTTAATGTATTTTCCTCTGAAAATAATGCTGTGGGAGCCTGTGCACGGTTACCTGTGTGTGTTGAGAATAATGCTGACAGTTCAGAAGAGAAAGTCATGAACTTGATAATCACCATTATTTTCCTTCACGTTTTCAGCATGTTCATGTCCATGTGCTGCCAAGAAGGGCTGGAGACTTCAGCAGGAATGATGATGTCTATGAGGAGGTAAGAGTTACACTCCATTTCTTCTTCAGAGTTGGTTTTGCTGCTAGTAAATTGCCTTGAAGGTCCAGGCCCTCTCATGGCTGGAGGGATGGGATCTCTGTATTTTTATTGCTTGCAAAGATCCTGTGACAGCCCCAGGATCTATACTGGGAATTCCTTGTGAGCTCCTTCTCTGAGGGAGGATCCAGTTGACACCTTTGCTACTTTGGTCTGTCACTGCACACAGGGGGCATCTCTACAAATGGTTGTGTTCTCTTATTTGGAGGGCACAGGGAAAAAGGGTGACCACATGGTCAGCCTGGCATGCATGAAGGGTGTCCTATGCAGGCTGCTCGCCTGGGGTGCCAAACCTCCCCCTTCCTGCCAGAGAAAACAGGCAGCTTGTTACGACTCAATCACAAATTGCCTTCTGGCCTGATTTTTGTAGGGCTCTGTTCAGATCTGGACAAATCACATTGTAACCCCAAAGATGGAAATTAAAGAGCAACTCTGCATATAGATGGAATATCTGCATGTGTGCAGATTGTGCAGCAGAGCTCAGCTCATGAGCTGTTCCAGGGTGACTGAATCACTGGCTTTTGTTTAAATGAACAATTGTACTGGCATTAACAAAAAGTTTTCCCCACTTTGACAGCTGTCACAATGATTCTATGAAAAAATCTCACTATTGTTAAATTTAAGCTTGTTCTTCGTGGGTTTGGTAGGATCCTCTATCTAAAATATGACATCTCCTTCTCTTTCTGAAAGTAATTAATATAAACTTGTTCAGTGCTACTGCAATACCATCTTCTTGAAAGAGGCATCATGACATTTTCTGCTTTTGTATTTTTTCCTTTGTGATATCTACATGATGACAAGTCCCCTCTCAAAAAAAAAATGGTAGTGTGTTTTAAAGTTTTTTCAATTACTTAACTATGCAAAAATGGAGAAGAAAGCGTATTACTGACAAGTTATATGAAGTGTAGTGCCTGAAAACCCCACTAATAAGGGTAAAACCTTAATGAGGCTGCTGAGCAAGGAGATCCAATGGAAATAAATGATGGCAATCTTTGCTGGTGTGGTGATTAAAAGAAGTTGAATGAGACAGAAGTTAACACCAAAAGGGTTGCCAGGCACTGGAAAAGGCTGTTCAGGGAAGTGGTAGAGTCACCATCCCTGGAGGTATTTAAAAGATGTGTAGATGGGGCTCTCAGGGATGTGGGTTAATGGTTGGATTCAGTGATCTTACAGGTGTTTTCTAAACAATAAATGATTTTATGGTGCTATGATCTTTTCCTTTTCACACGTTAAGGTGTTTCAGATGCTGCATCCACCCATCCAATCTCCTTCCTTTTCTGTCATATTTGCAATTCCCTTTGCTTCTTTTTTAACACAATTATTTCTCCCTTGTTATACCTAAACAGAAACAGGCAAAACTCTAATGAAACAGATTATATATATAGTGTTGTTAGATGCAAAAGGGTGGCAAATTGAGGAAGAATTTCTTTTTTATTTTGTCATTTCCAATTATAGCAATTGTAGGTGTCGCTTTTAGCAAACAGGAAGCATAAATATTTAGACATAGATGTGATAATATATCTTTCAGCAGAAGAATGTATAGCCTCAGAGCCTAACTAGCTATTCTTGAACACCACAGAGCTAACACACTTTTGTAGGGACTGTAGCTGAAGAGAGATTTATTTTTTTTAGGATACCAGGGAAACAAAAAACACATTTGCTGCTATAAAAAGTTTGGTGCTGAGTTCTATCACTGCCTGGATTGAGGGACTTGAGCAATTTGCTATCGTAAGTGAATAAAGCTATTTTGAAAAATGAAAAAGGGACAAATTATTGAAAATACAGCTGACTTTGGAAATAATTTGGGGTTTATGTCAGTACAGCAAAAACATTTTGATATAATGCATCTCTATGTGATGTCAGCAAGTCATATCCTTTTGACAAGAAGATACTTTAAAAGATTTAGGAAGATACGTAGATCATGGTGGGGCAACAGGCTGGAAATTGACAAGGGATAAAGTATCATTAGGTGGGATGTGGGTGCTGGAGAGAGCTTTAAATCTAGTTTTCATAAAATTTGTACTTTAAAAATCCAAAACCTCTTTGTAAACGACACTTCATTTCCATGTGTTTGAGTGATAGATGGAGTTGTAATTTAAGCAGCAAAGACCACCTCCCAAAATCATCCCAACGGCCTTTTCCTTGTAAAATGTGACATGGAGGCTGATCAGCCTCCCTCAAACAGTCTGTGCAGTTGTAAAGCACACCTAGGATAAATTATGCATGTTGCAGTACCTGGTTTAGCTACCACAGCTAAAGGTTTAACAGCAATTGGGAGCAATTTTCACAGGCTCCAGGTCTCAGCTCTGGCTCAACATGTCTTTTGCAAACCCCTTTCTATCTGTAAATGCTCTCCAAGCTCTGCAGTTGTCATCTGTATATGCTCAGCAGATTGCTGATAAATCCCACTGCTCTTAGTGTCTGACAGTGAAAGGAATGCCCAGTTGCTGAGACATCAGTCCCCTTAGGAGCCTTGTAGAGTTGAGGCAGCCAGAAAGTACTTGCAGTCTCTCACTGTGTGCTTAATTTCTCCCATTCAGTTTTGGAACGACCGCTCATCTGATGGAAAAGGCAGAAGAAAGCATATTAGGTTGTTCCCTGCTTAGTCTGTTTACTGGGCTCTGAGATTTTCAGGCTTTTGGCTATGAAGCTCTGACAAAGCCCTGTATAAAGCAGCTTCTAAATGTAAAGAGTATAATTAAAGGTAAGGTGTTTCTTAGCACTTGTATTTTAATCAGGTACCTGATGGACACAAATGTCTGCTGATTTCTGGATATATTTTTAGAACTGTAGTAGTGGAAAATTAATTGTAAAAGGAATAAAAGAGGGGCAGGCACTTATTTCACAGCATCTTCTCTAAGGCATTCCTTGGTAGAATGTATCACTTAATATTTTACGTTTTTTACCTCAGTGCATATGAAAGAAGTCACTTTATGATTTTTTCCAAGATACAAAGAGAATCACTAATAGTAAAAAAAACATCTGCATTGAATATTTTAGATGTATTTCCTCTGCATCTTTGCAGGGCTATTTCTGGGATGGTTATTTCCTGGGAAGTGCTAGCTATCCACTCTCTGGGTTCACTGTAGTGGAAAGCTAAAGCTATAGTTTATCAGTTCTTACATTTCTCTGCAATTATTTGAAGCCTAATCCTGCAAGTGTGCACATGCCAAAGTTAAATTGATCTTACAGGGGTTTTTATAGGATCAGGCCCTTCATCTTTTACTATTGCTAAATTACTTTTCTCATCTTCATCTTGAGTAGTTCTTATTCATTGATTCACTTTGGTTTTTTGGACAGCAGAACAATAGCAGCTAAATATTAGGAAAACTTTCCATTGGAATAATTCTTTATACCTCTGTGTTTTCTGTTTGGTTTGAAAGATATTATACTTCACGTTTTTTAATCAAGGAACTTAAAAGCCTCTTGTCAAGTAGCTGCTTGCTTTGAAGTAGATGAGTTCTTTGCTATTATAAGGGCATGTCACAGTGACTGATAAGAATTTGGTATGAATGAACATCTTGACTGTAGAACAGCCCCCTGTGTGGTTGCAGTCAGCTCAAGTACTGCAGTTGTTGGAGGTCATCGTGTCCAAGACATTCAAGAACATTATCCTGAAAAGTCTCAGCACTTCCAGGCATCTGTGGGTAGCCCTCATTCAGTGGGTGTTTGAAAAGTCCATAGCACAGCCTGTCCCTGGTCTCCACTGAGTGGTTAGCCATTACTGCAATATAAATAACATTCATCATCCTTTAGGTTGGCAGGTAATAGCTGTACTGGGCCAGAGACAATGGGGCTTTCTCAGAAAGGAAAACTCAATCAAAACTCCGCACTCCTGTTATGAGTGCTGACCTCAATAAGTTAATTTTGGGGCTGACAGACTTGGATGGGTAAGGGCAGCCTGGCCTCTCAGTGAAACCCTGAGCATCCCTGGCATGCCGAGGTGAGTTTTGTGCTGCACACCCCTGTTCCTTCCCAAATTCTGTGTTTTACTTTTTGCCTGCAGCCTCCTGTAAAACAGATGCAGCTGCCACAGCAATGCACATCCAGGGCTGTGCACACAGGGCAGAATGCCCAGCCCTCCACCAGCCTTGCTCTCATGCCTACCTTGTTTCATTGCCTGTCTTCAGTTCCCAGCCTAAACTGGAGAGCACTGAAAAAGGGGAAAGCATGAAAGAGAGAGGTGAACCCAAACCCCTGCATCTGCATCCTCCTCTGCCTGCCAGACCTGCATCATGGATCTCTTGTAATGAATCTGAGTGAAATTTCCTACTGTGAGTTCTTCAGTAATTTATAAGATTTTGTAAAAAGACAGCAAAAGAATTCACTTCATGCTATCCTCCTTCCCCTCTGGCATTCAGGCAAGCAGCGAGAGAGTCACTTAGGAAAAGATACTCTGACTTCGTGATCTCATTCAGCACGTTATGTTAAATCATTTCAGCAAGAATTCCTATTAGTAATCATTTCCAGTTCCAGGAAGGATGAAGGAGGCATTTTGGCATATGAGTCAAGAATCTGCTGGGCTGTTTCTTCAGGCTGGCAAAACAGGGGAACTGTGGTGAATTCAGAAGTTTAGTCAAACAAGCCTGAATTTTAATTCTTCCTGAACAGCTTTGACTGTGACATGCCATCACTCTGACCTGCAGACAGCGTCCTGCCTGCTGCTGGGCTCTGAGCCTGGCAGAGGGCTGGAAACCTGCACAGCTGCACTGAACTCCTTAGGCTTAAAGGCAAGGTATGAAGTAAAAAGATAAATAAGCCCTCATTCAGGTCCTGTGAGACAAAATGGAAAGATGCCCAACAGCTCCTGTGAGCATCAGATTGAAGTATTCATGAAAATTAATGGCATGCAGAGCTAATAGGCTGTTCCTTGGCCTCGGAGTGATATTGTACCTTCTGGGAACATATTGTAGCCTGCTGCGAGACCAGCCTGCTGCATCTGAACTCCCTTGGGGCTAGACCCTGCTCTCTCTGCACCCTGCATGGTTAAACCCATAGAAAAGGACAGAAGCTGCACAGAATCTAAGTAGTTTTGTGGGGTGTTTTTTTAAGCTCTGATTTTCCCAGGAACAAGTTTATTTACCAATCTTCTGATGCAGCAGCAAATAAATTCTTCCCAGTAGGCTCTGAATTTTACCCTGGTCTTGCCAGTGTTGCTTTTTCTGTCTGCAAACATCAGAGGAGGTTCTCCTAGCCAAGGAGTTTGAGCGTTTCCCAGTTGCTTCCTGAGCTTTGTGATATTTTAGTGACTCCAGCAGGGCAGGGCAGATGAACTGTGTGTGAATATTTCCAGCTGAGAGTATTGCAGTAGAACCTAGAACTGTGCTAATAAATACGGTTTTGATGTTTTAAATAGATGGACAAAAAAAATCATTTTTATTTAACCTGAAACAATGGGGGTTTTCCCATTAAATGAATTTCCTTTTTTTTTTTTTTTTTTTTTTTTTTTTTGTTTCAAACAAGATAATTTATTTTCTGGACCATAATATTTTGTCTGATTATGACTGGAAACCTGCTGGATAATGCTGGCATGCTCTGCAAGCTTATTCCATGCCTATATGAGGCAAAGCTGACAAATTTTTCAGTAATGTCCAGTAGCAATACTGGGAGACATCCTATGGTCACATTTATCTCCCTAGATGAGAGCCCAAATGTTTGTGGTATTTTCTGCTCTTTTCAACCCTGTGAGGTATTTCTTAATTTGACATCTGAAATCTCTGAGACCTTCCTCTATGCTGTGTTACTGCACTTGCTTTAAGATAGCAGGATATCATAATCTGATCTGATTAAGAGCCATTTCATTCATTGTGATATTTTCCATAGGATCTAGAGAAATGGAAACAGCTCAGCTATAGAAAGGAATGCGAAGTGGTTGAAGGTTTCCCATTAAGGCAGCCATCCCTCATGATCACACACATGCCCTTTACACCTAGGCTTTGTCTGGAAGGCAATCCAAATTTGGCATTTTGGATACCATGGATAAACCTCATTGCCCTCTACTCTGGCTGTCTCTCTGCATTCCATCACTGCTCTTGATGCTTCTTACACTTTCCTACCTCAGGGATTTTACAATCATTGTCCTCCCAGGTTAAAAGATACTGGCTTCCAGGAACCACTTACATTTCATCTATAATATAGTAGATGCGAATTTTTGTGACCATTGCAAAGGATCCTTGTGTAGGATGTTTATTGTGTTTAGCTCATGGAGTATTTGCTCTTTTGCGTCCTCAATGGTAACTTCATTGGCAAGTGACTCCAACGAAGGACAACTTGCTGATAAGAAGATTAAAGTGAACAAGGTCTCTGAGGCCTGTTCATGCTGTCAGTGCTTGGGCTTGCTCAGATGCTTCCTGTGTATTCCCAGGCCTGAGCAAAAACTGTCTTCAGATCTCTGCTTATCCTTTGAGGCAGTGTAAGTTGAATTCATGCTGGTGGGGAGGACAGGCCCCATTAGTATCCTGGGTACTCAGCTTATTGGAATTGATGATATGGAAAACAAACAAACCTATCAGGGACCTGCCATTTTCTAAAGAGAGATTTTTCTTTGCCAAATTAAAACTCTGCCTTAAACTTCAAATGAAATGTTCCCGTTCTCTTTAAGGTTCAGGATATTGGAGCAGGTAGTTGGTAAGCACAAACCAAATCACACTGAAATCCGGTACAGACCTGCCAAGGGATTAAGGCCATTTGAGAAGAGAAGATGATAGTAAAATGAGGCTAGAATGAAAGAGGGTGTTACATTTTGTTGCAACCTTTTGTTTTAGGAGAAAAGCAAAACAAATTAACCACAGACCTGTTGCCATACTGGGGGCAAAGAAATTATTATTTCAGTTTCAGGAAGGAAATTTTAACAATACATTGCAGCAGAGTGAGAATTTAGTTTAACAGAATGTTAGCATAATTGTGAACAATTTGGTTTTATTTAAATACATTAAGCACCATTGTTGCTTTTCCATGTTACAGATTGACTTTGGTGCTAGGTTGCCGCAGTTTTCCTTAATTGCTTTAATCCTTGGCCTTAAGAAAATGAATAATTTACATTTGCATTTGTTAAATACACAGCTAATGAAGAATAGGCTTTAGCAATCTTTGGTGGGGCCCAAACTATATGTAAAAAAAAGAGAAATTGAAGAGAAAAAAAAAAGAGAGAGAGGGAAGCTAATCACCAACCATTCTGTTAATGCTTATTTTAATCATCTTGCCTGCCCTTGCTGGCAGACAGAGCCATTCGGCTGCAGAGGCAGGAGGCAGTGATCGCCTCAAATGGCACTGATGTTGAGAATTGGGCCCAGGAGGACAATTTGACTTGTCAGTTTATATAGACATAAAGCTTCATTGTTGTGCACAGACACAACTGGCTTTTTAAAAGCCTATTTCCCTCCTGATGATGTGAGAATCTGCTCTCCTCTCTCCTACTGTTCTCCAGCCGTCAAATTTATTAGATAGGGTTTGTAGCCCTGCTCAGTGTTTCTGTGGGGCAGGTGGGGTCCAGCAGTAACATGGGCAGACCACAGTGACCAAACGCCCAGCTTTGAACCACAGGTACCTGTCGGGGCTGGGGGAGTAATCAACTGTGAATGAACACTGTCTCCTCAGAGAGTTTTACCATACTAATATCCCCGACGGAATATTCTCTGCGGAATTAAGTGTGTGCTTTAAAACACACAGGATGCTCAGAAGAGAGGAGATAACATCATTTCCTTGGGGGGCAGAAATGAAACATCTCCAAAATTCAATTAATTACCAGATACGTACGACCTGTTTTCAAAAACAGCTCATGCTGCTATTTTGCATGTGCAGGAAACCTTTATCTTTCTGACAACTGAGAGTTGCAGCTAGCAAAGTGAGCTTACAACTTCTTTTGGCTGCCTGTGCCTCCCTGTGCTGCAGTGAGCCCCTGAAAGGGTTTTGAGTAGCGCAGTGCAGCAATTTCCCCATTTCAGCTTTTGCATTCTGCAAATTGGAGAAAGTGACAACCGGTTCCCACATCAAGCAGTGGCATTTACTGCTCCAAGGAAAAGAAAGCTTCAAAATCCCTCTTGGCTGAGTTACTAATTATATAATTATTAATTCTTATCCTCTTGGCTAATTATGTCTATCCAAGCACAGGTATTCCAAAAGAACTGGGAAACAGGGAAGTAAAGCAGCCTTTGTCCCACTTTGTCCAGACAGATGCAGCAATGTGTACGAGGTTGCCAGAGAATCCCTTCCTGCATTTAATTGCAAAAATTGACCATAAGTTTGTGGTAAACATGTAAGAAAATTCAACAAACCATTTGTGTCCCTTTTGCCTACATAAATTACTTTTGTGTGCTGGTATCCTGCTTCTAGGGATGGTAATCTCTGTTGAAGTGGGAAGGTATTGCAATAAATAGAGTTTTAATGGAAGGCCTGTTTTAGAATTTCTCTTTTCCTTGAACGATGACTTTTTTCTCTCTTTTTGTAAGGCAAAAGTCTATTCTCATTCATTACATGAGTGACTTTGAAGGGGCAAATGCACACAACTGCCAGGTCACATGCAGCACAGGCTCTATGCAGGGTTCTCTTCAGCTGAAGCATGATTGGGAGCAGTAATTGAGATTAGCTCCGTAGGAGATGGGCCTCTGCTCTCTTCCTGGCTTTTTTTCTCAGTAAAATAGTTGCATTTAATGCGTTTATGAGTAGACTATAAATGCTAACATACTTTCTTCCCATACCCCTGCCATTTCTGTGGCAGGCTTACTGAAGAAATAACATTACATAAAGTTGCATAAACATTTAAGGTCTTCCGTGTCTGCTGCCATTGGGACTTTCAGATTTTCTATTTGAAGATAATTTCATTTCATACTTTTACATCTGTAAAAAAGCCTGTTTCTGAAGACCTCAGAGTATATTTTTTTTATGTATATAAATGGAGTTTGCTCCTGCCTCTGCAAGTACATTAAGTAACAGTACTTGCAGGTTTGATGCAGAGAGGCGAAGGGACCTTGTGAAGTTCTGGAGTGAGTCAGGGCAAAACTGCTGAGTGCAGATACATCCCTGAGTCCTTGAACAAGGAAAAGGTGGATTGATCACCCATCTACAGCTACATGGAGTAATACAACAGATGAAGGCCTTGCTTCCCTGTAGCAAAGTGGGGTCCTAAGGCAGCTGGTAGATATTCCAGGATGTGCTCCCCAGCTTTGCACAACATTGAAAGTTGGAATGACTCTCAACAACTTTGCTTCCATTTTTGGTTGTTTTGGTGCATTTTTCTTCCCCTGAAGAATAATACTACTGGCATTTACAAAGTCAGATTGTCACCTGGTAGTGAACTGGCTTCATTCAAGCAGTGAGCAGCAGTAATTGCTGCTCTTGAAGGTGCAGGAGGTGACATGTTCACCCAGCTGCAGTAAAGGGAGTCTATCTTCACTGGTGTGGTGTCTCCTTGCAAATGCTTAGGGAAAAAAATAAGAAGAATGCACATATGTATGAAGTGTCCCAGCTTTTTGTCTCCAGAAAGGCAGATACAAAGGAAGTCCTTTGCCATATGTGGATTCTCAGGTGGTTTTCTAAAAAATGATAAGCAAAACATCCATTGACTTTCAACAAGAGTCAGATGTCTAAATGCCTTAAAGACTTTGGAAAAGCCAGCCCTTTATCCTCTGTATTAGGTTGCAATATTGACACTCAGTAGGTTGTTATTGGCATGTGATTTTCTCTTTTCATCTTGCACAAGGGCATGAGGCAGAATTGCCCTCTGCTGCTGCATAGAGCAGAGGAATTGTGGATTGATGTATCAGCACTTCGTGTTTCTGAGTTGTTCTCAGGAACATGTGCAAAAGGGAAATAACAGGAGAACAAGGACACTTCCCAGGTTAGATAATGTGCTCCACTGACATCCTTTACTTTGCTTGTAAGAGTGATAAGCTAATGAAGCTGAGAAAAATCTGGTGTTTTTCCACCACTTTTAGCAACCTCTTGTCATTTTAAGCTGCTGATGTTTCTTCTCAGGTGCTACCTGGTGATCCTTTTCACGTGTTTATTACTGTTGCTTCTTCTCAAGAAATAAATTTGCTGAGAGTAAAGAAAGTTGCTCATTAGGGCAATGTAATTAAAGGAAAAGTAGAGATCATGCCAAGTTCCATTTTCTCTACAAAGCACCACCTTGGAGATTGCCTGAAACTCAATTACTCATTGCTATGCTTATTAGGGAGAACAATATGCTGAAATGATCCCTGCTTCTAATAACCTTGTTTTCTACATGTGAATCATGTTAATACTTTTTGCTTTAGTGCCTAATTACCATGTGTAAAATGGGTCTATTTCTAGAGGGGGAATAGGGAAGGTGGGCCACATGGTTGGTGTTCTCTGAATTGCCACTTTCCAGGGAGAGTTTCTTGGGTTTTGCTGGTCCACAATAATTTTGTGGCTCTTGTTTGTTTATTTGTTTGGTTTTTTGTTGGGTTTTCATTTTGTTTTTTTCTTTTAATTACATGGAACAGTATTTATTAACAGATTACATCTTCACAACCAGATTTCCTCTGGTGAAATGAAAATGTTCATCCTCTACCTTGCTCTCTCCCTTTCGGGGAAGGAGTGTTCAGTATCTTTCATGTCTCAGTCTCTTCTTTGTTACTTCATGGCTTCACCAAGACAAATAATTTCTGCAACAAAAAGTTGACATTAACACTTGCTAAATCTTCTTTTTCTGATAATTAGTCTGGTGCTCAGTTTTCTTCCTTGATGAGCTACCCTGATACCTTCCTGCTGTCCTCCCAACATGATGCCTTCAGCTTCTGTGAACAGGCTGTTCCTACGGCCCCAAAAATCCTGTGTCCCCATGCAGGTGTGTTAGAGGGAGCTGTAAACATCAGTATTCTGTCCAGGGCTTTGGAAGAGACCTGAATCCATGAAGGTAACATGATGTACTTCCATCCAGCCCAGAACATAATTACCCTCCTTAGCTTCATGCTCAAGCTTCTCCTCTACACGTGCAGGAAACCTTTATTAATGGGGTATTCCCTCAGAACTGAAGGACAGAAATCTTAATCATGCTAGTAAGGATGGCTGAAATTGCCATGGGAATGTGGGGAAATTGCCTGAGGTTCAAGCTGTGTGGTGGCCAAGTTCATTTAAAGTACCAGTAAGTTCCCATGAAATTGTTTGTCCAAAATGCCACAAGCACTCATAAAATAGTTGTGTGCAAACTTCACTTTCGATCAAAGCCATGGATGGAAGTGGCTGAATTTTGAAAATGTCTAAGGAAGATAGAGGGAAGTCATTTGTTCCTAAGCAAAATAGCTTGACTAGCAAAGCCTCACTCCTAGAGTGGGAAAGAAGTGGAGAAATGTAAGGCTGTTTTCTCTTTGGTGCATGTCTCCATCCCAGGAATTGTTCAAAGCCACATTGTGTGAAGCTTGGAACAATCTCATCTAGTAGGAGGTGCCCCTGCCTATGACAGAGGAGTTGGATTGATGATTTTTAAGGTCCCTTCCAACCCAAAGCATTCTATGATTCTATAATAGGAAGAGCAGGCTAGTCCAGATTACTTCAAGTACCAGTAGTGTCTTATATGTCATGTAACACATGTATCATCAGTACCAACTATGTCATATGAATACAACGAAATCACTGTTCCTAAGAAATGCCGTGTGTTCATCTCAGAAGGAAATGCATGGCTGTGCAGTTAACCATTCCTTCTCCTTCTTTCATGTCAGAATATTTTAGTCCCTTTATGCAGAGCGCAAGCAAACATGATTGAAAAGGAAAGTCTTACCCTTTGATGTTTATTTGTTGCATTATCCACTTTTCATGGCTCTATTATTCCAGAATCCTATTGAGCCATTCATCGGCAAGTGGAAATTTCCACTGCAATCAGTAGGGTATTTCTGCCTCTAAATCATTTAATTTGGCCCCAGATACTTAACTTGGGGCCAGATTATCAAAAGTGTTGAGCACCAGCTTTCTGAAGGCTTAGCACCTCCCACTGAGGCCAGATTTTCAAACTGCTCTACACAGAGCAGCTCCTGTTGTGACCCTTTAAGGACAGATTTGCAAAAGAACTCAGCAGTTCCATTTCACAAGGAGCTGAGTCCTTTCCAAAATCTGTCCAGCTTTGCTTAGTGCCAGGCTGGAAGATAAGGACTTTTGAAAATGTAGCTTTTAGCAAGCTCTCTGATGTGGAAAAATACTAAGTTCCAAACATTGGGAAGGACTTGAAACAAACGCTTGCAAAGAGAAAAACCTCCACGTTTCAAGATGTGCCAATTTTATTGACTGATAGAGGGGCTGGAAGAAAATTTTGGATCTGAACAGGTTTTCCCATAATTGCCCACTAGGAGGTTTTCTGCACATTCTCCTGCAGCAGCTGCCAGGCAGGATGCTGGGACAGAGCACTGCTGTGCTGAGGCAGCACAGCAATTCCTGTGTTCTCAGAAATGCATTCACTTAGCAAAATGTGATTTGTAAGCAAAGTAGCACAAAGCAGCCATTTTTCTTCTAACAATCTTTCTGGGGAATAAAATAACACAAAAAACCAACACAACAAAACAAGACCAAAAAAAAAAAATTGATTTGAGCCTTATAAAAATTGATTCAATTTTACTTTTGAAATTTGAGACCCAGGATTCCCCTTGCATGCACTACATTGCCTTGTTTTCTAGAGAGCCTTTCCTGGTGTGGCTAGCAAGAAAAGGCTCCACAGAACAGTTTGTGTAACCCTGGAATCTTCTGGGTTTCTAGGTGAGTGTTGGTTCTTCACCAGAAAGTGGTTGTAGGAAGGTGGCAATGGAGGATGTGATGTAGAGAGGATATTTCAGTATCTAAAATTCATGACTTTAGGCTTTAACCCTGGGCAGCACTTGAGCTCCCAGGAAGTTAGTTCTGACAGACTTTAGTGTTTCAGAAAACTAAAGCTGCACATCACCCACATGGAAGGTGGGTGTTACCCTCCACCATGGGAGTAGGAAAAAGCCTCAGCAGCCACATTGGGACCTGGCACAGCCACAGCTCAGTGTAAAACAGACATTTTTGAGATTTTGGAGGAGATTTTGGTCTCCTGTGCTGCAGGAGCCTTGGCCCATACAGACTTCAGTCCTCTGGGACCCCTTGTGAACTTAGAATATGTTTTTCCTTTGCTTATCCAGCCCGACTTTGACATAAACTACTTTTTGAAATAATGAAACAGATGTAAAAGTAATAAAGCAAAGGAGGAGGCACAGGCTTGCTAAAAGCCTTTACTGCTGTCACAGGACTGAGCAGTTTCTGTGATTATGCCTTGCCTTGTTCAGCAGTGTATAATTTAATGATTGCATCCAGGGCATGCTATTAACTTTCTTTTCTACTTCTGCGACCCCAAAGCTCATTAATTCTTTTTACTATTCCCCACTTGACACGTGTGTATGTGTATGGGGAGGGCAGTGGCTAAAGAAGTGTTATGGATTTCATATCTTTGCTTCGTCTGCCACATTATAGCAAATGACAGTTGATTAGGTCTTTCTATAGATCATTACCAATTGTTTTCTACCTTGCAGATGCTGCTATTACGACAAATCTATCATATCCTAGAGATCCTATGCAGCTTGTTATTTCTGTGTGATTTATTACACTCGCAGTAGAAATGTTGTTAGCGAACATTGGGGAAGCAGTGAATATATTGAGAAATATCAATGTATCCTCATGTTCTGGCTTGCAGTGACAGTCAGTGATCCATCTCTCTGACACTTACCTTGTTAACATTTTGATCAGATGGGAAATTTGTCATTTTTCCTGGTAACAAGTATAAGTTTGTACAAGAATTGCAGAAACATGGGGAAGATAAAGGGCCCCTCTCTTAGTTTTTTCCAATGTGATGTAATCAGTAATCTTTCTGGAAAATGAAATAATTACTCTGTGAAAAAGCTTATCCACTAGAAAATGTGCCAGTGTTAGAAAGCTCAGATTTCTCTTCATTTGAGGATTGAATGAGTTCTCTTTGCAGCCATTACTGACACATTGATTAACACACCAAACCAACACGAAATGATAATATAGAACAAAGAGGTTTACAGTCAGATTTCCTCTCCTTGATTGTAGTGAGGAACACAAAGATCTTGCAAGTAAAAGGGAAGGCATTATCTTTGGGAACAATGGAGTACAAAGTACTACAAACACAACATTGCAAATCTCTTCTAATCCTCACACTCAAAGCTTTTTCTCAGCTGGGCTCTGCAGCTCTCCCATTCCAAAGCGTGGGCACAAAAACTGTGCTCAAAACACAAGTAGGCTACACAGGGGGAAATTACAGCCCCTAATGAAACAGAGTCATCCCAAAGAGCCTGTGACTCATCTGGCAGCCCACAAACATGGGGAAGGGGGCATGAATAAGAGTGGGATGTTGCCCTTTGAAGAAATAGGACTGTTTGCCATCTCTATGCATGTTGTTAATAAGGGCTTGTCCACGCAAGGGAATGAACGTGGCAGCACTGACACAAAGTTATAGAATCAAAGAATCATTTAGTTTGGAAAAGATTTCTAAGATCATCGAATCCAACCATGAACCCAGCATTGCCAAGCCACCACTAAACCATGTCCCTGAGTGCCACCTCTGCATGTCTTTTACAAACCTCTAGGGATGGTGACTCAACCACTTCCCTGGGCAGCCTGTTCAGTGTTTGAAAATGCTTTCAGTGGAGAAATTTTTCTTAATATCCAATCTAAATATGCCTAGACACAGGGTGTGTGTTTGACTCAAGCTTCAGTTCAGGACCAAACCAGTATAAACTCTACATAAATAGCCCTTATTTCAGGACTTGCATGAAAGTTTGTTTCAGTCCATTGGGTTTTTTTCAGTTTTATCCAGTGAAAACTAGGCTGCATTATTTCAAATAGCAAGTGCCAAATGTAAGCTCTGAGTCAGTAAGATGAAAAAAAAACAGGGTTCAAACAGTTCTTCATTTTAACCTGACAGATTAAAAAATACAGACTGGGTAGATCTTGGGAGTACTTGGATGAGAGTTTAATTGAAATAATATAGCTTTTCATTCTCATCTTCACTAAATGACTTGGGAGGTCTGATCCTCAGCTGGGTTTGGTTTTATCTTGTTGCTGCTTTTCTAACTTTCTTTATAGTGTATTGTCAGGATGTAAATGCTGTGAACAAAGGCTCAGGTTGTATTCAGAGAGCTTACATAGAAGCTGAACACTGCTTCAGTTGTGTCATTTTCGTCATAACAGTATAGCTTGGGAATGTTTAATTCTTCTAATGTTCAGGCATCAGAGAACTCAAGGAACAAGTCTTAGTGTTCTACATCAGTTTAAGAAAGCACAGTGTCATCTTCTAGAAAGTCTAATTGCTATGATTAATACTTAGCATAGAGAAGTTTATATGGAAGGGCACAAGATGCATCTGCTCGTTGATTTGAACGAGTTACTGATTTTTCATTTCCATTTATTTTCAGCATCCCACTGAGTAGCAGAAAATGTACAAGTACATATTTTCCGCAGCAATATCTCTTGGACTAAAGGCTGTACCTCTTACAAAGCCCCTCCTCAGGTGCCTGGCCCTGGGGAGCAGGTGGGCAGCAGCACATTTGCTGTTTGCTGAATTGTGAATTGGGGCCTTTAGCAGGGAGACACTGAGGTGCATCAGAGGTGCAGCTGCACCAAACTGCAGAGACCAAACAGATGAAGGAATGGGGATGATGAGGTGATGGGAGACAGGAGTAAACTCTGGAGAGGGGTAAGGGCTGGCTTTGCTTCTTGAAACCAACTCTAACAGGGCATCTCACAGATATATTGGACCTGATGGGACAATCTTTCTGTTTAACACTGCAGCACCATAATTGGAAGCTCCTGAAAACTGGTCACTTAGTAAGTGCTTCTTCTCACTGAAAACAAAGGGGCTTCACTAAAAATGAATGAAAATTCCAGCAAGTGTTGCTGAAGAAACTTGGGCAAAATGTTTCCTGAGAGAAAAGCTAACAGTGAAACAGGTGGAAGGAGAAAACACAGTGAAATAAGTTTCACAGAGCTGGTTGACAAGATATTGCTGCAATTTGTCTTTAGGATCACACAGAAAGCTGACAGATTTTGCTAGGTCTTGGTGACATTCATATAAAAAGTTTCCTAAATCACCAGCTGAAATTTCAGACAATGGTTTCTGATAAAGGGATGTCAGAAAGTTTCACCTTCTGAAATTGGTGACTCATTTACCATTATCTTCATTGAACAGCTGAGATCCTTCCTTTAGGAAGAGAGATGAAAAATTATCTTTGAATGTACCATATTGCTTCCCATTCCAGAGAGGAGAAGGGAATTAATGTTGAGGATGGTGTTGCAGTAATTAGTTTCAGATGCAAAGGGCTGAAAGTAAATCCCAACAAGCAGCAAGAAAGGGATTCACCAGCAGAGCAGCTGGAGGATGGTACTTTTTTTTTTTTTTTTAAATTTGCAATCAGTGTTGTTCATCAGTGTTTTGCTCCTTAATAATTAGAGCAAGATTAAAAAAATAAATAAAAAAGAAGAAGAGCAGATTATTGCTGGGAACTCATTTATGGCTGTATCAGGAGTTAATGCTGAACTCTGAAGGTGCTTAACACTTTTGGTGGAGATAGCATATGGGGGTGTTGAGTCCCTGATGGAGGGAATGCAGACCACCAGCTCCTGCTCTGTGCTTGTGAGCACATGTGCTCACACAGGCTGCTTGGAGTTCAATCCCATTCCTGTTTAAACCAGTGTGAAAATCTATTCAGCTTGCTTAGCATTAAACTGGGCTCTAGAATTAAAAATTCTCCATTGAGTACATGTTACATAGCAGAACCCTCTCTTTCCTCTTCACCTAAGTGGCAGAACTCCTACTCTTGGGCTGTTGGCGTCTCTCTTTTACCATCATTGACGCAGAAGAATTTCCTGGCCTGAGGATTCTATTTTATCAGGTCATGGGTCTAGCTGGATTTTGGCAGAAGAGTGTTTTCTCAGACTGTGTTTTATGAGCTGGCAAATTGCAACTTGTGGCTCTCTTAGGAGTTTTGATCAGTCATTTAGATTTTACCTGTTTCTAAAATAGAATTTTTCAGTCAGCCCAACTTGTTTGGGTTTACAAAGAACAAACATGTTTGCCCTCCAATTTTCATTAAGGAAGGCTTTCATTACTCTTGCATTTCATTTCACTGCAGTGAAAACAAAACCCAAACCAAAATAAACCAGCACCACTGGTGCTGCAAGCAAAAAGGTGCTATTTAGTAAACATCTGTGGCTTTTGATGGCTTTGGATAACTGCTTGCTGGTGCCTGGAAAACCTGGCAACAGACTTAAAGTGAGGGCTCCATCCTGTGATGACCCAAATTGTAGTTGCACTGCCTGGCAGTTTTGATATGCATAAAGCTGAGCCACAGCCCACCTTGGGAAACAGATCAAAATCTCAGACATAAGAGAAGCAGTTCCATGTCTGCAGTGCTGGGGTTTCTCCTTGCCCTTCCACCTTGAGGGTGTGTACAAGATAAAAGGGAGAGGGAGCTGGGGGCTCTGGCAGGGCAGCCCTGCTGGCATTTCCAGGCAGCAAGGTGAGATCAGCCACAACACAATTCTTTGACTTCAGCTCAGTTTGCTGGGGTCCCTGGCTGACGCCAACATCTATTTCACAGTACAGGCTGGTTTCATTTAATCATCAGTATTCTAGGACTGAAATGACCTCCTTTTTATTTTATTTTTTTTACTAAGAGTCGAAAGGTAAATATCATTTCAGTACAAAGCTGTAAGTAGCATGATTTCTGTGATTTCTCCTCCTTCACACATCCTCAGCCTTACTCATAGATACCTGACAAGGAAGGAGCAGCAGGTGTTAAAACAGTACATCTTTCCAACAGTAAGATAGGCCAGCAAAACAATATTTTTGTATAGAAGTTTTTATTTTTTATTTCTGGCATCCAGTATCAGTAGGGAGGTTTTAATCAGAAGCAGAAAAAGCCTGAACAGGGTCTCCAAAGGCCAGACTTTTACCCAAGTGGGTCAGGAGAACTCTGAACTCAAATGAGGTTATAGACAGATATTGAGTTTTGCTCATTGCAAGCTCGTCAGCCCACTTAGCACAGTTCACTGGCCCTTGCTAATGGACGTGCTGTAATGTCCTGTATCTCTCACAGCCATGAGTTTAGTTTTTAATGGATCTGAGGTCACTTTGGCTGAGAAGTCCATACACTGACTTCTTGCTAATAGTGCTTAACATTTCTGTGAAACTTAGTTGTGTTTCTTAATTTCTTTATCACGGGAATATTACACTCATGGCACTGCTGAAATGAGGATACAGTGGATTCCTGCCTCCACCTCCAATTTTCCACTGCTGGGGAAAACTTCCATTGGGAGAGATGGACTTAGGCTGTTGTGGGCATGAGAGAGGTAACTTAGGCAGGATTCACAAAGAACCACAAAGGGTTTTGTGGATCTACTGTGGGGTTTATGTTTGCTTTTTTGCTTTGTGATAGGCTGGCAACTCAGTAGCATGAGCTGAGTGGATGCCCATGTCTGTGTGGTACTACTCGTCTGCAAATGCCAGATTGTCTTGACAGGAAATCAAACCCACAGAATATGCTTTCAATTCCAAGAATTATGTAAAGTTCCTTTTGCTTTGGGGTTTGTTTTTTTGTTCATTTGTCTTTGATTTTGTGGGGGTACATTTTTCAGGTTTTTGGAGTTTTTTTCCTGAGAATAGGAGTTCTACTTCCATCTTTGCCTTGCCAGGATCTCTTGCTTTCATTTCTATCCTGGCAGGGCCAGTCTGACTTTGTTTTGCCAGAAATCTGACAGCACTTCTATATTGCAGAGTTGTTATCAAAGTGTTTTAGCAGCAGGTGGGGGACACTGGTGGATCTCAGGTGCCCAATGCATAAATTGTGTCTGTAGGTGCCACAGAGAACCATCAGGTCCTTTCATGTAAACTTCAACTTGGTTTGGACACTAACTTAAGCAGGGATTTGTTTAGTGTGGAAATACACAAATTTTTCGCTTTTGAAATTATTTATTTTATTGGGACTGTGTTTGTTCCACTAAGATTTTTATTAGAAATTTGGTGCTTTTTTCTTTGGTGTTGTGGCTCTTGGCTGGAATTCTAGCCTGCAAAGAGAAATCAATCTTCTCTGCCACCGTTTTTCAAAATATTTACCACTAGAAGATAGTACTCAATTTTTAAAAGCATTTGCATATCAGAGCATGTTGGATTCAAAGGATATGAAGTGTGTACATGGAAAATAAGTGGTTAAGTTGGAGATGTTCACTTTTGCTGCAATTACTGGGATGGCTGCCTGCATTCCCAATGAGTACCCCCAGTTGGAAAGATTTTAAATAGACTGGGCTGGATACATGGGAAAAGATAAAAGAGTTGAACGGATGGGAGCACTTTGTCAGGATGATGGACTGAAAAATACAGCAGGTATTTTCTGTCTTTTAATGTACAAGGCTGTGTAATGCAGTTGGGCTCTCCCACCTGAGGGGCCTGTGTGCCAGTTGGCACCAGGCTCCCCTCTGGCTTGGCATGGCTGCCTTTCTGGGCCAGCCTCACCGAAGGAATGTGATTTGCCATGAAAAATGTGTTGAACAGGCTTGGTTTTGTGCCACCAGGCAGATTAGTGAATTGCCTTGTCTGCCTCCCATTGCTTTATTCCAGCCAGCAACATCTAAACCTTTATGATTCTGCAGGTCTTCATTAAAAATAGCTGTTTCTATATCTGATTACTGAGCCCCATCTGGGGAGAAATGAGCCTTTCATCTGTGTATTATGAGGCCGTATCCGAGCACATTGATTGTATAACAGAGTAAAACCAGACAAACTTTCTGTTCAATTGCTTTTTCAGCTCATCTCTAAGTCCTCTATGAGCCCTGTCCTGTCCCCAGTACATAATGTCTAGGGTTAGGGCTTTTTTTTTTTTTTTTTAATTGCTCTTTTATTGCTAAATGCAATTTTTGTAATTGCTTACATAACTCCAGGGTTTTATTTTAAATTAATCTAACTTTGCAGTCATTCTACATATGTTGCTCCTAACATTTGCCTATTATTTGGATTAATTCCACTAATTTATCACCTCTGTTTAGATATGCATTGTTTTTTGTTATCCTTACAATTGAATTAAAGCACACTTGTCGGGCTAAAGGCAAAGTTTGCTTCAGTAAATCAAGTGGATTTCTTTCCCTTCTCTGTTACTACATATTTACTTGGACAGGGTTTTTTTTCTTTTTGTGCTCTGGTAGTTGGCTGTTAAAATTAGAAAATATTCTAGGAAATAAAATCAAATTATTTTGATTATAGAATAAAATTGTTGCGTAGTGCTGGCATTTATTTTTCTTTTTGTCAAATTCTAAAATATTGCTCAATATTTAAACACCTAATTAGCAGCCAGCTTCTTTTACCTAAGGTTAGCTCTAAAGTTTGGTGGTGGCATTAGTGAAAGGAGCAGAACTCACGATTATCTTGTATTTTTAGTTGGTGCCTGGCTATTCATCTCTTGATTATATTTTTAAATGGTTGGGTAGGCATAACCTAAAAGCCAGTACATCCTGTCCTCATGAGCAAGAGCTGTGCCATCAGGTGCTTTCTTTATGCACAGAGCAAATGGAGACATTTAATGGTGGTGCTCATCTCTCATCTTCCCATTTTCCCCACCAGGACATTGTAAAGGGACCAAGCAAATACATAATATGAGACTTATGGGCAAATTACTTTCTTAAAGGTGAATTTCCTTTGAAAATGGGTTTCCACTGAGTTACAGGCTGTACTTCCATGAGTACAAACACAGAACCAGAAATGCTGAAATCTTTCACTGCCTATATATTGAAGCTGTCTTTAGAGACATGGAAGAAAGGCTTTTTTCTGAATGTGCATGAAAGGAACAGCACACAGTTTATTGTTTGACAGCTCCAGCCAAACTCTTTTTTGATGAATACATGCATATATATATTTCTGGGATTTGGCATGTGAAAAAACCCTTGTGGGATATCTCTTTGGGTGTGATATACTGTTAAAATATAACAGGTACCACGACCAACATTTTCTCGACTGAAAAACTTCTCCATTGATGGTGACACTGCAAACAGCAGAAATGTGAGCCAAGGGTTTCTCAGATGTGCAGTAGAGCTCAACTTTCCCATTGATGGTGAGCAGGCAAGGAGGATTCATATAGCTACAAAAGGATGAAGGCTGGATTAGTAAAGGGCAACTCACATTTTGTCTAAAATGAGGAACAGTCAGGGGTTTTCTCCTAACTGAGTGGCTGATCGATTCAGTAGATGTGAAAAGATCTTTTTAAGCAGGAACAAACCAATTCCCTTAGATTCCACTATTAATCGCATGTAATACACGGTGTATTTATTTTACTATAGTGTTAACATTACTGAGATTGCATATAGTTATTTTTCTTCCAGCATGCAGCGCTTTGATGATTTCTCACAAATTGCAATTTTTAATCTTAAATTGAAAATGTGTCCAGAAATTTAACTAGGCCCAGACTTGCATTGTAGGAAATAAAGAAAAGGATTGCAGCTCTCATAAACCCTTATCCATGAGTAATTATCTTGTTATGTTAAAGTGGTTCTCCTGAATATTAAAATAATTAGGACCAACGATCTCAGCAATACTTTCCTCAGATGTTGTAATTGGCAGGGGGTGTTAACTAATTAAATGTATTTCTATTGCTGGCTGGCTAAAGAAAAGGATGAAGCACTTATAATTGCTGAGATTTAGCAAGAGCACTTGTTTACTACAGTATAAACATAGAGATTACGGTGTTTGTGATGGGCTAATAGCTGGAGACAGGAATCGAAATGCTTCCTGAGGGCATTTCTCGTTGCTCAAGGGGAGCTGGAACAAAGGGCTTTGGCAGAGGGATGGGGCTCTCTCCATGAGCTCAGCAGTGGTTGCTGCAGCAGTGGATCTCGCAGGATGGATCCTGAAGCTCTGGGAATTGCTGTGGACTGGAGGGAAAAGGCACACATCGCTCTGCAAGTCTGCAAGGGGTGAGCTTGTGATGGAAACAGGCTGGCAGGTCAGTCCAGGCATCCATCCACCCCTGAGCAGTGTTTGTGTACCAGTGCTGGGTTAAACACCTGCCCTGTGTTCTGTATCCCTGGGATCCCAGTCCTGCCCTGAGGCAGCAGACGTTGGGTTGGTCTGTGCTTCCTCCCCTCCTCTGCAAAGAACCACTGCTGGTGTCTCAGAAAGCTGGTAGTTACTTGCTCTTATTTCAAAAGTGGCTCTTTCTCTCTTTTTTTTTTCCTTTTTTTTTTTTCTTTTTAAGCTCATAGGAAAGACTTTTTTTAAAAAAATCACTCTAAAATTGGCTATTGTCTGATCTCTGAAGTAATCAATTTTGGATTCAGCCCCCTGTAACAGTTTGACATTTCAGGGTCAGCAGTACAACTTTCTGGCAGATTGAAAAGCTGTGTTTCTGGCCCCAGGGTAGATTAGAGTAAAACTGGGCCAAATAAAATGAGGTTTCAAAGCATCTCACTTCCATTTCACTGCAGTTGGAAAAGGCAGTGAAGGCTGTTTTTAGGGAACACAGATGCCAGAAACCTTGCCTCTTTCCCTGCTTCCCTGTCTCCATTTCTCCACTTGTGCTTCCTCCTCTTCTTTTGGAGTAATCCCAGGTGCAGCCATCACTGGGCTGGAGTAACCCAGCACAGGCTGGATCAGTACAGCTCCTGTCCAAAGAGGAGAATCCCTAAAATGCACAGGAGGGACTGTCCTCTTTGAGAGGTGGACATGAAAGCAGGGAGATGCATCCCCCGTCCCCAGCATTTTCCTGCTTCCTCTCCTCTTCCTTCATCCTCCTTTACTTCCTTTGCCCCTCCTCTCCCCTACCACTCCAGCTTTGTTCTCCTCTGGTTTTTTCATTCTCTTGCCATTTCTTCTTGTTTTCTCTGCCATCCCCCAGTCCACACTCTCATGACAGCACAGAACAGCAGCAGTCTTTTCCCTAGCTGGGGAGAAGGCTGGGGTCCTTCAGCTGCCTCAGCCAAAATCCACCTCCCCTGCTCGCTCCTTGCTTTTAGCCTCCTTATAAATGAAAATTCAGTTCACTAGAAAGGACATATGTTTACAATCCCACAGCTGGTAGGTACATGAGTACCAGGAGCGTGTGCCAAGGTTATATAGACACATGTCACTTTTATCCCAGAATCCCACTTGGTGCCTGGGAACATCTTCATGCTGTAATGCTGTGGAGGTCATTACTCCTCCCTGTAATCCTCCATGAAGGTTTTCCATTTCCATTTATACACAGTAATAAAATACACATCTCAGCATCAGGCATTAGGATTAGTACTGACAAGGCTTAAGCTGAAATGTTTTAAGGATGCATTTCCGATGTGGATAGAATAGCTAGCACACAGCATGCAATTATGCTGGCTTCATGGAGGGAAGGATTTATGCTTCAACACTATTCATATCACAGTGAAACCAACTGTATAAAGGGAATTTTTTTTTAAAAATGAAGATTGAATTAATTTTTCCATTGTAGTACTAATCTAGTATTATTAATTTATTTTAAGTTTCTGATGTTGATAAGCCACCAGAAGTGTGAAGAGAAATGCCCTTTCTAATTTCATCATCTCTTCTTTATTTCTTTGAGGAAGTTGAAATCGTGGGAGGCTGCAATGTGGGCTGGCTGGCTGGCTGGGTTCAGAACAGGGACTGCTGTGTGTGATGCCTCTGGTCAGAGCTGCCTGGGAGCAGAGGGAGTGCCTGGGCAAGACCCTGAGCCTGCTGTTCTTTGCTGATGCAGCTCTGGGCTCTTGTGCTTAAGTCTCATTGCAACCAACAGGGCTCCAGCCCATCCCTAAATAGGTGTGAGCATGAGCATGTGCCTTGCTGACCTAGTTGGTGTCTGTGCAGTTAGAGCCCAGCTGCACCTGCTGCAGGCAGGCCAGGGTGTACATCCCCAGTGGAGATCACAGCCCCTGAAGCATGGGCTGCACCCAGAGGAGGGACAGAGCACTGTGGGCTGGGAGAGCTGACCCCCTTTCTGTCTTCCATCTCCCCTAAATGCCACAGCCCTGTTTTAGCAGCCAGTAGAAAGCTTCTCTCTCTCTGTCATCTTCTGCTATCAGTTTCTCTTGCTCAGCTGGAAGGAATAATGTAATAATCCTCTGGAGCATCCTTGGAGAATGCATGAGGGCTGGATGAATTGGAAATGAATGGGAGGTGCTTCTGGTGGCTGGTTCCATGCAGCCAATGGGTGTGACAGCTCTCATGTTTCTGCCCCATGGCCAAAACGTGGGTGAAAACAGGGTCAACCCAGTAACACGAGGTGCACTGCCCCACAGGGAGTCCTGCCTCCTGAAAATTCCTGTCACACACCCCAGACCCAGCAACAGAAGGCTTTAGACCTCTCCTCTCTATCTCTGCATTGTGGAGGAACTGGTTTCATAACTAAACATAACTTCCTAGTGCAAAATGAATGAAAAGGAACAAATGGATCCATTACAGGCAATCATGTTTGCCCCAGATTTTTCTGAGCACCCCAGTTACCTGGAGGAGCCCGGCACAAGCATGATCACTAGGTTATATATTCACTTCTAGTTTCTGGCCATTCCACACTACAATAAGCACAACTGGAGCCCAGTGGGTTCAGGCTGCTTTTACATTGCTAGATTTACAGTTGCTGGCATACTGGAGATATGAAGAATTGAGAAGCAATTTCCTATATTGCTGTTGCCACTGCTGGCAGTTCCCTGCCCTTCAAGATATTTGTTGTGATAGTATGGAACCACCCCCTCTGAAGGATATATATTTCAAAAGCCCAAGATGCTGAAGGAATGCTGTAGCTCAGTGTGCTTGCCTAGGTTTTAGTATATACGTCATTATTTTATGTTTGCTTTTCTAATTCATATTTGGGGTTTAATTGTAGCCTTAAATCTTGCTTTATTTTAGCAGAAATATAAAAAAAAATCACTCAGCCTGTCATAAGAAGGAAAACAGATATGACCTGAGGAAACCTAAGTTTGTGGTATTAATCTCTCCCTCCTGACCTCCCCCCTTTTGGGGTGAAAACATGCAATTTGCTGCCTTGCTGAATGGGTGCTAAAAAAAAGGCAAAACTTAAAGACCTTCATTCACCAGCCTTAGACACCCCTCTGTACACCTTCCCCTCACAATGTGACAGTGCTGGGTGCTGAAACTGCCTGTAAAATAGTGTAAGGTGGGGAATGGCCACCCAAAAAACAGCCCTGGGGCATCCCTCCATGGCTTTTGTACTGAGCATGTCCCAGTGAGACCCAGCAGCTGTACTGAGCAGTGCACAAATGCAGGAGCAGTAGTAGGTGTAAGTGGCAGCTGCACAGTGCTTTTTGCAAAGCACCAGGCACTGGTGTCAGATTTTATGGCTGCTGGAAATTCAGCCACTGAAAAGCCAGAATAAATGTGTTACAGACACCTAAATAGTTCAAAGAGTTGTTGGTGGGTCAGGTCTCTGAGTAACTTACTTAGATCTTAGGCTCAGCTTCCACTAGAGCATCAGTACAGTAATTACACTGTGATGTAACTAGTTTATGGTGCTGTATTGTTTATTTGTGGTAGGGCAGTTCCCAGATCCTGGAGGGGCTGAGAATGTCAGTGCCTACAAGAAGGGCAGGGAGGCAGAGGCAGCCTGGCTCTACAGGAGGTGCTGGCACTGTCCCCTCACAGCTCTGCACACTGTCCCCTGGCCGTGCTGCTGTGTCCTGTGCATTTCTCTCATCCTCTTGTCCATTTGGGGATGAGATGTAATATCTCCCTGTGTAGATGAGAGCAATTTCTGTGGCTGTAGAAATGGGGGCACACACACCTCCCCTGACCTGAGCAGTGCTCACAGGTCTGACACCCCGTGGGAGCTGCCAGCAGCCCACATCCTGCTCCCCTCAGACAGCATTTCTGTGGATTTCAGGGGGTCATTCCTCCCAGGACCTACAGATCTCAACTCTGCAGAGCCCCCTACATAAACCCAAGGACAGGAGCAGAGCACTGTTGCTCATGCATCTTCTGAAATTTAAGAATCAAAAAGCACATTATCATTGCAATTCTTAGTAGTGCCTTACATGTCAGCTTGTGGGACAAGGGAAATCTGTGAGAAATACTTTATAGCAGGTCCCTAGCACAATGAATATTTTCCTGGTATAAAAACTTTTCATGATGAAATGGCCTCATCTCTGAGCAAAATCATTGTATTGCCCAAGCTGTTGTCAAAACCTTTTATGCATTGACTGCTTTTTCCACTAGACAAAATTTACACTTCTCTGTTCACCCCATTGATCTTCATTTTTGCAGGAAATTTTTTGGGGGTAAAATATAACCATTTTTTTAAAAAAAGGTAAACATCCAAGAATTGTACTCAAGGGAAGATATACAGGGTAGACGAAGTGACAACTTAATAGCCTGTAGTATATCAGATGTCTTCTATGCTGCCATCTTCTTGGGGAAAGTATTTCTATACTGTGCATTAAACTATGCACAGAGAGAGCTGTATAAACTCCCTCATTTTTTTCTCTTTCAGGAATAAACATTCTTGGCACTGGCAGAATGTGTGTGGTGTACAGGAGCTGCACAGCTCCTCTGCTGCAGGAAATAGAATAAAACATTCTTTCCATTGCTCACACATTCACAACAAGCCTGTAGATTAACTGTCCTTTCACTATTTACTCGTTTCTTAGAAAATACATTATTTCGTTGATTTAGTTTCTATTTGGTGTGCTAAAGAAACCAAATTTCCATATAGAAAAGTATACACAGAGGATATGACCTTTTAAGTTTAGCAGAGAAAATAACTTGAGTGAATGTAATTAATATGCCATATAAATGCCAACAACAACATTAATGAACCATAAAATCAGGACTGTTAAAATGATATAGTCTGGAAATGAAAAAGTTAAGTTTCTGGTAGCTTCATTAATTTGCTCACATGGTATTTCAGTGAAAGAAGCACAATCTCCTTATCTAAACCATGAGAATGAGAAAATCTATTTTTGGTAGGAGGAAGCTGGATCTTGCTTAAGGCTTGACCAAACTCCTAGTTGGCAGCCCTCCTTATGCAGTTAGTAGCATTTTTCTAATGCTTATACCCTTTAATTATTCCCTAAAACCTCCTGCATGTCTCAGATCCAAAGCTTGTCCACACCTGTCGGTCTGTCAGCAGTAATGAAGTAAAATACTTGGATTGCCACAGTTTTGCTATTGCAGTGTATCTTTTTCTAGACTAAATATTTCTCCTGAAGTTGCTTTCTCATACAGAAAATTTCCCTATCACGATCATAGTCCAACATTCTCCTGTGCATAAGGTCTTCACAGGGTATAAATGCTTCCTAAGGTTCAGATGGGCAGATTGTACCTGACTTTAGCAAAGAGGTCTTCAGGGGGAAAAACCTGGGGCTTTTTTTTTTTTTTTTTTCTAGAATGCAAAATTAACAGCTAAATTACCTAAACTTTCCTTTTCCTAAACTTGATACCAAACTTTCCAGCAAGGGGTGTATAGTAGAGGCAGGGGTCAGCCAGGTAAAATGTGATTCCCACAGTAAGTTCATGGGGATGTTACTCACAAGCTGAAACTTCAGTGGAAGTCACTCTGCCACCTCTGGGCCAGGGGCTGGCAAATGCTGAAACTACATCACTGCAAGGGTGTGTTGTGGCACCACAACTAAGGCATCTGTCCAGATGCCCTGGATTAGTTGTTAGGGGTGAAAGAAACAGTGGAGAGAAGAGGCAAAGCTTTAGCTTAAAATGAGAGGGGATGTATTCTCCCTACTGTGTGTGCCCAGCTCCCATTAATAATGAAATGTTAATGATAGTTATGCGTTCACATCAAAGGCAGAGCACAGACTTTCATCTCACTTAAATCTTATTCAAATAATTAATGGAAGTAGTTGTCTGTGAAAAAAAAAAAAAAGAAAAAATTAAGAAATTCCTTTGTAGAGCATTTCAAACTTTACTGCCCCTGGGGAGCAGCTCCTAGAATCAAGGATGCTAACAAATTGTATTTAAGTGTGTCTGTCCCTGCTTTCCACCAGCCTTGACTGCATTGCATCCTAAAAAACTGTGAAACGTTAGTGGCATCGCAATAGATAATCCAACCAAAATCAAATCAAAAATCCCTGACAAGGCCTATGTTATGAAAATAATCATAAATCTTATGCTGTGGTGGCTGTGTGTACCAGCATTAGGCATTCTTCTCAGGCCTGTGTCAACACAAAAAAAAAAAAAAAATCATCCGAAGAAGATATCATCTTCTTCAAGAAGAAGAGATGCCATCTGAAGTTGTGATACCTACCCTGCACCTGTTGTGTGCATGGTCCTGCCAAGCACAGCTACTGCCTCCTGCTTTGGTCACAACCACAGGTCTGGAACAACTCTCCTGGTGAGGCAAAGAGGGATAAGCCCCATTCCCAACTCTCATTAGCTGGCATTAGAGCCTGGCTCATTTCTGGTGGGTTTTAGGCTTCCTGAAAAGGCTGATGTGGCCCCCTGAAGCTGGGGTCTGCTCTCTGCCAGTGCAGTGGTTTCTGTCATGGGGTTGCCTCTGCTGCTGCTGCCCCAGGGAAAGGAGGTGGGAACGTGCAGCCCAGCTGGGCTGAAGCTCCATCTCTGGAGGGCTCCACATTGCCTATCCCTGGTCCTCCAGCCTTGGGACTCAGGGAAAAATCTCTTTATGGGCATCAGGACTCCAGAAGGGGCTTGAACTCAAGTTCTGCCAGAAGGAACTGCCTGCTCCTCACAGCCCTGACAACACCCACGCAATTTCAGCTTTTCCAGTCCCACTCTGCCTTGCATGGTCCTCAGTCCAAGAGAAACTCCTGAGACCTTGCACAAATATTGATTTCAGGAAGAGAGTTTGCTCAGTGTTTTGGTTGCTATCTGGAGCCCTCCCTACCATGGGACAGTGTTGTGTGTACAAAGCTGGAGCAAACAGTGTTTGCTGGAGATACAGAGACACAGCCTGCCAGGAAATGCTTCCTTGGATATTTATGGGATAATTAATCTGAAAATGATGCTGGTGTGGTAATGTCTGTAACAGAATGGAGTGTCCAGAGGCAGAAGTTTGGTACTTTGACTTTTTTTTTATCCGTGGCATATGGATTCCTGCCATTTGCAAACCACGACTCCTTTAATCTGTGACTTCCTCAAAAAAGACCTTGAAAGTAGAGGACAGTAATATATTTTAGAACTTTAGAAATCAGAAAGTTTTTTTATACATAGATATAGGCCATAGAAGTGCCTATAAATAGATATTAAAACGTGCAATTTATAGCCTATCATTTCATGGCCTTTCAAGGCTAGAAATAAAGCCATATTTTACTGTGAAAATGAGATTTGTAGTGTTCCATGGCTTAAAGCTCCTGTTACTAACCCTGATGGGCTGCAAGATGTTGGACAAGATATCTGTCACAGGTCCAGAATACATATATATATATATATGTAATATCTATGGGTGTATATAAATTAGGGGGAAATGATGAAGATTCTACCAGTAAATGAACAAGTTAAGAGATTGTAAGATAACTTGGTGGTGCCTGGGGGAAATACTCCCAGTGAGAGTAATTTTTTTTCCTCAGTAGTGGTAACAAAGGCAATTAATCCACTCTCCCCAGCAAAAGAAGTCAATGGCAGCGTAACCTCCAAATAGTGCTCCAAGGTAAAATGAGCTCTCTTAATGCACTTCTGAAATTATTTTGAAGGTGCAGCAGCTCCTGTGGCAGTGGGTCAAGGGTCCTGCCTGGAGGATCTGGCTCTGAGTTTGGCTCTCTCCAGTTTCCCTGGAGCACTGTGAGGGATGTGCTCACTCCAAGCTTCCTGAGGGAAGGAAGAGCTGGCACGACTGCAAAGCAAAAGATTAATTAGCAAGATGAGGGACCAAATAAGTGAGGGGCTCAGTTTCATCCTTAAACTTGTTACTCATTTATTTGTCTCTGAGTGTTTCACGGGGCTCCGTGATGTGTTATATTTGTATTAATCCATGCAAATCTGTCCAAGGTGGGGATGTGCCCTCCTCAGTCACAGAGACCTTAGCTTGTCCTGATGACAGGGGAAGGGTGCTGGGACATGTCACTGGAATTAGATGCCTCAAATCAGATTTGATGTCCTCAAACCTCCTCCTGCTCCTGATTTTTATGTGGATGTCTCCAGAATCTTTAGAGCCATTTTTTTTTTTAATAAAATATTGGGATTTGAAAGAATGTGTGAACAAGATATAGCTGAGCTGCTAAAAATTTAAGTAAATAATTTAAATAACTTATTCAATATGTATAAAAATTAAATGCCCAGCAACAGTAATCCCTCTTTTAGCATTACATATTTATTAAAATAATTTGGAGATGTAAATTATAATCAGTCATAGGTATGTGCCTAACCCTGAATTTTAATCTTAGCTGTTCCATCCTTCCAAATTAATTTTAAAAATGTATGATTTTTTCATTATCTAAATCTAGCAAGAACTTTTAATCAGAAGTGGTTTAAAGTATAAACTGCTCTGTCCCAAACCAGGATTGCAAATGCGATTCTGTCTTTTGTTAAGGCATAGTTTCTGGCCAGAGCATTTATTTTGGTGATATGACAGTCGCACAAGTGTTAAGTTTACTGTAACCTTGTAAGATGTAATAGTTTTTGGAAAAAATATTCTTACTAATTAAAAAGGGCTGGTGGAGATATTAATTTCAACTGTAGAAGAACTGAGGATTACTGTGCTGTGGTTGGGACACACAACAAAGATGGGAAATTGCAGATTAAACCAGAGACATTTTTGATATATTGAAATTCAGTATTCATTGTATTCTTTCCTTTTTTTTTTTCCTAGAACTCATAGTTTTCTATAAACAGAACTTCCTCTTTGGCATATGGCACTTATTATATTTGGGCTGAGTACAGCATTAAATTTTTTGAATGTAGGGAAATTTCAGTGAAATCCATTAAACCAGACAGCTTTGGGCAAATCTGCATGACTTCCCTGGGAAGGCAGACTGAACAGGTTAAGATCCTCTGGCTGGAAAAAAGAAAAAGAAAGAAATATATCTCTAAAAATCACAGGACACCATGGAGAGGGTGAGTGGGAGATGGTTATCCACAGTTCCTCTGAAGAAAGGGCATGTGGTGAAATTCTGAAGCAGTGTATTTAACATAAATTATAGAATGAGGTGATGCATTATTGAGCTGTGAAGGGTGGGAGCAG
Organism: Certhia americana; assembly: GCA_018697195.1. Classification (NCBI taxonomy): domain Eukaryota; kingdom Metazoa; phylum Chordata; class Aves; order Passeriformes; family Certhiidae; genus Certhia; species Certhia americana. The sequence goes on along the minus strand of CM031868.1, from coordinate 12,563,921 downwards.
TTTTGGAGATGTGCTGGATCTCCTGGCTCTGCAATGGCAGTGGTGGATGGCTGTGACTCCTGTGCTGGGGAGGGCTCACATTTGTCACCCCAAAGAGCTGAGCAGCTTGGGCAGAGCGCTGGGGATGGCCAGGCTGGGGCCTCACTCTCCTTCAGCCTTGGAGAGCAAGAAAAAGAGCCCTCCAAACTACAGACTGATTCCCAAAATGCTGTCTGCTCATTTAGGATTGTTCTGTGGACTTGGGAGGAAGCTGCTGACCCTTGAATAATGACTGCTGTCAGGGAAGCAGAGGGTTAAATCTGGGAATGAAAGCCACAAAAAGCAGTTTTGTTAATAACCTCCATTAAGGCTGGGAGAAGAAGGGAAGCAGCCTCCTGAGGGAACTTTTCGCTCACACATTTGTCCAGACTGGCAAGGACAGTCGCTGGTTGTTATAAGAGTGTCTGCAGTTGAGCTTTCCCTGGTCCAGCTTTCCCCTGCCAGGCTGGCACAGCCAGTGCCACACGAGGGACCTGCTCATGTATGACAGAGGTGCCACGTGTTTGTCCTCTGAGGGGATCAAAGTGCCCTGATCTGAAGGAGATATGCAAGGGAGGGGTTTAAATTGAAACATTAAATTAAAAACTTTGCAAATTACAGGCACATTTTCAATTTCTGACCTCTTAGGTTAGGGTACTTGCTCTGAGACTGCCTCATTAACTGCAATAACTCAGCCTCTAGGATCTCTGTGCTGTTTGATGAGGCAGATATCCTGTCTTTTCTGTAATTTGGGAGAAGATATGTACTTTTTTTTTTTTCCTGAGGGCTGAGGTTCTCTAGTGTTAGGCTGCATCTGAATTTTACTGTAATGTGGGAGCTCAGCAAAGCCACTGGACTGTGCTCACTGGATGATTGGTATCTCATGGCTTCAGAATGTTTATTCATGAAGCTGGACATTATGAACAAAGGTGAATGCTGGCAAAGGGATGTATTTGTTGTTTGGAAACTTCCTAGCAAAATCTTCAAATTTAAAAGTTTGTCTCTAGATGATGAAGCCTGGCAGTTTTCTCTCATTTGGATGCTAATGGTTGCTCTTCCTCTTTCATAATTTACATGGAAATCCTGACAGCTTTGTGTTGACAGTTTCTATTACATTTTTTTTCTCTAAAGCAGGACTTCTTCTGTCAAAGAGAATTTAGTTTAGAAAACTTCATCCTCACACACTAGGAGTACAGCTCATTTCCTTACTTCCAGATGTAATTCTGTGTGTATACATACATATTCTCCAACACAGACACACAGTTGGTTATTGAGGGGTGTGGGGGCTGTTTATAATATTTATATTTTAATTTCCTTGGGAAGAAAGGCACTAAAGAGATGAAATACACCTTTAAACTGGCAGAGCAGTATCTAGAAACTTTCCATAGTTATGTCTTTTCGAAACTTGTGGAAAGAAAAGTACTGAAAGCAGAGGATGAAAAATTCATCTCTAAAAGTGCAGCAGTACTAGTAGTGGGTGAAACAGGGATGGGAGACAAAAGCTCTTTCAGTTCACCAAGAAGGATTTTCTTCATACTGAAGAGCACAACTCACAAGTCCACAGAAATGTCTTAGATGTACAAAGTTAAAAAAAACAAAACAAAACCCCACATGTATTTCTGGATGTTGTGGGAGAAGCTGCTTCTGAGGGGGGAAAACTTGCTGTGCTGACTGCAAAGAGGAAAAGAGAAAATGGACTTGAGGTTCCCAGAGCCACAATGCCTCTTGGAGGGAGAACAAAAAGGACCTGATCCAGCTGAGCCAAATGAAAATGCAGAATGAATCCAGGACTAGGCTGTGTCTGCTGGGATGCAGGATCAGGCTCCAGTGGCTCCCCTGGATGAGCCATTAACATTAGGGACAGTGTCACCATTGTCACAGCTTAGGGGATTCATTCCCAGCACCCTTTCTGAGGGTGGCAGGGCCAGTTGTGCCCATCCACAACACTGCTGAGGTGCTCCATCATCCTCAGGTGTCCCCAAACATCACTGGTCCCTTTGGTGCTACATCACCATCCTGCAGAGTGTGGCTGGAGCTCCCAAGATGTGGCAGCAGTGGCACACAGTCAGTGCCCCTGTGCTCATATTTTCCCTGAGATCAACTTCCTAACCTCAGGAAGAGCAAGCCTGCTCTCAACTTTCCTTATTGAACCATGCCTGGGTTCTCTCAAAGCAGAACACTTCAGCATTTGGATTTAAATTAATGCCCTCTCCACCCTCAAATAAAAGTCAAAGCTGAGTAAGGACCCATTAGAAACATGGGATACGTGAATAAAAGAAGGTCCTCTGCAATCAGTCAAGGCACCTCTTGTTGGTCAGAAGGCAGAGAAGGAGCACGGGACTGTTGGGTTAACTGTATTTGTGAAGACAAAGTAAATTTCAAAACCCTTTTTCAGTTTTTAGCTCAGTGCCTTTTTTTCCATCATCATTATTTTGTCAGTGTTGTTGAACTTGGGGTCCTTCTGACACAGCAGTATTGTTCTGCCCCAGACTACTTCCTCACAGCCAGTCCATGGCAGTAAATCTTTATTCACTCAGAGTGTGTTTCACAGTGAAAATCCCAAGCATGTCCAGAACCTGTTACTGGTAACACTCTGAATTTGTTCAAATATTTTTGGTTTTTTCCTGTTTGTTGCCTGTAAGAGAAAATAACAACAAAAAATATTAAGTACAGACAATGGGGTACCTGAACTCACCCCCCGAAAAAATAAACCCAAATTTGATACTAAGAGCTGAAAAGGCAAATAATAAATTTACATGTTCTAATCAACATATTTTCACTTTGCAGATATTCTAAAGACTAATTAAGAACTGAATTTAGCTGAGCAACTTAATAAATTATTAACATTTCTGTTTAGATGCATAATTTATATATAAATGGAAAAAGGAATTTTGTAATGCAGTTTCAATTTTAAGTGCAGTCTCTGAGTAATTCTTTGTTGCTATCCATTTTAAAAAGGAGCCTTGATAACCATGATTAATCCGTGGCCCTGCATTAAAGTTTTTCTCCAATCTCATGTTTTTGCAAACAGTTAAGAAAAGGTACAAATCTTGAGAGAGACAGAGAATCACACAAGGTGCAATACAACCTAACCATTCCAGAGAGACAGATTAGGATTTATAAACTCTACAACTGCCAGGATAAGAGTGAAGGGAATGAATATTAAATGTATGAAGGCAATGCCAAAACAGAATGGAAGGTGTAAAGTCTGCAACATATAAATCGAGTTTTTCTCTTGGTGGATAAATTTCATTGCAAGAACACCCAAATGCTGGATGTTCCAACAATCTTTGCTGCAATATTGTTTGCAAATAGGTGATGGGCAACATGATGGAAATGGTGTCAGACCAAGCTGTGACTCCAGTAGTAGGAGAGGAAGCTCCGAGAGAAAAGATAAATCCCAGTTTGAATGAAAAGCACAGTGAAAGAATTGATAGCAGAAGCAGTGCTTGGAGGACATATCGATTGACAAATGAATTCCTGAAATTTTTAAGGAGTTTCAGTATCCTCAGTAGCTGAGCACTGCTGAAAATACATATTGGCAATTCTCTGCCATGTGGCAGACCCGTGTAGGGAGCTGCAGTGTCTGATGGAATGAGGCATCATCCCCCACATGCAAAGCTGTGGCTGGAGTCTCCCAGGGGGGAACCAGCATTATGGTAGCTGAAGATGAGTTATGGGCTAGTGGAAGACTTAAATTTGGGAGGAGTATGGGATCCTGTAGGGGTGGAATTTGGGTTACTTGCATCTACAGCAAGCTGCAATAATTCTTCAGTGTCAGAGGAGAGGGACACTGGCCCAGGGCTTTTGCCTCCAAAAGCAGAGTTTAGTCAGCAGCTGAATTCAAAGCTATGCCTAATGTCATGCTGAGATTTGCAGAAACTATGGCGAGTTCCTGTGCAGGTTTAGGAGAATGAAATAAAAGAAATTATAGGCACATTTGTTCTGGAAAGAGGCAAAGTCTGAGAGGGAAATGAATGGTGAAACTGAGCTTGGTATGAAGGGCAGTGGAGCTGCCTGCATGCAGATCTGCAGGAGGATGACGGCTAAAACAGTGTAGATTTTTAAAGATAAAACAGAAGAAAATGCAATGAGAAACTCAGTTCTAAGAACTGCTGCAGCTGATTTACCAGCTGATGCACTGCTCCTCATGCAATGTCTACAGGAGCATCAGAGCACAGGAAGAGAACAGAAAAATCTCAAGACGGAAGGAAACAAGGAGCTTTAAATGCTGTGTGTAAACATTTGTATGAACCCCAGACATCTTGTGAGCCTGGAGAAGGCTCTTAGGAGATTTTTCTAGCAGCCTTTCAGTAAGTAAAGGTTAACAAGTAAACAAGTAAACAAGACAGCTGAAGATGCACTTCTTAGAAGGGCTTGGAGTGATAGAACAAGGGGGAATGGCCTTAATCTGCAAGGGGAATTCAATTAGGTAAGAAGGAAGAATTTTTTGCTGTGAGGGAGGTGGGGCCCTGGCACAGGTTGCCCAGAGAAGCTGTGGATGTCCCATCCCTGCAAGTGTCCAAGGCCAGCTTGGATGGGGGTCTGAGCAACCTGGTCTAGTGGAAGGTGTCTCTGCCCATGGCAGAGGGTGGACTGGATGATCTTTAAGGTAAATAATAAGATGAAATAAAACTGTTAAAAAATAAATATGGAGTGTGAAATTAGGTAGATTTTCATTAGACAATGCCAATCTTGCCTCAGAGATGAGAGAGTGCTTAAACATTTCCTGGTGCCTGATGCTCCGGGCAGGATCCAGCAGTGCTTGTGCTCAGCAGGGCCTGGGGCTCCCAGCAGGGACACTCCTGGGAATGCTGCAGCTGAGCTGAACAGGGAGTGCTGGGGCTTCCCATGCCTGCAGAAGTGTGGAAATGCACTTTACCTGCACCTGCAGCAAGTTCTGAAAGCTTGCAGTAAAGTTTGGAATGATGTAAAGTAAATGATGTAAAGTCTGTAAATCAGATTACACCCACTGCCCTGTATCCTTAAGGAGACTCTCTTGTTTCTGTGATGAAAAGACAAGGGAGATTATTCCTTCTGATACAGGCTTGCTGTTAGAAAAGCAGCTAAAGATAGTAATTTTTTAATCCCCTTTCCAAAAAAACTTCAGAGAAAGCAGACCTTTTTTTTTGTTTTCTCTTCTGGTATTGTTATATCAAAGAGATTATCTTGAGCAAAACAGATTTGCTTTGAATAGATCTGCCCAAATACTGCTGCAAAGTTTGGGGAATCAGAAACTGGCAGATTCTGAAAATTGTATCAAAAATACAAGATTTTGGGGATTGCCCAAAATTGGACTTCTGCAAGGACTAAATGTTCTGCCATGTAGGCTGAAAATCAGCAAAGCCACACTGCCACATATAGAGATATAAAATGTTTAATTATTTTGTAGCTTTGTCAATAAGAGCCTCCAAACCTTGCTAAGGATAAATTCTGATTTTGAACTAAAACATATATGGTACAGAAAAATTTTATTTTAATATGAATGTCATATTTTATTGAAAATAATATTTTATACAAATGGACTGTTGAATAAATGTATTGTAAAATGGAACCTGTTCATTTTCCCATTGATAAACTGCATATTTAAATTTTCATTCTCTAATATTTGTCTGATACTCTTGAATAATCTGTTGCAACAAATCTAATATAGGTACTTGACTCGGTCTTTAATCTTATTTTTAGGCATTTAAGTAAGGGACAGAATCTCCATAAATTCCTATTACCCAGAAATTCTGTTGCCTGAAAGAACTCACAACAAGTGCCTAAACAGGTTTCCAAGAGAAAAATTGCAAAAAATATGCAGAGCACTGATATAGGGAACTTCCTGGAGTTCACAAGTAACGTCCAATGGTCCAACTTCTTATTGGGAAATTAAAATCCAGAGGGTATTTCCCCATTCTCTGTTAGTCAAAAAAAGAAAATGTAACCCCATATTTATTTTCTTTCCCTTTAAACAGGGTTGTGTATAACCCTGTGTAATGGAATTCCAGTGTTAGGTGCTAATGGATGAAAATGTTCTGTTTGACCTCCCATAACATTCTCAGGAAAGCAAAATGGAGTAGCCTAAAAACATGGAAATAAAAACAGGCAGGGTAACACTTGAGATTAAGTTGATGGTTGTAAAATATAATAATTTTTCCTATGCCTTTTCTGACATCTCTCCAATCTGAAATATACGTGGGCAATTTTTTTTTTTTTTTTTCTTGATATAGTGCTTCCCAAATTGCTGCTGGTTGCAAAATTATACACTAATAGAAATAGTGTTTGAAGATGCACTCTAGGAAACTAAATCACCTTTATCTGGTCTTTTGGGTATTTCCATCATTGTCTTCTCTTTGGAGCTGACATGGGTACTGACTCCATTAGTTGTTAATTGGGAGGAGAAGGGAGATATCTTATTTCAAGTTTTTTCCAGAGTGCTCAGGGTGTATTTTTAACCAATGTAAAGCAAGCTTCCATCTTGCTCTAACACAGGGTTTTCTCTTGATTTTTTGCATCAATTGTATCAGAAAGTGGCTAGTCTTTCATTACACTTATTTAGTAGTAACAAATAAAATATGAGATGAATGCATTAGCTGCATTCCTCTGTGAAGTAAGAAAACACATTTCCTTTCTCAGAAAGTCTCCTCCCAAGCATCCTGCACATGCTGTGGTTTAAATAAGCAGGCTGCCCATGTCAGTCCACCTCACTGAATCAGAAAATGGATTTCAAGCAAATAAAATGCCACTCTTGTTTCTAGAAAGTCTTGAGAGCTACAGTTTTATTTAGCTGTAAATTTACTGAAGAAAGATTCCTTTAATATTTTATGACTCTAGTGGATTAAACCTTGTATAAATCAACAAATTAGCAGTCACACTATATTTGTGTTCAGAAGAGGGCTGGGGAAGGTGAAGGCAAGATTACTCCTTCCTGGCAGGGTGACCAAACTGGAAAGCTAAATTGAATGACTTGGGCATGCTTAGAGCAATGCAGAAGTGAGGTGAGGATGATAAATAATACACACTGGCTGCAGCTAAAGCAGGTGCAAAGTAGCAGGATTTTCATTCTTCTTTGAAGTTTTCTTCCCTTTGGAGTGGATCAAAGGCATCTCAGTTTTGGGGGTTCTTTGGGAACTCAAAATCCATGACATGGTGACTTCGATGCAACTTTTTCTACCCTGATATATGTACACCTCTAGTCAAATTTTCAACAGTGTTGCTTGCAACAGCTGGCCAAAAAAGAAGAATCCAGTCTCCTTGAAATATTCAAAGGCACTACACCTTCTTATAATTCCTCAACTTTTTTTTGTTTGTTTGTTTACATAAATAATTTAAATCAGGAAAGAAATGCAGATAGATGAAAACAGGTGTTCCATGTGGAGTGGGCTTTGGGGACTGATTTGAAACAGAAGCAAATGGTCCTTGGCATCTTGTGAGAATGTTGAATGGTTTTATTGTACTTTCCACCCACCAGTTTGGTTTCCTTTCTTGAAAGCAGAAAAGTGCTGCAATGGCAGAGGGGATGACTGTGTCCTGACAGAGAGGAACAAATGCCCTCCAGTGAGAAGCTGCTGTTGTATTCTATGATTTGTTACAAACATGGGGTGAACCTGCACGTTGGCCTGTTGCCAATTGGTCTTTGAGATTCAAAATCAGAACAGCACCTCTGGGAGAAGGAACCTGAGAAAGAGGTGTGCCTACAACACACGAACACATTTGAAATACTTTTAAAAATTCAAGCCTTAAGGCAACTGGTTTTCTGAAAACAGAGTATCCTACAGTCGGTAGTTTGGAAAATTAATGCAAAAACACCATCTGCTAAACTTCAGATGTATGAATACTATTTGGTCTATAGAGAGTACAGACTGTACAGGAAACTATTGATCCCCCATCTGCCTCAAAATTATCTTTTAAGAATTTCTCTCACTGAATCAAGTACTACATTAGTAACATAACATTATACAGAGCACAGCTTCCCAGTTGCTGTTAGAGGTGCAGCAAGTAAAAATGTTTTTCTGTCATACTTCAGCCACCACAGCACAGAAACACACTCTTGGCTTTCTGCAGGTTTATTTTCTGTGCAGCCAAGAAAATATGGCGTAAATCTCAAGTAGATGCCCTTGTCTGCTAACATCATGGGTTTGGAAGTGTTGTCAGATATTCATGGGGGGAAACCACACCTTGCAGACAGTGAGTTTCCTTTGTGTCCTCTGCCTCCTAATTAATAATTAGATAATATCCAGATGGTGAACCAGTAGGAAGTCTAGTTTTTGTTCCTGTACTTCATAAAGTTCTTGTCCCTGAGTGCATTGTGGCTGAGATTTCTGTTCTAAACCTTCATCCCTAAGACAAATGTTCCAACTCCTACTTGTGTCAGTGGAATTGAAGACCAACTGAGATGCCTCCTGAAGCACAATGTGCCTCTTTCAAAATCCAGCACTTCTTTATATGTAAATCCCTTCATATTTCTTGACAGTGTTGCTGACCCTCTTGTGGGTAGCCATCAAATATCTAAAATCATGTTCTGAAAAGCAGAAAATATGTCATTTGTACTTCATTGTAACAAACTTCAAATGATTAAGGATAGTTAGTGTAAAATATGCAGAAAATAAATTACAGAAACATGCCCCCACCAAGAATGCTCTGTGTGTGTCTGTAAATTCACGAGATAAGCAGATATTTAACTTGTTTAATTTAAGGAAATACTGTTTAATTTTTGTAAAATACATAGGTTTAAAAATGTGAAGTATTTATTTATATTGTTGAACTTCTCCTGGAATAAGATCTGTGCAAAAATAAAAGTATCAGATTTTCACTATAACTTCAGATTCATTCTGATTTTGACTTTCCAAGGAGTTGAATGTTGCCTTGGCACACTCTTCAATGCCAGCATAAACCCACAACTCTGGCTTTCCAGCCTTTTGGGCCAGCATCCATTTGTCAGTGCCTGTAATTTCTTAGGGATAGCATGCAGACTCATCAAGGAGCACTAAATTTAAAATACCCAAAAGGTGTTATGTCTCTGTGGGCCAGATCAGGTTTCCAGCAAGGGCTGCACAGGCTGTCAGTAATCTGTGAACCTTAACTCAGGAAATGGTGACACAGAACATCAGTCATTCCCTGTAAGATTCACAGCCCCTTTTGCAGATCAAACTGGCTACACTCCATACGGAGCTCCATTTATAAATTAAAGGTTAATATATTAGTGTTAGCAGTGATATATCTGTTCATCAGGGAGCCAGTTGTTATACAGCCCCACAGCTTCAAAAAATAATTATCAGCATCATCTCTAAGGCTTTCTTTTGTTGTATTTAGGACCATGTCTAATGCATTATATTCATGTCTCTAAACATAATAACTATTAACCATTTCTAGGCTTTTATGAGTAACTTAGAAAAGCAGCCTGATGCAGGAAATTCAGGGTGGGAGAAGAGTTTGGGGAAGTACCAATATATGCTCAACCTCTTCTTTTATGCTTTTCTTGGCACCCAATACCACTCAAGTCATGGAGACAGGTCCTGGACTGGAGGGATTTATGGTTCAGACCATTCCCCTGTGGATTTGCCCAAACTCAGTGTAGCCAGTAAGAAGTTACTTTTCTCAGAGCATGCAGATATAAACTAGGTAATTTCATTCAAATTCTTAGGTTCTGGTACCCTCCAACCACCTGAAAACATCAAAAGACTATTTGTTATCCCAGCCATTGGCTAGCCAGTGTCTGTTTTTAATTAATCCCAAAAGGGAGCTGGTACATATTTTAATAGGAACAATTCAAAAAGTTACACATTTCAAAATTTTGCACGTTGTATTTTCTGTCCCCGAGTTCAAGGTGTGCGGGTCCAGGATGCAGCCAGCACATTTCTGCCCACAGTCATGCCAGGATGGAGCCAGGTTTTGTAAAAGCAGATCTCATCTCCACTGTGTCTGCACATCTCTGCATCTGACCAGAGTCCCCTGAGATGCCCCCAGACAGCCCTGCAGACAGGGGTGCAGCTGCCCACCAAGACCCCAGGACCCTCCAGCACCCACTGCCCCTCTGAAGGCAGCACAGGTGCTCATTCCAGCCATTCTCTCTGCTGCCAAGTGTCAGATGGGTGAAACTGTTTGGAAAATTGATATCTACGGCTTCAGTTAGAGCAAAGTGAGTGGAAAGAGACCGGGATGAACTAATTTTACCTCCCAGAGATCTTTGTCTCTCCTGCTGCATACCTGAGGCGTTGGTGTCTCCCTAATGGAACACTAATCAGGGCTCTGAGCCACCCGTTGGAACACCATCAGTGTAAGTAGGAGATAAAAGACATGAATTTCTGCACCACACCGAAGTGTTAAAAGTGAGTCAGGTTGATGCTTCCACTTAAACAGAAACTGTGAGGAAATTAAATGTGTTGTGAAATGCATATAAGCCTAGGGACTGGGGTGCTCAAAGACAATTAGCAACTAAACATATCATTAATGAATAATGATTAATTATAATTACTAATTAAAATTCAGGATTATGGTGTTGGTTTTGAGCATTAACAGGAGTAATGACATTACCATTTTTAATGAAATTGCAATAAAGAAAATTATAATACAAGTTAAAAAAATTAGGTGCAGGCAACAGCAAGATTAGGAGTTATTGTTAAGCCCAGAGGCATAGAATTTTCCCAGCTGGTGAACTTAAGTTAAGTAAATTTAATGCACTGTAATTTAATTACTAATCACAGTTTTTCTTCACAATGGGAATTGATACTAGGTTTATATTTTACAAGAGCAAAAATCAGAATTTGAATACCTGCTCTGTGATGGGTGATGGCATTCTGCTGCGGGCTACAAATAAAACAATATTTTGCAGATTTCTGTATAATACTTGGATTTAGATATATTAGAGTATGATTTAAATATTATTTATTTAATGATTACTGGATTAGAAATTAAGTAGTCCCTATAGGTTTTTTAATACAAATATAATGCAGCCTTTGTGAAGAGCATACTCAATACAATTTTGTATATATATGAAATATATCTTCGAATAATTCAGAGAGGCATATTAGTAAATGTCAAATTCCCACAAGAAGAAGGAATTTGACCTACATTAATAAAGCTATTTAGGATTCATTAATTGTAGACAGATCACTTAAACTATTTGCTATTACTCACCTTTTCATGCATAATGCAATATGTTGGCTTAAATACAATTCCTAATTTACATACTGTTGGATCTGTTGCTCTTCTTGCTATTCACTGTTTGACTTCTCTTAACCTGCCTGGCTTATAGGTCCTCTTAGTAATTTGCCATCTTGTGAAGTTCTCAAATATCAAGGTCAATTAGAAGTTATGTCACAGTTGGTTGAAGCCAAGCAATGGACGAAATTTCATTTTCTGTGAGAATAAGGAAGAATTTAATGAAACAATTCTGATGAGATGCCTGACTCATCTTTCCCTTGATGGGGAGGAAGATAGATTCCACAAAAGGAGATTTCATTCTGTTGGATGTGCATGTTAGGAATATAAACAATCTGAAGAGTTTTGCCAACACTCAGTAAATACTTCTGTAATTCTTCAAGCTGAGATATGGAACCCACATACATGCCAAATGTATGTAAGTTCAAAGAAAATTTGCCTTGAGAGATAAAAGGCTTTTTATTGTTATTGATATTTAAAATGAGGTCTTTGTGTTCCAAAGAGATACTACAACCAAGACAGTGAGCAAATTGGCACAGAACATGCCTGAGTATGTACAAGTAGATATAGAAATGGCTCTGTAGGGAATGTGCGAATCCAGTCCAGTGAAAAGGTTGATGTAGTGGCAGGAATATTAAAATCTGTTCATTAAATTAGTCATTAGCTCTCTGGGAAGTTTGGGGCAGACTCAGCCAGCAGAGACGAGCCATTCTCTAAATGAAGTTGGATATGAAGCTGCTGTGGGACAAGGAGTGTTGAGAGTTGCTACCCTAAATTAATGGTGATGTGAAAGCCCCAGGTATACTGTTGAAGACAGGTTTATGAGGAATGATGCTTCCTTCTTGTGTTTGGAAAGTAATCAAATCTTCCTGAGAGCAATGGGCTTTCAATCACAGCCACGTGTGTTTGTGTTGGAGTGTTAGAGGGGATCCTGTCCCCTCGATTTCACCATTACTGCTTTTTCTTTTTTCAATCTTTTCTTCTTTTTGTGTTTGTATTGTGGGTAAAATTCAAACCAACAAACTAATTGTTGTTGTGATTTGAGCAGGTAATTAATTTGAGGAAATCTTAGCACATTGCCAGCTTTTCCTCCTGATGGTGCTGCTGGCACTGGCCTGTTTTGCTGCTTTGAAGAGACACAGAAACTGAGCGTATCTGTTACTGCAATAAAATAACCCCATACTGTTAAGTTACATAAAATAGCATGGAGAGGCAGCAAAGGAAGCCCAGTTTTGCAAACTAGGCTCCTAAGTTTTGTAATTAGTCTACAGCAAAGATGAAGTTTGACAGTCTTGCTCTTATATTGCTCTCTGGGGTACAAGTGCATGTGTAGCTTTCTGAGAAGAGCTGAAAATCAACTACTACCTGGAATACTAATCTGTTATCTGTACCCTTCTGAATGAGAAAAATGTGCCTTCTGGCAGACTGGGAAATGCTTTGGTTTCGTGCCTCTCCTTTGCTTAGAGGCTGTGTGCAGTGGTCACCACGGAGAGCCCAATACCTGGGGAGTTTCTCTTTACATTAGCATCTTTCCATGAAAAAATTCCACACAGGCATAAGTACTACTAATATTTGTGACAATAAATATCAGCTCATTTGTATTCTTCTTCTGTCCCAAGAGTCCTGGTCAGGCTGCAGGCATTGGGGGTAACCTTCCAGGCAGAAGGAATTTTTGCCTGAGAAAAATAGCAAATAACTGTGACATCCCACTCTCCCCACTGAGATGAAAGAACCCATAAAAAAATTGCAGTTGGGTGGTGTGTGCACACATATTTGGCGGGGTAAATAAATACAAAAGGATCTTATTAGTTCTTAGAATGTAAAACTTACAATATGTGATAATTGCAAAAAACTTCTAATTGGATATAATTATAATCTTCAAAGCATGTTGAACAGGGTAGTGTTTCATCGTGTTGTTGACCTTTTCACTCCACTTTCAGGAGAAACCCTTAGAAATGAGGTGTTGTAAAATTCATCAGAGAGCAATTAATTTGTGCAATTAGAGGGATATAATCTGAATTAATACCTATGTACATATCAGAACATAAATGGACTTTAATGTGGCTGCACAGGCTTCAACTGGTAATGAGAATTCATTGTATGACAACTAAGAGAATACATGAATAGGACCTTGCTCATGCGAGACAGGCTCGGTGGTAGTCCAGGCATAAGTAGAGAACCAGTACAAATTGTCACTGACTATTTGAAACTTTTTATCTGATATGAAAAGGCAAAGCAATCTATTTTCTTAAGCCCAAGTTCTTGTCAAAAGAAATAAACCTTTAATATTTGTTTAAAAATAGGAATTTTCTGTCTCATTTTACATTTTCCAGAGATGTCCTATTTTTCCTTGGCCTGAGTGAATTGAGTCCACCACGGTCCTCACTTTAAAACAGGGTAGGAAAGAGCTACCTAAGCCTACTGCTGCTGGTCCTGTGTCTTTGTCTCATGATATCATTAACAGATAGCAAAGAGCACACCAAAACTAGAACACTGCATCATTCATGTGACTGTTCACTTTAGAGACTCAAATCCAATCTGCAGGCACCATCTCTCATTGCACTGTTGCTCTTAGGTATAAATTTTGCTTTTCAATTAAAGGACAGGAAGAAGGCTATGAGATAAAAATTGCATAAAGCTATAAATAAGAAGGAGAGGCTCTCATGAATCTGTTTTTCTTTTGTATCTCTCTGGGAAAATGTTTTCTATTACTGGTAACTGGATCAAAGACACAAATTGGATGAGGCTTTTTCTGACACATGTAGTCCAGAAGCACAATTCAAAAAAATATGTATTAGTTTTAATTCAAACTTGATGCTCCCAGATTTTTTAAAAAATAATTACTCTTCAGTTATCACATATTCCTTTCATATTATATTTTTAGATAACCTTTTCAACCCACCACTCCACTTATTTTTAATTTTACTTCATTAGCTCTTAGTTTTCTGTAAAGTGTGATCGTTGCCCAACATTGGGTACAAATCTTTGCTATCAGCCTGGTGTAATTTCAGACTCATCAGCTGCATTGAGAGCTCACTGGAACTGCCCCTCTGCAAGTGTCTGGTGCTCCTCTTGTTCCCATTCTGTATTTTCTAAATTACTGAAGCACAGCTCCAATAAATAAACCTACCTTAAAATCTGTGCCAGTCAAAATATTTTTCACAGTTTTATGTGGAGGCATACATTGTTTTTATGCAGCTGTCTCTTTCTGAACTAATTTTATTGCCATACATCAAGCTTTAAAGACCATCTCATGTGAAACTTTGCCAATGCTTTAATGGGCTTAAAGTGCTAAGTATTCTTATTTATTTCTCTGTATTTACTTATAGGCACTGTAATGACAAGCAAATGTATGATCAGTGGCACAGAAAGCAGTATATTCAGGCTGAACATACTGTACATGAGCATGCTGAGTGGAAGGAAATCCACAAGCAGGTGTAGCCCGTGTAGCCTCCATTCTGCAGGTTCTCATCTCCTGGGGGGAGGAGGAGTTGGTGGAGCCCCATACCTGCTCCCAATTCTCCCTGTGAACTGGGAGCCGGGCCTGATGCCCAGATCTCAGCCCACAAATCCCACAGGGCTGACTTGGCTGACAGGGGCAGAGGTGAGGGATGAAAGCCAAGGGCAATTATGGCACAGCTGGGGAGCACCAGCCCTGGACACATTTGCAGCTGGAGTGGAGCTGCTCTGCTGCCTCACAACAGCAGACCTGGTGCCAGAGGGTCACGTTTTCACTCAGGCTGGGTGAGCGAGTCCTGCTGGAGGCTGGTGACCCCCGTGGGATCACAGCTGCATCCTCAGACAGCTCTTTTACTCCTCCTTTGGCAGCTTTGAATTTTGCTGCTGCTCTCCTGCTGTAGAGGGGTTGTTTCGCTCCACCATGGCTGGGTAAGTGGTTTCTCTCCTTCCCTCAGCAGCTGAGGGTTGGATCTGAAAATCTCTGCCCAAAGTGCAGGTGATCCCTGTGGCTTCTGCCCTCAGCCTCACACCCAGGACTCAGTTGGCATTTGAAGGGGTATGCTCCTGGTGGAAGTTGTCATGTTGTAAATGGGCATTTCAAATGAGAGCCAATGCAGGAGTAAAATTAAGTTGTTGAGACATTTTAACTGAAAGAGGAAAAGGGAGACTTCAGATTGATAAAGCTGTAAAAAGCTGTTCTGTGCATCTCTTGTAAACCTGAGGCCAACAGTCATGCTGCAGAGGTGTCCCTAATAACCTGAGTGAGCCCAGGGAGCCAGGCTGAGATATGTGTACAGTAATATTCCCTCTGTGGATACGGAGCCCTTGGCCCCTGGGGAAAGGCACTGTACTGACCTCAGCCTAATGGCTGAGGGAAATTGCATACATAGGGTGTCATTTAATATCTGGGCCAGGGAAATAAAATGTCTAGAGGGTTTGATAGGCAGAAAATGTGGTCAGAACTATGGTTAAAAAGCAGCTGGTTCTATCTGCTAGGTAGTAAGATTTAAAGCTTTGTGCAGGAAGCAGCCACGGGGACGTGCTGAGACTCTCCTGGGCTGACTTCACCTGTAACTCTCCATGCTGGAGTCAAAGGTTTCTCTGCTTGTTTCTGGTTTTTCTTGTACCTTTATAATATCAGTGTCCATTTTCTCCTTACCCTTAAACAACTTCCAACATTTTCATCACATGTCTAACTTAATGAGAAACTTCGGATGTGCCTGGAGCTGTATCCCAGGCTCTGCTCAGATGTTGAAACCACTGACTGAAAATTGGCTTCCTATGTAATAACCCAGAGCTCAGTGTATGAAGTGTACTGTGTTGTAGATGTTCTCTCCGTGCAATTTCTTTGAAGAAATAAATTACCACTGTGTTTTGTGTTGGGAGAAAGAGTGTTTTGTTGTTATAAGTGACCCATAAAGATAACAGGTCCAGAATTTGGCACTTTACCTTTGTGGGTCTTTTTCAATAGATTTAAATGATGATAAAGGATTTCTTATTATAAAGGTCTCTGGATTACTTATCTAAATTATGAGTGAGGTGGATGTTATCCTTCAAAGGATAAGCTTTCTGCTTGCTGTGTTCTCAGACAAAGTATTTTCCAGCAACGTGGTCTTCAGTGCTTGCCCATTTTTGCACTGTAATGAGATGTATGCCACTACAAAACTGCATTAAAGGACTTTTTAATGCAGTCGGGAGCCACAGCTAACAGGCCTTCTATCAGTGTAAGTGCCATAGCTCAAACTGATAAAGAGCTAAATCCCTAACAAGCTCTAAGTTACAGCATGGAAATAGAAAGTAGACTTTCTCCATACACGTTTTAAGTACCTCATTAGTTCTCAATATGTCTACATGAGCTGAAAGTAATTGATCTCATTACTATGTATGTAAATGTGGCGAATTTCTTAAATTTTGCAACTTAGCTATGTTCAATTAACCAGTTTGTTAAAATATATGACTCTTCAATTAATTGTAGGAGTGAGAGTGTGAAAGGGAATATATGCATATGTTAGGGTGTAGAGGACAGAGATTCTGAGTCTCATCCAACTCTCAGCTATGGAAGTTTTGGATTTTGAAAAAGCCAGCCTCTGCAGAACACAGTGCACAGTAAGGGCTGTTTGCTGCCAGGGTGGGAGAGCAGCTGTGCCCTGCTGCTCCAGGTAACGTGCTGGGGAGTGACTCCTTCAGTGATGTGTTCTCTGTGGTGTCCAGAGCATTGCTCACACTATGTATTTTTATTTCTGAAACTCATCTGGAAGAGATGCTTTGAGGACTGGGAGAACCTGCAGCATGTAGCCAAGTCTGCATTAGTATTTCAGCTGGCTTTGATGGGTCCTTGCAATGCACCTGTGGCCCAGGTGTGAGTGTTGCTGAGGTGAGACCTCTGGTACAGGGAGGGTGTGTAATAAACAGCCCTGGTGTACACTCTCTGCTCAGGGGATTTCATTCTCTGCATCTCAGTACTAAGAGCAGTAGATTTGCAGGCTGAATTTCCCAAGCCTTCTGAGCACAAGATGGTTCCCTACAAGTCTGCAAAATGGCCACAATCCTTAAACAATCACAGCAAATTCCTCTGCATCTCTGCAGTGCAGCCGTTTCTGTCCCCCCAGGGCAGAGATTTTTCCTGTCCCTTCCAGAAGAGTCCAGCAAGAGGTGCAAGCTGGCCTAAGGGTTGTGACAGGAGGAGTGAGGGGTTTGTTCACATGCACTCCTAGCCCTGAGCAGGGACCTTGCAGGTACAGTGACTTCTATGGACCCCATGCCATGATGGGGCTCTGGGCTGTGAACTCACATCTGGGAAAGATCAAGGTACCTCAAAAAACTCCAACCAGACAAAATAATTGGGCTAGAACAAAGTAAAACCATTTAAGGGAAAAATGTATGGTAGTGCAGTCTCTGAGATATTGAAATAAATGTGATAAGACTGGGAAGTCCACATTGGAGCCTTTTTAATACACTTTTGTAGAAAATCTGTAACTAAAATTGTAGTAGCTGTGACCAAGTAATCACCCAAGTAGGGTGATTTCTAATAGTCCTTGAGGCCATATTTGTTATGTGATGCTCCCTGATAAAAAAATGAGCCATAAGGGTGGAACAACTGATACGGGGTTTTTATTTTTACCTTCAGAAGTTCTTGAGCTTGCCTGGACATCACATGTTACTGGCTAAGGCTGCCCTTAGGCAAAGCTCTGCAAAGCTCTCCTTGTCTGCAGTGAAAGCTTTGCCATGCTCAGAATTATGAGATTTGGTTCTGCAGTTATTTCTTCCTCCAATATTCCTGACAAACTATTTTCCCCTCCTCAGAGCTTGTGACTTCTAAGAATTTTTGAACAAAGTGATTTGTTCAGTTAGTTGCACTACATAAACCATACCTATAAATGTTTGCAGCATGCCCTGCTACTTCTTCTTCAGTAATAAAAGAACATGTTCTTGTTCTATTAATTCTACCTTTCAGAGGGCAGGGGGTTATTTGTTTTGTGAGTAGTTTTGTGTGTGACTTTACCCATAAACCAGATGTTAACACAAGACTCCACATGTTTGTGATCATTAGACAATATTAAAAGCTATCACTCAGTCACCTTTTGGGAACAAGAACACTGGGGGTTCTGCTACCTGCAAAGCAATAAAATTATTGTCTGCCACATTTACAATCCCAGAACTGGCAATCTGCTTTTACGTAGAATAAGGTGTGTTGAGACTTTATAATGTCTTGCTGAGCTGTTCATATGTAACATTTGCATTAGATAATTTAATTTAAATACATAGAGCACAGCTGTAAGTCTTATAAGTAAGAGTATGAGATAATGTTCAGATAAGTACTTCTGTAAATAATTGTGTCATTATGAATTAATTCTGAATTTTTTTACCTGTTTTCTGTTAAGCTTTGCCATTTTTGCCAAAGAGATTATAAAAGGCTGGATATTTGCAAACACTTGAGAACTATATTTCTATTTTATTTAACCATACTTTTTAACAGGGAAACAGTATCAGCATATTTTCCAGTTTCCAAAGAGTTTTGAAAAGAATGATAGGAAACCATAAAACTCCTGAAAGGACTTTACCTTGGCTGAAGACTTTATATATAAAGAGATCAATTTTCTGATAAGATTCTTTGGAATGAAAGGACATTTTGTAATTTTAGCAAACATGAATACCAAAACTAGGGAAGGCTGATTGGGACCTGGAGCCTGATACAAACCTCATTATAGACTACAAAAACTTTCCTGGAACTTTTATGGCCTTTGGATCTGGTCCTTTAATGTGTCTGGTAAGGTAATGGCTGAAATAGCTTCAGTGTTCTGGCCTGTTCTCTGAGTGTCACAATGCTGCCAATTTCTGTGGAAGGGTTTTAACTCTCTGGCACATCATTTCAGGATGGGGGGAGAACGTTCCAGTGTTAGGAGCAATTACAGTCCAATATTACACCTCCTTCCCATGTCTGCTCCAGCCTAACATTGATAACGAGAAGCAAAGTCTGGTTATCTCTACTGATTACACAGTGACAAATAACTTCTGTACAATGCCCTGTTTTCATGGCAGTAAGTCAGTGTTCGGATGACACAACTTGCACAAAGGAGACGTGCTCTTGTTAAAAATTTCCAGTGAACGTGCCCAGCCTGGGGGCTGTGCTGGCTCTCGTTCAGGCTGTGTTTGCAGTGCTCTCATGGTGACCTCCCCCTCACCCTGACTGATGGGAAGGTGAGGAAGATGTGTCTGGGACATGAATTTTTGTTTACTTTGGAAGACATGTGCATGTGTTACCCTGCTGTCCAAAACTGGTGCTGGTGATGCATTACATAATCAAATCTGGCATGTCAAGAAAATGGACTCTTCTAACCCAAGACCAGGGACGATGTTCATAGGTGAAGAGAACTCCAAAAGCATTAGTTTCAATTGCCTGTGTACAGTACTTGGATATTAAATACAATGATTTCATCAGAAATTCATGAGTTTGTTCATTTAGGAACAGAACTGGAAATTACTGAGCTCAGTAGGAAGGTCAACTTGCTTCAGTACCCTTCTGTCAGGTCAGGGTTTCCCTTTTCTTCATGAACTCCCTGCAAAATGCCTGCATGAGTTCAAAGCTAAATTTTTCTGTGGGTTTTAGTTCCAGGCACAGGTTGCACGGCTGCTTTTGGCCACATTAGCTATATCATAATTAATGCTTTCTGCTCACCACTAGGAGTTAAGGATGGTGACCAGATCAACTTTGCCCCTGATCCTGGGCTACCTCCAGCTGTACAAGGTGCACAGCACTTCCTGCACCCTCTCTTTGCCAAAGACTTGCCTCCAGTGCTGTGCTTGGTTTTATGGGATGTGTCATTTCCAGCTCTGTGGATGTTGCCCTTCAACCTCAACAACTCTCTAAGGCTAACACAGCTCATCTGCATTGCCTGCTGGGTGTTTTAACCCTATTAGCAGGTAGTAAGTGCAATTGAAATAAGGCTTCATTCAGCTGAAAATGTGCACAGACCTTCAATAAAGAGGTAGCTGCAGAAATAAGGCACCTGGGATAACCTGAGATAAACCAAAGGGATAATTGCAAGTGGTGAAAGCTCAGGGAAACAGGGTATGAGCAGACAATTGATACAATAACTTTCTCAGTTATTTGCCTTGTGTATTACCCAGGTTTCTGTTTTTGGGTTTGGTTTTTTTTTTTAACTACTATTTTTTTATTGCTTGGTTGCCGAGTGAGTTTAACGCTTTCCAACAAGAAAGGTTCTTGACAAGGAGGTGGATTGTATTGCAGGTCGAGGTTCTGGATGTCTGCCATGCAAAGTGGTTTAGACAGAGAGGCTCCCAGTAAGTGCTACAGTAGTTGCAAATTGGCAGATCTTCTATGTGTGGATGCCAAATAGCCAATTCCCACTTCACAATGTTGAATAATGAGCATTGTTTCTAAGTTCTTTCAAGGATAAATTCCATTAAGATGCTTGGAATGTAAATACTTCCTCTTAGAGAAAGTAATGATTTTAATTTGTTTTAATTCTATTATTAAGTCTGTTAATAAAAATGCCTATTTAAACTATTTAAGACATCCACTGAAATTCTACAATATTAATTTTATGGAAAACTTCCAAAGAACTCTATTAGTTTTCCTCCATTAAGATAACATTATGGACTTTTAATAGAGCTCTTGGCTACAGCAATTTTTATTGACCTAGTTAGTAAATGAATTAATGTTAGTCCTAGTGTCTTCAAAATATGTAATATACTTTAAAAAATAAAGTTTAAGAAAGGTATTTAATAATTTATCCATTGAAGCAATTTTACCACTCCTTGATAACACATATACATGCACTGGGTGCATTTTAGGTATGATTTAGTTTTTCTTAAGACTTTTCAGACACCTCAGATAATGATTTTTCGTCTCTCCATAACCTTATTTTTTAAGTCAGGCAGAAAAATCAATTCTTACATGATCTCATCCACAAGTTGGTTCCATACAAATAAATCTCAGGACGGGATGTGTTAATTCTTTTAATAATGCTCTTTCTGCTCAATCAGATTGAATAAATGCACCTACGTTACCTACAGTGGGGGCTGGTTTCTTTCCACCAAATTGTGCATGAACTTTAGCCATGGCCGTTTGCATTTTGCTTCTGTTTTTGACAGACACTGTTTTTTCTGTAGTCTTGGACAGAGGTTGCTCTGGTTTCCTCAGGGATTGTGCTGAGCTCCTGCCCATGACCCAAGGAAGACCTAATCATTTCCCAGGAGTTCAGATCTGCCCTGCTCTGACAGTCTAAACCCCTGCTCAGTCTGGGGATCTCAGCTGGCATCTCAGCATGGTATTCCAACCAAAGGATCATGACTGACAGTATCCTAAATTCATTTTGAAAACATGCAATTCTTCTGGTCCTGGGGACATTCTGTATCTCTCTTGCACAGGCATTGGACACAAGACGTTTGTATGCTTTCTTAAAGCAGTGTGCCATTAATTAGCACATTAGTCCACTAATGAGAATTTTAAGTGAAAAGTAAAAGCAAAACAGATTAATGATATCTGAGTTAATAGTTAACTGCATCTTATTTAAAGTGTATATTAGGTGGGTTATAGATGAACAATGCAACTTTTATCCAAGGGCTATTTCTTATAAAAGCACTGGCTTTCTTCAATATAAAGACTGATAATTTAGGTTTGATTTGTTATTTTTCAGTGAATCCATCCACATTGCATTTCGTATTCTTGACTGTCATCTTCATATGAGTACGAACCAGTTGCACATCATAGATTATTTGTGTAATGCAAGTCCTTTGTAGTGACCCATCCTGCTCAAATCTGAGCATACAAGAGGTAGCCAGAAAAGTGAATCTATATTGCTACCAATTCTTTGCATGCTGTTTTGTTTGGGTATGCTGGACAGATTACATTTCCTGCCTTCCACAGCTGACACCAGAGAGATGGATGCTTAGCCACTGTACAGAGTCCCACCAGTAATTCAGTAAGTGACTTGGGCTTTTCCTGAGTGCCCTCTTGAGGGCTTTTAAATTACCTGTAGATTATTTACTAGGTTTCTGCATAAGAATCAAGCTCATTTCTGACCACTGAGTGCCCAGATGTGCCAGAGTGACTGATTCTATGTTGTAGGGACTTGTGGTTTAGGTCTTGATCTCTTAAACACTTGCTACTCAATTTAGCATTATTCCTGGGCACATAGTTGCTTCAATTTCTTTTCATTTACAGCTTTATTGGATCTGTCTGATGAATGTTAAGCACAGCATTTATACGTTTGGGTGTTCTGAGGTGAGCAAGACTATATGTACAAGCACTGTAGCTAAATCCCGTTTTGATATACCAGGATCTTCTTGGGAGTGAGCTGGCAGAGACTACAGACAGTGGGCAAGGAAACAAAGCTGGATATGGAAAAGAACAAGGTTTAAATGTGTCACTGCTGTCGTTCTCTGCTTGAAAATGCCACTGTGGAAACTATGTGTGAGCACTAGAACTTGCTAGTCTGAAAGCCTAAAGGTTGTGGAGACTTGTTAGTGGAGGTCAAGGGAGGGATGTTTATTTTCAGCGCTGTTCTCACACTGACAACTTGAGAGTGAAAGGGATCCGTGGATGCGTATGCTTGGTGATTTCAAGTAGCACTCTTGCCACTTAGTTAGAACTGAGTAATTTCTGGCCAACACATCTATGCCACTTTGCCACTCATGTATCATAGCTTCAGGCCTAAGAGCTAAATTTGAGATTGTTTAGTGTTTGTTTATTAATATTTTTAAAACAGTGTAGCATAGCGCAGTTATGTTTGACTTTTCAAAATATAAAACAATATGGTGATACTGGTGCATCATTTCAGGCTGTGCTAAAAACTCCTCAGGTAGCAGGGTATTTTTAGGGACTGACTTCTCTACACTGTATGTAAAATACAGGGCGCCCTTAAGGCAAATCTAACATGTGTACTGCTGAGAGGTCAGGTCAGCTCTGCATTTGGGCAAACTTCTGATACACTTTGTGTGGTAGATAAGTGATTCCTGTGTGAATGTGTACTCCTTGCGTGGTTCATGGAGATTTCTGTGTGTGCCAGTTGTTAATCAGTAGTTGGCAGACTGTGTAATAACACAGTAATAAGCCCCCTGCCCAGAACAGGGAAATAGAGGCTCCTCAAGCCTCTAGGACCCTTTCACAGCCAAAGTATCAGGAGCCTTTAAGCAATCTGACCACGCTGAGAACAAAAGCTGCAGTGTTTTCAGGGTCCCTCCTTATTTCCAAAAGCAGTGATTCATCTCAACAATCCATGCAGCCTTTGCTTGTCTTTTTGCAGACTCTGCAGCCACGCCGTGCTCCTTTGTACATAGTCTTGCCACACTAGCTTAGGAACCTTTGCTGTTGTTTCTACCATCTGGAGCAGCCTCTATGTATCTTTCTGCCTCATCAACTCCTCATCTTTTCTTTTGTCTATTTTCTTAAGTAGATTTTCTCATCTGTGTATGCCTCTGTTTTCTTTTTTTTTTTTTTCCTCACTCTTTTATTGGCCTTGTTGCTCAATGCCTTGGTTTATTCATCAAACAGTGTCTTGACAGCACTTTACATCACTGTATCACAATACACACATCTACTGTGTATTGCCTGAATTCACTTTTTCCTTGTATTTAATGCTGTCCATCTGGGAATGCAGTTGGTATGAAAGGCAGTATAAGTTGTAAAGTTGTATTATATTGTGAGAGAGACAGCAGCATCTGCTGCTATACATATAAATACTGTAACTTTGCAATACTCCAACAAAGCAAATCATTTGGGCTAGTTTTAAACTGAAAAATTATTAAGTGATAAGGCGTACAAAATTAACTTCAAAACAGAACTTGAGACCTTTAAGAATAGAGGTCAAGGACAAGGTTTGTTAACTTTTGTTTTTCATATGTGTAATACGTACTAATATATATTTATATATAATATATTTAAATGTATATTTGTACATGTGTTTGTGCATACATATATATTTTATATATAATGTGGTATTGTTAAAAATCTCTGGGTTTGGAGCTCTGGGATCAAAGGAAGCCATTGCTTTCATCTTTTTTCCTTTGGTTCATTTTTTTGACAATTTTGAAAATTGAAGCTTTCACCAGGGGAGCTCTGCATCTGACTGTCCTGGCCCCCAGGAGTGCAGGCTGCCTTTTACATCTGCACTTCTGTGCTGTGGAGTTTGCTGTGGGCACAGCACCTGAGCTGCTCTGAACCTGCTTGCCTCCCTTCACAGGTAATCTGAATTCCTCAAGTTAGAAGACAGATTTGAGAAATGTACCTCATAAAGCAAATACCTGTGGCTTTGTTTGTCCAAGTGAGAATTAAATTCAAAATTTGATTTTCAGGAATCTCACCAGTCAAATAACAGCACTAATGCTGTTCTGACCTCCCAGCTGAGCATTCCTGGGGCTTAAAGCCTCCACCTCTTCAAACCTCTGAAAGCTTCGAGGTTTTCCAACACCCTCGGGATTGCACAACTTGTGGATGCTAGACTTTGATCTAGTGGGTCCCTTCTGCTGGCAGGGGGCCCTGCAGGGCTGAGCAGGATTGCTGAGACCAATCCATGCCCCAAAGTAAAGGCAATCAGCATTTGAGTGTTCAGGGGACAAAAGCAGCTGAGCATGGTTTGTGCTCAGAGGATCCTATGGTCATTGCAGGACCATCCCACAGTGGCAAATACCAAATGTTTGTGGGTATGGCTTAACATTACTGTTTTAATGATATGTAACCAATATATGTCGATTCTGGGATTTTTTCTTCACTTATTTAATTTTGCATCCTTTGTCCAAGCTGTTGTTTGTCTGAACTTCATAAGCTGAACTAGAATAACATGGGACAACAATTTAAAGAAAATAATTTAAACATGAGAGTGTTGGTAATAAAAAGAGTTCATCTGTGCAACAATATTACATTTGCCATTGTATTTGATTACTAATGAATACCGAGTATTCATCTTAGCAACAAGCAGAAAGGGGAGGAAAAATCTTTTGTATTAAATCAACTAAACGATGAAGTGAGTCAGTGAAGGCTGTTTCAGTGTTCAGAATACAAAATGCGCAGCTCATAACCATGGAACCATTTACTGTACCTTTTATAAGCATATTTGGATTGTAAATGTGTGGGAGATAAAAATACTTAGTTTTTAAGGCAAGATGGACAGCTAATTTTTTTAAAGCATGACATTAATGGCTGGAACTGTAATGCCCTTGTTACTCAATCTTGAAAAAGTTTGCTTACAGTTCACTTCTAATGGCTCTTTCATACCATTATCAAATGACTGATAGTCATTGCAAGCATTTTAGCAGCTTTCAGATCTGTTATATTTTTAATTAAATTGGCTGTGAATTGTGTAAGTAGCAAAGGTTGACAAACTAGCACTCAGTGCAGCATCACTGCTTCTCAGTGAAGCTGTCACAGGACATGCATGATCTTGATTTCTTTAAACACTTTCTGATTCTTTTAATCTGTATCAGATGTTGACTTGGAACAGCAAGTAAACAGCTCTGGAGAGCAGGATGGGATGTTGCAGAAATTCCCCTGAGGTGCTTCGATGGAAGCAGCCTGGTTCAGAGTGCATGGAGCAGCCTGACCTGTGTGGATTTGTGGAGAGTGTGGTTTCTGTGCTCCAGGCCAAAGGACTTGTATGTGGTGTTCGTGTGCATGCTGCTAACACCACACCCTGCTTTCCAGCTGGAAAATGTCAGTAAGGTCTCTGGGGCTTGCTGTTAGTGTTGCAACAGCCACTTTCCTCCCCAATCACCTGCAGATGTACCTTAACCACCTGTGAGCTGATGCTCAGGCAGCTGCTTGCTTGCAGAAAGAAGGATGAAAAATCAGAGGCTTTCCCTGTTATTGATGTGCCATTTATTTTAAAGTATGCTTTTGTGAATATTGCCTTTGCTGATTTTCTCTTTCTGCAAAGCACCATTTCAAACTGGTAGAACAACACTACAAACACAGGAGTATGTGGCTCTTCTCGTGTTAAGCTGATTTGCAATGTCTCATTCAAAACTATCTTAGATTAAACTAGTCCAGCCTGCCCCAAACCATGGGTACCATCAACAGGAAGTAATGCTGTGATTTTTAAGGGATTAGTACATCCTAAAGAAAAGAAAATAATCTTTAGTATTTTGTATTCAAATGTATGGGTCAAATCTTGAAGATGTTTTAGTGTATCTCTACTTGGGCAAAACCATATCAGAGAAAAAAGGCCTGGGAAAAAAGATCCAGTCCGGAGTCTGATTTCTCCTGAGAGTGTACCATTTTTTTCCTCAGTTTCTTTTCTTCTGCTATGTCCATTTCTGTATTGTACAATACATATCACTTTCTAAGAATAGCCTAACATTCTAGAATAGACAGAAACTTTAATTTTTAAAACAAAAAGTGCAAAAATCATTAATTTTCATTACTCTTTGAGTTTCTGCTCTTACTTGACTCTTGTATTTGGTGTCAATGGGCAGCCACAGTTTGCTTAGAGCTTTGTTCCAAGAAATGTGATATTTTCATGCTTAGCAGGCATTTGATCAACTTCTCTGCTTGCTATGGGGCAGCTGGTGGGGTAAAAGGTGCATCCCATCAAAGTGCTCTGCAGTGATTCAGCCAGGGAAAAACAGCACAGGGGGAAGTTCTTCAGGGAGCTGCTCTCAGCTTTAGAGCATCACCTGCCAACCTCAGGCCTGGTTCAAGATAGCAGTGAAAATTCAGGTGTATAGAAATGGGGTTTTTTGGTTGGTTTTGGGGTTTTGGTTTGGTTTGGTTTGGTTTTTTTGGAGGAACAGAGACATTTGAATCTAAATTCAGCCTCTACAGAGGTTGGGTTCAGCCAATGGGGTCAGATCCACCCCTGCTTCACCAGGGGGGTAGTTTGTGCTTAAATGGATCAGCAGCTATCCATATCCTCTTGTTAGCATTGCAATTACAAATTAGTATAACATAAAAGCTTGGTATAATTGTGCTGGAAATGAAAAATACGTCTTTATGTTGCCCATTTCACAGCCACATTAGACTTGCAGAGTATTGTGACAATGATTACTTTTTGCTGAGGGGGAGAGAAAAAGATAAATGACTTCTAAATCACCACATGACTCAGCCTGCAAGCTCTGAGTTCATTTGTAAGACATTTATCTCCTTGTATACTCACCAGAAAAAAAAATTATCATTTAATTAATAAACTTAATAGCCCGAGGTATTCTGATCAATAAAAAATAGTATGAGAACGGGGCCTGATGCAATGAAATATTGAGTTGTCTGTAGACAAACCCATGATTTTCTTTAAAGCTGATCATACTCCAGACTGGTTAGTTAGGGGAGCCTGCGTGGCAAAGCAGAGTGCTCCGCTGAAAATCAAACTGATAGACCAGCTTGGACAAAAAAATTGAAACAGCTCCTTGTGCCTTGAAACAATTTCCCCTTTATGTTTTCTCTGTGTGACCTTTTGAGCTTTGTTTCCCTGCTGGCACTGAAACACTGAACAAGCTTCCAGTGATGCCAATGGATGTTTTTCCACAGACTGCAGCAGACCCTGGCTGGGTCAAATTCTGCTGCCGATGGGGCCTGCCTCTCCTCTGACATTAGGTCAGAGCCCCATTACAGCTCTGCAAATCCAGAGTTCCCGTGCTGGCTGCAGGGTTTATCCTGGATAATGCAGAATAACCAGCAGCAGGACATGCTCTGGCCTCATGCTGGCAGCGGCTCTGAGTGAGCAGTGGGAGCTGCCTGGCAGGATGGGCTTTGTTTGCTTTCGCTCAGCCCCTCTATGATTTCACTCCTTGCCAAGGCAGCCAAAGGCTGATCTAATGCTTGCTGGGGGAAATACGCAAATGTGTCATTTCTTTCATTCCATCCGTGCTAAAAATGTGTCCTTAAAGAAAAGACCTGCAGGTACTGGGCACTTTGTAGGCATGCAGAAAGAGCAGGAATTTTTCGTCTCAGTTTGCAGGGTAGCTTTCCAGTGACAGATAGAAATGGAAGCAATACACCTTTTCTTCCAGACAGATGCATAGAATTAGCTCCACATGTCATTCTGACATCAATGGTAAATAAAGTATGTGGTTTAACTTGAATGGCTTTTTGAAACGAGAAGAAACATTGCTATGGACACCATAACTTGATTAGGAATTGGTGGTTCTCAGTTCTTGCTTCCTCCACTGAAAATCCCCCCTCAAGGTTGTCCTCATCATTGCAGGATTAGGTACATTGTGCTGGGTGCTGCACAGCATCTGCTTGGGCATCACATTAAACTGACAGGGAAAGAAAAAGAAAAACATAATGGAGGATGGGAAAACAGACAAAGGAAAGGAAGTATGGCCAGGATGGTGGTGGATCTCCTTCAAGAGCAGCAGCTGTGGTCTGACAAATACACTGACCTCAGTGTAGCTGTGGCTGACACTGAATATCTGGAGCAGAAAGGAGCATGCTCCTCACTTCCTCTCCTACTTCACCCCTTTTGTTCTCACACTGTCTTTTTGAAGCTCCAAAGTAAAATGGAAATACTAGAGTCAGTATTATTCACTTCAATGTTCACAAAATTAATGTAATTGTGTAATTAATGTAAATTGTTCCAATGGTGATCCACTAATTTATCCTGTGTTAATCATGATACTGAGTTTATATACAAAGCTGTCTTGTTTGGATGAATGGAGGCTCCTCCCTTTCTGTGCTGTTTTTATCAGCAGTGATTGTTATAGTTTTCCAGATTGTTGTGTTAAACCTTGCTTTTCCCTGTGCCAAGGGAAACAGTTATGGATGACCTGCAGACCCCAATTATCACTGCAGGTCAAAGGGCATGCTATTGAAATGCTTATGAGTAAACACTGCAGGATGTGGTCATTCTTTGCTGGGGCTCTTTTTACCCCTTAAACACCATGCATATTTCCTATATTTTTTGTTTAAAAAATCAATTGTTCATTCGCAACAACTGAAACATGACAGTGGTGAAGTGTAATAATGAGAGAAGCTTCTGAAGATGAAGGAGAAAGAGACATTAAGAATGAAGGAAATGTTATTTTCTTAAAATTTGTCAGAATGTTTGGGTTTGAACTAGCGAATAATATTTTCATGAAGAATTTCCTCTAATGTCTCATATTTTTCCCTATTGTTATCCAGCCCTACATGCAATTTTCTGACTCACATGATGACTTAATTTCTATCTCTGTGAGCATTCAGATGTCTTCACTTGATCACTTTAATTAAAGCAGGAGTCCTTACTCTCAGAAGTGGACAATGAATAACACAGCCAGCTATGCTTGTTAGGCTCAGAAGGGTTTTTTTTCAATTATAGATGTGCCTACTGGTATTCAGTGCAATCTCATTTTAGCATTTAAGCAAGTGATCATTTAAGTGAGTTCAAACAGCTCTTAAGCATTGAAAGAAAACTTAAACGCCCTAGTGAATGGGGGACGTGAATCAGCTTCAGATTTACTGGCAAATTTGTCTAGAGAGAATGTCCTTCCTACCTAGGATCTTATTACATGAGTTGGAGATTTTCCTTTTTTTACTGGTGCCAAAATCAGCACAAGATCTGTCTTCACATCATAAACTGCAAATTGATGCACACTATTTTGCTTTCTTTAGCTTATTGTCAGCCTTTCTCATTCCCTTGATTAAAGAATGAACATGAGATGCTTCTCAACGTTAATTTTCAAGAGGCTCTTTAGGTGTGAACTGGGATTTTTTTTTTCAGTTGTAGGTTTATCCAAATCTTTATGCATGTTCCAAAATCCCAGAGATGAGTTGAAAGGATCAAAACTCTTGACTTCATCTGTGCCACTGAAATAATCCCTAAAAGAGAATTTACAGCTTTCCTAATGTTTTCAAGGCTATCTCCTGAAATGTCTCCAGTTGCTGGGCACTGTCATCTGCAGCAAACTTTTAAGGAAATAAATATGAGATTATCAGCTCAGATAGTGTCCCTAAGCTATGATAGGAGGCAGTAAATTGCTGCCCTGTAGGCTTTCTCTGGCTGTAAGGCAGCTGAGGGTCCTCTCAGTGCTTTCCTTAAAGCAGGATGGCCCTGGCTGAGCACCAAAACCAGGAGAAAGTCTGGGAAGGAGCCTGGAGGGTGCATTTGCTCAGGTGGAGCACCACACAGAGGGTTGGTCCTGGACACTTGCCCAGGGATAAAAGTGGCCACTTCATGTAAAGAATTCTCCCCAGAGGGAGAAGGATCCCCTTTGGCTGAGGGGATCAGAGCCTCTCCAGGAGCCCAGAGGCACTTGACAAAGAGTATGAGTAAAATCAGGCTTGAAACAGGTTTTGACATAAGAACAGATTCATGCATAAATGCAGTGTGGTGTTGGTTATAAATGGAAGAAGTGGAAATAGAATGTTAGCAAAGAGTTTATTTTTAACTACTATTTAGGCTTTCCAAAGTGTTGTATGTGATAAAAACGAAGAGCTGGTAGAAATTCAGGTAGGGCAAAATGTTAGAATATTCAGTATTCTCTCAGAGTAGATAAAACACCAGAAAAAAACGGTATTGTATGATAATGTGATAAAAAAAACCCTACTCCATCTAAAAATGTTAATTTATAATGTTGGCTAAATTAAGCAGTTATTGATTTTTAATATATGTTCTCCTCTTACTGGCTTGCCTTTTTTTTTTTTTTTTTTAATTTGGCTTTCAGAATTTATTATGGAATGCTCTCATTTTGAGTGGCACAGTGAAAGATACAGGCTCTGCAGCATGCTGGCTGTTCTGCCAGAAAAGTAAACAGCACTTCAGATAAGATTTGGGCTTGCAGCTTCTCTTAATGAGAACATCATCTTTCAGGGCACGGATTTGCTCATGTAACCAAATAGGCCATGCATGCCCCTATTTATTATAAAAATTAATATACAAAACAAACTCTATGTATCTATATGGGCAAGCTATATTATGCCTGTGTCCTATCTGCATAACTTAATTATAGTAGTGCTCAGCAGCTCAGAGAAGGAGTGGCAGTGAAGTTCTGTGGCATCATGTGGGTGCTTCAGCTGGAGGAGGAAAATCCAACAGTCCTGATAAGAGAGGGAGCCATGTACTGTATCCCCACATGTCTCTCTGCTGGCAGTGCTCCTCTCCACAGTGAGCTCTAGATATGCACAGCACAAAATGCTTAGCTCTACACTGAGTTTAAATCAGTACGGAATGGAACACAGGAATTGGTGCTCTGTGGTATTTGATGATAAAATTAAATTGGATGCCTGTAAGAGGAATAACAGCTATGCCATATTGCTGCGTGGATGCTGTTATCTTACATGTGTGTTCATTTTTCTTAATTCTAAAATAATGCTGCAAACATGGAGTGAAAAGGAAAATAACGTCAGATTTATAATCTGTTCACAAATGCTGCTCCTTTTACCACAACCATGATGCAGAGAAAGAGCTTCCTCACTATGTTTCCCCATTAAAGTGGGAATGATATTACATGACACTGCCTTTCTATAAAATTCACCAGGAAAAACAAGGAAAGTGGAAGGAAAGAGCCATGAGGCCCAGCAGTTGCCCTGCTTTTGAGACTGGTCAGTGGCTTCCTTATCTCAGAGGTATTTGATAATTCTGTGAGATCTCTGATAGAGATCTGTCCTTTTACCAGTGCCACACCATGAACAGGGTGCACTATATAAATTTTTTCTTTGTTTTGCAATAGTTTTTTGTGCAAGTGTAGTTCCACAGTGGCCTAAAAGGCAGTGTGTTCTCCTTCCAGACCTACCAATAAATCTGGACTTTTTTCAGTTTTTTTCCTCTTTTAATTAAAATGATTTAATTGTACCGATTGAGTTTTCTTTCCTAATATAAAACCTTCTACCAAAAGCATTCTTTAAAAACTCTAGAGATGAAAAATGTAAACTAAACTTTAAAATTTGTTAATTGTAAACCCCTTTGTCTTTGGAGTGCTGCATAGCAGATCAATTCCAAGTAATTATTATGTGAAAAATGTAGGACTTTTTGGTTCATACATGTATTGAAGAGATGCAAAGCCAATATTAAAAGAATTTTAATTGGTTTGAGATAGTAGCAGGAAATTATTTTCCTTCATTTGTAGAATCAAAAAAAAAAAAATAAGAAAGTATCTCAGCTATTAAATTTGGGAAAGGAGTGCGTATTTCAGTACTGCAGTTACTGATGTGTGAAATACAGAAAAATGTTAATTGAGGTAGGCTTGTGAAGTGAAATTAGTTGCAAGTGGACTGCAGATGAGCAAAGGGATTCTTAGGGTGTTGCACCTCAGCCATACTTTGAGGTTAATTCATTAGAGATAATTGGAATGTTAAATAGTTTTCTATAAAGAATCACTGCTACAGTGGTCTAACACTTTTAATCTGATTGCATCAAATGCTAATTACCAATAGTCAGATTTATGCTATGCTTATTTATGTACTTGCCACCCTGATTACTTCCTTGACTGCTAATAATATTTTCTATCAAGGGTGACAGCCCTTCAATCGTCTGAAAATAAGGGCTTGAATGAGGGAAACTTCAGCAAGAGCTGCCTGCCCTGTCTCTGTCCATGAAGTTTGTTAAAACAGGAGCAGCTGAGCAGTCTTTCAGTGTTTCACAGCTATTAAATTCTCACCAATACGTCCAGAGCACATGCAATGCCTTTGGTGTGGTTCTCCCTCTGGGCTTGACAGCACTAATTCACCACTACACCCAAAATTCCAACAAATAGTCTCTGGGCATAGGCATGGGTGGGTTTGCAGCCTAAGCACCCAGATGTGGTCTGGGTGGCTTTGGAATATAACAGGACTCGTTGCACTCCACTCAACAGGACAGATCATGGTCTCTGGAAGCAAGGAGAGGAGATCTGGTCTTCCTGGCTCTGTCCCACTGGGCAGAGGCCATTCAGTGTGGTGGGACACAGTGTCCATGGCCTCGGCCAGAACTAAGACAAATGAAATAACGCAGGATATATTCTCCACAGTAAAAGCAGAACACCAAGGTGAGTTGTCAGGAATGAAGAGAAATGCTGATTTACACCAGAAAGCCAAATACAAACCATAGCCTGTCCCAGATTTTCTTTTTTCTTTCCTTTATTTATGACTGTGACATAAGTGTCCTCTGCATCTATTTACTTTTACCTGGGGTCTCAGGCTTGCATATTTCATTTGCCCAGACAGGCTGCACTGCTCTGTGAAGGATGATCTCTCAGTGCTGAAGAGGTGCCAGTGCCAGGTCCCATGCATGTTATCTCTTATTTATTGCCTCCCTGGCGACAGGCTGTCGCCAACAGGCGGATAATTAGAATGGCTCAGGCTGGGGACCTGTGGAAAAGTCTGAGCACTTTCATAATTAGCCCATAAATGCTGTAGGTTTGTGCTAGAATCCTCTACAATTTCTGCTATCAGAAGCTCAAGGTTCTTTCTTCAGTGACATATTTGTCATTTATTCTTATAAAAAGAGGAAATCCTTGCATTATGGATCTATTCTCATTTGTGTTGACTTACTTTCAATAGCTTCCTATTTAAAACTGGCAGCTTTTGCTTTTGGAGAACCTTGGAGTCATTTAAAGAGAAAAACAGTCCCTCTTTCTGCTTGTATTCCCACTCTGTGAAGAAGGAGAAAAAGCAAAAGGAAAAAGT
This sequence comes from Certhia americana, assembly GCA_018697195.1. Classification (NCBI taxonomy): domain Eukaryota; kingdom Metazoa; phylum Chordata; class Aves; order Passeriformes; family Certhiidae; genus Certhia; species Certhia americana. The sequence continues at coordinate 12,530,266 of CM031868.1, read as the reverse complement.
AAGAATAGGAGAAAAGTGTTATCAGAAACAGCTAAACCAACAGCATAATCTGCAAGTTCTGTGCATACTGTTATGATATCTGAAACATAATTATCAAGCTTAAGTTAATTAGACTAATGCTTAGAAAATCTGGCATGGCAGATTGTGGTAAGTAATTATATATACCGATTAAAAGATGTAATATGCAGTGAGCAAAAGCAAAAAGAAAACTCCATTTGATACAGCCAGTGAACACAGACAATTAAGAAGTCAAGTAGATGAGCACCGACAAAGATACTGAACTTTGTGGAAGATGATGGGCAAGATGCCAATTTTTCAGTGGAACAGATTTTGCATAGTATCAGTCAAACTTTTGTTTTATGAAAATCCATGCTACTGTTTCCTAACTGAAATACATGAAGGGCCACTTGCTTTTGCATTAGGGCTAGCTGACATGAATACAAGGGAATGTGCAAACAAGAATGTGACATTAGAGTACTAGTTTACATATATATAGAAGTTGTGTAAATGGCTTTTCTTAAAAGCAATTCACAAGATGTCATATGAGAAATAAAGCTGTGAAGACAGTGTCTTCTGCAATTAAGTTTAATAATGACTATGGGTCAGGATGAATGGAAGAGCTTGTGTGCCTTTGTACCATGCAGTATGTGCACAGGAAAACCCTGAAACACATGGAGAACATGATATTTTTTTTTTTTTTTTAACTTTTGCTTGAAGAAAGTTTAAAGAAAAAAGACCTAAATAAAGGAGAGAAATGTAACAACAGACCTGTGAACGAAGTTCTGATTGCAACTTCAATATGTGTCTAAATAAATAAAAACTATTTTGCAAGTTCTCCACGAAGTGTGTGACTGTACAACTGATTCCCCAATCAACTCCCTCCTGAAGGAGGAGGGAGAAACCTGCAAACTCCTAGTCTGGTAAATTCAGATGAAGCAAGTCCATACGTGATCCATCCTTACAGCATTTAATCCACGAGATTTTGACTGCGCTTCTGGAATAATGCACAAGTTCTCAGCAGAGCCACGTGTTTTATTCATATCTGCTGGAAATTGCTTTCATTTCCGTTGATCTCATTGTTTCCTAAGGCACGAACAAACTGATTGAGCTGAAAGCATACAAAATTACTTTTTGTCTCTGAAAATTGGGAGTGTTGGGTTGCTTTAGGTTGTCTTTGTCCCTTTCCTACCCTCCATCCTGCATGGCCATGAGCTCCCCTCCCCAAGCTGTGTGGGATTTTCCGTAGCTCTGGAGCATGTCCTGTGGATTATGCAAAGAGAAGGGGGTGATCTGCTGCCAGGGTATCATCACCAGAACAGAACATGCAAAAATATTGCAAACTAAAACAGTTCTTGTGACTTTTCAGATGAGTATTTCTATAATATTTGCGCTCAAATAATTCTGTCCAAAAGCAATGATACTGAAGTCTACATATTAAATAATAATTGTTATGCAAATGCTATCAGTTTATAATTCCTATATAGAAACATGGGATGTCTTGAAGGTTTTAGCATGGGCAATAGCAACTGTTTTTTCCTAGACAGTTTAATAATATTTTCAATATATTTTTATCAAAAACACCTTTCTACTAGACAAAGCTATCAGCCTTAATTAACTGCCAGTCTATCCAGCTAAAATTAATTCTTCCCAAATTCACAGTCCCTTCACTTAAATTATTTTCAGAATATCCTGTTCCATGGCTATTATGCCATTCTTATTTTTTCTGCATGGGCATTATGTGGGTACAACTTATTTGCCAGAAGAAGGATTTCAACAGAATGCTAACACTGCAGCTTGGAAGAGGAAAAAAGATTCCTCCTCCTCAAAGTGAAGGCAGCCTGTGCCCCCCCAACCCCTGAAAAGCCTCTGAGTTTCACTAAGTAAATAAGGAGGCCTATATTGACTCCCTTATCTATGACTTTTTTTATCATTTGATTTCACGTATGAGTTCAGAGGATCACCTGTAGGGTGAAGGAGTCTGCTTGAACAATGCCAAACTCTTCTTCATCTTCCCTCTTACACTTCCTGCATCCATCCATCCATCCATACATACATACATACATACATCCCAAACAGAATCCAGGACCATATTTGCTATGGGGAATGTATCTTTGTGACATTTGTACAATAGGGAAAAAAAATTATATGAGCAAAACCTCCTGTGATGTCCCTTAATAAGACCATTTCCTGCATAAGTTTTACAGCAATATTAATGGGATGGAAAAACTGGAAGAGGTGATTGACCATCTGAAATCTCCAATTCTGCTCCCATATATGGGTCTGGTACCATTCACTGCCACTGGATCATTGAGACATGTGAGCCTGCACTGAGTTTAAAAACTGCCTTAGATATTGAAAATAATCTTCCCTTTTACTGCTGCTACTTTAAGAGATGAATTTACAGACTCTAGGGCATTTTCCCTTGATAAAATTTGTTAGGTTCTTATCCCACTAGGTCAGTGGAATATCAGTCGATTCTTAATGCAGTCTGTCTTTTAGAGTTTCTTTCACTTCTCAGAGCAAAAGTAAATGTCATTCATATTGGCAGGTTGTAATGGGAACAATGACATAGTAGTTTTTAAAAATATACACAACTTCTTTTAAATAGTCTTTGTCTCTCTCTTATGTTTCTTCAATTTGTCTATAACAATTACAAGGTTAGATATCCCTTAAGATGGTAGAAAAGGTCATTTTGTTGTCTTTTCTACCCCCATGCCTCAGTGAAATATTCATGGTACAGCTCAGGTATTGGGCTCAGGTTTAATGTTTCGTTGCCTTGCCATCTGTTTTGTTGTTGCAGTTGTTGTTAGTTTTTTTCCCTTGGAGGGGGGTGAGGGAGCACGGAGGCAGCAGTGAGGGATGCTGGCATATGAGTCCAGACCTGATGGAAAAGAGGAGCAGTGAATCTGCAGGAGCAGAGTAGCTCCTTTGATCCACACTCTTTTCTTTTTTAACATTAAAAGTCCTTCTGGTGAAAATCTGCCACTAGGCATGTAGTAGTATGCATCAGTAGTAGATGTGGTAGGCTCTGTGCCTCCTCAAAGGCTATGGAGCCACATTAAAGTAGTCTTTTATATTATTTGTAAAGTTCATTTGTATGACAGCACAGACATTGAAGCCCAGCTCCTCACTGACCCAAATGGCATTAGCAAGTTCCAAGGGTGTGTGTAGCAGAGCTTTCCAGAGTACTGCAGTGGCTCGGTGGCAAAGGGCAGCACAGAGAAAGGATGAACCTGCACGGGGACACAGAGCACCAGGAGGAGTTGGCAGCAGGTGCCCAAGTCTCTTGGCCACAGCCAGCTGCCACCACCCAGCTGTCACCGAGCTGGGGACACCACAAGGACACAGAGACTTGGGCAGGGAGGGTTTCTCTACCGTGGGTTTCTCACGTGAGTTTTAAGCTATTTTGTGACTGTTTTTACTGTAATGAGAGTCTTTGGCCCATAGTGTCTCACCAGGATTTTTCAGATGCTTTTTGATCGTCTTGCTCTTTTTCAGCATTTCCCTCTTACTGCTGTTGATTTAAATGTCATGACATTTTAAACATGACTTATTATAACAAAACAGTATATAAAACAATATGCTGCATAATAAATGCAGCCATATTTTTTTGAGTGAATGTTAAATGAGAGCAATTTATTCTTCAACCTATTTTACTACCTACTTACTAGAGGGTATTGGCTGCCTAAATCCCAGGGAGGCAATCTCTGTGGTGAAGTAGCCTTGCATGTGCAAGGCTGAAAGCTGAAGTATTTGAGGAATGTCTGGGGGGAAAGGCTGTCCGGGGATGTAGCTTTATCCAGCCGTGCTGTGATCCTGAGCACCGTGGGAAGGCAGACAGCATCATCCTGGGAAGGTCTGTTGGTGAGTGAGGGGTCCCCTGAGAAGCACACACAAAATCAGGCTTTGAAGCCCAGTGGTTCACCTCAATTAAGTGACATGTGTCATTTCAGATACTGAAGTCTCCTTGAAATCCTCCTACAGCCAGTGGAGGGAGTGACTCAGAGTATGAGTTACTCCAGAATATATTGATAGAATGTTTTCATCTTAATTTTAGAAAGTCTTGTTAAGAGTGAGGATTTTTTTTTTAAATAGGAATAAGCTAATTCCTCAGAGAGAAGAAATACACTCTGACCACTGTGGGCTCTTTCTGCACATCCCAGAGATGTGGTGAGAGAGGTGGAACTCCCTCCTGGAGATGAGAGTGTGTTCCTATTCGCTTTTGTGGTGAACTGGCTCTGTGCCAATGCCACAGGACCTGCAGCTGATATCCTTTGTGCTGTCAGAAAAAGACAAAGCAAGCAAATAAACCAAATCAACCTCCTTAACACACATGTGTTTTCCTTGGCATGTCATGAATCTTATTGAGAGTATGGCAAATATTTGTCTAAAGTTAAGAAGATTACTGAGGGAAGTTGTGACTTTGAAACTCACTGCAGCAGAAGCCAGAATACATCACCCTGAAGCAGGCACCTCGAGGTTATCTCTGCTCTTGGAGTAGGACATGCACATCTCTCTGCAGCTCTGACCTCTTGGGAAGAGGCTTTCAGTCAAGTAATACATGCACCTGCATGAAATTTTTGAATCACTGACTCTATCCTTGATTAAAGTGCTTTTCCTTGATTAAAAATAGCCTTTTTCCAAATGAGCAATATTGCATGGCAGGCTGTACACACAGGATAAGCTTTCATCCAACATTATCACACTGATGACATTGCCATTTCTTAACCATGTCTCTTGTGTAGACAGCCCTGGGTAGCCAAGGCTATTAGGAAGCTCCCCACAAAAATCCACCTTCTCTTCCCAGGTGAGGAAGACTACAGAGGTGATTCTAACATTATCTGCTAACTAGGAGGGTAATGCTCATGGTGAAAATGTAACTAAACACTTTCATAGATTCTTGCCTGGATTCAAATCAGGTTGTAAATAGCAGTTCCCCAAGTCTTTGGCAGGACTTCTTACCCCAGTGGGTATTCCTTCAAGTATCTTCTTTATAATGTGCTCACTTTCCAAGAATTTTATCTCAATTGGAGCCAAACTGGAAGTCTGTCAAGATCTGAGCTCTTCAGAGTGCAATCTACATATTTCACCGAATGGCAAACGTTTTCTATGCAACTGCCATTCTGCTTGTGGGCTTACTTGTCTTTTATATTTTCAAAAGCAAATTCCTTAAGATTCTTTTTACATTTAGTCTTTTTTTTCTTATCAGAATTATTAGAAACTGGGGTTTGCAGAGTTTATTTTAGCAAAGCACTTAAACACGTATGCTTAAGGGTTTTACTTAACCTTTATGTGTTTTCACAAAATTCTCTCCATATAAGTGCTAAATAGGGTGCAGTTATTCATATGTCCATGTGAAGTGTGAGGTTCAAGTCTTTCCCAAAGCACAACAATAAAACTGAAAAAATATTTTCAGTCACTATGACAAAGAGTCAACAGGAGGGGAAAGAACTACCACTCTCTGAAACACAGCTTTGATAAACTGAGGTCTCCAATGGAATATATGCTTTGCAGCAGTATCAGCAGCTGTGAGGTAGCAGCATATTTCATGCAGAAGCAGTAAAAACAATTGGAGAAGGATTTTCCAGTAGATACTTAAAAAATTGTCTCATATAAAATGCAGATAATTTAGGCTTTTTTCCTATCTCCTTAAATAATTCAGATTTAATGCAGCAAGTGAAACCCACCCCAAAATCAGAGATCTCTGATTCATGCAAGTGCAGATATCTGTATGATATAGAATCATAAGCAAAGTCAGCAGATGAGAAAATTATAGGATGTGGATTTTTTCTGCAGTGTTCACTGTAAATTAGAGCAATTAAATTACAGCAGTTTTGTAGCTGTAATTAAATATGGAGACGAGCCCAGAGACGTGGAAAGCACTGAACTGCCTGAGCTGCTCAGGCTGTGAGGGGGAGCAGGGGGAAAGGGGCTGGGAAAGGAGTCCTGATCCCACAGCAGCTGGTGGGGGCAGAGAGGCCTCCAGCACTGTATTAACACCAACTCTGATGGGTCTTTTGTGTGGTCAAGGGGGAGCTTGCTGGGTTTATTCTCTGCCTTGTTTTTGCCTTTCCTGGGCCCTGAGCAGAACAGGGGCGATGCTTGGCTGGGAGACAAGCCCAGGGCTGGGAGCTGCTGCAATGATTTCCCCCCAATGATTTTTCCCAGATAGGTAGACTAAGATGTGTAAGGCCATGTGATTCCAGCATCCCTGAGAAGCTGATTCATGAAACTGCTGTGTTTCATCCATTATTCTTTCATTTTACACTGCAAGTCAAGTCAAGACTTGAGCCACAACTGAAGGCAAATGGGATGGAGCCAGGAGGCTGAGACTGGCAGAGGAGGGCACCTACCAAAAAGCTCACACTCCTTTCAGGAAGACAGCAGAGAGTGAGGAAAGGCTGAAGCATAGCAGGAGGTACAGATAATAGCAGTAAATCCTGCATTTAATCACATTGTGCAGTGGGGTGGAAATGAAGTCTTACTCTGAGGTTATAAGCGAAATACAAAGAAGTGGAAGAAAGCACTGGGGGAAGAGCAAGGAGGTCAAGACCAAGGGGAGTAGGGCAAAGGAAGCAATTCAGAAATTGTAAAAGCAGTACCAGAGGAGGCTTAGATGGCTGGAAGTCATCATTAGGACCAGGAGGCTCCCAGTATCACCAAAGGGCTGAGGAGCCACAGCCAGCTGAGCCCTGGAGTTTTTCTCCCATGGGGTGGATGCTCCACCACAGCTGCAGTGCACAGAGGAGCAGGGTGTGCTCTGCAGTGCATTGGTCACACAACTCTGCTGCCATAAGGGACTTGGGGGAAGCAAGGTAGCAACAGCCCTGGGACCATTTGTCCCCAGTCTCTGGAGAAGAAATTAGATTTTAAGCCTTCTCATGGTTCATGGGTTAATCTGATGCTGAGATATCACTCCGAATATTTCACCATAGTGTAGGATTTAAGTATAGAAAAGATGCCTGGATATCCCAAGGTGTGTTGGTAATAATAAACACCAGCAGCTGGGTAATGCCTAATCTGTGATTCAAGCCACTGGCAAAAATTCACTTTTATTTTTTGTTGTTTTTTTTGTTTGGGTTTTTTTTTTTTTTTTTTTTTTTTTTTGTTAGCTGCTGGTTTTGATAATAATATATTTTAATTTAATTGCTGAAGCAGCTGAGTTTTGTTATGTTGCTGCAGTTTTGTGTAATTACTCCCCATCACTATAATTTTTCTTTTAGTTAAATGCATTGGAGGTTATAAACTCTTAACTATCAACTATAAATATTCATGGGGAGTGAGAATAGTTCTAACTACCATAAAAGCTTTTTCCCAATAATTTTGGTTAGTGCTCTGTATTTATACAGGTTGCTTTTCTGATGGTGTTATGGCATAGGTAGGAAAAAAAAATATATACATATCACTTCAAGCAACAGCCAGTCAGAGACCCAGGTCCCCTACAGTCTGCTGTGCTGATAATTCTGGGCTCCTCCACAAAGGGCAAAAAGGAGAGGTCCCCCAGTGTGAATGTGCTATAAAACAATATTGTGTTTCCCTTAAGAATTGCAGTGATAAAAACATAGACCGTTCTGCAGCACTAGCAACTTTAATAAAATAACATAAAGCACAGCTGTCAGGTCTGCCAGCATCTCACACTGGGAGACATGAGTGAGAAAATGAACACTTTCCACAAGCAGAAATATTCAAAGAGCTCCACTGTTTACATGTAATCAAGACTGACAGTCATAGATTATCGGTGGAAGAGCATTTTCTGCTCGAGGTGAGAGAAGAGGATAATTTATCAGGAAGCCCAAGAAGTCAGACATCAGTAATGATCTGCTTGAAGAAGGGCATATCTTAGAAATAGTGCATTTATTTGTACTGCAAGGCAAGAAGATGTTTGGAGTTATAAACACGAGTCTTGGTGCTTGAGCAGATACAGTGCGTGATTTGCTGGGCAGCTGCGATTAGAGAACTGACTAATGTGTGTCTCAGTGCTTGTTCAGAATATTAAAAGAAAAATTTAGCATAATAGAGATTGTCTAAAAGAGCTGCTCATGCTCTCTCACCATGTTCCCTCCTTTTGGAGTTACCCAAGCTATGCTGAGGGGATTGCTCACCCTTCCTGTTGATGCTCAGAATTCAGAGACACTCCTGCAGTGAGTGTCTACAAACAGCTTTGGTTTCAGAAAATTTGGGGCTTTCTGCGTTTTGCAGTAAAACATTTTGTCCGCTTGGCCCAATGTTTTTGCATCACCTTTCTCTTATGAAAACAGGCCAAGTACCAACTGCTTTGAAATGGTAACTAATTTGGAGCCCTACAGAAAAGGTTTTATAGACTCCCCTTGCCTTGGTGTTCACTGAGATTGCAAAGGTAGAATTGTATAGAAAGTATCATAAACTTCAAGCTAGACTGTGTTTGGATATATCTGAGTAAGGGTGTCAGCTCAACTTATCCAGCTTTTACTGTCTGACATGGGTAGGAAAGATGGATAAATCACTCTTTTTATGGATGGATATCTGGCAAATAGAGGCACTTTCTTTTCACTTTAGTTTGAGCAGAACCTTGGAGTGTTCTTGAGGTGCAAGAGTGCTTTGCTTCCTCAGTTTAATCCAAAGTTTCAATACAAGACAGATGTTTGGAAAGATTCACGACTGGGACTCGGATGTGCGTGTGAATATGAACATACTCCGAGGCACAGAAGTCCCTAAGAAAAAAGTATCAACTGTTATGTTTGTTCCCCACCTGCATTCTAAATCAGTATAATTGATAACTGAAATATCTATGTTCTTCTCTCCTGAAAGCAGCTTTAAAACTCAGCCGAATACTAGAGAGACTCTCTTAAACTCTCTTAATTAAAACAAACAAAAAAAAATTACATAAAGCAGCTTTAGCTTACAGAGGCCCTCACAGGGAGGACTGAACTGGCTGAAATGTACTTTACCTAAGAGCAGGTTAAATAACCAGGTGAAACCAAACCCATCCATGATCACATTACCTTGTCACCATTAGGGATCCCTAGAGCTCTGAAGAACCTGGAAAGTGCACAGGTGGACCTGCACTGTGATTTACAGCTTCCATGGGTTTGCAGTATGTGCAATCCCTGAGCTAGAGTTGGGATTGGCAACCTTTATTTTTTCATCTGTTTGTTGATCTTGAACCTGCAAAATGTTTAGCATCTGGAACACCATGGAATGTTGTGGGGCTGGAACAGACCATAAAGGTCACCTAGTGCCAAACTGCTTCTGCCATGGACAGGGACACCTCCCACTGGACCAGGTTGTTCAAGGCCTTATCCAGTGTGATTTTGAACACTGCCAGGGTTGGGGCATCCACAAATTCTCTGGGCAACCTGTGCCAGCATCTCACCACCCTCACAGTAAAAATGTTCTTCCTAATATCCAACCTGTATTTCTCCTGTTTCAATTTGTACCCATTACTCCTTGTCCTATCCCTACAACTCCCAATAAAGAGTCCCTCTCCCTTCCCTGTGGGCCTCCTTCAGATACTGAAAGGTGTTGTGAGGTCTCCATGCAACCTTGTCTTCTCCAGGCTGAACAGCCCCAATTTTCTCAGCCTGTGTTCACAGAGAAGGTTCTCCTGTTCTCCTATCAACAACTTCATAGCCTCCTCTGGACTCCTTGTCTAGCAAGGCTATCCATAATTTAACTATTTTGCATCAAAGTGGCTGTCTCTATGGCTTGGCTTGTACTGCAGCTACAGGATGGTGGTGTCAGGGAAGGGGAGACAGCCACCAGAGGTGCTTTCCCAATATCTCCAGTGTTAATTGGTAATACCACAAACTAAGAGGCACTGGGGTGATAATTGTGGACTGCACCTCAGAAATGACTGGCACGGTAACAGCTCTGAGCACAGAGCAGTCCTGGGACCTGTTTTGGGGTAGATGTAGCAATTTTATATTGAAATAGTACTCATCTCTAAGTCAGTTGAACAATGAATGCCTTGGCTGTGGCAGTGATTCAACATCTCAGGATGTTTTTTGACATTCTCAGTGTGCCCACAAAATGTGGAGGCGCCTTTGAGAGGCTTGAGACACCTGTGCTGAGCTCCCACCAAGGCTGGGGCTGCTGTGTGTCCATAGGGGCTGTGCACTGGCAGCCAGGCAAGTGTCAGGATTCATTGCTGCTCTCCATACATCTGTTTTAACCTCAAGTCAGACTGATTGTTTTTAAAGGTTAGCTGTTATGTAGCAGAAGAAACCCTTGCCTTTGCCAGCTTTGAGAAGTCACTGTGGTCTGTAACTGCACAGTTTTAATTTGGACAACAACAACAGCCATTGCAGATTAACCCACCTTATTACTACTCACTTCAGGTTTTTCTAACTGGGAGAAAAATCACCACCTACCAGACACACCCCACATTACCAGTCCCCACATGGAGCCAGCTCTCTCCTGGATTGTGCAGGAACAAGGCAGCAAGGGAGAACAGCAGCCAAATCATGTCACTAAAAGCAATTCTTATGGGTTAAACAAGGAAACCTTGAGAAAAAGGGGCAGCTCTCCCTTGCCTTCCAGCTTTTTCCTGCTGCACCTCCTGCTAGTGTTAACACTGCTTTTTTTCAGAAAACAGCTCACACCTCAGTCAGATTTACCACCCCTTGCCTTGTCTTGGTGCATCCTCTTGTGAAGTGTGAGCACTCCCAGTCCATAGAAAGTACAGGATGATGGATCCTCTTCCCAGTAACTCGTTGCCAGGTCAGCAGTGGTACCTACACACCCTGTGGGTGTGTGCAGAGGGTGAGAGCAGACACGTGGACACAGGGCATGTATTGATCATGTGTACACTGTACCAGCCCCTGGCTTTTAAATCTTTCTCTCTAATTCTGTGGCACTATTACAAGATGGATTTATAACACACTTGGTGCTAATGTAACAATGAAGATTAGTCCTCTCCGAGTCGAACAGTAATACACTTTAATTTGCCTACAGCTACTGCATTGTATTGGCATGAAAGGAAATGGTTTTCTAATGCAGATTCATCTGCTGAGCAGGAGAAAATCTGTGCTGCAGAGTATAAAACTGCATGGGACTATAGCTGGCAGCAAAATCCAGAGTAGGAGAAACATAGCACAAATAAAAGTATTCGTGATTTGGAGGTATGCTAACAATCCTAGTTTATTGTTAAACATTCCACGTGCAGTAATGCACTTTGCTTGGCAGGTTCATGATGGCTTCATCTTTGTTTTTTCAGCACTTCATCTTCTTTACTAAAATTTGCCCTGGAATAAAAGGTGTAAATCCATTTGTTTTCAAATTTTTTGGTGACATTAACAGGAAGTTGATACTATCAAGTTCCTTAGAAGCACTGGTGCTGCTGTTAATGCAGTGCTGTGCTCTAAACCTAGAGAACCACTGGAATCTCAATACTTAATCCATTAAGTAAATGTTTCTGCTGTCTGGTGTAAATGCTGCCTTCACTTGACAAGTGTCAGGCGTTCTTTGAATGGACATATGCACAAATAGTCACTCAAGTGCCAATATTTGCCCTAATATGGAACTCCCCTCTTCAGGAAAGCAGCAAAGCCATCAGCTTTTACCTTTTTCTTGAATGGTAAAGGAAGAAATTATCACGTCTGGGACAATATCATGTCATAGTTACTGCATAAGGGACAGAGTAAGTTTTTGTGGGCATAGTGTGCAAGCTGGACACAAAAATTATATGTTTCATATACTTCCTTTTTTTTTTTTTTTTTAAGAAATCAATGAAACATAATTACGCTTAAAATAAAAGGTTTTGTTTCTAGACCAGGAACGTGTCTTGCTTACAACAATGGCAAGGAAGGATTAAATACTTGCGTGCAGAGAAGGAATGAAAAAAGTATTAATAAAAACTGCTGGTGGGAAACAGTTACAACAGGGCCTTGTTATCACAGAAAGTCTTTGATAAGAAAGGTGGTCCCATGGGCAGAGGAAAAGGCAGAGAAAAATTTACAGGAAATCGTGACAAGGTGTCCAGCTTACTCCACTGGTGTGGTGGGTGCTTTGAAATACCTGAGTGTTTTCCTACTGTTTTACCTGCCAGCTTTGCATCAAAGACTCACAAGGTGTCTGACCATCAGCCCACAAAGCTGATCCTGTCAGGGCCTGTCACTCACCCTGGTACCTGGTGTCCTTGTAAATGCAGCAGAGCCATTAAACCACTGTCACCACTCTAAACCAGCGGCCCTGTCCTTTCCTCTCTTCATCACCATGTCTGTCCATCCTGAAGACACATGGAATAGTTAGATTGATTGCCCTAAATTTGACATTAAAACTGAATTAAAGGAAAACCTGACTTTTTTCTTTTCTCCCTCAAAAAGTTGCAGCGACATGACAAAGATGATTCACCTGACAAATGGAGGACAGAAGAAGAAATGGCAGCTGAAGCAGAAATTTTGAAGAAGTATTTCCAGGAAAATTAGAGGTAATGATTTGAACATTGACTTACTCCTTAAACTCTGCTCAAGCTTCCAGAGGCTTCTTGAGGACAAACATCTAGAATGAAATGAAAGAAACAAAAGTTCTTCATTTTGTGTTGTTTCCAAAAGGACACAGCACTCCAACTGTGGCTGAAATAACATGCTCCTTCTTGAACAAATCAGCACCATCCTAGAGTATTTTGGTTTGAGATAGCAAAACTAATGGTGTATCTAGAAATGAGAATCATCAGCATTTTCTTAAGAGGAGTCTTTAACATAATGTTCCTCTGTTTTTAGGACAGAAAATAGCCCTGGTACCTTTACACAGAGCTAAAACTGGTGTGTCTGTGAACAACCACATTTGCATATGCACCTATACATAAAAAATTTAATCAGAATTCAGACTATAGAGTGGATAAACAAATAGTAACTTCACCTGTCAAGTATTAAATTATTTGATCAGTTCAGCTTCCATAACTAGCCTGCTGGAAAACTGCCTGTTCTGCTAAATCTTTCACTGGCCTTAAAAGAAAAAAAAAAAAAAAAAAAAAGAATTGCAGAGAGGAATAGAAAAGAGAAAACACTTGGCAAACACTAACATTGGTGTTCTGGAAATTGAGAGTTTTTCATTTTGTACCTGGAGTCCCAGGAGCCAGATTCTTCCAGCAGAAATGAACTGGCCCCTGGAGATCAATGTGAGTTAAGCTGGGATGTAACACTGCAGCAAGGATGCCAAAAGCTCCCTCTCCCCTGCTCTCCATATGCTGTTTGCCATCATCCAGCACTCTCACTTCTCTGTCATTTCTGTCTGTTTCATGTTTTTCCTCTGAAGAACCCAAATCCCAGAAATAACCCTCCTCTCTCTGTGTGACTCACTGCTTGCAGCCCAGCTTGAGAAATCTTGAGCTAAACTGCACATTATATGGGTGGCAGCTCTCATCCCCTGTGCCATTCTGCCATTTGGATGGCATTTTGGATGACTCCATTTGGAGTTCATTAGGCCTCCCCTTCCATTTTTTTTTCTTGCATCGTGTCCGTACTCTTGTCTTCTCCAGCCAAAGTAGCTGTGCCAACCCTTCTGTGGATAGGCACAGAAAAAGCCATGTAACACATGTAATTCCCATCTGTGAAGGAAATTTCTCCCCAGCAGCTGGGACCTCCAGGGTTTGGAGCAGCAGGGTTTGGGCTACACAGTCAAATTTCTGCAGTGGAGTTGCACTTAGACACCCACTTTTCACCTTCTCAGAAATATGCTGCTCAAAACTGAATTACTCAGCCAGGAAGAGCATATCCTTGGAAATGTATGTGTAAGCACTCTTCTCTAGCAGAGGCATTATGTGGTGCTTCATCTATGGCCCAGCAACCAATGAATAGCACTTAGGGGAAAATGGCACATCCCTATTCCAGTGTGATATTGTTTCCTGTTATTGATTTGGTAAGTTTTGGGGGGATTTCTTTTTCTTTGGTATCTTCAGAAATTATTTGGAAATGCATTTTTTCCTAAAGATTCTCAAAGGTGTTGGAATTAAATCTCCACACATCAATAAAATGTTCTTTATCTCTTCTGACATTAAACACGGAGCTGGATAGATGGTATAAATCCTTTCCTGCAAGCAAATTTCTGTGGCTGGACATCTATTTCCATTTATTATGAAAATGAGTCAGCGTGTGTCTGTATGGATGACCTCTTGACACGTTTCCCGTGATTTTAAGGTCATTACCTTTCCTAGAACAAACTGGTAAATTAAATCTTCCTGGCATCATTATCATGAGGGTGCCTAGTACAGGCAGTCCTTCCAACCCTTGATTCCCAACATTAGGCATCACTGTCAATCTCTTCTCCCCAGCATTATTTTGCTTCTGAGGTTTAAGTCTCTGAACCTGAGATAAAGGTATATCTCTGCACCTTCTGCATTTTTCAGCCTTTGTCTACTCTCTTAATCTTGCTTCTAAAGTGATGAAGATTAAAACTTTTGGCAAATTAATAGGGTTATATGCATCCTTCTTTGAAGCTATTTTTGTATTTCACCTACAAAGGATTTATTTTGCCATTTGTAGGTTTATCTGAATGACACTTGACACTTAAGGTTTTATCATGCAGCATAGGGAAAGTCAGAAAGAGCTGAATTTGAGTGTTCTACAGCCAATAAATAGCAATTTTAAAGGCCTCATGCATTATTTTTATATTCATTGTTTTGTTTAAAGAAGCCCAGCTTAGCTAGATTAGCCTGGGCAGACTGAGTTGTGTTTTTCCAGCTACCCTTACATTTATCACAAGTCCTTCACCACCTGCCACAACTCCTATATGAGTGGACTAGGTACAGTAGCATCTTTTACCTGTATTTAGAGACTATCAGATCAAGAAAGACTTGCAAGTAACTTTTTCCTAAGAAATACTTGGGTAAGGCAAGAAGCTTTTGGTTCTCTCCCTACTTAATTTGCTGGTGCTGATCCTTCTTGGCTGGCTGACAAACTACAGTTAAGCGCTTCTACATCAGCCCCAGATGACCCAAAATATCCACCCACTTGCTTAAGGAAATGAGCCCATTTAGCCTTGCTAAGTTTCCACCCTTGAGAAAATGCTTATCTTTAAATATTTTATCTCTGTGTGCAGTATCAGTGAGTGAATTTGTGTTTTGCATGTGTTTCTGGTCTTCCCCCGGGTGTCCCCATGCCACTGCATCCCAGCTCATTAGAAGGACTTGTCACTTCTTGAACAGCCCCAGCAAGAGCAGGCTCTGCTCACAGAACTGTGCCTGAAGAACTGAAGTACAGGAGAACTTCATGTGACTCTGGAAAAGAGAAAGAAAAAGGAAAAAAAAACTTTCTGGGGGGAAGATATTTAATATAGATTTTCCCCGTTTAGTCACTCTTTTGCTTAGTAGCACCAAGATTTTACCTCTTTAGAACCTCCTTGGGAGCTGTTTCTCCTTCCATGTTGGCTGTCCTCTGGTCAGCCGTGTCTGATAACTTTGGTTGCTTTTTGAGGTGGATCCACAGGGGAAGAGTCTTTACTCAAAGAGCAGGATTTGATGCAGCACCCTAATTTCCAAGCCTGTTTTCAGATGCGCCTTTTGAATTTTGTAACTATATATAGCTGGGTGTTTTGATAGTCTGTTTTGTGCATTTTAAATTGCACATGCCAGCAAAAAGGCTAAAGATTAAAAGACTTACTAACCTTCAGATACTATGGGAAAAATGTTTCTCTTCAAAGGCAGCTTCACTCTGTGTTGTTATTTCTGAAGAAAGAACCAGGCTGCACAAGTTTCAGTAGTTTTCCTGTTTTGTGCGTAACTGAAGTAGTACTCTTATGCCATCAGAAAAGTAGTCTTAAGTACAATGTCAAAATGTCCCTTAGCATAAAGGATTTGGCAGTGATATTGTGTTGCCAAGTGGTTGGAATTACAAATATTCAATAGTTTTTAATTGCTTAACCACCTGAATATTTTGTGTCCTGCAAGATGCCAAATTCTTGTAAAAATCCCTTCAAATAATGTGTCGTGCATAGTCTTGAAGAATTTCTGATGTCAATTCTCCTCCTTGTCCCCAGTCCAGCAATGTTTCTGGATAATATAGTCTTTCCAGCTTTTCCAGAGAGTATAAATTTTATTCCTTTTTTTTCCCCCCACTCATTCTCTGAGAGCACTAATCCTGCCTCACAGCTGCCTGTTCTGCACCAAGATCTCAGCATGTGTGAAAATATGCTGTTCTATTGACTTCAGCAGGGAAATTACCACTGATAGCAGCAGCTGGCCAGGGGGAATTTAAACTGGCAATTTGACTTGCATCTGATTTTGCTCCAGCACCTCTGGAGTGTGACAATCCATGCTGCATGCATGAGAGTAAACACCAGAGCAATCCTTAAATTTAGGCGAGTATGACAAAATGACTTGCAACACCCATCTTTGCTTGTTTTACTGTAAGAAAAACCCTGCTATCATTTCTGGTACTTTAAATTGCATAAACCCACAAAGTGATGACTGTGTCTGTGATTCAGAGAGTGGATCTGGGATGCAGTGAGGACTCAGTCTGCCCCAGAAGATTCTGTACCTGCACTGTGGGCCACAGAGCTGGCTGTCCCCTGGGTGGGCACCACAGGCATGGTCAGATGTATTTTCTGCACTTGGTGCTGCCTGTTGGCAAAGCAGAGTCACCAGACAGTTTTGGAAAACACAATATGCTGTGTATTGGGAAATGGGAGCAGGGACAAGAGGTGCAGCAAGCAGAGACCCTCAGTAGTTTCAGAGCCTCACTTTATAAATCAGGGCAACCTTTTGAGTGCTTACACTGGAGTTACAGTGAAGGTGGTGCCAGGCCCTGGGAAATTCCCAGAGGGCATGGTCTAGGAGCTGTTTGTGTGTAATCCTGAAGTAAACATAAATCCCAGTAACCTGCTATAGATTTCTTTGCACTCCAGACTTAAGTGCTATTAATTATATCCCCCACTTAGAAGCCTCCAAGAAGCATTAATTAGAAAGCAGGAGCTGGCAGTTTGCTTGCCTGTGTGAAACTGTTATGACCTGAGAATGAAGTAGAAGTTTCAAAAGAAACACATTTATGAAGGTCACCTTGAAAAACATGGTAACAATCTGTCAGAAGAGAATGCAGCACTCCAAGTGTGCATTTCAGTGAGACATTATGCTTTAAGTAGTTGGAAATAGCAAAGAGAAGATGGATCAGATCACAGGGTCTGTGTTTCTGCACCCAAAATTCTCTTTCTGCAGTAAGTACATATAAAGTAATGTTTTTATCATTTTAATGGGATACAAGGCAAGTTAATTATCAACACAAATCCAACAAACATACTCTGGCCCATGCTGGTATTTTTTAAGTGTAAAATCTCCAGACTCTCCAACTCTGCAGCAGGGAGAGGGTTTATACACTGGAATTACATTACATCTTCAAGGGGAGGTGTAGACAGCCAGAAGTGGTGCCGTGACTGTACAGCAGTGACACCCAGACTAGAAGCTCAGGGCAAAAGGCTTCCCCAAATAAATGTGGTGTGCTAATGCACAGCAGCCTCAGTGTTGAGGTTGATTATTTTCTGGTTGAAGCATGTGATTATTTCTTATGAAAACAGAGCTACAGGAGAGGTAGCGAGAGTTATAAATTAAATATCCTCCTCCTATGAGAGGCAATAATGTCCCACTCACACCCATTCCAGGGCTCTGTTTTGAGGCTGGAAGTAGTACTGTCCTGAAAGTTATACACCTCACTCTCTGGACTTAAATTTCCCTATAGGTAGTTAATTCAATTTATTTCATTTAATTCAGCTGTCCAGTACATGAATTCCATACAGCACTGCTTGCATCCTGTAATTATGGCTACAGTAGAAACATCTGGGCCAGAGACACAGACATGATTGTACAGCATAAATGCAAAGCAGCAAATGTGTTACCATTGGTGAAGAAAGCTGACAGCCAAATGTGCTCTTAACCTGCACATCCAGCAGCTGGAATGCCTACCTGGGCTGCCTGTCAAAATCAAATATTGTCAGTGTGATCAGTTCTTGATTCATCGTTGGCTTTGTGTGCCACATTGCATGAGAGGAAAATGGTTAAAGGTGATCATAAGTGATGGACATTTGTCACAGGACCTGGGGTAAAAGAGCTGAGGCCTGGACAATGCTGAGCTTCAAATAAGGACGATATCAACTGTGACTCGGTATTTTTACACCCAAACCTGTGCTAAAATGGTGCTAATCTCTTGCCCCCAAAGCTGCCAGAGGATGCTCTTACCAAGCAGCCAGACCCTCCTTGAAGCAGATTCACAAAATACGTGCCAAGTGATTCACAGGCTGCCATCGAACTGTCAGTCAGGAGGGGCTTACAATGGAAACTGTTGCTCAAAATGCCGTGGGAATGGGAAACATATGTTTCAGTGAGAAAAGACAATCAAACAAAGAAGTGGGTGGCTGGGGAATTGCAGCCACAACAGCAGCAAGATGCGAGCCTTGTGCGCAGCCCCAGGGAGTGAGTTCAGGGGCTGTGCCCTTGTCTAACACTTGGGTAACAGCTTTGTGTTTAATAAGCTGAGATAATTTTCCTAGTACTGAAGCCAGCTCTGAACACGTTCTGAAGTGAAGGTACAAAACTGAAGATACCAAGCCAAAAGCCCATTTCATGCTCAATTATTAGCAAAGGTTTGTACCGTGGTATCCTGCTGCTGTAGCTGCTGCATAATAGAACTGCCCAGAGAAACTTTCAAACCAGCAACTCGAACATGACCTCAAAGCTTGAGCACTGCCTTTGTGTGTGTCGATATCCAGGCTGTGTAGGTGGAAAGGCATTACTAACTCCTCCACTAAGTAGTGATTTGAGAGAGGAAAGGGTAATGGATGTTGGAAATATGTTGGACTGAGCGTACTTGAGGCTCTGTTGTGTGCCAGGATGTCAGTCTCTACACAAAGGCAGAGGTTTTGCAGAGATAAATGCAAATGCCCCATTTGTGTCAGCACCAGGGGCTGCTGCAAGCCTCCAGCTACCACTACAGTAGCAACTGTGCCATGAGTTTGTGCAGGGATTTCACACACAGCTTCCACAGCTGTCAGGCTCTCAGCATTTCTATTTCTCTACTTCAGGAGCACTTTCCACATCTGTCATGGCACCTATTACAGGTCTTTTACTAGGATGGACCACCAAAAGATGCATAAAATTGGAGCAGACATGGCAAGAAATGCCCCATTCATTCTGCAGCGTATGAGGCTGGGGGCATTTTCAGGGTGACGGTCCCACATCACTGGTGTGTAATTCCTTGGCATTAGGCAGAGTCCCACCACAGGGTCAGGATGGATAAGGATATACAGGAGATTACAGTTTTGAAAGATTATTTGTAGGAGCTTATATAAGAGATCTTGCATGAGGTTATTATAACAAAATAGATTTGAAGAGTAAGAAGCTGGATTTGATGGCACAAGATGCCCTTTCTAATCCTTTGTTCCTATGAGAAGCAGTCAACAGAGCTGGGGACTGTGCTGTCTTACTCAGGGACATCAGAGGGGTAGCCTCACTTCATGTTTGTTTTTTGTAAAATGATCCTGACCCCTGTCCAAGGGTGCTGTGTGAGTTAGGAATGAAAAGCATGATGTGAAAGGCAGGCATTAGTATTATTTGCAAGTGCAGTTTATTGAAAAGGCAGATAATAAATCAGACAACAAATCTCTTTCTTGCTCTGGTAAATAATTTTAAAATAGTTGCGTGTGAGGCTTTTCTCCTTCCTCTGTTGCAGGGGCTGTAACAGGAGCTGCAGTGTGCTGTGTGGGGGTTTAACACTGAACATTTCCTTTTGCCTATTGCTGTCAGTGACTCCTGTCAGAACACACTAATGAGCACCTAAGTCGTTAGCAATAAACAGCCTCACGTTTTGTCTTACTAACAAACATCAAAGCTTCTATTATATATAATGATCTGTTATGCTTGATATTTCCCAGGTAACAAAGGGTTTGGAAGACATCCCATGACACCAGAAAGTCCCCAGAAAGAACGACCTCATTCTCCAGTTCTCAGTGGCCCTGGAGCTGTAGCTCAACAATTTTATTATGTTCTACAAATATGGGATTCTTCCATGAAAAATTTTATTGGACCTTTGGATACCATCAAGGTTGAATTCCAGCTAAGACAACTAAACAGCACTGATTCAAAATATTGCTCTGAACTGTAACTCATATTTTTCTGAATTGTGTACTTGGGAATGAATCTTTTCAAATTGTCCCTTGGCCTAAATAGAAATAAAGTGCCAGGAAAATCAGGTAGCTACTGCTTTTAGGTACATTATAAAGTGTTTACTCCATGTTGTGCTCTTTGATTCAGTTATTGTATGTAGGCTATTTTATCATAGAAAAATTAGATCTTTTAGTAGTGTGGCAATTCATACAAACCAAGACTTTGTTACAGACTAGCCCAGATAAACTTGGAAAGCTTTTTTTTCTTCAAATGAGTTCTGGAACAAGAAATATTAAGCTTCCTGAGATCTTTCTTTTCTCTGTTCTTTTAATGCATTATGACAAGGCTTCTGGAGTTCTAAGTGATCTAAAACATTTCCATAAAACAATTAATATGTGAAGTTGTTCATGGAGTAGTAATCACATTAGGGTTAGACTGGCATGAATGGCTTCTCCCAGCCACAAACAACGAGTGGGAGCCTCCCACATGGAACAATCTCTCATCAAGAAATGCTGTATTCAGAACCCTGCACAGGAAGAAACCCACCATGGGTAGTTGTTGCTTGCTAATACATAATACAGGAAAAGAAGTCAAACAACAGATGGAAGAGGGAAGAAATGAGTCTGTAAAACTTGTGTGAAAAGATAATAATCCTCCTCTGGAACTGCAGGGAAGCAAACAACCAAGGCTTTCTGTGTCCTCCAAACTCAGAATGAAAAACAAAATTCCCCCACGTCTTTCAGTAAGAGTCATGCTGAGGGAGGCCATAGGGTGCAGAGCCTACCTGAGGGCTTGAGGAGGTCATGCTCAGGTCCAAACCTGAGCCTGGTAGAGCCTTGCCTGCCTGGCAGCACAATGTGATCATGTTCAGAACAAATTCTCTGTGCTCTGTGGTAGTCTGTCCTGGAGGGTTACAGCCTGACCTGACAAGTATGAAAAAGCACAATAGATGAGCTCTCTTAATTTTCACCAACTCTCTCTTCTCTGCACTGTAGAGCCATTCAGTCCATTGGTTTGAAATCTTTATGCTTGTCAACTATAAATAGAAATACCAGAGCAAAATCACTGATGTTTGATTCCAATTTTTACTGTCGTGCTATTTAAATATTGCTCCTGAAAACCACTTTGATTCAAAGACTTACCATGACCCAGTGTGGCCCCCAATATCTTCCATTAGCCCTTTTAAAAACTATACAGATTGTAACACTATTTCTTTTTCTGTGCAGAGTAAATGAAAAGTCCATTTTGATGGTGTCTGCACTTTTTTAGACCCTGAGCAAGGGCTGAATAAACAGGAAATGAAGGTCAGGGAGTAAGAAGCAACACAGAAGGTAAGGTGAGCAGACAGAATGGTCAAAGATGCTGGCAAAATGGGCCAACATAAATGGTTGTCCTTTTGCACTTTAGCATTTCAAGTAGCTGTGATTTCACATAGAAGGAAGACAATGGTTGTGCTGCTGGGGAGCACTAAAAGAAAAACCTCAGCATCAGTTATATTTGCAAGGCCTTTTCAAACCTGATGCTTAATGGCTTCCTATTTATTATGGAATATTCTGTATTAATTCTGTAGCCTGTGATGAGCGGGCGCTGCGCCAACCACTTTGCATGGGGGCTACAGAGCAGATGAGTGCTGAGCTCCATGGAAGATTTCATTTGTGTAAATGAGGAGGCCGTTATCACAGCACTAAAGGTCCTGTTTTTAAAAAAGGCCTCCTGTGACATTATGCACAAAACAACCTATTTATGCAGCATGAAAATATTTATGTGCTTCGCTCCAGCTTAGAAAAGGAATTTGCAATAGATGAGGGACATGAGAAAGGATTGGAGTGAGAGATAAGGAGAGATTAGAAACGGCAGATCATGAAGTACATGACATCCTGCAGCAGTATGTGGAGAAAACCCTCACGTTTTTTTTAAGATATGGACCTTGAAGATGGTGTCTGGATCATTTATATACTTCCTACAGACTTAATTTTCCACAAGCAGGGAGCTGTATGCAGAGATGCCCATTGCTGGAAATGTGAGAAATATTGTGCTAAAGACACTGATGGCCTTTGTAACCATCTTTGTCCTTTTCAACCTTCATCTCTCGCCCTCATGGGGGTTGTGCCTGGGGCTTGTCTTTGGGCTGGGGAATGCTGCAGTGCTGAGTTCCCTCACCCAAAGCAGGAAACACGGGAAAAATCCCCTGTTCAGGCTCAGATGGACGTGGCACAGAAGGAGTGGTCCCAGTGGGGTGGCTTTATAACAGGACAGAGCTCAGACCCTTGTTCCTTGTCCTTACACAGAAGAAAATTTCCCAGATTTTTTTGATTCCTAGGAGTTTTTCCTGGAGCAACAGTTCCTCTGAAGGGCTGCAAGGGCTGTGCCTGTGTGCCTTTTTTCCACGAGTAAACCAGCTGTGGTTCAGCCACAGTTCTCCTCCCTGACTTGCAGGAGCAGGTTGGGAGCTCCACATGTCCCCTGACTGCCCTGGAACAGGAATTGCAGGAGAGGTGTCTCAGGACACTCACAGGAGGACAGGTGGGTTATTGGGAGCACACACACCTGATGGGACACTGCATCCACCTCCTGCCATGCCAGGCAGCTCAAGTGCTTTCAGCAAAGGCTGTGAGGGATGTTTGTCATTTTCAGCAGTTCAGCATTGTTCTTGCTCCAGATGCAGATGTAACAGCTCCAGGTTCTCCACGGGACAGCTGATGCCACCCCAGGCAGCTCAAAATGGTTGTGTGCTGACAGATCAATGGGCTGGGCGTGGGCAGTGTCAGCTCCTTGAAGAACATGTGTGTTAATTCAGAAATCTATGCTGCTCCTAACCTCCCCAGCACACATTCACCCACCCCACAGGTATCAGGCTCTTTTCTGATTCTGTGCCCCAATAAACCAGTGTTTTGTTTTTAGCTAATGTTGGAAAGAAGGGAAAATGTTCTGTTGGTCTCTGTGGGAGCCTGACTGGGCTGCAGACTCAGGACAGTGTTAAGACAGAAAGTCCTGGCTGCAATGGGGGGAGTCAAGGTCAGCTCCTGGCCTGTGACAATACCCTGAACTGTGGCCAGGCTGAGCACTCCTGAATCCATGTGGGATCCAGGGTGATCTCATACCCAGGCATAAAGCAATAAAAATCTTAATGCCCCAGTACCCACAGAGCTAATGAAAAGCTCTCCAGCCCAAATACACACATAGTGACAACCATGAAAGTACCAAAATAATTTCTATGCCAGCTTTCTGTGTCCTCCTATCCACTCCCCCCCTCTCACTGTCACTGTGGTCGATGGCTGCTGAAAAGCCTTGTCCGATTCCCGCATCTGGTTCCTGACGTGCAGGCCAGCAACTCTGTGAAGGAGAAAATGCTGCTGTTCATGTAAGCTGTCCTGCATGTTGGCAGGGCTGTGAGTTTCAGAACAGAGTGATATATTTCAGCTCGTGTGAAATTTCAGAATAATCAGCTCATCAAAAAATATCATGCAGAGTTCCCTTGTAGTCCTTTCCAACTTGCCACCTCTCCTTCCAATAGCTCCGTAGGGTGACCACAGCTTGGCAGAGCCCATTAGCAGAGCTCTGCACAATCACTCATGAGTAGAGCTGGCTGGAAAATACAGTGTTCCCCCCTGAAAAAAAGAGAAAAGAGATGAGGTGGGGCAGAGAGTGTGTTTGGCTTGGCATTTCAGGATGAAGATTTTACCCACTTCTCTCTCCATAACCCTCTTCTGCTCCCTCACTGCACCTCACCCTTCTTCCTCCTTTAGAAAGTGACTCCAAAAAAATAAAAATTCAGCTTAAAGTGGCAAAGACATTTGATGCTGTTCAATCTGCTGGTAACTCTTCCTGGCCCCCAGGGCTAGGAGTGTCCCTGCAGGATGGGCACCAACACACTGGCACCTTCTCCACCAGAGACTCCTGAGCAAGTTGTCCTTGGACCTGCACATTCTGCTGCAACTGCCCAGTTTCTTCTTTGGAGTTTCTTGAAAAGATATTCCTGAGATAGATTTCTCACCTTGAGCAGCACAACAATCTGCTGTTTGGGCATCTGGGAGCTGGTGACCTTGTCTCTGTGCATGGTGAGATGGGGGATGCTGGAAGGGCCTCAAGGAAACCTGACCAGTTGTGCTGCAGAGACAAGGGCCTGAGCTGCCAGAGTCACTTCAGCCACTCTTCAGTCCTGGGCTGCCTCCAGGCATGTCCCCTTTTGCTTTTCCTTTCATTTTAGACATCTGTTTCCAAGTTCCAGGTGATCATTGCTTTGGCTGGGAAGAGCAGAGTTCCTCACTGTGTCCTGTAATGATGCTCAGCTGCTGACACTGTGGGGAGGAGGCCAGGTTGGCTGCAGACTCCCTTAGGGCAGGTGGCAAAGAAGTCCTGCAGAGGAAGGTGGTGCAAAAATCAATGGTTAGTGCATTAGGATTAAAGCTGTGCCATGAAGGCCTTGTATGACTGAGATTATTATATTTTTTAGGTCAGTGGTAGCTGCATTGACTGTGGCACTTGGTGCAACATGGGTTTAGTAGTTGTGTCACATTGCAAACCCCTGTATGGGACACAACTGCATCCATCCAGCAATGGCTTCAGCACAGGTTTCTTGTACTGCCTGTCCCCTCTTGG
This sequence comes from Certhia americana, assembly GCA_018697195.1. Taxonomy (NCBI): domain Eukaryota; kingdom Metazoa; phylum Chordata; class Aves; order Passeriformes; family Certhiidae; genus Certhia; species Certhia americana. Next base: position 12,505,605 of record CM031868.1, on the reverse strand, counting down.
ATCTGCCTCCATCCAGCCACAGCTGACAAGCATTTGCTCTGTCCCTCTCTACTTGTGTCACCATATCTTTCTGCTCAGGCTTTTGTCATTTCTTTTGTCACCATAGTGACAGGAAAAGAGTGATGATTGCTGGAGTAATTTCCCATATTAGCTAGCACTGGCTTTTCAGCCTAAATCAGCACTTCATTTTCCCTGTACTCTGGCTGAGCATCATTAAAGAGCAGTGGCAGAGGGGCCTTGGTGCATTGTGGTGCTGCCAGTGCTCCTCTGGGTCAGCTGAGGCTTCAGGTCATCTCATGTCCCACCAAGAATGCAGAGGGAGAAGGGGAAGACAAAAAAAAAAAAAAGTATTTGCAAAGGTTTCTCCCCAAGTGCATTTGCATTAGCAGAGGTCATGCATTATCATGGTCAATAAAAGCAGGAATTTGGGCACTTCCATGTGTCCTGGGGCACATGCCTGTCTGCAGGGCAATAGGAAGAGCTCCCCAGAGCTAACTGCTCGCCCTGACAGATGTCATGAGTGGGCAGAGACCCCACCTGTACCCCCAGTTTGTGCCCTCTGCTCTGCACAGCCCCTTGCAGCACAGCCCAAACCTGGCTGGGACCAAAGCTGGGCTCCCAAGGGGGTGGCTTGGTGCAAAATCCTGCTCTCTCCCAGGCCTCATTAGCCATGCAGTGCATCTCAGAGAGACACCCAGCACACACACACAAATACATACTTAAAAATCAAGATCATTAAGTAAGCAAATGTGTTTAAACAGCAAACAAGATACTGAAAAGCAGAGAAAGGTCACAAAATGTGAAATGAAAGCAGCTCTTCTGTTCCCCGTGCCAGCAGCACTGGTCCTGCCTCAGAGGATGTATTAAGAAGAGTCAACCTTCATTTCGAGCACACTGCCTTTTGTCCTTCTATCACAACATTAACATTATCCCCACATAATTTTATGTATTTAATTTTACAATAGACTGTGTCAGTGAGCACTGCCTGTAAATATTTGATCACCACCGTTCCTCTAGGATTATCTTATCAAGAGTAAAGATATTAAAATAGAAATCTTGTCATATTGCTGCGTTTATACTTCCAGCCTAAGAGTTGATTGACAGAAAATGAACTGCCCGAACTAGCTGTAAAGTGTCTTTTCACTGAGAGTTTTAATGCCAGAGGCTATAGAAAAAAAGGTTAGCTAGTCATTGGAAACTTATGCCTTGCTGTAGTTATGGAGCTTTTGTAGTGAAGATTAAAAAATATGAATCTACTAGGGGTATTTTTACAAGTGTAAAATGGCATTGGTCTTTTTGTATCTTTTTGCCATCACTAATGAGCCTTAAAAAGAGCCTTTTCCCTTTTTTCCTGCACTTGAACATTAAATGCAGTTTCACTGCAGCTCACAGACACAGGCTGAAGTTTTGCAAGAATAAGCTCTTGACTTACCTAACCTACAAAATTTCTTTTTGGTGATAAAATGGCGTGCAAGCCAGGACTAAATGTTCTTGTCTAGCTTGGAATACCAAACCACTGTACACAAGTCAAGGTTTCTATTTATGGCCAGTTAAAGACACACCGGTAATGCTGCTTTAATGTTAGAAAATTGTGCTGAAATTGTCATGTGTCTGAAGAGCACCACACTGCAAATATACAGCTGGTCCCCGAGGGCTTACTCAGCCTGTGCTCCAGCATGGATCAATGAGAGTTTTTGCTGGAGTAAGGACCCAAGTGCCAATTCAGGAAGGTACAGTACACGAGCAAACTTTAATCACAAGCTTAGAAATCAATAATGACAGAAGCTGGCTGGGGTGAGGGGACAGGGAGAGGTGTGGGTCCCATATCTCTGCAGCTCCTGCACCCAGGTGGGCATTGGGGCAACAGTGCCTGGCATCCTGGCATCCTGAATAAATCTGGCTTTTTCTTGTCCTGGTCCTGGAGGGCAGGAGACAGTGGTTAGGTCAGAGATCTGTCCCATTGCAATGACAAACTGTAGCCACCAGCATTAAATCACCCAATGTCTTCCAGGCATTAACAAAAGTGTTGTTGTGGAATGGCTGAGGCTGGAGTGGCCAGACAGCAACCTGGAGCATTCTTCTTTAGCTAGAGCATTCCTTCCACTTTTTTCCCCTCCAGCATGAACCATAACTGTATGAAATTAAATTAATTGTACATTCAGCAGCCCATTGTTGAGCTGTCATAAAGGGATTGACATGGGTGGCTCCATTAACAGCAATGGGTGGTCCCCTCCATGCTCTCCATGGGCTCAGACTATAGAGAAGCTTGTTCTAACATTTCACTCATGAGAAGGGTCAAGAGCTGTGCTTTTTGTTCAGAGTGCTCAATATATTCAATTAAAATATACTGCTGTGTTCATCAGCTATTAACTGTCTTTGCAATAGCTGTAATTAAACAGGTACTTCCCTGTGAAAGGAAATCTTTCAAGACAAATTCTGACATGGGGAGAGAGGAGAGTGGGAATTTCTCCTGTGTGGATTTGCTTTGTGTCTCTACAAGAATCCCTCAGACACTGGGTGTTTTCCTTTCCTTGGTGTTGGAGCAAGGATGGCTTGGAGGTGACAGGCTGGCCAGATCCAGGTCCTGGCACATCCCTTCCCTGGACATACTGGGGTGAGCTGAACACCTGCAGTGCTGGATGCTTGGCAACCGTGGGGGAATAAAACCAGCCAGGCAATTTCCTCAACCAGGCAATTCACTCGCAGAAACATCATTTACAAAGTTCCACTTAGAGCCTCAGGGGTAAGAAATGGAGAGTGAGAAGAGTCGGCTGCTCAGGAGAGTTTAACAAACTCAGAGATTTTAGAGGGTTTAGCAGCTGGTGGCCTCCAATTCAATGGGTGGAAGAGTCAAAAGCCACACAGCCTGCTTTGAAGACTTCCTCCAGAAAGCCTGAAATGAAGAAAAGCCCCAAAAGGCAGACTAGAGGAAAGCAGAGGAAGGAACTGAGGGAAGCAAAAAGAAATTACCTGAGCCAACTGTTCTAATTATATACACACAGCAGTCAAACAGTGATAGCAATTGTTGGCACTCTTAAGACAGATAGCAGGGAAATGAAGATACAGTGGAAAATAACACATATTAAGGAATTAGTATTCACTTATACTAAAGAAGGGGGTGTGTATTTACATTAGTCAGAAATCAGGTATGAAGAGAGATGGGTGACAGCAGGGAGAAGTACATCAAGAAAACCAGAGCGTGGTTGTGACAGGCTTCCCTGGAAGCTGTGAGCAAGGGGGTGCTGAGCCAGGTGTGATACCACCAGCACTGCTTGGTTATGTCACAGCTTTTTGCGTGTGACAGCATCCAACACACGGCTGCAGAAACCTCCAGGCACAGGGATGGAGCAGGGCATAAGGAAATTCAGAGCCTTGGTGCACCATGTGTGATAAACTGAGTGTGCTCCCTCTTGCCATGGAGCTTTGGGGGCAGGAGGGTGCCTCTTACCATGCTGTACCAGTTGGTTTTGACCTCCTGTGTGTTCATAGTCTACACTAAAATATCCCAAAGCTCCTTGGGTGTTTGCCATCGTCCCCACCAGGTTCCCTCAGCAAATGCCCCTGTTCCTCTGCTGAGGCCTTTCACGCAGATAGAGTGATCAAAGTAAGCTGCAGCCCAGTCCTTGAAAACACTCTCTTACTATTACTGGGCCCTATTAGCCAATTCCTCAGCTATTTCTGAGTTATTTAATTAGTCCCCATCTTCTCCAGCATGACTTACACTGTTAGATATTCAGAGCACAAAGGCAGGGGATTCACTGAAATCCTGGAGGAGGAGAACTGTCGGATTTCCTTTATCTACAAGATCAGTTAGGGATTTCAGGTTAATCTTGCATGATAACCCGTGTTGCATTTTATCCCATTTGCCTTCATGTCTCTGTAAATATTTTTTTTTCTCAGAAAACATGTGACCAAGCTCTGAGCACTGGACCCTGATCACTCAGCAAACCCTTCTTAAATGATGTGGGACACACTTGTACACAATCCCACCCCTGAGCTGATAAGATGGTCAAGCACCCACCTTGAAAACTGCAGGAGAAAGTCTGCCCACTCTCTGCTGTTGGGAACCCAAACCTTCTCCTTAGGTGCCCAGTAAACCCAGAAAACTATGTAAATTCCCCAAAAATGTCCTGTTGCAAGTTCCTGCTGGTTGATCAGAACCTATGAAACCCAGTCCAGCATGGACTCATGTGTTTGGGATTTCATTTCTGCACATCTTTCTTAATGTCCAATTTTGTGTTCAGTCCCATTCCCACGCTGCCTTTAGCCCAAGCTCCAAATCTTCCTCCTCACCCAAAAGCCAGGTATTTTTCCCACTTTGAGGAAGAGGCCACATAACTTGTCCTGCCCTGTGCTTTGAGCCAGCAGCCCTCCAGGGAGAGTCTGCTTTCCTTGGTCTTTCTCATGCCTTGTGTTTGTAGAAGTCTGTGCATTTGAAAAGTCTTTCCAAGGTCTAAATCTAAGCAAGTGCCCTTTCACCCTTCCCTTTCTGACCCATTCACACAGCTTGCTTTATTGCCAAGGCTTCTTTCATTATGCACTTAGATTCTGCTAATTCCTGGTCTTTTAAAGAAGATACTTTTCATCCAATTCTGCTTCCAGTTCCTTCCTAGAAGATTTTTTTTTTCCTTTTAAACTGATCTGAAGCAGGTGGGGACCTGCTTGCTGTGCGATGATGCAGATGGTGGAGTTGCAAAGCTCCTTGGGTGGTCAAGGGCTTTATAAATTTCAAGCCAGAGATATTAAAAAAAAATGGCCAAGAGAAAAGTCTTTCCAGGGAGCAGAAAATCAGCATAACAGCTTTGGCTGGCTGCAAGAATGTTGCACTGCCTTGAGCTGTCCAGGTGTGTGTGCCCCAGCTGCGTTTCCAGGTACTGCCCCATCCTCGGTCTACTCCAGCAGCACTTGCAAGCCCCACTGAGCTGCATAACTGGAAGGGAAGGGAACACTGAACCCCAAGCCTCTCCTGATGTAAACCAGGCTGCAGATGATAAACAAACCATCAGTATCTGTGCTATAGACACTAAACAGAAGATTTCTGGTCAAATGCAGCAGCTGAGAAGCAAAGCATCCCTGTCCACCCCTGTGTCTCCTCTCCAAAGACCCAGCCATCTCTGCTGGCCCTGCAGCAGGGATCTGGCTCTGCCCTGTCCTCAGGCACTCTCCAGAGACACTTTTGGACTAGGCTGAGGCTCTGACTGTCAGTAAAACAGGAGGGAAAATTAACAGTGGCAAGGCAGCAGGCCCTGGGTGTGTGCACACCTGTGCATCTCCCACAGGACAGACTGCAGCACACTCCATGTTTATCAGGCCTAAACACAGACAGATGCCAGGAAATGCTCAGAGAGGCGGCAGAGAGGGAACTGAAATCTCATTGTTTATAGAGTGGCATCGAGGGACAGAGAAACAAATACAAATGCTCAGGCACAAGCTCAGCCAAAGGTGTTTTGGGCACTTAGTCACAGTTCCTTGAGCAGGCAGGCAGCAGCAGCAGCAGCAGCAGCCCATAGAGATGGGGATTTCCCCCAGACCTTCTGGGCAGGTGAGATGGGCACAGGCAAGCCAAGCACCAGAGCCACAACCCTCTGAAAAATGCTTATATTCACTAGATATAGATGATATATAGATATAGAATGTTTTCCAGTATTTATATACAATGCTATTTACATACCTAATGTATGTAATGATTTTAGTGTTTAAGACATGCATATATGTATATTTATGTGCATATATATATGCTATTATATATATATGTATTACATACATTAAAAGACCTTTTAAAAGATCTTTATATATACACACGAATATGCATGTATAATACCTTTTAAAATATATGCATACACATATCTATTATATTATATTATATTATATTATATTATATTATATTATATATTCATTTCATNNNTATTATACTTACATATGTATTAAATATCTCATATAAAGGCCTTTTAGAGGGCTATATGCAGATATAAATATTTATATGCATATATAAATATACTAAAGAGAATTATTATAAGTAATAAATATGATTAGAGATACATATACTATGAAGAATTAAATTAACTAATATTATCATGCATCTCAAAGTATTGAGGAGGAGTCATGCTGGGGTTTGATGGAGGGGAAGAAAAAGAGGCCAGGATGCATCTGGTATCATCCCACTTCATGCCAGGAGAAACCACCCAAGTGCAGACACCAAATTTGAATATTTTACTTTAAAATCCACTGGCTGCTGCATTTGGGTGTGACAGGAGCCCTTACAGCTTTCTGTTCCTGCTGCCCCCCATCAGGAGCTGTGCTGTCTGTCTGTGCAGGTGCTGTGTGCCAGAGGCCCCCACTCACAGTGCAGCTGGGACAGAGGAGCTGTCATGCCATGACATTTCTCTCCTTTTCTGGCAGAGGGATCCTACTGGAAGAAGTGAGGGAATAACATGAAAACCCCAGCCAGAGGCTGACAAGCAAACTGACATTTAGCCCAAAAAAAAAAAAAATAGTAGGTGAGGTATGAAGAAAAGCCTGGGTTTCAGTTCAGATTTTGTCTACAGATGCAAATCTTTTGGGTGAGCCTTTCTGACTCCAGAAATGCACTTGCAGACACATCCAGTCCTAAAATGCCAGGACAGGTATTTCCCCCTCTTTCCCCTCTCATTAACAGCTCTCCCTGAAGTGCAGCAGCTCTCACAGAAGAGCACACACAGAAGAGCAGCGGTTATTGAGGAAAGTTTGTCACCATGTTCGGCTCCAGCAGCAGAAGGAGATGGGCAGGAGAGGGTTAAGTTACAATTTATTTATGAGTGACAGGGGTGTGCAGAAACCTGGAAGATTTTTTTTCCAATTTTCATTAGGTGACAGACACTTTACGGGCAGTTCTGCTGTCCCTGGGAGTGTCAGTGTGAAATGGAGAACCGGTGGCATTTACAGGCTGAAGTTTCTCTCTGTCCTCAATGACAAAATAAAGTGGAAAAATTTAAAAACTAAGCCATGAATGTTTTTAACCAGGAGCACCTCCAGCCTGTTTGTATGCCAGCTCTAACTCTGGCTGGTTAAACTCATTGCTCTCTGAAGTGAGGCACAGGTTGAGCTGATGGTGGACAGCACTGCTTTCCATTCAAACTATTTCTCACTCAATAATATCCTGCACTTACACTTTTACAGAGAACAGATGTGAAGGCTTACCTTGGGACAGATACATTATGTATACAGCATTAACTTCACACCCATACAGTCTCTATTTTAATTACACAGCTGGGGGGGTGATCCCAGGATAGTTTGCTGGCGGAGCAGTTGGTTTCATTAACAATTCCCAAGATCTCAGCAGCATCCTCACCCATGCAGGCTGAGCTGCACTGGAGATCCAGCCCATGGCAGCCAAGGTTGCACTGCCTGACTTCTGGGCAAACACCTCAAAAAAGCATGCAACTGCCAGTGCACACCTCTGGGCTGGGACAAGCTCCAGGGTTTCATCTTAAACATGAGTATTTTGGAAAGACCTTGATATATGATACGAAATGTGAGACCAAAGGATATTGAAAGGATATGAAAGACAACTTGGACATACATCACTGAGGAAGTTTGTTTGATCTCTGGCCCCTGTCAGGGAATCATCCGTGTGACAGGTCCCTGCAGGCTGCATCTCACTGTTAATAAAAGCCTTTTAGCAACTCCCAGAGAAGGGGTTTGATCAGAGCCTCTTGCTGGATTTAACAGGTGGCAAAACACAAGGCAGCATTTGGGTTGTCATTGCATTACAAGCTCAGTCTGAGTGAAATGTGCATGGCTGCAGCAAAGGGACACTGCAGCATGCTGGGTGGCTTCAACAAGGGCATCACCAGCAGAGACAAAGGAGTCATTATCCCACTTTACTCAGCACTAGCTGGCCCACACCTGGAATACCGTGCCCTGTTCTGGGCCTGTGACATGAAAAGGATGTGAAGAGGGAGTGCAGAGAAAAGCTGCAAAGGTGAGCCAAGGGCTGGGAAGGAGAGCATGTGAGGAAAGGCTGAGACAACTGGGTCTGTTCAGCCTTGAGAGAAGAAGCCTTTGGGAAGGCCTTTATAGCCATGCTCCATTATTTAGAGGGTGGCTACAAAGAAGGCTAAGACTCCCTTTTCACAGGAGTCACAGGGAAAAGGGAGGGATAATGGGTACAAATTACTTCTGGGAAGACTCCAACTAGACACAAGAAGAAAGATTTTCACAGTGGGAGCAATCAGAGGAATAATCTTCCCAGGGAAGTGGTGGATTCCCTGATATTGGACACTTTTAAGATTCAGCAGGACAGGGTGATGGACTATCTTGTCTGACACTGCTTTTGCCAAGAAATGTTGGACCAGGTGATCCTTGAGGTGACTTCCAGCCTGGTGCTCTATGATTTGACACATCTCCTCTTTGAAGTGACATAAGAAATGTCCTTTTGCTCATGCTACAATAAAGCAGAGAAAATTCTAAAAGAGCAGTATTTAATCCATCAAACCCACTGCATCACACCCAGGCAAAGAGACTGCTTCTGCAGTAGTTCCTTCCCAAGGTGAACCAAAAGAAGGGCCATTTTCTGCTTTCTCCTTTAAAATTTTTCCAGGTGACATGTGGCTCTCCTGAACCCTTTCCCCACAGCCACTTCTTGTTAGCAGGGCTGCCCTTCTCACTGCCCAGAGTGCAGTCACACCGTCCTCTGGTTCCAGCCCAGGAGAGAAACCATCAATATAAATGTCAGGTGAAATTAAAATTGTCCCTTTGAGTTATTCTATAACACAAGCTAGCACTGGCTATATTAAATCTTATTAATTAATATTAAATTAATTATTTTCCTTGCTTATAAACACAGTATTACTATGGAGCACAGAAGCAATTCTTATCTGGGATGCTTTGAGGTACAAGTTTCAGAGTCACAAAAGCTGCAGATTTGTTAGAAACAAAATGACAAATCTGTCACTGTAAGAACCACTCTACCAGGACAAGAAAAATCCTGAATAAACTGCAATAGGTCAACAATTTGCCAGAAATATCAGCTGAATCAGGAGCCTGAGGTTTCATCTCACTGGAACACTACTTATTATGTGCACAAAGAGCACTACCTCAGCAGAACACTGTGTTACTTACCGAGGGGACAGCAAGGCATAGCTCACGTTTCACTATCTTCCACTCATTCAGCCTTAATTCTTTGCTTAGTTACCACTCCTCTGCTATGGGAATGGGTGAGGAAGGGCACATGGGGATGTTTGAGAATGGTGGGACAGGCAAACTCTCTTGTGGAATGCTGCCCTGATAGAGCAGAGTAGTGGGCAGGACTCAGCTGAACTGAGCAAGTTTCAGCAGGCATGGCACTCACTGGCTGCTCCTCGCTGGGAAGTGAGGCAAAAAGTAAGAGAGCAAGTCTCTCTTTGTTTCTGCTTGCTCAGAAAATGTTCTTCCAGCCAGGAGTGCTTTTGCAGGGGCTGCATGCCCTTGCTGTGCACTCCTCACATGGCTGGTATGGACAAGGGGGTGGCTGCATTATTCCCACAGGATCCAGCACCACTGGTAGTATAAATGGATCTATCAGGCTGGTGAATCACCAGCCATCTGCCAGATGCTCACCAGGTCATGGCTATGCTCCTTCAAGAGGCAGAAATGCTCTTGGTCTCTGTCCCTCCCAGAGCAACTGCTGATGACATTTATTCAGGTCATGACTTTCTCAGTGGTCCTAGGAGACCTGGAAGGCAAAGCTCTCAAACAAAAGCCTTGGTGGCCTTTTGAAAAACTCATCTCTCTGTTTCCCTGCTTGAAGTAGAAGAGAGAAAAAAATATCCCTTTACTGAAGTTGTTATGCAATGAGTCATTTTCGGCGCAGAGATGGGCCAGCTTCCCTCTCTGCGCTGCAGTGATTTGACTAATTACTTCTATCTGCTCCGGCAGAAGAGCAGCCTCCTCCAGCCTTTCCGCTGGGTGAGCCCTGTCTGTCAGCAGCAGAGAAGTGGGAAGTGATGGGAAACAGCATCCTTCTGCTTTGAGCTGTGGCATTTTGTCTGTTCCTTACCCCTGCTGGCTGGCAGATCCCAAAATCGAGCACAGTGCAACACCGGAGCCTCCAAAGTTAAGACTGGGTTGACTGGTTAGTCTGTTGCTGTCACACAGGTGTTCACATCCTCACAACAGTCACAGCAGCCCATTTTACACCAGCCCATGTCTCCATATGCCCCTGGGCTTGGTGGCTGCAGGGGGACAGGACAAGGAGAATGCACAGCACATCTCTCTGTGGTGCTCCCAGGCATCAGAGCCTCCCTGGGGTTTAGGCAAGGAGTAGATATCAGGCTTTAGGGAAAACAGTATGGAGTTTTAAGGCAGTATTTTCTTTCAGCTTGCATCTGATGAGTTCTCATGGAGGATTTGGGGGCTGAAGGGTCACAAATCCTGCTCCAAAACATCCTCCAGAGGGCGAGGACAGGGACACACGCATGGGGCTTCTTCCTGCGCTTCCAAAATGCTCCTCTGAGCTGCTAAACAGGGCCTAGGGCTTACACAGCTGTTAATTGGAGGTGAATGTTATTAAATTATATTAGAAGAAAAAGGCAGCTGCATATACAAACTGATTATATTTTTACACTTGTTTAAAATCACAAGTCTGACTTTTAATTATAGTGGATCAAAGAAAAGAGCCACATTAATCCAATGTAATCATGTGCAAGTTGAGTTGATAACAACGTTGTATTTAATTGGCAGTAAGCTCAGGCAACGTTAAATACAAATGGAAAACACTGACACATTTTGAAGACTAATTAATATGACAGACTGGTAGCAAATGCATTGTTTATTAATATTAATTTCCAGTGGCTGGTTCAACACCATTTTGTTGCCACAATCCCCAGTGTTGTGTCCATCAATGCATGATATTTAAAAAGGAAAATTATATATTATTTATTTCAAGAAGGAACAAAGAAGTTCAAAGGTAATTAAATTATGTATTTCAAATAACAAGTTGCAGATTAAGAGCTTTAAAATACAGGATTTCTCTCTTCCCCCTTGATATGTGCATATAACTCACATCCACATGCTACAACAGTGACAGAAGACACTTCTTCCTCTGCACATTTTAACACAGTTAACAAATGGAGATTTTTTCCAGGGCTAACACAACTCTCAGTGAAGTAAACAGAAGGATTACCCTCAGGACCCTGCCAAAGCCCAGCAACTCATTGGAAGAATTTCCCTTGACTCCTATGGACTCTCAATCATATTCTAAGCTTTTCAGATCAGGACCTGTTATTTTCTTTTTTCATCCTTACCAAGTACCTAGCAGAAATGAAGACCATTAATTCAGGTAACATCTTTTAAATACAGTGTCCTGAAAGTTTGCTAAGGCTTTCCAGAGATTTGTGTGCATTAAAATTCTCCTACCTGACTGCACCACCTTCCACAGCTGGTTATGGACTGTAATGGCACGTATTTGTCACACCTTGTTACAGCCTTGGTCAATAGAATAATGGAATAATCAATCATCTATATTTTAGTGTGAGACAAAATAAATACAGTGCATAATAGTCAATCAGGTCTTCACCAAGGAAAAGTTGAACAATTACAGTGGTTGTCAGTGGTAAACTGCCTATGATAAGTATGCAAACATTGACCCCAAGTGTTACACTGAGAGCATGGAAATTAAAACCATCTATCTTACTTCATTCAAAGTCTCCCAGATAACAAGGGTGGTATCTAAGGAAAACCTCAGCTGGACTCAGATTGCTTCTTTCTGTTAGATTAGAATTAAATTCAGTCAAAATTTAGAAAGTACTGGTTTAATTAAAGATACTTCACTAGCTCATAAATTATACATTCAATGTCCTGTTACAAAGTGTAAGTTTGATATTAGGTGTCAGAGCTGCAGAGGATTCCTAAAGGTTAGTGCACATTTACGTGCTCTAAAGCAGACTTTTGGGAATGAAGGAGCAATTATTGAAGTTCCCAAATTGCTATCCCAGTCTGCTCAGCAAGTGCAGTCTCCCAAATTTCAGCAAAAGCAGTGTTTTCTTCAGAAGCTTAGTACTAATATGCAAAATAAGATGGTCAAAAGAGACCTTGGCCAAAAGCAGACATTGGCATGGAATCAAGCATGAAATATTAATAGATAATCATCTAGAAACTAATTACAAAATGTAAAAAGTCCAGCTATCTTGCACAGACCACTGCAAGGAAGAGTGTTTCAATTTCATTAGCACAGCAGCAGAAGGAGAATCCTTGCAAAGTAGTTTTCTGAGCTTCCTACTGCTCATACCAATGTGCATCTATGCTCAATAAAGCAATATTCATTTAAATTAGCAGCATAAAAAAATAACCTAACAATGAAGGCAATAACTCACTGAAATATACTTGTCCTGGTTTCAGCTGGTATAGAGTCAATGCTCTTCTCAGTAGCTGGTACAGGGCTGTGTTTTGGATTTTGGTGGAGGATAATGTCAATAACACACTGATGTTTAACTGTTGCTAAGCAGTGCTTACTCTGAATCAGGGACTTTTCAGTGCCCCATGCTCTGGCAGTGAGCAGGTGCATGAGGAGCTGGGAGGGAGCATGACTGGGACAGCTGTCCTGACCTGGCCAAGGGGATATTCCATATGCTCAGTGTATTAATTGGGGGAGCCACTGATTGATGCTTGGGGACAGGCTGAGCATCCATCTGTGGGTGGTGAGAGATTGTACTGTGAATCACTTGGAATAAAATCATCCTGGTTTTTATTCCACTCTCTATTGTCTTTTCATAACAACAACAACAATTTGTTGTTGTTATTGTTGTTAATATTGCTATTATACCGTATTTTCATTATTAAACTGTTCTTATCTCAACACATGAGTTTTACCTTTTTGCCAAGTCTCCTCCCCATTGCACTTGGGAGGGCAGGGAGTGCACAAGTGATTGTGTGGTTCTTAGTTGCCAGCTGGGATTAAACTATAACAATACTGTGGATACAAATACAAAAACAAAACAAAACAAAGAAATATTGAGAGCAATACCTTCCTAGAATTAGGAACACAGACCAAAATGAAATGGCTGCCCATATTAAGATGGGAGACATTGTGACTAGCTTTGAACTCTAAATCTCATCTTAAAATGCACTTGGTTCAAACAATTTAAAATTAAATTTAGTGGGAATTAGCCAGACTCAGATTTAAACATGAGACAAAAAGCCATCCTTGAACTCTCCATCCTTGCATTGCTCTGTCAGCAATAGTGCCAAACTCTCCTGCCAACATCTCCACAGCAGGATTTGGTTTGTGCCAGCACACATGGCACACATGGTTGTGGCTGTCCTTCCCCTTCCTAATTGCAAGGCCAGGTTACAAAAGGCAGCCTTACCCTGAGTGGAATTTACTCATGCATTTAATGTCAAGCTCATGCCCCACCTGTGCCCTGCCATATCCACTGCAGTGAGCAAAGGGGCACAGTCATATCCACCATCAATGGCCTCTGCTGAATCCACTGCCACGCTGCAAAGGCTGCCATGCAGCCCAAAATTCAACCAAGATCCCTTCAACACACACTGGCAAAAGCTTGGCACGGAGACAGTGGGTAACAGATGTCCATCAGTGCTGAGGAACACTGCTGGAGATGAAGATGGGACAGGTAAACTCCCAGGCTCCAGGGAATTTGGAGGAGAACTAGAGACATTATTGATTCACAGCGTTGCTGAGAGGCTCCCTTGCTGCTAGGCAGCTCTGGTACTCAGCAAGATGAGACCCTCCATCCAAAGAGTGTCTGTGATTGCCTGAACCACTGCTGAAGACGCACATCAGTGTACCCTGAAATGGTTAGAAAAGCTCCTTATACATTGACCTAGCAATTAGCAGGCTGCTGGTGTCAGAGCAAGGAGCAAAGCCCTCTGTACAGCTCTCAGCTCCATCTACCCCATTGCAGAGCTTTGTAGAGCCACAGAAAATCCCTCTGAGATGGTTTCAAAAACCCAGAGCTGATTATTCAGATAATCCACGATGAGATAAGCTCTGATATCATCAGAAAGGGTGCAAGGCACTGTCACACGAGGGAGAGAGATGGGAAGGATGTGAACTCTATTTAAGCAGTCCCACAGTGAAACAGTTTGCAGAGAGTGCACAACTTACTGTCAGCTCTCTGTGAGCAGCTCCTTTGATTGCACTGCTCTGTGAAGGAGCACTTGTCACTTTTTATTGAAGGAGAGGGAAAGAAAGCAAAGCAGCTTGTTGCCAGGAGAAAAGATGCCACTCACTTTAAGTTAAAATATAGACAGTTGCAATGCCCTGGCTGCTGGTGATTGAGGACCAGCAGAAGTGTGAAGGAAGTATCAATGCAGGGCAAAAAAAAGAAAATAGCAAGAGACTAAAGCAAGCACAGAGTGGGGAGGCTCAGACTCCCTGTTTGAAGCTGGGAATGTCTCATGCATGAAGGGAAAAATAGCAGCCATATGCCCTTCAAAGCCAGCAGCTCCCATCAGGCTGAGTCGGGATGACTTGTACCCAAACACCTGTGAGACACCAGGATTGGGATAAAACCCAGATTCAGAATGACCCACTGCAGAGGAGCTTTTTAAATCCTCTCTAACAAAAGTGCAATGGGTTGTTTTGCATTGCCATACTGTGGCTGGTCATTTCTTACAGCATTATCCACACTCAGCAGGTGATGAGCTCTAATCATAATGGGGGAGAGCTGTAGCCCTGCACAGCCTGTCCTGCAGCCTCTGCCTTCCCACATCATCAAGCTCAGGGAAATAAATCCACCTTGCAGAGCTAGAAATCCCTCACCCCAAAGCAAGAGTATTAAAGCTTTGTGATTGTATCTCTATAACCCAGCGAGCAGAGGAAAACAACCTGGAAAGGTACAAAAGCTCAACGGGACCAGCCCCTTCCCTGGCCCCCCTTCATTTGTCAGGATTCTGCTTGTTCAAGATAGTAATCAGCAAACAGAAAACCCTGCACAAAGAGGCTCTAGTGGAGAAAGCCCAATTTCCCCCTCAGCCTCTGGTGCTTCTGATGAGAGTTACTGAGGAATATTAGAAGGCACAAGAGATGACAGAAGCAACTGCAAAGATGGAGGAAACGACTCTGCAGATACAGACGAGAACAAAAATGTAAGGCAATATTATAATATCCATAGTACCACGAGGCAAAGCATTTCCCACTGGAACTGGGAAAGCTGCTATTTAACAGCTGGATCCTGCAGACTAACCAATTTTCTTCCACGTTTTTTTTCTTCTAGCAAAGCAGAAAACATTAATAGCTATAGTTTTCCTAAATTCAGCTTCATCCTTGCCCTATTTGTCAACATACTGTGCAATTTCTGGCAAGACTCTTAGACTGTACTTCCTCACCCACTTTGTGAGGTGCTTTCCTATTCCAGCTACTGGTCCAATGGCAGAGAGGCTCCAACACCTTGTCCCAGCTAACAGGTTTTAAGGATCATATTCCTGTGCAATATAAGGGTCTGGAGCACAAGTCTGATGAGGAGCAACTGAGGGAACTGAGGGGTTTTAGCCTGGAGAAGAAGAAGCTTAGTGATTTTATCCCTCTCTGAAAGGAGGCTGTAACCCAGTAGGGGTTCATTTCTTCTCCCAAGTAAAAAGCAACAAGATTAAATTTCCTCAAGTTGTGCTGGGTGGGTGTTAGGCTGGATATCTGGAGCTTGGGAATCTCTGCTCTGGTGAGATCCCCCCACACACAACCTTGCTGTCTGCAGAGCTGTTTCCCTCACAGATGCTCTCTCCTCACTCCAGCTGCAATCATGCAGGGGTTTGGGTTTTTCTGCCCTTATTAAACTTGTTGTCCCAGAGGCACTACCACCATCCACCACCACGGATGGGCTCAGCCTTGGCTAGTGGCAGATCTGTCCTGGCTCTGTCAGATATTGGGGAAGTTTTTGATGATGGATAAAGTCACTAAAATCCTGTATCCATTCACTTTAGAGGCATTAAAACATGATTAACTTTGCGTTCTGCAAAGGAGGGAAAAGTGGAGGGGCTGATTTTTCATTGTTTCTAGTCATGCTGTATTTTTCTTTTCCTGTGAGCAGAGGGGCTCACTCAGATTCCACAGGGGCGCTGCTAATACCAATGTGTGTCTCATGGCAGCACACAGCCATCTATCCCAGCAGTGGAGAGCAATTGCTAAGGAATTACACAGACATTTGGCAACAGGCAGTACCAATGTCACCTTCCAAACAGGCAACCAAGGCATGCAGGAGTAAGCAGAAGAACAGCCTTTTCCCTGGAAGCACAGGAAGGCAGTGGCTCCAAGTCCTACAGTACTGGGTTGTCATCTGGACCTGGCTGCATTTCCCTGAGACTCACTACTCTTCATATCAGCCTCTAGCTGGGACAGGTGGCATATGGACATCATCATGCTCCTGGCTGTCCTGCCAGAGGTCACAGCTTTCTATTCCCCCAGCAAGCTGGGGGTGGTTCCTGGAAGCATTGTGGACTCTTCCCATCCTCCCTGCCTTTTGAGCTCATTAGCTCTCTGCTGTGCACTGACATCGTGTGGAAGGACTTCAGGAGAGACCCTGCCAGCTTCAGACCCATGGAATATTTTCCTCCAGTAAAACCCCACTTTCTGTACAGAGCACGCCACAGGCACTAAGCTCCGGGAGCATCCCACATGCCAGACATCAATATGGGATCAGGCACCCTCAGAAGAGTCAAACACAGCATGGCAGCAGTGCCATGGTTTGTGGGGACAGGCCAGCATGTAGGGACAGGCCACACAGAGCCCCTGGGGACACAAAGCCAGAGCCAGCGCTATCCCACGGCACTTGGGGAGCACACTGGGTGTGCCTGAGCTGAGACAGCATCTCTGCTCTGTAAGGAAGTGAAAAGGCTTTTTTGATGTCTCTTGGGGTTTTTTTTTCTTTTGTTTTTAAGAGAGAAGACTGCAGATCTTGTCTGTCCCAGGAAATACGTTATAAAACTGCAATTTGCCTGTCTTGGCTCTTTCACCCTAGCATTGACCCTAAAGATGAACTCCTGCAAACAAGTCTAATCCTGTTTTTCATGTTTCCCCAGGCTAATGAATATTTATGAATTGTTTCTCCAGAGCCAAAGCATGGCCCTTACAACCAGCCATGATAGTTCAATTTGTTTGCTTGCCAATTCTTCGAATTGTTTTTTTGTTGTTGTTCCTTTTGAAACTTAGAGGAAAAAAAGAATCTCATTCCCAGTTGGCTCTTATCAAAGCGTGTGGGGTTTTTGTTTAGTTGTTGGGTTGTTTTTTCTTAACTCAGCTGGTGCTTGGAGAGTTTCCAATTGGCTTGAGTGATTAATGTGGTGCCACTGACTTGTTTTGTGTTTATATTAACAAAAAAAAAAAAAAAAAAAAAAAAAAAAAAAAGCACAATTCATATTTTCCAAAGAGCCGGGTAGGTATCTCTGATTGACCATGCCATGTAAGTTTTAAATTGTTCTTTGTATGCACAAAATGTATAGTAAAAAGGAAGCATTTCCACAGAGATGAATGGAAAATTCAAGGTTAGAGACCCAGGCAAAATACCACCTCTCAGCAAGCTGTGTATTAGACTATAATCATTGCAAAGCCAGATCTTAATATCTTACATTTATTTAAGGGAAAAGATTTGTTCTTTTGCCTGCTATTTATTTAGCTAGTCTAAATTCAGTTTGAATAGCAAAACAGCTTTCCCAGTTTAGCTGCATTATCAAGTCAAGGTCATTCCCCTCAGAGAAAGATCAAGATCCTCTATAAGGAAGAAAAAAAATAAATTACTCTCCTCCTGATTGATCTACTGAACATCATTAGCGAAGGGAAAGAGATATCTAAACATGCTCTGTAGTCCACGGATGTGCATGGTGCTTTTTTAGTGTGAAACAGAAGGAAGTTAAGCAATTACCTTGAGGGAAAAAACTGTTCCTTTAGTGGTGTTTGGAAATAAAACAGAGCTGTGAATGGGGGAGGGAGGGGGGTTATCCTGAAGGACTCCTACAAGCTGCACGTTTTTGAGTCAATAAAGTGGTAAAGAAATGCAGCTCTGTTGATTTGCATTGTGTGCTTCTTCACAGGTGAGAGTTCAGCCTGTTCTAATGCTTTTCATCCAATGTTATAATAATATCTATAGAATTTTTGATAGCACTTTATAGCATGTATTCCTTTAGAAATAATAACTGTTTGTGCTTAAACTCATTAGGTTAAGATATGCCATTGTAACACTATGGCTCAGAGTCTGCTTGGCAAAGCACATTGGCTACACCCAGCAAGGGGAAATTTCACACCAGCCAATATATACAGCATCATAAACCCCAAACAACAGAAGTTATCACACTAATTTTTGTTATTTTATCCTTCTGTCAGAGGGAAAAAAAGGTCATTTGAAAGCCTGAGAGTGAAGGGCAGCCTTTCCCAAATCATTTTGCTGCAAGGAGACAGACCATTACCAGGGATCCAGAAATTGTCCCAGGGGTTGAAATTACTCACCACACATTAAGGGGGGACTTGTCCATGTGCTCAGAACTCCCTGGGGTGTGGAGGTGGGCGAGTGGGCTCTGCTGCCCCAGCCTGGCCAGGGGACAATGCTCCCCATCCAGGGACACTGGGGGATCTCCAGGGCAGGAGCCTCCTCTGATTCATCTGAGCAAGAGCAAACACAGCTGAACCCCACAGAGGCAAGTGGCCATGAACTGGGGTCAGGGCAGCACTGCAAATTCAGCACTGGGCAAGAATGCAGGGAAGGCTCGCCGGGGTGCCCTGAGGAGGTGACACTGCTGGAGTGATTTCCTCACTGGACCCCCAGCCCAGTCTGTGCAGGAGCCCAGGGCTGCCTTCCCTGAAGCACTAAGGGAGAGCTCAGGGCCTCCATGGCATCACCCTGCCCATGCAAACACACGTGTGTGTACAGACATAAAAGAGATGTACACACACCTCAGTCCCTGACAGCTTAATCAGATAGACCTCAAAACTCTATCTTGGGGAGAATACCTAGAAAAGGTCTGGGAGGGCTCAGTTAGTTTTGAATTGTAACTCCTTTTTAACAATTGAAAGTGTAAATAGCAATTGCTGCGAAAAAGAGCCTTTTTATCCACAGAAAGCTTCAAGACCCAGGTGTCTCAGCACCTCTGGAGGAGTGGAGGTACTCTTGGTGTCTCCACCAACTCCCAGGCATGTTCGTGGGGCAGGGGACTGATCTCAGAGCAGCTCGAGGCTTTGAGGAAAGGCCAGCACAGCTTAAACTTGTCTTCAGCAGTGTCCTGCAGAAACCACACCGCTGATTAAAAATGGGCTACAACAGCCTCCCTTCATGGCCACTGCCCAAGCTAAGGAGAGAACTGCTGTGGCTTGCAGTTAAAGAAAATAACAATTTTTTGCCAGCTCACTCAGATCACTGATACCCCATTTCATGGGGTGCAGCTCTCCACACCCACATTCTCCCTGCTAGTAATGATGAGTCAGTGAGCTCACACTACCCACGGCTGGAGGAGATACCCAAAGTGGGAGTTATGATAACCAGAACCCAAATCTTAATGAACCATTAAGGAAAAACATTGCAGAAAGCCCCATGAGATCCATGCAGGTTCCTTGAGCACACACATCAGGCAGCTCTGGCAGCACATTGCAGGTTATCACTGCTGTAAATCAAAGCAGAATTAGCATAATTTTTCAGGTCTGGGGTTTGTTTTTACTGAGGTCATAAACAAGCTGATAACACTGGGGTTTTTTTACACCACACTGTAATTGTCTTGGCAGCCTAATTTTCAACACTGTGCTCACCTATGCTCAGTCACAACCGTGTTAATGCCAACTTTCTTCGAAAGAAAACCAAATTGTTCCAGGAGCAAATCTGAATTCAGTGATATTTCTGTCAATCCTATGGGCTGCCTTTCCTTCTGCCTTCCTTAGGAGACAATCATTGCCTGCTGGGACTTTATGCATAGATTGCTAACTTGCTGTGCATATGCTGATGCAAAGAATGAGCTTTGTAATTTAAGTAACAGACTGTGGAATTGATGACAGACACACACAGTTGTTCACCCAGTGGCAGAAAACTGACAAGGTGGAGAAATATACTGCATTTTCAGGGAACAGAGACACAGCCTGCAGCCATGGACATCTCTAGGAGGACACCATATGCAAAATGAAGCAGGTCTCCCCACAATAGATGGGTTTACACAGTTTCCTGCTCAGAGCAGAGGCCTCCTGTCCTGTGCTGCTAACTCCTGGCTGGATCTTCAGTCCAACTCTGATGCAAAGTGGAGATGTTCCCTCTTGCTAGCAGATTGGAGAAATAAAGTGGGCTTTGGTAAAATGCTGGTGGGGGCTCCATGGTCCCTGAGAAGGACAGCTGGGGAAGACTCATCAGGTCAGACATGATCAACAAACAGCACCTCTCTGCCAGGCAGTGTCACACCCACCAACACCTCCTGCATCATCAAGGGGCTCCCTCAGCCTCCAAACTGGGCCTTTTGTTCCTGGACACACTGGTTTATATCCAGGCACAAGCTGACCCACTGGTGGTGTGTCCCACAGTCCCCCTGTGGCTGCACTGAGCATCCTGGGAACCCATAACTGGACCAGTGTATGGGGAGAAACAGCCCTGTGCAAAAGAGGTCATGCTGCAGAAGCTCTGAGAGACCCCACTGGCAGGCACAGAGCCAGGGAGAGCTCTTCTGGGGATGGATGGGGCTCCCAGGTAAAGCAGAAGAGGGTGTGGGTGGACATGAGCATGGGCCAGGCTGGGCAGAGCCACAGTCTGCATGACAGAGCTGGGCCTGGCAAGAATTCATCTTCAGGGCAAGTCAAGGGCTCTGCAGACAATAAAAACGACAGCAAGAATACAGAAAATAACCATAAATACCTGTTCAGGTAAAATAAACCTCCCTAATCTGGTATGTCTCATTTGCATAACAACAAAGTCTTTGTTTTGGATTTTTTTTATGGTTGATAAATACCTTTTCTTTTTGAAAAGAAACAAAGTCTCTGACAAGGCCTTTAATCATCAAATCAGTACAAACAATATTATAATACATTAGACTTGGAAATTATAACCTGTGATTATGCATCAACTAATTAAATTAGTACTGACAGTTTTCAAAGTGTAAGAGAAAAAGGCAAAATACATCTCTTGCTTTCAGGGATGATTTTTCCTGGAAGAAGTGAAGACAGATTAGTCATAAGTGCTTTCTAT
Organism: Certhia americana; assembly: GCA_018697195.1. Lineage (NCBI taxonomy): Eukaryota > Metazoa > Chordata > Aves > Passeriformes > Certhiidae > Certhia > Certhia americana. Next base: position 12,484,489 of record CM031868.1, on the reverse strand, counting down.
CTGGGAATGAGGAGTCACACAGGAAGCTCCCACACCTGAAACACAGCCTCTCCTAATGCTTGCCAGGAAAACCACTTCACAAGTGGGAGCTAAGGCTGGTCAGCAGTGTGGAATAAGCAACAAGTTAAAGTCCTGCTTATAAAGAAACCCAAGGAGTTTGCCCCAAAAAGATCAGGCACAGCTGCTGTGCCACTGAGCAGGAGCCACCAGCCCTCTGGAAACAGATTTTCATTGTTCAGGAAGATGAAAGCCTTCACTTGGCTGAGAAACAGCATAAAAACAATTCATCAATGGGAGCAAGATGGAGTGTATTTATGCATAAGTAGCATTAATAGCCTTTTGAGGGTTCTTCTAATAATTTAGGGTTGCTATGCAACACACAGGTCCAAACATGATTCCAGCAGCAGCAACTGAGCAGATCCTCTGGTGGCTTTTACAGGAGCTGGAGTGACCCTGCACAGACACTGCTGGCTGCACCCAGCACGGTGTCCCAGCTGCTCAGTGCTAAGAGAACTGGGGCTAAAATGCAGCACAAGCATCCCAACCACTGCTGCTGATGCGGTTTGGGTTTCACCTTTTTTCTTTTATATGTTCTCTGTATTCTTCACACATATATTTGTAGCTCTGTAGTCTATTGTATTAGTGGCTACTTTTCCTGGTACTTTTCCATGGCCTTCCCTGAGGCAGAAAGACAAAACAAATTCCAGAGCTCCAAGCCCCAGGGGGTACAAGGTCCCTATCCTATCTTGGTTATTCCTGGAAACCAGGGCCAAGCACAGCTCTTTGAGATACATTTCATGGACAAAGTACAGACAGTGCTGAAGGGGGGCACAAAGAAAGAGCTTAACCTGGGGGGAATTGCATCACCACTTGTCCTCCTAACTGATGCATTTAATAATTATGCTAATTTCCTAAAACCTATAAAGATGTACTCATCCCTGGGGGCAAGGGGGGTGGGGAGCTGGGCTTTTATGGACCAAAATTACCTCAATTTTCCTTTCCAGGTTGGAAGAAAGGCAACACTGCCCATAGCTCTGTTTCCATTCCAGGGAATAATAGCAATTGTGGAAACAGAAACGCCTCTCAGTCCAAACTCGTGCCACAAGCAACACTTGTCAACCTGTCAAGATGTTACTTTATATAAATGAGCTTAATTTACATGTTAATAACACTAAAAACTATGGCATGAGAGGGAGAGAGGAGACTGAGGAGAAAGTGGGGAAGCAACTTCCATTTGAAACCTTGTCAGAAATAGGAATTTTGAAATATTTCAAGGAGCTCAAAATAAAATCCATCCATTAAGCCTGCTTGCATTTCATTTCTGAACTCTCCAGTTGCACACCAGCTTTTCATCTTCTGTAAACTCTTGCAGGTGGCAAGATTTTGAAAGCTTCAGTTGAATGGCTGTATGCAGGCTTGGGGTGAATGGATAGACAGACTTGGGAGGAGCAAAGCCAGAAGCCAGTCAGCTCTGTGTGTTTTTATGAGACGAAAGATGGGGGAAGAGGGGAATCAAATTGCTAATATCCATTCAAAAACTGAAAAAAAACTAAAAAAAAACCTAAAAAAAAAATCAGTTTACAGTGCAAACGGGAGCAGCCAACAGTCTCAGCCATCCCACATTGCCACAGGTCATTTTGGTTTAGCTACCCATCCACAGCACAGCAAAACCAGCAAAGCTTGCAGGATCAGTCCAACAATTCAGCTTAGGAAACAGCATATAGCAATAGTTTCTGTATTTAATTACTTTGTAATAATGGCCTGTGTCATCATTTCAGCATTTGCGTTTGCCTGAGTGTTTCAGGGCTGAAGTAAAATTAAGGTTTTCTTCTGATCCTTTGTACTTGGCCATATCACATCCTTGCAAAAATGCTTCATCAATTCATTTGTGCATGAAAGGACAGATAGAGCATCATTCCCAAATGAATTCTCTCCTAGCACAGAGGTGACCTGGAAAGCAACAATTAAAAAAGAACTTACCCAGGACTTGTAGCCCCTGTACAGTTGCACATATTTAGAAAAGTGTGGGCAGAGGCCCCTCTTCTTCCTTCTCTCCTTTACCAGGCCTCATGGTTGGGCTTTTTCAGAAGTGATGCAGCCCAGAATGGATCTCCAGAGGTGCTGCTGAGCACAGCCAGGGATGAGGTCCAGAGTCCCCTTTCCTCTCCCCAGAGCTCTTGCCTGGGCCATGAGGAGATGTAGATCCATTAGGTGTAAACCATTCAACTTTTAGAGCCACTGAAGCCAACTTTCTGCCCTCTAATACACGTCAGATAAACAAACCCATTGTAGAATAAGTACAACCAGTACTAGAAAAAGTCCTGCAGCCAGCAAGTATCCCTGCATATTTTATCCTATAATCCACTGCACTAATACTTAACCACCACACCAAGCAGGTGGAAGTTTGAGGGCCATTGAGCACTGTGAATTTTCCCAATGCATCACAATTACCAAAACACCTGTGCTAAATAACTTTGCGCTGAGCCACTGTGAAAATTCACAGAGTGCTCAATAGCCCTTGAAATTTCTCATTTCTAACTGGCAGCAGAGTGGCTGAGTGCTCACACATCACACAGCAGTGCAGCACACACGGACACTGGATCAGGACCTCGGAAAGGCCCTTTTCTCCTCAGCAGGATGTTTTGCCATCCCTGTGATTTTCAGGCTGCTCCTACTTTGTCTCTGCAATTACACTCACTTGGAGCTGGTGAACTTCTGTGAGCAGACTCTAAACACAGCCAAGCTCCCCAGATCCCTTTTCCCTCCTCCCCAGCCCAGCACAGCTGCCTGTCTCAGGACTTCCCTTTTCTTCTTGCAGAGCCAGGGTAAGATTTACATTGTGTGCCTCTTCACTGGTGAGATTTCAGCCTTTTCTAAAGTTTTTCATCCAATGTTATAATAATATCTATAGAAGTTCGATAGCACTTAATAGCATATATTCCTTTAGAAATAATAACTAAGTTAGAGGCAGAAAAACCCCTTGGCCATGACAGACTTAAACCCAGCTCAGGACTGGCCTCTCCATGCTGCCCGTCCCCTTTTCCTGTCTTTGTCTTTTTTTCTAATCCCAGAGAGGGATTAAGGGCTCAGCCTCCCTCTGGATACAGCAGCAGCTGAGGACAAGCTCAGCAATGTCATGCACAGAGCAGGGCAAGGCTCAGTGGATGGCCAGAAGCTCTTCAGCTGTGGTAGAAGACATGAAAAGCTGCACAAGCCTCTTCTGCACCCAGCTGGGAAAGTGGACAAGAACAAATTGGAGGGGTTTCTGCAGGAAAAAGCAAGAAGAATGGGAGGCTGATAAACCTCTCTTATGGTGGGGAACTACAGATATTCAATCTATTTAGTCTGTCCCTGGGAAGTCTAAGAGGTGGCTCGAGAGTGGTCAGCAAATGTCTTCAACAGAGAGAGGAGTAATAAGAAGAGGCTTTTTAATCTGGCAGACAAAAGGATCTTGAGTTCCAGTGGCTGGAAACCAAAGGCATTTCTACAGAGAAATAAAACTGTTCTTGGTGCAGAACAATTAAGGTAATTAATTAATCAGTGGAACATTTTACCTGAGGATGAGATAGATTCTCTGTCACTTCAGCTCTTTAGATTAGACCTCTGTGGGACATCTGAAATCCACCTGAGTATCTGAGTTTTGAAGACTGGAGGGGCAAGGGGAGGTCTTGCAGGAAAAATTGTTGATGTGGGCTTTTGGGGGCTCCTTCTGCATCTCCTCAGATGTCCCCAGAGCTCTACAGTGCAGGGCTTGTCCTGCTCTCTGCCCCTTTGCTGCATGACAAGAGCAGGGCAGCAGAAGAGCTCATGGATGGAGGCTGAGCACAGCCCCTCTGTGCCCCAGAATTGCCATTCCCACTGAGGGCTGAGAGCTACCCCAACCACAGCCTGTCACACTGGGCTGGGGTTTCCACCATCCTGGGAGCTCACCAGCTACTTCCAGCTCATCTTTAGGACTGCACAACCACAGCTTCTCTGTACAGCTCCACCACTTATTTGTAAAATGTTGCCATTATAATGAAGCTGAACTTCTATAGCAAATCTGTTGATACAAGTACTATAAGTGTAATTTTCATGGTTGCTTATCTCATTGCTAAAAGGTTCACTGCATCTCCAGCAAACTCCAACTGAAATCCAGATTATTTTTCAAGAGCTGACTTTTTAGAAGCCTTAGGCCTTTATGTTACTTCTTGTACTTTAGAAAAGACATGTTTTGGAGACCTTGACACAAATAGGAAGTGAATTTCAATGGTCCAAATATATATGTGTTTTAGAGTTAGTGATGTTTAAATGTGATTATTATTTTTGCTACATTAGCATAAGAATTTTGGGACAAAGGCCCAATTTTCTCATGTCATTTTTTAGTAATTAGTACTCTAGACACTTTGATTATAAAATTACACAAATACATGAATTCACTAATACTAAATAAAATAATTTTAAAACCCAAACAAACAAAAGAGAAAGGAGCATATCACACACACACAAATGGACAGGGGGATTAAAAAGGGGCACAACATCCCCCTTTGCCTAAGAGATCTATCACACAGAGACTCATCCAAAGAAGGGGCAAAAGAATTATGAACACCAAGCTCTGGAAAAGTAACTTCCTGCTTAATCCCCAACTAATGAGGCTGCCTGGAAGATTTCCATCTTCACAAAAGCTGGAAAACCCCAAGGTCCCCTGACAGTTCTCTCACAGCGTGCACCAAGGTCCATGAGCCCAGCAGAGCCCCAGATCCCTCTCTGATGAGCCCCCACTCTGTGCTGGGATTCTGCAGGGCAGCACAGGCACCTCCTCAGGGCACACTCAGCCTGCAGGGGTCCAGCAGCCTCTCCACAAGCTGGGCTTTTCCTTGCCTCACTCTCCTGTGGCCACAGGTACCTGTTGAATATGCTCTTGCTCTCTGCCACTGCCCATCCACAGACAGCCGGACTGTGTGACCTCAGTGCTGCTCCACAAGTTGTCCAACAACTGCCTAGGCAATAAAATAATTTACATTTTCCATGTATTTTGGTATATTTCCTGTTAGGTAGTAACAAAACCCAAACATTACATAATGTTTGAGTACATAAAAGGCTTATTTCACTGATTACCCAGGCTTTAATTTTCTGTAAGCAACTCTAAATAGGTGGTATTTGGGTGCAATTAGCCATCCAATAATCACAGTATTGCAGCCAAGGACCATTGTAGACTGCCCAGAAGTCTCATGACTTCACTATGATGCACTGAGAAGGACTAATCAAAGTCCAATTATAATTATAACAAATCAAATGGCCTGCGTCATTAGGTCAATGTCAACAAAAGTGACTCTCAAGTGTCTATGTTGGAAGGTTTACACAGATGCTGTTCTCTCTGCAGCGAGCAAGAGACCACTCTGAATGTCACTGAAAGGTTGTTTGCTTTGTAATAGGCACCTGAGTTTTATTTGGCTGGCTTCTAAATTATTCCCCCCTCCTTTCTGATTAGGAGAGCTTTCAGATCTTACACAGAGGGCTCTCAAGCTCTTTGTTCTTCAGGAATTCTTTTCTAATTAAAAAAAAAATAAAACCACACCAAAAAACCCTCACATCTGCAAACAGAAATGCAGGAAGACAGCCAAAAATCAGATCCTGAGCATTAACATTTAGCTATGGCTGTATTTCACTGTGGGCCTGTACACATCTTGTATAAAGGCAGAGGCCCTTATGCTCCGTGTCCCCTGGAAGCAGGAAGTACACATGCTCCATTCATAATTAATGGCCCAGCTTTTCCAGAAGCACTAACTGCATCTGTTCCTGTCTGCTGAGGGTTTGACCCTCAAGGTTTAGCTTCACCAGACTAATGCTCTGCCTGCAAAGTAGCCACCTAGGACATGCTGGAGCCAGGCTTTATCACCTGATCCCAGATGGAGCCAAGCCAGCAGCAAACATAACCACACTTGTCCTCTAAAATCAATGCTGGCTTTGGCACCCATTTCGGGGGCAGTGAGCTTGGCCTCCAACACACAGGTTTCCAAGTGCTTAGGATTGGGACTAAGACCTCCTGAAGCCTCAAGCAAGCTGAGAGCCCTCAGACCCCTGCCAAACTGAATTACTACATGATTGCAAGCCTTTGCACTGCCCAGAGGACAGACACACCACAGTACTGCAGAGCTGTGCCTGCACCAGGCAGTCAGCACTTCAGCTCTCAGCAGGGCAGCAGTGATGCTCCTGGCAGGCAGGTTGCTGCTAAAAGGCATCAAAAGCCACCTGGAAATGGGCTGATTGGTTTTATTGGCTTGTTACCTGGAGTGAGGTATGCCCTGAGTATATTTGTTCTGCTGAGGTAACCAGAAAGAAAGCCTCACCAAAGCAGGCTCTCTACTGCCGGAGGACTGATTCCAGTGAGTTTTTGATTTTCGAGGGAACACGAATATTTTTCCTTGTGCAGACTTGACCTGAAAACAATTCTCCATTCCTTTTTCTTGTGGCTTTTATTTGTGCTTCTCTTCACCCAGAGAGACAGTCCCCTCTTGTGTCTCTTTGAGAAGCTTCTCAACAAGAAAAAAAAAGTCTGGGCCCACCTCTGGTATTAGAGGCTCTGGATGTGCCCTAGGAGAGCCCCCCATGCCAGGGTCTTACATAGCTGGTGGCCCAAATGTTGCACGGCAATATTCTTCAGTCAAAACAAAGCATTCTGCAGAGGGGAAGCCCCTGAAAATAACACCCACAACTGTAGAAACTAAACTCCTTTGTCAAGAAGACCCCAAAATGGGTCCAAAAGACATTGACTGGAAGAATACACTCTGATGTACTTGGTCTGTTTTGACTTCAGTGTTGTCTGTTTCTCTCTTGTTTTGCATGATTCTTCTGTACTTTGGAGTGATCTGTGTAAAACTAAAGGGATAGCATGAAGGGAACAAAGCTGGATAAAAAGCTTAGAGTACTTGCCAAACTGAAAAAAAAGAAAAGAAGAAGAAAGAAAAAAGGAAAGAAAACATCAAGCTAAGCCAAGCCAATGCAAATATCCTTCTACTTTCGTGTGCTTTGTAACATTAAGTTTATTTTATGATTCATTTGTAACAAAGTACGGTGGAAAATGCAGATTTGCATCACAAACCTCTATGTGCATAAGAAATTACTCATGTTCAACAAAGAAGGACTGGATAACAAAAACAGCCCCCTCTCATTTGCAAAAGTGGTTGGTGGACTAAGCCCAAGTGGAGACCTCTCAAGGCCTCAAGCAGTGCTGAACTGGTGGCTCTAGCAATGAAGTGGTCATGTCCTCACCAGAGCATTCCAGCCCTGAGGAGACAGCCCTGCCCTTTGTATTCAAGCCTGCCAAGATGTCCTGAAAGCACATCTCGGAGCAGAGGATGGTTTTGGGGCAGCTGCCTCCAGGTGGATGGCCCAGGAGACACCCACATGTGGGTGGGCCAAGAAAATGCTGGGAGATTTAAACCCTGTCTCAAAAGTCACAGTATAGCAGAGGTCTGAGGCTGGTAAGGTCTAAGAGTATGACAAATTAAGCTCAGGGAAAATTTTTCCGTCCAAGGTCAGTTCTATCTCCACCAGATCACCCAGGCTCTTTTGGATGTCAAAGCCCAAGATCTCCAGGCTTTGCAAACACAAAGGAAAACATCCCCTGTCCAAGCTGCTCGTATTTCTGACTGAATGTGTCGGCTGGACAAATGCAAAGGGGAAGCAAGCAGATGGGGATATCACATAAAACAGAACAGACTCTGCAGATGAGTTCATTGCCCTTCCAACACTAGCCCCTTACACTGCAAAATCCCAGCATCTGTCTGGTTTCCTTAACATTCCTAATATTTCACTCACAATTCTACGAGGAGTTGGGTCACTACAAAGATATTAGGCTGTCCTAAAACTCAAGATTTCTACATATTAATCCCTGGCTGTGCCTGTCACTTGTGTCCTTCATCCAGGCTCATGAAATGCCCCAGGGAAGCAGGGAGCAATCCCAGCTCCCCGCCTGCTGCCCAGCCTGCTCCCAGGAGCTGCTCCAGGAGCAATAACTGCAGTGCTGGAGAGGGCATCTCCCAGGTGACAGGCAGCTAGAATCGAGCTGAGCAAGCAGGAAAAAAGCATCCAGGATTGGATTGCAGGAAGGCTGCAGGTGTTCTGATAATTGTAAGAGTTTGGCAAACCAAGGGAACAGCACACGTTTCTAAAACGACCGCACATGGTTTCATACTTTCATTGCACATCTGTGCATCAGTGTCTCAGCCACTCTCCCAGGCATTTTGAAAGTACACCAGAGCCACACAAAACCTTGGAGGGAAGTTCCAAACACTCAACAAAGTGATAAACGGGATCACAACCGACTCTGCTCTCACACCAACCAGACCAGCTGCTGAGGATGGAAATGTGTGGCACAGTGAGAGATGACTCAGGGGGATGTTTCATGGTGCTGTGGCCACTACAGAGACAGGAACCTGTCCCTGCTGGACATTTTCAGCCATTTGGCTTGGTGAATCCCTCCCAGCTGTGCAGGAAATAAGAGCAGAGCATTTATTTCATGCCTTTTGCAAACTAGCCCTGAGGGAAGAAGTAGCCAACAGGAAAGGTTTCCACTTCTGCCAACTCCAACTCCTCATCTTCCTTTTTTGTTTATTGTTTCCGCTCATATTTTTAAACACTTGCCAATTTTCTCAAAACTTCTGTGTAAGAATATAGATCCTTTTCTGCTATAAGACCCCAGCAATAAAGCAGCATTTATTAGAGCAAGTATTTCCCCATTTCCACTGAGGCAGAATTTCTTCTGTGGAAGGGGAACCTGAGAAAGTTTACCAACTTTCGCTTTTCTGTGCATCCTGTAAAACACGCTACCATCTCCCACTCACCAATCCTGCAAAGGGGCACTTACAGAGTATTTAGAATGGTTCTTCTCCCTCACTGCCTCCCTGTGGTGCCACCCAGTTTCTGATCTGAAGGGCAATCAATAAATAAGCTCTGCCATCCATCGAGGTTCATGACTGCCCAATGAGTGCTGGTTTATTTCCCAACAGCAGCAGCCGGCCTTGGCAGTACCAGTGCTGGGTTTAGATGTTTGTGTTGGAGTAACAAAGCAGTGTGGGCTGGGGAAGTCAACAGGGCTGTTTTGTGCCAAACTACACACAAATTCACTCACTGAGCACTGGAGTTCCATCACAGAGCACTTTCGCCAACTGGTTGCATGGGGGTGGATGTTCTTGTCATCATTTTAATTGCTCAAAACAGCAAATGGGTGGATTTCTGGCTTGTCAAGGACATTGTACAGAAAAGAGACGTTATTAATCTCTCCAAATCCTAGCTGGTGAGCAGGGCCTTAAAACAGCTGAACAGCAAGGCAAACACACTTGGCAAGTGGGCAGCCTGCCACAGTAAGGGACAGCATGGACCAGGGCTTGAAGGGAAGGTGCTGCTGGCTCATGAGCTCTTCTCCAGCTGCTAATAAATAATGCTAAAAAGCCTGGCAGAAGGCAGCATAAACAGAAGGTGCTGCTCCATCTCATATAGTTTGCAGAAAGACAGATATATTTTCTTGAGGCACCACAAATATACTTTATGCACTCCTAAACTGGCAGTGCCAGCAACTGCTCATGCCAGTGGGGTGTTGCCAATGCCTGACCTGCAGGAGGCAGGGGCATCCTCTGATGCTACCAGTGAAAAGATCTGCTTGGCTGGCCCAGAACTGAGGAGACTGCAAGAGAGCAGGGGCTGCGTAGACAAGCTCTGTCTGCCTCTCCCACAGCCACTGGGATTTGTGCTCTGCAGCACATCTGTGCTGACATGCTGGCTATGGGAAAGGAGCAGGATGTCATAGGAAGAGCTGGTCTGCAGATAGCTGAAAAGAGGAATCCCATCTTGCCACACAGAGGTTTTTAAGTGCATTTTAAATGAAAATCAAACTAATTATCCAAAGGTTTTGACAGGAGGGGTCTGTATGTCCTTGCAGGGAAGCACCACTCACCCTTCAAGGATGTATTCCTGTTATCGCTCTCCTTGGGTCCCCATGCTCCTGTCACTGCAGAGAACACACCTCACAGGGCAGCAGTTCAGTCCAGTGTTCCTCATCACACAAAGGAAGGTGAAGGTAAGAAGAACCAGTTTACCCAATACACCCACTGGTGGAGGAAGGGGTGGGGGCCCCATTTTCTCCACATGTCCTCATGTCACCAGTTTCCCTGCCTTTAACTCACTCAGCTCAGCCAATGAATCAGCCCAGGTTCACCTTGCTGCACATCCACTGCTGGACCTCAGCTGCTCTCCTGCTCCCTTTGTCCACCACAAAACTACCCAGTCAGTCACACCACTCCCCCAAACCAGTAACTTCTGAACTTAAAATCAGATGCACAGCAAAAGCAGCAGCATGTTCAGGCTCCAGCCAGCACAGCCCAGCACCTCGTAAGTGATGAGCAGACTCTGCTCCAGCAGGCAGCTAAACCAAACAGCTGCCAAATGCAGAGTCCTTTCCCACAGAGGTTCTCAAATGTGTGTTTAGGTATTTCAGGATCACAGAGCTCCACCAGCCCCAAGGAAGTACATCACAGGGCCAAACCTCTCCCAGACAGCATACTGCCTTTTCCTAATGGTCTTAAATCCTCTTTAACCACAGAAGCAGATTTGGAAATAAAGGATGATTGTGGTCACTCAGCAGGGGACAGCATTATCCTAGGTGAGCCTCCCCCAGGAGGGCAGCAGAGATCATTAGAGGAATTGTTTGTCCTTACTTAAGCCTCCCCAACTCTACCAGGAGCCCAACTGACCTGCTGTTATCTGGTGGGTAAGCACAGATACAAGAGACTCATTACTCTAAGCTAAGGCATTGCAGGTCACTGTGCCACTTTTTTACTAAGAAGTAAAAAAGATAAAAGATTCTCAATTTTCCTGCTTCCTGAGAGCAGCAGCCATTTTGCACCTCCATAAAGCAGGTCTCATCTGAGCAATTTGGCCTATACAATAAGTAGCCAGCATTAACTAGCTGCCAGCTTAACACTAGCAAAAATGTTATATTCCTTCTTCAGTCCTATTTTTAAGCACTGACATTAAAAGAAAAGACACAAGGGAATTAAATCTGTGGGAAGTCTTTAGGAGAGAACACATTTCTTCCACCTGCACTTTGCAGATAACACCCTACCTTTCCAGCTTTTCTGATTTATTCCCACTCATTTTTCTATTCTCCTACCCACCCAATGAGTAGGATATTAGCAGACTAGGCAGAGCTGCAGACACCTCTCACAGGTAGACAGAGCATCCTCCAGATGAAGGTCTCTTTTCCACAGCTGCCTTCCAGCTCACCCCCTCCACATCCCTCTCTTAAGTAGTGAAGTTCTTCCTCTACTGAGCTCTCAGGTAATGCACTCCCCACCTGATCTGTCTGTATTAACAACTTGGATATTTCTAATAGATGTTTGGTTTGGTTTAGTTTGATCTTCCAGGTGAGTATTCAGATTGGCAGCTGCAGCCCAGAAAACAGTCTCAGAAAATTTGGTGGTAAATGGGCACAGAGGAGGCAATTAAATTAAAGGATGTCCTGGCAGAAACATGGGGAGACATGCAGGAAGGCCAGGCAGTCCCATCACAGCCGCTGCTGTCAGGCAAAGACCTGTCTGGAGGAGGAGGGAGATGGCTCCAACTTTCTTGCAAGTCAGCTGAAAGGAAGAGTGCCTGCTCTCCTTGGGTAGTGCTTTTAAACGGGGAGATTTTCAGGACCTTCTAACAATTTCTGTGCTTTATGACTGTGCTTTACAGTATTTTTGCTTGAGACAAAGCTGATGCTCCAGGCCAAACACTGCTGCCAGGAAGTGACAGCTCCCTAGGGATTGAATTTGGCTGTTTGCCCAGGCCCTTCCACAACTCCCTCCGCAGGGCACCTCCCTCTCTCAAAGCCCAAGAGTCACAAGCTTGACTATTGGCAATTCCTACAAAATTGGACCAGTACAGACAAGAACTCTGGACCCAGAAGGTCCACAGCAAAGCCTGGACAAGGAGTTTGGAACAAATCACACCAGAGGTTTGCAGGGTGACTCAGCTTGAGTCTCTTCTGTCCAAGTTAGTGTTTGGACACGCTAACAGGCATTTCAAAAGGTCTCCCAAATTACTAACTTGGTTAGGGTGGCCCCAGGGCCATCCTATTCCCAGGATTGTCCTCCTCATTCACAAAGCCCATGACACAACTTTCCTTCGTTCAGTCCATTGCAGCAAAGCAAAAGCTGAAGCTTTACTGGGAAGCCACTGCAATGAGGATCTGTATCTGCCCAGCAGTGCAGCTGCATGGCTTGGGTTGAGACCAGAGCCTCCAAACCTGAACTGCCCAGACCTCTCCCCACGCAGCACCTGAAACTCTCGCCCTGGCTGAACCTGGTGGCAGGACAAGACTGCTGGCAGCAGGTTAAATAAATGCCTCAGCACCATGCTGTGAAATGCCTGAAGCACTGATGGCTTCCCATGCTGCTATAATAGCCTCATCTCCCCAACTCTTATTAAGCTCAAGCCCCACGGATCCAAATCTTTGCTGAACAGAGCCCTAAATAAGTCAATCAATCATTCTCCGGCGTATGATCAGTCAGTGCCTGCTGTGCCGCCATCCGTGCTCCCCCCGGCCGGTGTGGCAGGCTGCCGCCGGCATTGGGCGGGCAGTGCAGCCGGGAGCGGCCGCCCGCGCTGTCCCTGAGGGCCCTGCCGGCCGCGCCCCACAGCGCCACAGCCAGCGGGGGCTGCGGCCTCACGCTGCGGTAACAACCGAGACAAATCAGCGCTAGGGCCGCTCTGCAGCGAGCTGCTCCAGCGTCCCGCTTGATGCAAGTGCCCATGTGTTTGTGACAGGGAAGCATTAGTCATCCTTAGTCCACAAATGCCGGCCAAATCCCTCGTTCCTCCATCCCAGCCTGCAGTGCAGCTGTGAGAGGGAAGATTACCCTGCGCTGCCGGGACCCTCTCCCTGTGCTGCACTGAGAGAAAAACCTCAGTGCTGGTGCTCAGCATTGCTCCCTCCACTGCAAAGGTACCTCTTGGTCTAGAGACCAAGCTGCCTTGTAGGAATATTTAATCCATGATTCATGGGTTGCAGAAAACCACGGTAAAGAACTAAGCTACATGCATGGAAATGCCAGTATTCCTCCCCCTTTCCCATACATGAATTTCAAAAACCTCAGCATCCAAAGAAATCTCAGCATCCAAAGAAACCTCAGCACCCAAACAGTCAGGCTGGAGTAAGAGCTGTCTGGTGTTAGCAGCAGGGATTTGTCTGTGCTAGGGAAGCTGATAAGCATTGAAAGCTAAGGCACAGCATTGCCATCTGCAAAGTCCATCCCTCTCTATGTGCCACCCAAATTTATGCTCTGAAGTGTACCGGGTTTGCTAGGGAAGGGAAAATTGTTCCATGGAATACCCCAGACTATGAGCTGGAGGCCTGCAACTGTGCACTGGCAGTGCATTAACTTCTCAATTATATTAGAATCTAACCTTAACCCTTAAAAGTGCTCCTGGTCCCTGATAAGACACTGTATGTGCCCTTCTTGTTTGCCTTACTCTCCTCACACTACACACCCAGTACCAGCTTTTAGCGTTGTGGCCACAATCACTTTATGTCTTTGTATTAATTAGTAAGTTATGTTTTCCTCCCCATGAGCTTACAGGAGTTAAGTCTGGATCTCCCAGTGTATCCCAGGCAGAGAGGAATACACAGTACTCTGCAGGAATACCTGGTTGGTTGAGCTCCCACTATTTCACTGAACACAGCAAGGAACAATGCAGGGAGATGTGTTTTGTGACATTTTTCTAATGAGGTCAGGCATCATGGTATTTTAGCTGAATTAAGGGTCTGCAATCACATGCCTGGTCTTTGGTTTCCATGAGCTGCTCTCTGCTGTGTAGGGCCTGAGGCTGAATCAGTCGTTGCTGTACTGGAGCTTCACCTTTCACGCAATTAGCTCAGCATTTCTGGAGCAGCACTGTGGCCTCAGCAGTGTGAGGTCCTTACACACATCATTAACAGGACTCAGCTCTGAAGGGCTGGGTGACAGGAACCCACCACTTTGGGCTGCCCAGGGTCCTGGCCCTGAGAGCTTGGCAAGGGAGCGCAGGACTTCTGCCTTTAGGGAGCTGAGCTGCACCTCAGCCAGAGTCCCCAGGAGAGTTTCAATGCCAGCAGCTGAGACCACCCTGATTTTTGGGAAACCTTCCTAAAGATGAGGGGTGGCTGCTGTGGGAGGGCTGGGAGCACTCTCACACTGCAAAACAGAGAGTTCCATTTCTCCCTGCCCCACAAAGATTTCTGCCCCAAGGTGAACCTCAGTCACAAGCACAAAAGAAACGTAAAGCCTGCACATTCAGGAGGGGAAAGGTAACAGGACAATTGAGGACAATGCAAGACTGCAGATGGTGTGAGCAGCATCCTCCAAGGAGAGATTTCAGGGGCAAACTGCAAACACCCAAGAGCAGCTTGAGCTTCCTCTCACACACAGCTCAGTCCAAGAGGGCAGTGGCCATTTTTTAAAATCCCTGGGAGAAGCAAACTTGGGAGTGGCACAAAGAAAACAGCTGATGAAAAAGGCACAACACACTAGAGGAGTGAAGGAAAGGCATCTCTCATCTCCTCACGCTCCCCATTGGTCCCCTGGCAAAACTCTGTGGCAAAGCACTGTGAAATGCAGTATCTGTGTAGCGTTTTGGAATCAAGACCAAAACAGTTTTCATGGAGGAAAGCTGAGTTAAAAGAGAGAATTCAAAGGATGACACATCTTCAGTGCCTGCTGAGGAACTCCAAGGGGAGCCCAGCCCAGGAGCTCTCTGCATACGGAATTGCACTGAGCTACTCTCACGGCACTGCCTGGGCACAAACATGCTCCATATCACAGCATCACCTTAAGGCAAGAGCTTTGAAAATCCAGAATTAGACGTTGCTATTAGACACTACAAGAGAAGAAATGCTGGCTTTTCATGTTGTTTCCATCCTGAGACTGGTTTGCACGGGTAGGAAGAAATGTTGTGCTTGTTTGCATTAGTCACCAGGAGTAAAGATATCAGGAGCACCCACTGATAGCACATTTCTCTCTTTCATGGACACGTATCAGCCTTTGCTAAACTCCACCAGCAAAACTGTCACAGGCAGCATTTGGCCAGAGCTAGTGCATGTTGCATTTAGACTGTAAGAGCTTGATCCAGTTCGTTTTCAGAGGAAAAAATTAAGCATCTGAGTTGTAGAGCAATTTGTGTCAGTAGACAAGAACCAGCTGTCCATATCTAGCTGCAACTGTCCTGTCCCCGAGCTTCTGTCCCATGCAGGAGAACCACCACAGCTGCTACCCAGTTGGTAACAGCAAAAACAGAGCATTGTTCGAGGAGAGAAATCTGTGTTTATTCCATGAAAGTGAGACATGGAAACAATTTTTAATCCCACCATTATTTGCAAATACATGACCTGCTGGCAGATGAGTCCACAGTCACTGGGCAGTGCCCTTCTCCATAAATGATCATGAAAGAAAGAAGGCTGAAACAAAGGTAGTGATCAATCCAAAATCAAAGTGCCCATACATCCACTCATTTACACATCACACTAGAGGCAAAAGTTGTGCCTTAAAGGACAATGTCAGAAAAAGAAAGTTAAACAATGTCAGAAAAAGAAAATTAAACAGTAGAAAGTTAAAAGACTGAATATGTCAAATTATCAGACTGCCAAGGAATAGAACCTTGTCATATATCATTCATGCACTAAATACAGCCATCTCACTTCTGCAGCCTCTTCCTTCCTTCTTTGGATCTCAACACTGTTTGCAAACATAAATGAATAAAACCTCTCACCTCCCATGAAGCAGGTAATTTGTTTTTATTAATACATAAATGATAGAGGAAATTAATTAAGGAAGAGAAAGGGCAAGAGGCCCAAGATCACACAGCAAGAGCACTTTAATCACTACATTCTGGCCACTTAAGAGTAGTTCTTGCATGTTAATGCTTTCCTGTAGGAAGAAAGCATTTCCAACAGACCACCTTTCCTCAAACTAAAGACTCCCCCAGTCTTGGCTAGCTTTCCAACTTTGCAACATCAGGGACATGGAGCTTTTCTTCACATTCACACCACACCTCTGTCCCCTGGTTTAATTATTATTTATGCTGAATATAAATAGCACAGGAGATGATCCTAGGATGAATAATGTAAAGGCAACAAGAGACAGAAAAACTGCTCCAGTCAGCTCATATCCTACCTGCTTTATATTAAACACATCTGAGCACTGGGTCTCTGCATCCTAGAAGAGGATGGGTGAGTTTTAGGGCCATTGCACAATATGAACTTTCCCAATGTATCACAGTTACAAAACCTCCCATGCCAAATAACTTTGTGCTGATCCCCAGTGGAAATTCACAGTGTTCAACAGCCCTTGAAATTTCTAATTTATTCCACAGAGGAATGGTGCAGGGGGTGCATTTCTTGCTGCATACCCTGCCTTGGACACGGCATCAGGTACTCCTTGGAGCCTGACTGCACTCCCCAAAATTTGTGCTCCTGTTTTATTTAATAAGCAATGTATATCTATCTGCTTCCTCATTTGCATCTAGTGCTGTTAATGACAAGAAAATACATCTTTTTAAAATGCTAACCTAGTAAGAGGTATTAGGAAAAGCGAAAGCTATTACATGTGCAAATTTCAGAGCAATTAGTCACAGAGGCAGAAGCACAGACAGGAGATTAGTTCTCAAGTCCTCACTCCCATCTGCTTCCCCACTGGAGCCAGCAGTTTTGTGCAGACCCAGGAGGTGAAGGCCACGCTCAGCACCACCAGCACGTGTCAAACCAATTTCCCTGCACCCACCTTGCTATCAGCAAGTGCAATGCCCTTCAGTCAGCATCTCCCACAGCTTTTCAAGGCTCAGGACTGGGTGCAGGCCATCAGAGACTGGCCAAGGGGCAGGTCTCAGAAAAGGCTCATATTTAAAGACACAGTTTTCTTTCTCCATTTCCCTGCAGCCAACACCATCCCACTGAAGAAAAAACACTAAGTGCATCTAGAAAGAGAACACAAATAGCTGAATTCTGTTCATGTGAAGATTTCTTCCCCTGACAGTGCTATTCAAGATGCATCACTGCATATTTGCAGTGGAAGATGGAAATACTTCTAACATTAAAGATAGTGACATTCTCAATTTATCTCACTTGTGGAAAGGTGCGTGGGGGAGTGTGAGTGACTCTTAGGAATATCTCCTAAGTAGTTTGATAAAGAATAGTACACATTTCTCCTAGGATTTTTTTTAATAAAGCTCAAAATTGTAGTAGAAGGTTCTTGGCAAGAGTTTAGAAAAAAAAAGCTTTGGGAAATAATTCTCATATTGTGCTCCTTCTCATAGGATTTTTGAGTCCTCTATCTCTCTATATAAAAAGACATTAAATTATTAAAAAAATGGAATCCAAATTATTCTGATTCTACAACACTCTTGAGCATTTGATTGCTCCCAGTTTTGAACAACAAATCTGTGGCTATGGTTGTGTTGTGGCAAGGAAGACCTGTGCCTGAACAGCCAGTGTTTGTCACAGGCATGTACCATCAAACTGCTCCTAAAAAGAGAGAAAAAAAAAAAAAAAAAAAAAAAAAAGAAAAAGGACCTGATTTTCAGAATCAGAATGGAACCTTGCTGTTGTCAGTTAAAATCACTCCCCAGAGATGTGGGGAATTTTGACCCATTTGAGCAGAAACAGCCACCCCTGCCTGAGCACTTCAACCCTGACCCTCATCTTCTCCGGAGCCTGGGGCAGCTCAGCCCAGCCCTGCCCCATCACCCACCCAGAGCTGGCAGGGACAACCCTAGAGCAGGGCAGGTTCGCAGCTCAGCCTCAGCATGTGCAGAAGTGCCTCCCCACATCCCAGAAACTGCTCTAATTCCTCACAGGAAATTGCAGAGTAGAAGTGCCACAGGGCACAGATAGGGCTCCAGATCCGCCCCCTAGTACAAGAGTTACGATACTCTGTTTTCCTCTGGCTTACAATACATTAGCAAACACATTTTTGTTGTTCATGGATGTTCACAGAAGGCCTAAAGATAGCCTAGTACTGTAAACAGAAAATGCAATTCAGTTCCCTAAAAATATCAGGAACACAGGCTATGAAGAGTTTATTTTTCCCCAGTAATGCACTTTTTCATTATTGCCCTGGATTAAAATTAAATTGCTAGCATAAAGACAAGCAGATGAATCCGTGGTTATGATAGCATAGAAAAATGTCAATACAATGCTTGTACACTGTATGCTCCTTCAGTATTTAAAGATTCTTATCTCCAGAATAATATAAACTGAAACACATTGTGAGGATCTCATGCTATTAAATCAAGCAATGCTTCTCATATTCACTTCTGGGTGCTGACATCAGCCAGGCAGTGCATCGCATTTGGGAAGAAAATTTCAAGACTGCTTTCTGTGTCTCCTGCACAGGGAACCAGCACTGTCATTGCTCAGAAACAGAACAGGACTGTGTTTTCATGCATGCAAATCCGACCATAACATTGGCAAAATAAAACCCCTAAAATTTGATATCAACATGAATCAAAACAAGCCCATACCAAGCCTTAGCTCACAGCATCTTTGTAATGGGGACAATGAGCCGCCAATTTTGGTGACAGGCAAAGTAGAGACTCAAGTTCTGAAACATCTAATAATATAATGATTTAAGGAGTCAAATTAATTGTATAATTTCTAATTCCACATAAAAATAAAAAAGTAATAAAGAAACAAACTGCCATTTCAGAAATAGACACATTCATACATTCTTCCAAAGAGTTTTACACAGACAACCGTTGCCCTGAAAATGTCTTTTCTCTTTCCAGGGTAGCAGCACACAGAGATGGAGGCTACAGCCAAATGTCACAAAACTGGATTGAATCTCATTGTCCTGCACGTTCCCCCAGACCAGGAGCTGGTCCTGACAGCTCCGGCTTCACCCTAGAAAAGTTTCTTTACAAAGCCTGTTTCTCCCAGTGTCAGTATTCTCCTTGGATTTCCTTTTTAGTTTGTGAAGGGTAATTTAAGTTGCAAAACACATAATTTCACACGTTTCCAAGTAGTTTCATCACTAAGCCCTATGCAAATACATGGGACCAGTGATTGACAGAAGAAGGTTGCCAAAACAAATCATTTCAAACGAACTAATTGGGAAACACTTTTGACTGATAATTTTATTTTTTCTTAGCAGCTGTATTTTTCAGGGGTTATTCCCAGGATTCTGTACAAATGGACTTTCCCCATGAGACCAGTGGCTGGTATGGACACTTGGCAGTCCCAGAGAGAGAACTTCCACGAGAGCAGGATTAAAGCATGTGAAGCTGCATGAAATCAGGCTGTGGAGTGTCTGAACTCAGTGCAAACTGCATATTGCACATGCTGCAGGCTGCCCTGCTGGCTCCTGGGCTGTCTTAGGAGATCAGACAGGAAACCAGGGCTTTGTTCTAGGAAAGGCATAAAGGGCTTCAGAAGTCACATTACCAAAGAACTCTGCAGGCATGGGCCAGAGTGCAACATTTTGTTATGTAGTCTCACCTTGCTGGAAACACACTGCCGGCTTCTAAGGAAAAAGAATAGGGATTGGATTTATTTCTGTAAACCAAATCCTTTCTTGCTTTACTTGCTGGCCAACTGTTGAGGCTCATGCTTTTATATATTGCTGTTTGGAAAATATTAATCTAAAATAATGTGGACAAAAAAACTATCGCTGGTTATTATTGAAGTCTCAGGGGACACAAAATAGAAAAACAAAAAAATAATTCTGGACAACTTCTGCTCTCCTGTAATGAAAAAAGTAAATGGAAGTATCAAAGTGACACCTCCATCCAGTAGAATTAAGGAATTGACTTTTCCTATCTTGAGTCAGAACACTGCAAAAAAATTCTGACAACCTCAGTTTAGAAAACTGTCATAGGGAAAGCAGGTAATTCATTCCTCAATGCAGCCCTTTAATGTATAAGAAAGTATACTTTGCAAACTAATATACCTACTGAATTTTACTCTACATTATTTTTGTCTCACTTTTCACTTCCATGCTTTCACTAATTGAGCTTCTGTCTTTTGTTATTTGTACAACAATATCTCAGGGGATCCTCTTGTTCTCTTTATAAAAATCTAGCTAAAGTGCTTCTGTTATATAACCATGTCTTTGTATTAGCTGGTATTAGTGGGTGTACTTTAGCTGCATAGCTGGAACATTTAAACATACTGGAGAGGATGCAGAGAGTATATAGAAAGCTTGGATGCTGTTTACATAGCCTTCCCACGCATTTTGCCAAAACTGTATTGCTCCAAGTCCTGTGACATGCTAAACAAAAACAAATTTGAGCACCAACAAGGGCAGACCTCAAGAGCAGAAACACATAATATGTGAATACAAGTGTTATTTACCATAAATCATATGGCTGAGATCTTTAAAAGAAGCTCTTTTCCTATAGGATCTTGGTGTTACTGAAAGGAGTCACCCTTCAGGAATGTGATACTCCCCACAGGAGAGCTGAACATTAGTGCTCCACAATTATGTTTCATGAGACCTCACCATATGCCACGCACAAAACTCATGTAGTGTAGCAATCAAGGCTCTATCCTACAAACAGCTATGAGAAAGCTCAGCCATGTTCATGCAAGTCCTGAAAAGGAGGGAAAAAAAAAAAAAAGTAAAACTAATTATTGAAATTTATGGGCTCAGGTATTTACATAATGATTACAATTAACAAGGTGTTTATCTGCATTTTTATTCATCTATGTGCTTGAAATTTATATCAGTCATAGAAATTATATATTTAAAAAAGGAAAAAGTAATTCAGGTCAGCCAGGAAAAGCTTTTAGGGATCAAACTGGAGCAAGGGCTGCACAGATTGGAAGCAGCCCTTCATGCCTGTCTGCATTTAGGCTCCAGCATGGCAAATATCCGACCTGTCAACTCCCAGAGATCTTCCCCTCAGCTCCCTTCAGCCTGGCTGGAAATACAGAGGTAGCAGCACACCCGTGTTCCCACCAGGTGAGGATGCTGAGAGCAGGATCACGCCTCAGAGCAAAGGTGACAATGGTGACAAATAGCTCCCAGGTAAACAAACAAATTCACCCACTCAAAAGGAGAACTGCCTGTGCGTGCTGCAGTACATCTGTAGAAGCCTCAGTGTGCCATGCTGGGGACAGCTTTGGGCCACTTTGTGGGCAGAAATGACCTCCTGACCATGCACCACGCAGCCTAGGTGTGCAGAGGGCACCTGCTCCAGCAGGGCATGCAGCTCCTCACCAGCTGAGAGTGAAACCCTGCAGCGCTGGGTCATAAAAACCTATGAAGATGACATCTGGAGACACAAGAGGCCAGAGAAAATCATCCATTTTCAAAAGTAGCTTCAGAGGGAAACTGACTCCCAAGTGCCACCAGAAACCCCGTGGTGTGTGCCATCCTCATTCTCATTCCCGTTCCCACCGCACCCTCCCGAATCTGACACATTCCTTGCAAATGCAGACAGAGAGGTGAAATGACAGTGAAGACTACAGGACTTTGCTGTGGAAAGTGCACTCTGTTTACAGCTCCTGCTGTCGGATTTTAAACTGATAGTCAGAGACTGAGCCTCTTCTGAAGCAACACTGAGAAAACACCTTTGGTCTTCCTGCCCCTTCAGGGCAGATTCCAAGGAATTCATGACAGGAGTGTGATGAGGAGGCTGTGCTGGTGCAAATGGGCCACAGAAGTCCTCGGTGCTGTGTGCTGTGTCACAGCTGGCCTCGGCACAGGCATTCACAGCCCCTTGTGCTCCACTGGAATGCCCTCTCTGGGACATTTTCTGGGGCTTTCCTTGGGCTGCATTCATCTTTATACAGCAAATAAGCAATTTTTTGTCAACAATCAGTTCTTTACACATTTTGGCACCTGACCTGCACATGGCACACCCAGTTAAACTGCATGATACATTACATTAATGCTGCAAGGAAAGATAAAGGTATAGATGATAGATGATAGAGATGATTATATAGATATAGATATAGATATAGATATAGATATAGATATAGATATAGATATAGATATAGATATAGATATAGATATAGATATAGATATAGATATATAGATATAGATAGATATAAATTATATAGATGATATATAGATATAGATGTAGATGTAGATATAGATGTAGATGTAGATATAGATATAGATATAGATATAGATATAGATATAGATATAGATATAGAT
>CM031868.1:12194223-12462328 GCA_018697195.1 Certhia americana | reverse complement strand
TAGATATAGATATAGATATAGATATAGATATAGATATAGATATAGATGTAATATATATTTATGCATGTGCACTGTATTGTTTTTCCAAAGTGTCAGATCACTACATTATAACAGAGAGGCTATTACAGACAGGTTTAGTTAGCTGTGCATCATTTCACACCTTCATTACAATCTTTACTGAGAAAATGGATTGCTTTTGAGCCTCTCTCCATTCTCATTAAACTTCCACTCTTGCAAGGTGTCAGAATTGTAAAATGCCTAATGCAGACAGTTAATTATAACACCACTCACTACTTCAGCCTTTTCAATTACCCACGTTTCCACCAGCTGGAGCAGCCAAGCTGCCATCCAGGGTGAGTCAGAGCACCACTAACAAGGGAGACCAAGGGGTGGCCAGAGGACAACATGCTCTACCAGACCATGCAGCACCTGGAAAACCATCAGAAAGCTTTCCACCAGCAGGAAACAGCATTTCTTGGGAGGTTGAATGGGAGGTCTGTGATCATCATGCAAGGATGAAAGATGGGGATGCAGAATTGTTTTCAACTTCCTTTCAACCGATAACTAAATTCGAACAATATAAATATTATTAAGGAAACTCTCCTTGGAGTTGCTCAGGGTAATAGAAGCATTTTGTCAGATGAAAAATTGGCAGAATAGCCTGAAATTGTTACTAGTTAGGTGGCAAGCTTTATAAAGCTTTACCTATCGGTAACATGAAATCACATAAACAACTTTGATTTCTGCTTCAGGACACAAGGTGCCAGATAGGAGTTACCTCTCTCCTTGTCACATTCATGCACGTATGGCAAGAGGCGCAGAAACCTCAGCTGATTGCATCTCCCAGGGATCAGACACTGGAAGTCTTCTCCTGGTCCAACAGGACAACTTCCACTCCCTTCTGCATATGGGAAGAGCAGACAGAATCCTTGACACTGATGCAGAGCTAACTGTGCCCATGCCCCTGGAGTTTGTGGGGTGTCTGCCATTCTGGGGATGAAATGAGGCTTGCTGGAGTTTCTGAACGGCCCAAACACTGTGGTGATTGTAAAGCCTGGCATACCTTCAACAGCTGCTTCACAGGGGAACGAAACACCTCTGACCAGCCTGTCTGACTGCCCTCCCAGCTCACACCTGAGCTGACTCCGGTCTCTCAGAGAAACCTCAGTTTCAGGTTTCTCATGGCAGCAAACCCACTAGGATGCAAACCAAGATTTTGCAAGGATAAAATGACCCTCCTAGACTGCAGGCACAGCACATGGCCACAAAAGGTCACTGCTCTCCTTAGCTCTTTTCTCTTTTTACAAAAACCACCCAACTGAGGATTGGTCACACCTTGCTGTACAAATGAGTATTTAATTTTGAGCAGGTAACTCTCAATATATTTGTGAAGAGAGCATCCTTGCTGTAAAGGAACACCATGTTCCTGCAGAGACATCCCAAACACAGCCGAGAAAGCCATCTGCCTTATGAGGGATCAGAAGATCAGAGCTGTGTTTTATTCGTTGTATAAAAAGTATCTTTAGCTCTCAGTTGAAAGGAAAAATTTGCATTTAAATAGAAAGATTAATAACTGTAATACACAGAGCCCACACTGAATAATTTTTTGTAACGCAAAATAATTCATATTTTTTGTATAAATTTTTCACCTTAAGTCAAGCTACAAAAAATGATAATCATAATATTTTATGGAACAATTTTAATCTAATACAGCTTTGTTACATTATTATTTTCCAGTGTAAATAATGCATGCCTGCAGTTTTGAAAAAGGCCAGATTTAAAATACTTGTCTCTGAAAATTCAATAGGGTGTGTGCTTTTTGGTGTGTTTACACTGTGCATGAGTTTTACCTGTTAAAATAAAAAAATCCTTCAGAAGGATAGTAACAAACCATTCCTTCTACTGCAAGGACAGGCCAGGAGTTGATGCTTATGGACAGCTTACTGAACTTTTTTGGAAAGAAAGCTTTTTCTCTAGGACACACAGATTTGGATTCACTCAAGTATTTCAACATGATACTGAACACTTGAGTAGTTTTGGTCAGGCTTAAAACCTGAAAAGTTACATTTTGGCATTCTTTTGGAATTGAGGAGCAGATTTTCATTTTATTTTGTAATTATTTTTCACCTACAGCTATAGTTTTTAGAAAACAACTCCGAGCCACAGGAAAACAGCTTCCCTTTTCCCTTTCAATCCAACCAAGTCTTTAAAAAATTTATAAAAGCATTGATATGTCAGAGGAAACTTCCAAAAAACCCTCTAGGATCATCTTGAAGCATTTCCTTTTTTGTCTGTGTGCATTTTGCTTTAGTGCATGTCCTGGTTTGAGACAAGTTTGGGAGTATCCCCAGGACATTGCATTAGTTATTTTCCCAGTGCTCAGGAGGAGAGCTGGGAGCAGAGGGTGGTATCTCCTGGCTACAGCCCTGGATGGTCTCCTGGAGCTATCCCAGCAGGGATATCATACCCTGGGGGGCAGATGGATGTCATTTCTTCCTGCTCCATCCCTCTGGGCTGACAGTCTCCTCCCAGCTCCCCAGCCCACCACGAGGGGTATGTGGGGGAAGCCATCAGGAAGAAGAGCTGCTGCAGTTGGGCAGAAAAGCTGCATTTTCCACCCAGTGTCCTGGGAAAGAGGCCAGAGCAGCCCAGGGGCTGCAGCAACTGCTTGAAGCAGCTCTATTACTTTCTCACTGCTGGGAGAAGGCAATTCCTTTACTTTCCCCTCCTGGACACATGCCAGCAGAGCTCTCCCCCATTCAGAGCATTTATTTTGCCTTGACTCAAGAGATGGCTCCTACATTCCATGGCCAGTTGGGCTCAAGCTAGCCACTGCCCCCAGGCACGGCAAACCTGGCAGGATGCCTCCAGGATGGAAGTGCCACAAGCTCCTGTTTGGAGTGGGAAAGGAGCAGTTTCTTCACTGGCCTCGCTGTGAGATGCAGAATCTATTTCCTGCAGCAGCACTAGCACAGAGTGGGGAACTCATGACATTTAATTTATCACTTCCTCATATATTACAGACCTCACATATAAAACCTTTTAATTAGAGAAGAATCAGGAGGGAGTTGCCTGATGTTTCCCCAGTGCCACACAGATAATAGCAGAAAGCAAACCCCCTTATTCTGCTTGGAGCCACTGACACCACTAATTACTCTCCCAAAATTCAGCTCAGGTTCCTCTTGCTGCTCATTTAATCTTTGTCACTCTTGCTGCCTTCCATTTCATCATTCAAGCACCGAGCAACAGGCACAGACACAATCAAGGAAGTTTGGACGAGCCACTGCTGGCGTGCAGTGGAAAGCCCAGCACTGCTGGAAACGAGGGCTCGACAGCAGACAATCAGCAGAAGATGCAGGATGCTCAAAAACACGGCGTGTGTCCATTAGGGAGCTCAGCTCGCTTTAGGCTCTAATGCATCTGGACTCCAGAGGCTGCAGGCTTCACTGTCACTGGGGTATGTGCTTCCCAGCCTGCTTTTAGGTTGGATGTTAGTGCAAGAATCAAGATATTCATCTTCACCTTCCTGCTCTCACCCCGTGTCACCATGTGCCCAGAGCTCACAGTCTGGTGCCACAGACTGGCAAGGCTGGCAGCTCCTGGAGAATCCCTCTCCATCCCTGTAACTACAGAATTACAACGAAATCCAAAGGAGTGCGGGAAACCACTTTAACTTGTGAAATGATGTACAGACACAAATGCATCAATAACCTAATTTTAAAAGGCCCTTTAAACAGTCAAAATGGAAAGGCAAAGCCCTTGAAACTAGCGAAGAGCACATGGGAACTAACACAGACAAGCCCCAGCATTAGCAGCAGCCCACCTGGGCAGCAGGTGAGGCTTGAGTGACCAAACACCTGACCTGCCAGTGCTGGTTGGACTCCTCCTGCCCTGTCTGCTCCCTTTGGTTTGGCAGCTCAGCCCCTCCGGGGGACAGAAAACATGGCAGGAGGTCAGGGGCAGCTCTTTCCCAGAGAGTGAGCTGGGCTTGTATTTTTGTCTCAGATTTGGTACCAGGGATGTGAGGTGGATGGATAGCAGCAGATCACACAGCTGGATTTACAGCTTTCTTTGTCTGCCTCAGGACCTAATGACACAAACAAGTACAAGTCAAAGCATATATCCCTTTATTCCTACAGAAAAAAGACATCTCAAGAAAAAAAAAAAAAAAAAAAAAAAAGCTGATACTCCAGTGAGAATTTATGTTACAAATTTTCCCTTGCTGGAAAAGTCTTTTGAAGAGTCTCCACCCCACAGCAAAGCTGGTTTAAGAACCATCAGGGCAGTGCTGTGCTGGGTCTGGGAAGCTGAGCTGAGCTAAAGGACAAGTCACCCACATATGGCTAGGGCTTGGGCAGGTCTCCCCAACAGGTCCAGCTCTTGCTCCTGCCTCTGCTCCCGAGGTGATGCAGCTTCCAGAGCTCACAGGAGTTTGCAGCAAGGTGCAGGGGATTGCTGCTCCAGGGATGATGCCAGCACTGGACTGGCAAGGATGATGGGCAACTGGTTTAAGCTCCAGTTCTTACAGCATGGTCCCATGATGCTGTTGTTACACGTTGCTCTCCTGTGGCAAAGACACCTCTGCCACCTGACACCTCTGCAAGTAAGAAAGGAACCTTTCTCCAGCAGCTGTCATGCCTTCAGGCAGCTTCACAGGCATTTGTGGTCTAGTCACCTTTTTTTTTCCTATTGAGAGGGCCAAGACTGATCAAATCTTTTCTATTTAAAACAGCAATAAAAGGAAACTAATTTTCTTGTGCACAATGTCAGTTAGTTTTACAATATTCTGTCATATATTCCTTAGCTACTCAATGTTACATCTGGAGCTTCTGAATACAAATATTGCCTGACAAGAAGGATGAAACCAGATGATTTTTTTATCTCAGTTATACATTCACATATCGCATATCCAAAGTTAACAAGTGACTCTCTTGTGTAAAGCCATTTTCTACTTTCCATGCATCCCAAATAACAGCTGTGAAAATCCTTGTCTGTTATATAGTAAGATAGTTTGCTGCCTTTATTTTTCTGACCACATGTGTATTGTACAAGCAGAGGACAGAGGCTTTCATGTTATCATCCTGCTCCCTGGTAATCTCATTCTGCAATCTCTGCTTTTCATTGCTGTTTTCAGATGTTTAATGAAGCAATACATGGAAAGGAGATACCCCTGGTATTTCTTTTGCCCAGTCTCTATCATTTTCAATCTCAGAACTACAGAATGAATGGAAATATTCCATTCACCAGGTCTGCTTTGCACTTCATGAACAGAACTCCCTTTGGAGGCAATGAGAAATGTTGCTAACATGGACAATCCAGGTGTAAGTCTCCTTTTTTTCCCCACATTGCCTGTGTGAAAGAACATAAAAAGAACACATTCACAGTTGATAGGCCTTGTCTGCTCATTAGCCAAATATTACCATTAGAAAAGAGAGTTTCCTAAATGAAGAATCTATGTTTACGCTCCACCATAGCCATTCCCTTACCTAGTTGCCTTCCCCTTGAGACCTTGTGCAAGTACCAGCAAAAGTTTGAGACATAAATGTGCCACACTCTGCACACAGGTGGGGATTTGCCCAAGAAAGCCATGCAAAAGCTCATATCTCCCCGTTTCCAGCTCAGAGCTGCTCCACTGACCTTTTCTTCCCACACAACTGTCTCAAACGACAGGAATGATCAGGCTTCCACGCTGAAGGTCAGAAACATCAACCTTGTCCATTTTCCTATTGCACACAAGTTCACACACGTCCTTCCACTCCCCGGGATCACGCTCAGCCCACTGGTCTGCGAGAGCATACATTAGAGGGAATTTTAATGACTTGAACTCATGCTGAACTTCCTCTTTTAGCTGCTATTTTAGTGATTTGTTGACTCTCCAAGGCTCATTCAGAACTTTTTTTTTTTAGCCTTGACAGAGTAGATAGAGTAGACGTGGATTTTATGTGCCAACTCCTCTGTATTTTTGGCACTCCACTCGTCACATAGCAGGCCAGTGAAATACAAGTTCAAGAAACAGAGGATGCCTCCCACATATATCTGTGATGTCTCAAAGTAGCCTAAACTAATCTCTTCCTCTCTTCACCATTAGCAGTGACGCTAAGCTGGAAGCCACGGCTGAGGATGATTTAACAGCCACCCAGAATCTTAATAAGATCTACTTACATTTATATTGTCCATTTCAGGCTGGCTGGCTGTTTCCTTAGACACAGCCTCACAAAAGGAGCTGAGTACTCTGTTTCATTTTTTGTGGGCTTTTTAATTATTTTGGCATTGTCTCTGATTTTTGTATCAGCCATCTGCAAAGTGTGGCAGGATATGTGTAATCTTCTAGGGCACTTGTTGTACTTTCTCCATTATTATCAGATAGGAAAGAAAACCAAAGTTAAGGGAGATTAAGGTCAGCTACTCTCAACATCCAATCGCTGTATAATCCACTGTGTTATCACCAGGGAAGATTATCAGCCTCGATAGGAACCATTCTTTGAGCCATTCAGCTCTGTCGAAGCCCACTTCCCTGACAGAATGGCATTTCTGCTCCACCTGAAGGCAGAGAAATCGTGCATAAATTTTCCACCACGTCCCACTAATGTGCAGTAACCAACAGTGCAGGACACGGGAGAGGCACTGCACTGCAAAGCAGAGTTCTTCTCCATGCTGTGCTCTGTGCTCTGCCCCGTGCTCTGCTCCACACTGTACCCCATGCTCTGCTCCATGCTCTGCCCTATGCTGCTCTGGGCCAGAGCAGAAGGGATGCCAATGCTGCCCTGCTGGTCCCTTGGAGACAGACTCTCCCCTCCCAAACTGCCAGAAACACCATGGGGATGAAGGAGAGAGAAACCAAGGTGCTTCCTACCAGCCAAGTAGGTGTACCTGGGCAGGATGAGGCCTCACAAGGCACAAATCCCCTGGTCTTTCTTACAAAGGGCTCACGGGCTTAACTTCTTTTGATGTTAAATGGACCAAAGAATGATTTGGGGAGGGTGAGGCACAAAGTGCAGTGTGCTTGGGATGAGTGACTCCATGCCCTGCCTCCACTCTCCCAGCAGAGATGTGTGACATTCCAAAAAAATACCCTGAAATGCATTATCTCCTAGCAAGAGCGATGAATCTCTTTCTAGTAGGACTATAACTCAGCAGACACGCTTCATCTACCAAAGTTCAGTAAGGCTGGGCCCCACACAGCTTCTGAGCAGCACCACATTGACCTGTTAATGGTCTCTGCATGTCTCTGTGGCGGGTGGAGAGTAGAGACAGGACCCAGCAGATGCTGGGCTCTGCTACACTTTGCACGGCTTAAACACCTCCACGGTCCAAGAGCAACCAGAATACCCCATATTTCAGGATATTTTCCCTCTATTTGTAGTTAATGTATAGAAGTATTTTCAGATTACCTTAGCTCACAGTTTGTTATCCACTCGCAACAAGCTGATGAGTGTTGCTCATCCAGAAGCCGTCTCTTAGCAACCAAGAGGCTCATCAGCTTCCCGGAGGACTCCCTCCAGCTCCATGCTGGGGGCTCGTTTGGGATGTCAAAGGAAGGCAAGATGGAAGAGCAGCTGCTGACCCCGGGCTGGCAGCATTCAGCTCCAGGAAACTCCCTCTCAATTATCACATTGTGCACAAGTGAATGAGGGATCTTCCGCTCGGGTGCCCAGAGGGGACAGAGGAAGAGGCACTATCTCTTTCCCACAGGAAGATCCGCCATGTATTCCAGGAGCCAATGCCTCATGGCAAGCCTCTGCCACAGAATATGCTCCTTAAAAATTCCTGCAGGCCTACAGCAGGCAACTGCTGCAGTTCAGGTCACAGAAAAATGCCAGAGGGTGATTGTAATTCGGTCAGAGATACCAAACCAACACCTTAGTTTGCTCCTGGGGCTTTTCAATCACTTGCAAGTTACTTGTGTCTCACCTATGCCTTTAATAGTCCAAATTCCTCAGCTCCTTTCCATGGAGTTCCATTTATTTTTTGATTTCAATGACTTGGGATTGCAGTACTCATCTTCTGCATCCATATCTTAACTATTGTGGACAGCGCATGGGGCAGGAATGGAAACCTCAAAACTGATTGATATGGAACTGAGCAAACTAGAAACCGAAGCAAATACTGCAGAAAGAATGAAATTAACACAATTACAGCAAGCTACAAGTGAAGGTGGGATAAAAATTCATAAAATTCTTCCATTGTTGGAAAACACAAGGCAAATACTCCAAACACATCATGTTTCATTTTAAAAAATAAAAATATTTTATTTCAGCATCATCCAAATGAAGCTTGTACCTTTTTCTCTCCAAAACTTTTTTGGTGTGTAATTCAGTTTTAAAAGGAAGAATGCAAGGGAGTGTTTTTAGGATCAGATCACATACAAAGTAGTGTCAGCATCGTTTGGTTAATTCAAAAATTATTGAGAATTTGCAGCCATGGGTATCCTCTTTGAAAAATGAGGATAACTGGGGAGAGGTGGGATCCACCTCATGAAATGGGGCAAAAAGATACCAATATCCTACTGAGGACAGCAGTCAGTGAAATCCACAGGATTCACAGAGATCAGGAAACTGGGAGGGAGGAAGCAGCTGTGCACAGGTCAAGGGGAAGACCCTGAAAAGGACCTGAGCTTCTAAATTATATGAAAATCAATTAAAACCACAGATAACATTTTCTACATTGCTTTCTTGGACAATAAATGACTGTAGCTTCATGAGGAAGGTAAATGAGGATGATGGGAGGGGAGGCAGGCAGTGAAGCAATTGAAATGGGTTTTTCCCAGCAGCAGAAAAGTTCTGGAGAGCTGAGAGTCAGGTTCTCACTGTGCTCCTGGGAAAGTTCTGCCTTTTGTCCCAGGGTTTCCTGCAAGATAAGAGATCACCACTAATCCTGCAGAACATTTCACAGCTCTGCTCAGAAAACTGGAGAGCAGCAGCCAAGGCTGAGAGGTGCCCAGGACTCCCATGCAAACAGGACCTGTGTGAGCACCAGCAAGATCCAGGACAGGTTTCCCCTGAGACACTCCCTTGCAGAGAGGAGCCAATGTGTCCTGGAGCCAGTGTGGGAAACCTTCCTGGTGCCAACTTTACAGCTAGGATAAGGTCTTCATTCTGGTACACTTTTAATTATTTTCTTATATCTTTTAGCATTGCTGTATCATATATAACTGTACTTTCATGCTTGGGTAGCAGCAGTAATAGATCAGCATCAAGATTTCTTGTATCTAATCTCAGGAGAAAAGGTTTTATTAAATCATTAAATAAAATCATCACATGGTCTGCCTTTACGAAATAATAAAACAAAGCTCAGCTTTACAAATGAAACACCAGTGGGAAAGTAGTCATGGGCACTGTCCCAGAGCAGCTGAGGTAGATGCTGCCTATCAAGAGAAGAAATAGAGTACACAAATAGAGTAGACAAAAAGAAAGAAAAAGAAAAGTAAAAAAAAAGGTCTTTTTGAATTAAGCCTTTTCTCACCTCTAACAAGGCTCTAGAAACAGCACTAATCAATCCAAATGACACTTTAGTGTAGAGATCTATTATATTCCTCTATGATCATATGGCTTTATATGTTATAATTTGGTTCTGAATTACGACCTACATCAATTATAATTGAATGCTGCTTCCCACTGTACAATCAGACTGTGATGAGAACAGAAAGGCAGTGGACATTAGAGGATTGCTATCAGAACAACCTAATTTAATTAAGGAGGAGATTTATTAAAATGGTAACATTAACAGGTGTTTTATGAGACTAATAATTAATAAGGTTTCTGTAGAACATTTGTAAGAGAAATAGACAATATGCACTGGCAGCAGAACTCCCTGTAATGGGATAACAATAAAGCATTAGGAACTGTAGATAAGATATTATGATAATAATCTGATACTGTAAATTATGGTTTGAAGAGGATTAAATATCATTACTGCAAATTAGTATTTATTTAAGCTCCAGCAGGCCTTTGCACACTGCCTGGAGGAAAGGTGGGCTGTGGACAGGCTCTCCAGCATGGACACTTGATGTTCTGGATCCCACTGCAGTGAGTTAGGATCTGCCAACACAGCAGTAACACTGCCAGTGTCCACCTAGGAAACCACACAGGGGCTACGAGGGAGGATTTCTTGACAATGAAGTTCAGCAATTCATTTCTGACCTTTCTGAATTTACCTTCAGCACTGGACACAGGCAGCTCCAAGTTGCTTCCCAAGCTGCAGGCTCAGATGTGGCCCTACTGGCAGAGGTGTCCCCTGGGGCACCAACTCTGTCCCAGCACACAGAACAGAAAAGTGTGGGAATGGCAGAGCTGATTTCTCCCTTCCCATTGCAAAACCTGCAGGTACAGCAAGAGGTGAATTTCAGAAGTATGAAGAGGAAAAGTGGGGAGTGGGGGAGAAGAGCAAGAGGGAGGAGAAGTGTGCTTTCACAGCACCCGTGCCTCAGCTCTCTAAAGGGAGGAGCAGAAAGAAAACAGCCTCAGGATCTTTTCTGGAAATGAAAGTGCTGAGGGGTTTTGCCAGGGTTACTTAGCAATTTACAGCTCATGTTAACACCTGGCCCTTTCTTAGCTCTAGGCTTAAAAAAGTTTTATCGCAGCCCTAGTCCTAGTGGCCCCCAGGTAAGAGGTGGGAGACGACCACAGAGCACTTTCTCTAAACAGCTCCAATCCCTGACACAGTGATGGAAGAGGATATTAGCAGTGGGAAATTTTTTCAAGGCCAGTACTTTAATGAGCTCCTAAATAATGACTTTATCTTGGAGGCACACTCAATATTCATTCGTTCAGCATTGCACCAGAACAAAACCACTGCCTGACTTCAGTCAACAGCAAACAAGTCCAGAGGAAACAGCCCTCCACTTTGGGAAGCCGTGATGGAGCAGGGCACTTTCCTCTCACTGGGCCCAGGGTAAGACATTTCCCTGGTGTGGCAGAAGGTGGAGTGGGCTGTGTCCCCCTCTTTCAGCTGAGCATGTGGCACTGCTCACTGCCACCTGTCCTGCACCAAGGCAAAGATGCCCATGTTCCTGAACAGCTCAAGGGGATGTTCATGCCACTCAAAGTCTAAGCCATGCTTTTCCTCTCTTAATTGTCATCTGATATCAACAACAAGCACAGTTTGCAGAGCAATGAAACAGCCATTTGGTGTCAAAGCAGGTGTTACTCCCCCTCTTAGGTGTAGAGATGCTGATTTTGGACCAGACCTCAGCTTCTTGTTTGCTCAGGGGTGGGTTTGATTTGCTTTTTAATCAGGCTGAGCCAAGAGAGAAAGCCTTCGGCTTTGCTCCTAGAACCCAGGCCAGCAAACATTTTGCCACAATCCCCTTTCACGAATTGCCACTGAATGGGTTTTGGTCATTTCAAACATGTCCATTAATCAGTTTTGCTTCTGTGAATCATTCTGGTTAGCACATCTCAACTGGGCAGTTTTGATCAAACTTTTCCCTAGTTTTTGTTTCCAAGTTGTGGACTATGAATGTCTTGGAGAGTCATGCCTAACCCAACATGAAATATTTTCTCTGCCAGACCTTGGGGACTTCCTGTAGGAGAATATTTCCATTAGAATTTTCCCAGTCCAGAAAGAGACTCTGGACATGTCATTTTGATGGTTCTGGGACACTAATGAGAGCAAATTGGTAACTAACCTGTCTTGACAGAGAAACCATCCAGCAGCCTCTGGAGCTCTCATCTATCTACATGCAAGTTTTATTTCATTTTTAGTAGTCTCCTTTATTTGTGTGTCCACAGGAAGCAGAAACCCAAGCTCAAGTGCTGGGATTACCTTGCTTCCCCCAGCAAGCACCTCGAGGGCAGCAGAGACAGAGAAACACCTCTCACCAGTACAGTGTTGCAGACCTTGAAGGTTCACAGCATGTAACAAAATCTCCATCCTATTTTCCATGGGCAAGCAAGGACTCACAGGCATTTTGAAGGACTCATGTCCAGCTCCCACTTCACTGACTGGCTCTGTGAATCCAAACCTCATGAGGTCCTTTTGAAATTCCCACCTGTAAGATGCACACCTTTTGTGACTATTAATTAGCCAAATATCTTCAATTTCACAATTTCTTTTAATTTGCTTTGTATCATGGATTACATGAAGAATGGGCTGGGGCTTGATTGAACAGACAGCAGCTCTGTGCCCTACACAAATAACCTGTTCCCACCTACAACCCAAAAATTCATACCTGCTTTCAAAGGCTGCACCCAGCAGTGCCAACAGCAGGTATCCTGTTGGCTTCACAGGGCTGTGAGAAATACAGATGACATATTTCAGAGAGCAAAGGTGCCCAGTCTATTCCCTCCATCCAAGGGATTCTCTGTGCCAGTTTGAGCAAAATTGTTGCAAAAGCAAAGCCTGTTTTCTTCCCTGGTACTGTTATTTAAATTACTTTTATGGATGCCAATGTCAGTCACTGAGTTTTAATATTACCACGGCAACATTATAGGAGAATGAGTGCTGAATCAATAAAAAAATTAAGGAAATACAGTTTTTTATTACAGAGTGATATTTGGAATTGATCCCTCAGGCTTTCCAGTCGCCTCAGTTTTGTTTTATATGCCCGTGGATGGAGCGTTGTTCAAAGCAGTTTGAATGCAGGAACCAATCAGTCGTAATCTAATTTTAAATGGACCACAAGCAAACTGAGAAAATAAAGACAGGCAGGGGCATCATGTTGACAGATGTGCCCATGGTATATTGGAACTCTGCTCCGCCTAACTAGGAGAAATACTCTCTGAAATTGCTTTATCTATGTATAATGCCAATAACAAGAACAATAGGGGGGAAACTTGGTTTCTGCAGAGACATGAAGAATGAATTTATAGAAAAAAATGTAAAAAGAAAAATAAAATGTCATCTCTTCTTGGCTTCACTTATAAAATGCTAAACTAACAGCTAGCAAGCACATGAAAAGCATGGAGTAAGCAGCACAGATGTTTTCTTTGCTCAAGTTAACAAGAATTTCTCTCTGAGGCCAAAATCCAATTGTTCCTCCAACTCCTCAAGTGAAGGGGCTATGAATTGCCTTGAGGAATTGTGGACAAACAAAGGGATTGTGATAATCAGCAGGTAGTTACACACAGCACTATGTGCAGCTTTCTGCAACTTCCCCTCACACTGCAGCACTAATTAATTTCAGCTGCTCTCACCTGCTGTTTGCAGTGCTGATTTCCTCTCTCATTTCTGCCACCAAGAGCTCTCACGGTTGCTCGATCCCTCCCTGGCTCGATGCAGCTCCATGGAGCAGGTCCCTGGATCACAGCCTCAGTGTCCCCAGAGGAGGGAGGAAGCAGCACTGATCTGCTAGTCCTGCTCCCCACAACCAAACCCTGACCCCCCAGCAGCCCCGTGCTCACCATAACACCTTCAGCTGCTTGAAGCTTCAGCCTCTGTTCATTGCTCTGAGAGGGCTGGTGTGCCCTGAAATGTCCATCTTCCACCTGCCAGCCCACCAGAGTGATTTGCCCACATATCAGACAGTGGCTCAACTTGAGCTAATTCAGATGGATTTCCCAGATAATTTATTTAGCTGGATAATCCAGGTAATTTCAGCAGCTGGCCCTTCCTGAGTCAACAGCTTTCATTGGTCCTTTACTGAATTTGCACCTTTTACATCTTTATCACCCATGGCTGTAATTCCTACTCTGTCCTGACTCAAACAGCTGTATTTGCTTCCTAAACATAAAGGAAAACAGATTAGAGGCTTTTCTTTAAATTTAAGACCCAGTTAGTATAGGATGCCACCATGGTGCATTAAGAGCTGTCTCTCTGAGACCCCCCTAGACCTACTCAAATACATCTATCATGATATGAGGAAGAAGTTACATTACCACAAGGGCTCAACTTCAGAAAACACTTAGGAAACTGATATCCTTCTAACAGAAAAAAAAAAAAAAAAAAAAAAAAGTGGTTGCAATGGGGGGGTTCAGCAGTCAATCTCCCTGGATAAAAAAAAAAAAATGAAGAGAACAAATCACCAACCTAAATATTCATCATGGATTCACTGCTAGCAATCATGGCCACATTTCATTCTGTTCTGCAGATACCAGCTTGACCATTAATGCTGACTGCTGGTACTCTAGAAAACCAGCAAGGCAAAATAGAAACTGAAAACGCTTTTCAGGCAAATAAACTGAGTGAATAATAAATAGGAGACGTGAAAAACAAACAAACAAACAAACAAACCTTTCAACCATGAAAAAAGGTTTCTTTATTTAAAAAGGAAAAATAAACAATTAAAATGAAAGCTGTAGAAATACTTTTAAACACAATTACAAATGGAAAAGTCATGGCTGTGATCTCAAAGACCATACATCAGGAACAAGGAAGAGCAGACAATAAGAGAAAGGAACCTAAAGGTAACTATGTAAATTCTAAAACTTGTAGAATAATAAAAATATGGAAATTTAATATAATAGCATGATATTAAACCCTAGCCAGGTTGCAAATTTCATAATAGATGAGAATGGAAAAATTGTCAGACATCATGCAAGAAATGCAGAAATGAACTGCAAACATTTCTGTTCTGCATTTTAAAATGGTGGAAAATTTGTTCATCTTTTACAGAGACATGGCAATAATTTCTATTTCAACAGTAACAGATTTTAAATAGCTATTAAAAATAAACATTTAAGTATGAGATTGAATAATTTCCTCTGCAGACTATCAAAATAATTGAAAAAAGATCCCCCTGGAGCAGGACATTTTTTTGAATCATCTGCATTCAATGAGGAAGCCTTAAAGAAACCCCAAGAAATTCAGGACCATCCCCATACTGAGCAGGTCTTACAGGGTGACCACAGCACTTACCCCCCCTCCATCCATGGGCCAGGGTCTCATCCCTACCCTTCCCCAGATAAATGAGAAAAGGCACTTCTACATTATTTCTTGGCTTTGAAAACTCTTTGCTGTCAGTTTGGTTGCCCAGTTCCCCAGCCCACCTCAGAGAATGCTATTTGTTAAACTGATCCTCCTTGAGAGAGTGAGCATATTTTGATTGGATTTGACTATCACATCTAAACTTCAGAGCACTTGGGCTGGTCAGGAAAATAAATACAATTAGTAGTAGTAAAAAAAATTAAGCAAAGCTGCACTGACTGACAGTGCAGAATGTTCTTTAAGCCCTGGCCAAACAACTGCTTTTGCTTTGCTTTCCTGCTCGCTGTTTGTGCAGCAGATGCTCTTCAGAGGAAAAAGCTGTATCACCTTCACCCACCCAGAGTCCAAGTTTGACTTTACTCCACGTTTGCTCTCTTGCTTAAGTTATGCCAGCCCATCTGCAGGCGAATCTAATCCTCTCGTTAGCGAGCAACTGGTAGCTCAGCTCTGCTGTGCTTCACATTACACAGATCAGCCAAGTATTGATGCAACATCACTGAGGAGAATCTAGATTTTTTATTTTTTCCCTGTGCTTTCTTCTTTGGAAATCTAAAATACATGCTGGAAATAATTTCAAGGGCTGCTGAGCATTGCCACTGGGGGAATGCAAGGGGCTTTCAATACTAAGACTAAAAGACAGTTGGAAATTTGCAAGCAGTTACCTTTGAAATTAGATTTTGAGGTTAAATTCAAAGAAGCTTGTGTAGCTTTTCCCAATCCCTCAATGCACACAGTGCTTCTGGCAGGGGGTAACAAAAGCTCTTCTCTCTTGCTGGGTTCTGAGCCCACTGTGTCTCATCCCAGAGCCTTGGCCCAACTGGCCGTCTGTGTGGGACCAGCAGCAGCATCAGCCAGGGAGGCCAAACCAGCACTGCAAACTCACAGCAGAGACAGCACAGCCACCCTGAGAGGGAGGTGCCCTTCAGCCCATGTTTGCTCGATGTGCAAACAAAACTCCACATTTCTTCCAAGCCAGCTCACCAGCAGAGGCAGGATGGTGAAGACTCACCTACCACATCTCCGTCCCACCAGGTCCTGGATCACCAGGGACAACCTCCAGCCACCAAATGCTGGCGCAAGTCTTGTTGTGTTATTTGCCATCTCTCTTTCAATAATTCCAAAGGAAGCCAGGACTGCCTCTGTTACACAATGATAAATCCTTTCACAAAGAATTGACACTCAAACTAGGCAAGGCTGACCAAAAATATTATGAATGCAATAATACAGACAGGAAAAAACCTATGGAACTAGCTAAATTTCACAGAAGTCTTCTGTGGTTCAAAAAACAGAAACACAAAGTGGCATGGGTTGCAGTGCAAAATGTAACCAAAACTCTGTATTCTATCACCATCTGATGAAACTGGGGTGTGTGGGGTGCTGTAATTGTCTGTCCATGGCCAACTGTCAATAAACCTACTGGGGCAGTTTTCTTATCTCTTCCACAGCCCGTCCTCCCTCCAGGGAGAGATCTCCTGCTAATGGGCCACTGAGTGTCACTGATAGAATTCCATCATCCCACTGGGAAATGCTTCAGCCAGGGGGAGGAGCCAAGTATTCCTACCTGGATAAAAAGTCTGGGAGTTGGAACACCAAGGCAGCCTTTTCCACTGGATTTCCAGAGGAAGACCAGGCCCATCTCTCACCACTGGATCTTCAGTGAAAGAACTCCACTTTTCTACAGGAGCATCACTTCAACAGAGCCACATCTACCACTGGAACTTCAGCCACCATGGAATGGCACTGCCACCAACACCCTGACCCACAGGGTGTCAGGTTGTATCCTGACTCTGTCAGTGGGTTTTGTTTGCTTATTTGTTTGTTTTACTGCATGTGTTTTGGTTTTATTGCTTATTTTAGTTCCCCTAATAAAGAACTGTTATTCCTATTCCCATATCTTTGCCTGAGAGCCCCTTAAGTTCAAAATTATAATAATTCAGAGGGAGGGGGTTTAAAGTCTCCATTCCAAGGGAGGTTCCTGCCTTCCTTAGCAGACACCTGTTGTTCAAAACACGACACAAAGTAAAGCCAGTTATCCTCAGCTCAGATACTCCCCAAAATCCATTTATCTGAATACCCCAGTGCTCCTTCACCCTCTGAGGCAAGTCAGTGCCCATCTCCTGTTGAATAAAGGAAAGCATTGCTGTATCAGAAGGGGAGCTGGTCAGAGCAGTATTTGGCCAGCAAGTGGTGTTTCCCATTTGGTACTAATTTCCATTCATATAATAGAGTTTTATATTACAAATTTTCACATTTTGTCTTCCTATAACCTGAACATAGCCACCTTCACTCCCATTCACTGGGTGAAGGACATTTGCCAAATCCTCCACATG
The DNA here is from genome assembly GCA_018697195.1 of Certhia americana. Classification (NCBI taxonomy): domain Eukaryota; kingdom Metazoa; phylum Chordata; class Aves; order Passeriformes; family Certhiidae; genus Certhia; species Certhia americana. Next base: position 12,445,136 of record CM031868.1, on the reverse strand, counting down.
CAGAGGTCACTTAATTTTGGTTCAAAAAGCCAAATCTCCTGTGATCTCCATACTTACAAATCAATACATCAATAGCAAAATTAAGCCCCATTATTCTCATTTGCCACAAAATTAAATGAATTAATTAAACATGGGAAAAGTGCTGATGTCTGCCAAATTGTTATTTCCAACAGATAAAAACAAATTGAGGAATGATATGCAGACAGCAGAAGAAAATTAGCTTTCCATCCAGCAATGCAGTGAACTATAGCAAGGAGAACTGTAAATAACAATCAGTGGGCCAGACTTCTGCATCTGAACACTGAGGCAAGAGCAACACATTCTTTGTTGTAGAGGAAAAAACTACTCTGAAACCCTTGTTTTTGTAGAACACAAAAGGCCCCGGGGACTGGTAACAACAGGCTTCAGCAAGAATGGTTCTTTCAAACTCTGATTTGCAAAAGGACTGCTGCTCTGTAATTATCATGAATGGTTTTTGCTAAACATCTCAAAGGAACAAAAGAGAGTGCAAACACTTGGAGACAAGTTGTGACCATTGGAAGTTTTTGCAGGTGGATGAATAATAGTAGGGAAAGAGACTTTCCAGGACTCAGGGTTGGAAAATAAGGAAAAATTGAACCAGAGCATTGAAGAATTTGGAAACTTCAGTATCTTCTCGTGTCCTAATGAAGATGCATCAACAGGCTGGTTCTGAAGTTACAGTCATAAGACAAATGCATCACTGCAAGCAGTGTTTGAAAGACACTTGCAATTACAGCTGCTCTGGAACAATGAAATATATACTGTTCCTTAAATAAACTGAAAAAATGATAACCTCTTTTAACTGTCGTGGTGTAGTAGAGAGATCTTCATATCTTCCTTAATGAGATTTTTATTGCCAGTGTAAATTTGTCTTGAACTGAATTTTTGTCTTGGGAACTCTGAATTATGTTATACCAAGTTGTTCCTGGTAAGCATGCAGGCTTGCACACATTTTTTGCTGTGAAAATGGCTCCTTCTGGCAAACTGAAAGCAATTGAAGCTCAATTTAATTAGCTGCCTTCTGTAAATATGCCATTATTCTTCTAGCTCAACACTGGAGTTATATTTACAAAGGGAACAGATAGCAATAATTATTTTGGGCCATAGTTAGTCAGCATTAGTTAATGCCTGAGTGTAATTGAGAGGAAATTAAGACAAGTGTAGTCTTTGGGGGGGGAAAAAAAAGGATCTATCAGTCTACAGCAGTATAGACAGTGCACCTGTGTGTTCCTTCTCGGGCTGGAATACAGAGAAAAGTTTGGCTAAAAAAAGCAAACATTTACCCTGTGCTCTGGAACAAGAGAAGGATAACAATAATCACTTTACCTATTCAGTAATTCAAAATCTGGTGAAAGTTTGAAATAACTACTACCAGCCGCCTTCTCTGAGTTTCTATTTGCTCTGAGTTACAGCCCTGTGACCAGCCACTGCTGTGTGCTCCTCACTGAGGAAAGGAGCCCAGAGCCAAACAGCTCAGACAGCTCAGAGGATCCACAGAGCTTGAGGGGCACAAGTTGCTTGGAAAGGTTTTGCAGATGATGTTCAAGAGTCCTTTCGTGGCTCAGAACAGGGGGAACCAGTTCCAAGGACATTTTCCTGCATCTTTGGAATGAGCTAATGCTTTCCAAAGCCCATCTTAATAGGATTCCTCAAACTAAGCAACTACCCCATAGCCCTTTTCATTGGTCTGTATCTGCTATTCATATTAACCCTCAGAACATATTAGTTTAATTGCATCACTATGTAGATGCATCTATTGAAAATTAAAGAGGCCTTAATTCAATTTACCCTCATCCACTCTCAAAGTAAATTATAGCAAATGAAGAGTTTGCTAGTTCTGAATGATTGTTTACACTCAGGTTAAATGCAGTTTAACTTACACTCTTTAAATGTATGTATCTACTTAATTTTCATTACTTCCCCTTTATGTCACCACAACACACTCCTCTTTTCTTAGGCATGCAAGTGTCAAACTACACATGTAATACTAGAAATTAATTATTCAGATACTGCATTCCTCTATGTAGCAAAGATTCTTGAATAAATTTATGGTAACTTTTTTTTGCATATGGGTGAACAAATTTGGCCCACTGTTTCCATACTGGAAGCAATAGTTAATGCAAGTGGTAGGGTAAGGATGGTGTTGTGATTAGCTTATTGCACTGAGCAGTAGAAGAGTGTTTTAAGATTCACATTTCCAGCAAAAGCTCTCCCTGTCACATTAGACAGCCCCAGTGGGAGCTGAGGAACATGCTCAGGCCATCAACATCATCCTCACTGGGATCTTGCACTGACAGCTGCTCTGCTGAATGGCTCCTGGCTCCTGGGCTCACTTGCTTGCTGTGCTGCCTTGCATGATTGAGAAACTCCCTCCCTGGTCCTCATTTGCTCTAAGACAGGCCCACAAAACACTCTTGTTTCACCTGCTGAATGCCCATCCAGCCCGTGGGCTCAGGACATCAGGGCTCACATCACCCTGCTCCCAAATGCACTGTCATCCACAGCCTTCCTTGAAACTCACCTTGAAATCAGGAGTTTCTCCCTGCACTTAATGGTTGGCTAATCAGCAGCACTACAAAAAACCCACAAAGCCACCTAATCTGCAGGGGACCACTTAATGGGCAAGACTCTGACAAGTCAGAAAGTACCCAAACTCCACTGATGCTACTGACTCCTGTGTTATTTCCATGCCATTCAGAGCTCCATAGCAAATCAAAGGACCCCAGAGTACCTATTCAATAGATAAAAAATTCAGCCCTTATGCAAATGAAATGCTAAAATGTTCTTTTGTTTCTCTAAGGTATTAGTACTACTAATGCAAGATGCACAAACTTCATAATAAAGTAAAATATTACCTTGTGGTACTTGCAATGTGCCAGAAGTTTATTGACTCTGTCTCTAGGAGACCAGTAATACTCATGGAGCTTCAGATGTCTTTTAGCCAAAGTCCAAACGAAAAATATTTTCATAATTTAAAATTCTGTTGTAAGGTGGGATGGGAAATGGCATGCACCTGGCATGCAGCTACTTAGAAATGAAGAGTTAGTACAATAACAATAAAAAAAGATCTAGTGTATCTGAGCACACATGGTTTCTCCTTTGTGTAACTTATGATTTCAGAGCATCCTGCCAAAGCTAAGCTGAACTATGAATACCAACTATTTTAGTCTTCAAGAGTTATAGTGCAGGAAATTCACATCTCTGTATTCTTTCCCGTAGCTGTCACTCAGGCTGCTCCTTGTGAAAGACCTGAATTCAAAAGGCAGCTTTGGACATTAATTTGACAGCAGATGGATCAGATAGATTGGCCCCCCATTCTGGCAGTACAAAGCTGGAATACATTGCTGCTATGCATGTGGAATTGCTGCAGTGCCTGCCTGCACAACAGTGCCCCTTTGCCCTGCAGAATGGCACCACTGCTCTATAGGCTGGTGATCCATGGGTCTGTCCCAGGGTACTGCTGACCTGCAGACGCTCTCAGGCAGATTCAGGCACGACAGCTACACTGGGAGAGTCATGGGAAACCAGGGAGAAGCACCACTTTCACAGAAGCCCATATCAGACTGCAGAGAATTGCTCTGAACCAGGTCTCATCTGCTCTCATGGCTTCCAACTGCTTGCAAAGTTGCTAAAATACCAAAGACAGATACTCAGAGAAACATCTGATACTCTAACTGGACCATCTCTCACAGAAAATACATCCATCATACCCAGAATTCCACTAATTTAAGTTCCTTCCCTGTATCCAGCTTCAAACAGAGCACTCAATAATAAAATTGAGTGCTAGGCCTGCATTCAGCAGAACAAGTGTCATCAATGCTGACCCAAGCATACACCATCTCAAAATGTTCCAGTCCACCAGGCACATTTGGAAATTTGGCTCTAATGTCTACAATACCCTGTTAAGAGCAGGTGTAAAATATTCTAGCACAGGGACAGGAGATGCAGAGACAGGCCCAGAGCACAGGGAGAGGAAGGAAATCCAGTCATTCCAGGTGTGCAGCATTTGCTTAAACTGGATGAGACTCCGAGGAGGAGCAGGTGCTAAAGAATGGAGCAGTGAGTCCAAATGAGACCCCTGAAGATGGCAGATACAGATCACGGCTCCTGGGAAGATGACAGACAGCTGGAGATGTGGATGAGTTTAAGGGGCTGGAGTAGTAGAAAGATACGGGGTAAGATTTCCAGAGGGAAACAAGGACAGAGTGGAAAGTGGCTTTCAAAGTCAGAAGCATTGGCCTGATGGAAAGGCAAGAAAGGGTTCAGAGCAGGCAGTGGGTTGAACCAGATGCAGCAGAAACATGAGCTCTACCTATCTGCCAAGAGCCTTGAAACAGCAGCAGGTGGAGAGCCTGGGAGTTGTTGGTAACTCCCCCCAGCTCAGCAGTAGTTCTTCCCAAGCAATGCAGCCACAAGAAATGCTTTCTTCTATACCTCACAGTAATTCCAAATGGAACATTAAATGGTTTTAACACAGGAATAAGCACGAGTGGACTGTGAAGGACTCCTTGGGCAGTGAGTCTGGGCTTCTGCAGGACTCACCCCCATTATCCCTTTCACACCCTGAGGATCCTCCTTTAAAAAGACAGCTTTGATTTTTGCCTGATGTTCCTACTGAGCTATTGTCCCAGAATTGCCCTGACCAGACATGAAGGAGCTTCTAGCATCCTAAATTAATTCAGGACATATCCAGCCCTCTTTGTTCTCCTGCTAGTATTATGCTCAGCTGAAACTGCTCTTCCCCACCCGCTTGGGCTTTTGCCCCTTGATGTGCTCTCAGAAAACTAATCCCTTTTCAGCTTTTGTTTTTCTTGGCTAAGAAGGTCAAACTGAAGTTTAAATCTATTTGTTAGCTAAGATTTTGCAGCAGTTCCCATTAGTTTTTAAAGGAAGTTGAAATTATGTGATAAGGACCACTGGGAGGTTTTTTTCTGCTACAGACACAAACTAGAAGTACAGACACCAGGCAAATGAAATGCATACAGGATGGTTAACACAACAATCCAAAGCTCAGTTCTACTGCTTACTTTGTGTAACCAGGTAGGATGGTTGAAAAGAAGCCAAATTTAGCCTTCCTGAAATGGAGGGAAGCCTGCCAAATAGACATGCCTTGCTAATGTAAAATACCAATGTTCAGAGAAAGCTATTTACATTCCTGTTAGGTCTGCTTTGCAACTGAAAACTTCAAATGCTTTTGAAATGCAGCAGAATTAACACTGAACCCGGGTATCTTGGACCCAGAGACAAACTGACAGTGACGTACTGTAGAAGATCTCGACAGTGCAGTCTCAGAGGGGAAAATTGGGAAATATCCAAGGGACATCCACTGGAGCAAGGAAGCCTGGGAAGTAAGGAGGTGCACAACCACAGCTAACAGTGTCCAGAGGCTGCTGAAGATGATGGTATTGCCCCATCAGTGAAGAGAGAGATGAGAAAATTTGCAAAGGGCTAGTTTTCCATTAGCTTGCAGGGGCCAAATGCTGACCTCTTTTATTCCAAACTTACCTGGGTGCAACAACCATTGTGATGAGCAGCAGGTAGTTCAGGACAGGCACAGCCACGAGTACATAATTGGAGCAAGGCTTGTGCTTTGCGTGGCAGGAGAGCTGTCTTGGTAATACAGATGAAAATATGCCATTAGACCTGTTATGCTGCTCAGCACTGCCATATATAAAAATATTTTTTGAAGATACAATTCACTACAAAAAGAGCTGAGTACATTTCTCTGTCACAGTAAGAAAAAAAATATGGGTAGTTAGGTTTAAAGGAAAAGAAAGCATGTGCCCTGCTTTCTGACCCTGGTTTTTTGTTTATTGTTTGGATCCTACACCATATTTTTCTCGTTTTCTCCTTCAATTATTTATTAGAAAAAAAAAAGAGATGGAGAAGGGTTCTCTGTACTTGTTTGTGCCAGCACTCATGGCTGCTGCTGTGGAAATACTGCTAACAACAGCTACTAGTGTTTTATTAAAAATAATAAAGTATATCGTTATCATAAAATACCAATGTGATCAAAAGTATTATTCTGTTATGCCCTTGTCTAAATTTCAACTGTAAATTAGAGCCCAGGTAAAAACGATCTACAGTAGCCTACATAAAGTTTGGAAATTATAATGTATTTCTATACAAACTCTTCTGTTAATCAGATATATCTATCACAGAACACTCCCCTCACAGAAAATGGGAATTTAACATGTATTTTTTTTTATACTGAAGCTTTTATTCTGTATTTTATAGATGCGCAGGAGCCGATCAGCTCAACCCCATTGACTTTCATAGCGCTGCTCCGGATGCGGCCGCTCTCCCCCCGAGCTGAGCCACATCCCCCCGCATCCCCCAGCACAGGAACACTGCTCCATCTGCTGGGCTCCCGCACCAGGACAAGGACAAGCTGAGGCTGGAGGAACATTCAGGGCGAGCGACAAAGCCGAGGCATATTGACCCTGGTGTTAGGGCATTCCAGAATCCAAGGGTCAGGCAAAGCGCAGCGGGAGCGGGGCAAGCCCAGAGCCTAGAACCCAGAGCCCAGAGCCCAGAGCCCAGAACCCAGAGCCCAGAGCCCAGCCTTTGGCAGTGCGGGATGCTGAGCATGGCTGCAGAGGCAGCAGGGACTGCATCCAAACCCTCCTTGGGCACATCATCCTTCCCCACCACTCCTGTGCCATCTCCCGTGTAGGCACACACCCTTGCTGATGCTCCCCAGGTGCATTCCTGGTTCCCACAGATTCCAGGGAATCACAACCCCTCTGTAACAGCCCCTGCTCTGAGCATTCCCTTTGGCTAAAGCATTGTTTCTTGGTGGCACATAAATCTTGTTTTTATTTTCAGCCCGTGGTACCGGTAGTTCTCAGCTCTTACTTGTGAGTCTCTTCCACTGCCTGCTCTCTGTTCCGCCTTCTCATACATACACACAGTAAACTGCACAGAAAAAACAGACCTGAGGCACATCCAAACACATCTTCCAGTGCTCAGCCTTGCAAATGCAGGTGGGTAGTATCTTTCCCTGTCCCCTACACACTCATACTCCTTCAGAAATAAGTGTGAATTAGATGAATAAAATGGTATCTTTCCCCTGCAACATAGCATGGCTTTGCATTGAAACAATCTGTTTAAAACCTCTTATTAAAAAAAAAAAAGAAAAAATCCTGGTCTTGATTATTATTCAGAGCATATTCAATGATTCAAGTAAAGAAAAATAGACATCTGCATTTAACTTCTCCTTTTATTGGGCTTTATTCTCTTCCTGCATTTCTAAGAGCTCCACCAGTGCAGAATACAGGAACTAACTTCTCAGCTTTGTTTTTACATTTTTACATATCATCACCTTACAGTCAATTAACTTTGGGGTCCTTTTTCATAAACAAAAAGCACCAAGATCTGGATTGCAACTGCTGCAAGGTGATGTTCATTTACACAAAAAAATGTTCTGCTGAAAATAAAGAAGCAAAAGAATGCAATTTATGGAGGTGTTTTTATTACCTCAGCAGCAGGCAGAATTTGAGATCAGTACCAAAACAGAGGGACTGGGAGACCTGGTGACCAATCTGTAACACTCAGGCATGTGAATACTGCCAGACAAATTTTTGGGGAGAACTTCTTGCAGGAGGAAGCATTTGCAGAAGCCTCTGCTGCTCACCTTAAGCCAGGCTGCAGGTGAGCAGTGAGCACTGCCCATCACAGCACTGGCAAACAGATTATCTGGGAGCACACTGATCCACAGGAGCAGGATAACAGGTGGCAAGTGAAGGGAGCTCAGAGATGATGAAGTGAGCTGGGTTTTTGCATCCAGGATGCATAGTAAAGCAGCAGTCTTATCCCCTAGCATTAAGCATTATATTGATGGAGTGACTTTTTTGGTCAGAAGCCATCTGCTGTTTCCAGGGGTAGGAGTCTAAAAGAATTAGCAAAGCTGGCTATCAAAAAGGGAAAAGTTTTATATGGCTGTGGGTGTTTTCATGAGGCACCAGACCAGCAAAAACAATAAGGTACAAAATGAAAACATATCTGAAACAAATGCTCGAGCCACCCACCTGCTGCTGAGGCCCCAGGGAGTGAGAGTTACCAGTGTCAGCTTCCATTTGAGGGGCAGAAGGCAACAGCCTGGTCTTTCTGCCAGAACTGAGGTAACCCCTAGGGTCTCCAGCTCTGAGACGGGCATTTGGACTGATGCATTTATGAACTTCAAATCTGATAAGGAGAGAAGGGGAAATGAGAGACAGCAAGTCAAGGACATCTCGGAGGAGAAGCAAAGATGGAGCAGGGCAGGAAGAAGGGCAGCAGGGAAAGCAGGGGACAGGGGTTATAAGGTGCTACCAGTGACTGCAGCAAGAACAGCAACAAAGAACCAGCAAAGAGTGGCTGCCAACCCACACTAACACCTGAGGTTCTGGGGCCAAAGCACTCCACAAACCTGTGAGCAAGGCTGCATCCTGCAGCAGGGTGCCACCAGGACCACTTCTGGCAGAGAGGCAGGATCTTGTGCACATCCTCTGGGGCTGTGCTGCCACAACAGACCCTGTGCCTTCAGGAGAGGTCAGGGGCGTATGAAGGAAGTGATGTGAACTTGTTCCTGAACAAGTTCAAAACTAACACACACTGCTCCAACAATCCCCCCAACATGCCCCAGGCTGCCAGTCTCTTAGTTCAGAGCTGAGAACACATCATGTGCCAATTCTCTGTGCTCCTGACCAGGCTGCAGTAGTTGGACTTTCTGGCTTCCCTGGTGTGTCACAGTCTCTTTGAATGCCACAAGAGGAGCTCACCCATAGATGGGCAGTCAGAGCCAAGGCATACCCTGGAGAAATCGCATGCTTAGGGCATTTATTTGTTCCTCTCCATACTCTCATCCTCACCTTGAAGAATAAACAGCAACATTTAAGGTGAAATGAAGCCTCACAGAGCTGATGGTGTAGGATAAGAGCCCAAGACACTGGTAAGAAGATGGGCAACCTTTCAAATTTTCAAGCAGGTCAAGGCAGGGGCAGAGGGAGGGACAGGACAGGACAGCAGGAGCAGCCAGGACTGCTCCTCTGCTGTCACTCCTCTGGCACAAAGCAGCCAAATCCCTTCAGTTGTCAAATGTGCACTATGCTATTGTTAATGATGCTATTACTTACCATATGTTTAGCAGTATGGCTGGATTTATTCAGCTTATTCAAATGTGGGATTGAACATTTTGGTGTAGCAAGCGGCCTCAGGCTCAGGGGGGGGGGTTGAACTGTGGGAGAAAGCAAAAGCTAATGCAGAGGAGGAAAAATGTTAGTTATTTAACAAGGTCAATAGCATAAATTCTTATTTTGTTTATTTCAGAGAGCACAGAAGCCGGTGTTTACACCCAGTTTCTGTTAATTACTTTCAGAGTAGACTGTGAGATCATTTGCTCTCCACATAAAATTGTGCTTTATGCTGTTAAAAAGAGCCTCCTGCCATTTCACCCAGGAATGGCTACAATCTAGAGGAGGATAAACTGATTCTTTCCCATCACCATAGATGGGGTCAAGCTTTGATATTCAGAGCCAGTGCTTGCAGGAACTGGAACATTGCCTCAGCCACTTGAAAAGTAAAGGTTATTTGTGAAATTTAGACTCAGATTCAGATTTCAAACTTGTCCAAAGATTTGAATTAACCAAAGAGAAGACTGTTAAGAGCTGGCTTGCCTGGATTTATCTCTCAATCACAAGTACTCCCATCAATTTCATATAAATCTCTGTTCTACATGTTCAAAAAGAAAGAAGCATAATATTCTAGAAGGTATGGAAATAGAGTCTTAAGAAAAATAAAATCTGTTTGAAAGCAGAATAAACTGTTTTGCTTCCCTTTGCCTTGCAGCCATGAAATGGGTAATGCCACCAGATATCCCCACCATGTATCTTACCCTTATAATATCCCCATTGGATTCTCACCCAGTGCAAACAGTTTAATTACCAAGATCTTCCTATTACCAGAACTTATTCTGGTACTCAAGAATATCCTGCGGATTTAGCTGCTTTTACAGGGGAATGCAACACAGGGACCTTTTTTACCCCTACTAATGCCATATTCTGTCTCTTCTTTGATGTATCCAAGCACAGGTCTAAATCCATCACCAGCCCAAATTCATATTTTTATTCTGGCAGGCTTGCTGACAAGAGTCAACAGAAAGGAAACATCACCCAAAATTATCTTTAAAATCCCATTTTATTTGGAGTCCTCAGAAAACTAGTAAAACATAGGGCTTGTGTAACATACAATTAGTGCCAGGCTGATTCGCAGTTTGATTGGATCATGTAGTAAAGAGTAAAGTTGCAGAATAGTAACTGAAACCATAATACTTTCCAAAGTAGCAAGCAACCTAGCAAGACCACTTCAGCTATTTAAAATCAAATATTCTTCCAGATATTAACTCATCTCAATATAAACTCTACTAGTTCAATGCCCATGAACTGCGCTTTCACTGCCCATGGTTTCCAAGGAGCAGATATGGCAGTAATTAGTGGGCATAAAAATCAATTCTGATGATTCAAAAGATAATCTGTGATTGTGCAAGTGACTATGCCTGGAGTAACAAGGAATACACTTTGCATTCAGAACAAGACAGGCTCTTCCTTTGACCACAACCACACTTCTGTGACACCATCGTTTAAGCCAAACAAGAGGTAGGTCCAAACCCAGCCACTACACAGAACTACCAGGTGAAACACCTTTCCTGAGGAATTAAAACTTGTTGCTGAAATCAGTGTTGTAAAACCAACTGCTTGACTAGCTTTCATGAAACTACAGAGCTCTGCCTTAATACCCAACACTGCCCCAACCAGCCATTTCCTGCAGTGTCCAACACAGACACGAGCAGGCTATATTTCTGCACAAACAAGGAGATGAAGATATGACCCTCAACCCTTCTAATTCTCTGTTTGCTTCTGCTAAAAGAGTCTGATAGGTCCTTACTTGCCTACCAGTGCTCTGACAGTACAGGGAACTGAACACTCACCTCACACAGAGTACCAATCCAAACCCATTTGGTTACAGAACTAGGAACATGATGTCCCAACACACACGAGATAATAGAGGAGTATTTCATACCTCATTTTAGTGGATCTTCAAAACAGAAAGCCCATCAGCTTCTTCAAGACTAAAAGGTACTTTGGCAGAGAAGAGTATCCATCAAGCAAATTTGCAACAAAAAGCGTGAACAAAACCAGCAAGTTTCTCCCGCAAACAGCATCACGTGCTCTCCTTAGATAGCACTGTAATTTACTCACAGCACCACTAGCCTGGCTGAGAGGCTCCTATTTTACAGAAACACACTATATGGGCAACCCCAAGGGGCACCTAATCAATGGATAATACAAGGTTGGTTCTTGCAGTGCCAAGTCTTGGTTAAAACAGAAAATATGTTTTTTCCAGAATGGCTGCAAGGCCAAGGTGCTTTGTAGCACAACAAAACAGTAAATAACTGGATGTCCTCACTGCTATGAGCAAATACAGCACAATCATCTGCAAAAAAACCCCAGCTCATCAGTAGCTGCCTTCATTACTTTCACCTTTGCACACAATGTTGCAGAGGTGGGGTTGCAAGAATGATGCCAAATAACAGAGAAGCAAATACCTCAGCCCACTTGTAATTCTATCTGCAACAGCAAAATCTCCTCAAGGGGACCATGACAGCAACTGGCAGCCTGTTTTCAGTGCCCCAGTGTTGCTGGCACTGCTGGCACACCATTCCTGGGCCAGGCAGGACCAATCTGTGCTGTGCAGCCCAGCCTCTGGACACACTGATTCCCAACACTGCTCCAAGCACAGCCCCATTTCCATTGCAGTGAGATGTAAAAGATTAATGGCACAAAGAAATCCCAGGTCAAGGGTATCAAAGTAAGCAGAGCAAAAGAAAACTTCCGGTTATATAGAATGCAGGAAGTACAATGCTGCATGTAAAAAGAAATTTTGACAAGACATTTCCTTTGGGTCAAGATCTAGGGCCTGGATTAGTGAAGTAAAAGCCATGAGGAAAGAACAGTAACAGATGCAAAAGCATCTGGGACTGAAAAGAAAAAAAAATTAGAAGAAAAAAAAAAAAAAGAAACATTTCAGCCCTTAAACTTAATAGTAGCAGGCTGTTCTTTAGCACAAATACTGCTTTGATCTGTCATAGCTTGCCTATGGGTTTGCTATCTTGAGCATTTCAAAGAAATCTCTTATCATTGTGTACCTGCCTCAGAGAAATCATACCACTGAAGGAACAAAAAGGTTGATTGTTATTTTAATTGAATTTGTTTTCAATTTATTTTCAAGCTGTCTGGGGAAAACCTTTTACACGTGCATTGTTTGATTTGTTTTTAACTTTGCTTCCAATATCCTAATAATGAAGCTTTTAAGGCATTTTAAGAAGCCTGTTTGTCCAAAAGGGTACTTGCATTGATCAGATCAATACCTACGTAAGCGCCTGAAAGCAGGAAATAAACATGGATTAAAAAAAGCCAGCATTATTTTACAGAACTTGGGTTTTGTTGTGAATTCAAATGCTCAGCATGAACCGCTGGCTTGATCTCTGCCAACACACACAGCCATGAGCTAATATGCCAGGAGATTATTTTCCAGCATCCCTTAATGCAGGCTACCTGCATGTGGTCTCTTTCTCAAAGGTGCTGAACACTTCCAGCTCATGCTGCTCCCGGTGCTAAGCTCCAGGCCAAACAGGACAGAAGGAATCCTCGAATGAGATTAACAGTAAAGCCAGGATTTGTGCTACAATAGGTTAATTAGTTTTCCAGGTAGTTAGCTAATAGTTCTTTTCAATTTTATAACAAACCAGAGTCATAGGAGCTGTGGAGCTGCAGGAAAGGACACTGCACGAGGAAAGGGCTGTCGGGCAGCTCTGCTCTTCTTCTGCAGCTCCCACTGACACAACGAGCTTTGAGATGAGGCCCTGAACTGCACCAGCTCTTCTTCCCCCACCAGCACTTTATGCTGCCCTAGAGTATAAAGGGATCCTGTAATCCCCTGCTTAGGGCAGTAGCATCTTCCCCACTGTCATTCACACTCAGGAGCTGCACTCTGCCATCCTGGATCTTTTTGCAAACCTGTTTCTCCTGCAAGCCTGGCTGGAACTGTGGTGTGATGGCAGCTCCCTCAGTACCCACCCTCCTCCCACTCTAATATATCAATCAGGCAAAACATCCTATTGCACAAGAAATTGAGAGGGGTTTGCATTAACACAAAAAGGTTTTAGAGTTACCTTTTCACTTCTGAGCTTCTCCAAGTGATAAATGCTTCATTCTTTAAAAGATGTTTGGAGTCTTTTAACACTTAGAAGTAGTTTTCATTAATAATTAAGGAGTCTCAGCTGTTCTTCTAATGATCCCTTCCTTTAGTGCAGCTTTATCTCAGTTAATAGCTGACTTTGCCTGTGTTGCCCCATGCAACAGTGGTGGCTTATACCAAGCACTTACAGTCACTTTTTACATTTATGAATGAAATTCATTATTTCTTTTCCATTGTAGTAAAACAGTGGGGTGGCATAAGACAGACAGGCCTCATTTTATGTTATTATTCCAGTAGAGATCTATTAATTTTTCTGAATATGAAATTTCTTGAAGAGCAGAAATGAAAGGACAAAAAAGACTTGTAATGAGTTGTTTCTGTCACTCTCTTCCCTGTCATCTTGCCCCCAAAAGGAAACAAACTGTCAGAACCATTAATTTTTAAAATGCCATTTTAAAATTAAATATTGAGCTATGTTTTTAAAAGACAGGACAGTTTTAAAAATTAAAGCACTAAAGCTTAACTAAGTACTTTTTCAGAGTACAGAGCATTTCTTTCGGCCACTCAACCATGGCTGCTTATTCCAGCTTGCCAATTTTTCATTTTTACTACAGATCCAAAACATCCACGATTTACTCAGCTCCATCTTCACCTAGAGCAGCAAACCAGAAGTTTTAATAATCTGTAGAAGAATCTATCTAATGTAAAGTCCTTTGGGAAGGACCTGCTATTAGTCACATGTTTGTTCAGCATTAAGCTCAGGTCTCAGTTCCCTGTGAGCCTATATTGCAGTGTGTGTAAGGAAAACCCCTTATGGCTGTGGGATCCATTAGACAGCTGTCACTAAAGCAGAAATGCTCATGTGAGTACCCTGGGCCAGGCTTAAACCCAGGCAATGACACCAAGGAAGTTTATCTGAAGACAAAAGGGATCTCTCAGAGCTGCAATAATGTTGTTTTGAAGTCATGCCTAGGATGACCACAGTTCATGTTTTGCATCCAGTGGGATGGATGAAAGCCACAGCTGCCTGTCTGGGTCCCAGGGCAGGTCTCACATGTCTGCCCCAGGCATGGTACATGAAAAACTGCTCCAGCCTCATTTGTTACAGGCTTTTCATATTTCCTCATGAAAGCAGTAAGCTGAGGAGAGTCACTAGTGTGTGCTTAGATCATACCACCCCTACCTGCACCAAGGAGCACTTTGCTGTTCAGGCAGTCCCACTGAGATGGATAAAAGCCTCAAGAAGTGTTAGGAAGGAGCAGCCTGGCCCAGAGTAGACACCACTGCCACAAGAGTGTCTTTTGAAGAGGAAAGCTCTACTGCTGCACCTGAGAGGGTAACTCCTTATCCAGCACCGGCTCTGTGCCAGCCTGCTGCTGGCAAGGCAAATCTCAGAGGGGCTGATGGCAGCACCAAGCAGAGGATGGAGGCCTGCCCTCCTCTCCCACATCTGGGGCACAGGGATGAGCACTGCAGCTGTGTGGGGACCTGGTGCTACACCCCAAGGCTTGGGTACTCCCCTGCTGAAACCTCCACGGACAGCCATGAGCTCTGGCAATTATTCCACTGGATAGTGCTCATGCTCCTCCAAGCTGGAAAACCTTCATGGCTCCACTCCTCCCTCGCTTCTAGCAGCCAACAAAGCAGGAGGGACACGTGGCTCTGGCCTCTGCAGGTGGGCACTACCATCACCCTGGTCCCTTGGTGTGTGCACAGGGCACAGTCCCAGGCCCCTGCTGGGGCCAGGAGTGACACACCTGCATGCCAGCCCCCCAGCCTCCTCACAGACTGCTGATTTAGATGCCACCACATTGCCCTCCCACTTCAACTTTAATTTCTGTTCCCTGCCGCTCTCAGTAGTGAACAATGATGCATTACAATTTTCAGGTGCCTAAGGCTCGCAGAGCATTCTCAATATAATCAGCAGAAAAGAAGGATTTTGCATCGAAAGCTAGTGCCAACATCCCTGCAGTGATAACCATCCCTGTATAATTAAAATGAACATTTCACAAAATGTCATCTCCAAGCAGCATATTTTAGATTAAAAAAAAAAAAACAAAACATTTCCAAGATCAAAAGAAGAGAATTATAATTGGGAAAGGGTGGAGGTGGGGAAGACAGTGTGACAACCCCAAGTATTATTATTATTATTATTATTATTATTATTATTATTATTATTATTAGGAAAAGTTTGCTAAAATGCCAACTGCTCACCCACAGTGAAAGGAAGCACCAGTTTACTTGTTAATCGCCTTAATTAATTAACTGGTATTGTCCTGGATTTCCTGAAGCTGGGTTTACTGTGGGAATCAATTTTAAAGAGCTTCCAGAAAGAAAATTTAAATTTCTGCTTAAAGACTTTACAGCTTAGTAAACAAGAGCCTACGTCCAAGCCATTTGGACAAAACCACAGCCATGATTTATGGAGACAAAGTCCTTTCTCCCATAGAGTTTGTGGTGATCAGCTATATTGACCTACTGCACATTACAAACTTCCCTGAATTAATTCCTCTTTGAACTACAGCAGCTCTGGTAGAAAACCACCCCATCCTGATTATAAAACTGGCAGTGAATCAGAAGCCAGTGTCATTGGAGTGTGCTGTACCAGGGGCTCCCACTGAGAGCCCTGCTCCTTTCCACCACTGATTTGTTCAGTTCCATACTCCACCCACTGCTGGCCTTCCCTTCTGCTGGATCAAGGGCAATTTGGCAAGCCCTTGCTCCCTGTACAAGAACTTACAGATGGTGAGTGAGTTTTCATTACTAGGGCTGTGATCTTCCAGACTTTCTCAATTAAATGGGAATGAAAACAGGCCATGAGCTTCCTCACGGTCCTCTGAGGCTATTCCATCTCATCATGCTTTTCAAGCTCAGGACATAGTTGCACCCAGAGACAGATATTAGAGCAGCACCAATTTACTGAGAGCCGTGTTAGCATACACAATTATCTGCTCTGTAACTTCTGACCACAACATTGCATTAGACTTTCTCCCATCCAACTTGCACCCTAAATTTTACTTTAATCACTGTTTCCAGGGTTAGCAATTTTCACTCTATAAACTTGACTACTGGTCTCTCTTTGGCTGTGGTGGAACAGATCCTAAAGATATCTGTTATGTGAAACAGCAACTAAGAAAGCATACACAAGAGTTTTAACATATTGAACACAAGTTTTCTCTTCCTGAGTTCACCAGGGCCCTTTCTTTCCTGGAATTCTGCAGAAGACTCTGGTGTGGGGTAAAACTCACCTTACTGTAGGCTTGACCCATCAAGGCTCAGAACCCAAAATGTCCTTTGTGACCAACAGAGTGGAAAGGTGCTTTTAGGATTCATCTCACTACTCTTGGACACCTATTCTTTGGATGGCAAATGGCATCTCTACAGCTTCCTCTCACTGGCTGTAGTAGAAACTACATGTCCAGACTAAGATGAACACAACTACATCAGGTTAGGTGAGTCTCAGCCTTTGAGTCTAAATAAAACAGTGCAGATAAGAAAAGCATAATATGTATGCCCTTATTAAAGTGTTCCAGCTGTAAAACACCCATCACATAAATACGGAAGTGCATACTTCTTTAAATAATGTATTTTAAGTGCTAATTTTGGTGTCAGATTCTGCTCTTACATGCTTCTAACTAGACAAGAGTAAGTAAGGAGTTCTCCCAGCTCAGACCTTGTAAAGAATAGCTGGGTAGAATCTGCCCCTCCCAAGAAGAGGCACACAGAGATGGTTGTTTGGTTCTCCAACAAGGTCAGCAGCACCAAGTGGGGTGGAGAATATATCACTCTCACCTGTATAAGAACATCACAGTCATTTTCTGCCTAGAGGTGCAGGAGAAAATCACAGTCTAGCAACATTTCTCTTCTCTATTTTGTGGAATGGCTCATTTAGCAGTGACAAAATTTTCCTTGAGAAAACTATATTCTGTGAAGGAAAGGCTCGACAAATCAAAAAAAGTTTTAAAGAGAAAGCTGAATGGAAGGCACACAGAGCCATTTTTCATCTGTTT
Organism: Certhia americana; assembly: GCA_018697195.1. Lineage (NCBI taxonomy): Eukaryota > Metazoa > Chordata > Aves > Passeriformes > Certhiidae > Certhia > Certhia americana. The sequence goes on along the minus strand of CM031868.1, from coordinate 12,427,869 downwards.
TTTCCTAATATGCAAATAAAACAGTTCCCCACTCTTCCTGGCAGGAGCAGAGGAGCAACTAATGGAGCAATGCTGATCTCCTAAAGACAGAGAACATCTCAGAAAAATGAAATGGAAGAGGTGTGCCTGCCATGCTGATGGATTACACCAGGCATTTGGGTATTTACCCTGCCAAGCAGCTACAGGAGCTGCAAAGAAAGTGGTGAGAACTGCTGTGAGGAAGAGGTAGAATTTGCATAAATTCATGTATGTCTCAGCCCCTGAATGTGCATTCCTATGAAGGACTGAGAGTAAGAGAGTCATCCATGTACTAGTCTCAGGATAGGGTGAAATGTATCCTCTGGAACAGAATGGGGGCATTTACATAAGGAAGAAAAGTGTTGGATTTTCTGTTGTGTTGTTCATCAGCTGCAGAGAAATTTGGTGAGACCTGAGGAGGGGCAACAGACACAGTGGAAAACAGAGGGAGAGAAGGGAAGAGGGACATGGCCAGTAGAGGCTTGGCCAACATTTTAAATCAACTTGTCATCCAACAGCTTCCCTCACCTTAGAAATGGCTCCTTTCTCAGCACAGCTCTTTTGCAGTCTGACTGGGAATTGCTCTCGAGGAACCTAAGCTGGACCTGGTCTCATGGCAGTGGGGAGGACCTGGAATTATGGATGCAGGCAAGGAGCTGTGTTCTGCCAGGGGCTGCCCAGGCACTAGGCAAGGCTGTGAAACATTGCAGTTTGGTACTTTGGGCCCATATGGAGCTGCAGCATTCCTGGCCCAGATGTACAGGCTTCAATTTGTACACACCAACCCTCACAGTAGGAAAACTGGAGCTTATCTGCCATGGCCACTTCTCTGAATATCCAGCACTGGTCGTTTCCAGGAGAAGACCTTCCCATTAACTTTATGAAAGATTTGACTGAAGCTGTTCAGTGAACTCTGCAATACAGAGCACATTTTTTATAATCCCTAGCACTAGAAATTCAGTCCTTGTCACTCAACCATGTGATCAATGGGAGGCCAGAAAAGGAGCCTAAGAGACAAAAGGGAAAGCAGAACAAAGGGGAGTGATAAATTTCAGGTAAATACTGGGGTCCCAGGCAGAAAAATCAAAGCACCCCACAACAAGAGTGCACTTTGGAAGAATAAATCCACATAGATTGAAACAGGAAAGTTCATTTTTTGCTGTAGGATATCAAGTTGCAGTGATGGGTGCTGGATAACCTGTCCCCAGTCAGGGCATAAGAACACACCATGGAGAGATGCTCTCACACTGGGAGAGCCATTCCCACCCTCTCTCCCCTCTGAGGCAGTTCCACCTTTTCTGGGAACAGGAAAGGCACACAGTGTATCTCTTTACCATTGAAATCTCTTCCACTCATCACTGAGCTTTTGGTCCAGATGATGCCTGAATAATCCTGCACAGCAGGGGAAATTTCTGCTGGACAATTAGCAGAGTGCCCCAGCATTATGGGGCTTTGCTTGACTTCATCTCCAGCAATAGCAAAATTCACCTGACAGTTTGGTCTTTCCTCTGCAAAAATCCTCCAGTACCAGAACAGAGGCACAGATAAGTCATGTGCTGGCCCATTGCCCAGCTTAGTGCTCGGCTTGGCTTCAGCAGTTCAGCTGACACACACATCTTTCTTTCATTTCCTTTCCCAAGTCCCTTCTCCTCCTGCCCCACCACCTTCCATCACCACTCGCCCCCAAGCACAAACTCTCCATTCACAGGCAGGGCTGGTTGTGATGCCCTGCTCTGCTCACACAGGCCCCTGCTCAGCTTGTACTGATCCTTATTCTGCAAATTATCACACAAAAAGAAAAAAATTTAAATCGATAGAACCATTAAGTAGGATACACCAGACCTGACTGGTAAAGAGCAAAACAGCCCAAAGAGGAAAGTGGGAGAGGATCTTGTCATGTCACATCCAGCTTTTCCACAGAGCCATGTGCTGCCTCCTGCAGCAACAGCCCAGCCCATTAGACACACTCAGCCCTTCCCTCACCTCTTTAGACACCAGTCATTGATAATCTGTGCAATTAGTGTAAGGCTTACAGTTGGACTCAATGATCTTAAAGGTCTTTTCTAACCTAAGTGATTCTATGATTAATCTTGCCTGTCAGCAAAGCTACAACATCTTTGCACACAGCAATACCCTACAACAGCTGAATATATTACATAAGAGCAAGAATCTTCTTAATGGATTTCTGCAGCAAGAGTGGAAAATGGGGGTGTTCCCAGCTACATATATCCTAGTGAGAGGTAATGAATGGCACACCCATAGCATTTTGCTAATAACCTCAAATAGAGTGAAGAGTTCAGCTGGGAGGGGAGAATTTTTTTTTTCTGGTAAAAGTTTGATGAGCTTTCAGAATCAAATATTTCAGAGCTTGCTCATTGCTAATTAAGGGTTAGTATACTAAATTAGCAGTAAATTAACATTCATTTCTCTGCTAGTACACTAGAGCTGCAGGAAATTACCCAAATTATTCAGGTAGTGACATTCATCACTGGGTGGAATTACTGTAGCTTAAACAAGATTTAGTGCTACTCTGTAGCTAATATTCACAGCTGCAGGAAAAGAGAGACAGGCTCCCTCATTCACAGCAATTTTGACAGCAGAGGTGCCAAGATAGGGGGAAATGTTCATCTCAGCTGTTGATTTTTGAGACAAGAGAACAGGACAGTCCAGGCTTTGCTGAGAGATCACTGCAAGCTTGGGGTGCAAATGGTGAGGTGGCACCTGGCTGGTGGCTGCAAGTGACCGAGTGCTGCTGTAAAATGAAAATATCACCCTAAAAATATCTTTGTGCAGTTGCTGGGGATAATTGATGCTGGTGCAGCATTACTTCAAACCACTCATAAAGCTCCATCTGTAGCTGCAGCTCTATAGACATTTCATAATTATGTTTAATATTGCAATCCCCTATTTCTAGGGAGGATTTGAGGATCTCGGCACATTTGTCTAAGTGATGAGTGTTTTATCTAGGGCTTAGGAGCTTTCCTTCCTCCCTGGGGAATAGCTGGCTCAGGAAGCTGCTGACTGCCTTCAGAGCCCTCCCTAACCCCTTTTTAGGTCAAACACAACTCAACCATAGCAGGCTGAAGAAACCAGACAAGTTTTGATGGTCTAGGAAAGAGGTAGTGAGCATCTTACTGGTACCACGTGCCCATAGCCAAGCAGACCTTTCCTGATGCATTCATCTCCAAAGCAAAGAGTGCACTTGATATGCTGAAGCTTGGAGCTTGCTGCATTTCCAGGCCAGCTGCCTCACAATTGTTTTTGCATCATGAGGAATGTAAAACGTGCACACCAGAGCTTTCCTAGGCACTCTGAGGTTTTGGGCAGGCAGCAGAAAAGGTGTGCAGGCAGGGAAAGCCCCCATGGGGAGGACAAGGATGGCTTATGCTCCAGTGCAAGTCAGCCCTAGGGAGGAAGGAGAGTGCCTGTGAGAGAAGAAAAGTGGCAAAGGGGAAGATGGAGACTGAGAACAAAACACTGCTGCTTTCTCATTCACTAAAACTGTGTGTCAAGAACCAAACACCTATAATACTTGAGGAGAAACTCCTCAGGTTACCATTTTACCCTTGACTATTAAGAACAGAGCCACTGTAGAATGCACATGCCTGAACAGACACAGTTACATAGACAACAGGACATATCCCTTTTGATCACAAAGAAGTCCACGTACTGTCTGAAGCCTTGTGCAGAATGGCAGCAGGGGTCTTCACACTCTATTTTTAAATTTTCCAGCACTCATACTAGGGGAATGAGCTGTTGCCCCCTGCAAATAAAGGCCCAATCTAAAGCAGGCATGCTTTTAAGCTCACGGATGGAGATTTCAGATGCCACCACTATTAATTTTCACTCTTCTGGCTCTGTTCCTTGTCTGCTGCTGGCAGTCACAGTGAGATCAAGAATGAGTCTCAAAACAGGAGGAAAAGACAGTTGTCTAGTTGTGCTTTTTTACATTCTCTCACAAGCAGCCCAAAGCAGAGATGATAATGCATATCTTAATTAACTAAGGCCCTCCACAAACTGCCTGGGGCAGGTTTTTATAGATACTGGCTTCTGGCTGGACAACTGGCAAGTAGACTTTTACTGCCTGGAAACAAAGGCATTGCAAAAAGCCAGTAAGTTAAATCAATGTTCTATTAATTCATTTTTAAAGTCTCACAGGAACATTGTACTCTTTGTCCAAAAGTGTTCCAGAGCTTTAACAGCTGCACTGCTAGCATGGGAAGCAGAACAACAGGATCTTTAGATGTCTGTGTGTGCAGGGACACGGCTCTCTTCTGTTAAAATCCACCAGGTTTCATAAAAAGCTGGTATTGGCCCACTTTTGTCATCCAGCTTGCCCTTAAGATGAAGAATCACCATATTGCTGTACTAGGAAGAAGCAAATCTCTCATCTGTGGGGCAGGGAGAGCCCCCCAAGAATTTCTCTCCCCCTTCCATGTCCTTCATGGCATAGAGTCCCTACAGGTGTGTCCTAATGTTAAGCAGTGGTGGGAGGAACAAATCCACTGTCACCACTTTTCAGGCACTCCTGGGGAAGAATAAGAATCTCTTTACCTGCTCCTTTGTGACCTGCAGTGGAGAATGAATTTTGCAGAGCTCCCAGCAGGAGCAGCTGCTGCCTCCTCTCCCAAAGGGATGAAGTTTGCTCTCCAGGCAATGTGGAGAGGATAGCAAGGGAACTGAAGTCCCTTAGAACTTTTTTAGGGACAGGACTGTTTTTCTCATTAGCCATGGCCTCCTCTGAGCCCCTCAGTATTGGCTGCCTCACAAAGCCCTTCCTGCAGGACCTTGTTACAGAGAGCCTCAGTGGAAAACAGCCCTTCCAAATGTGACTGTTGAGGGTAACATGGGAGAAAATCTGAGACTACAGGAAGAACAGATGAACAGAGAAGCCCAGATGTGTTATTTGGTACTGAAGCTGCATTGTGATGCCATGAGGAGCAAGAATGCCAGCAGCTCACAGCACTGGGGGCTGCTAGGGGTGACTGCATCCCAACACAGCCCCTGCACCGCCCCATCCTCAGGAGGAGCAGGAACCAGCTCACCCCAAATTTGGTCTCACTGCTCCCCAGCAGCTCACAGAGCCCTTTTGTGGGACTGGAGGCTCACAGTTCCCATTTTGGAGAGAACTGAGGTTTCTGCAGTGACTTCCTAAGCTCACCCAGGAGGCCTGAGCAGACCCAAGAACAGACTGCAGGACTCCTGTGTGCCAAGTTACCAGCTCTACATTAGGCTAAACTGTCCTACAAGCATAAAGCGCCTCAGAGCACAATTTTTGGGCACAGAGTTGGAACTGCACAGAGCAGAGCATCTGTGCCAGCGCTGTACCCCAGGCTCAGCCTGACTTTGTCCATCCATCTGCACCCTCCCCTTTTCCCAAGGGGCTCTCCCCAACAAAACATCAATGTACCTTTGAAGGATTTCCATCCCGTGGATATTTCATATGTTTTTATAACTTTCTACATTTTCAAAAGAAAACAAAAAAAGCAATGGATATCTTGCAATGGCAAAGAACGTATGCTGTGACATTGGAAAACATGCAGCATGTGATTTACAAAAGCTGTAGAACTGGTCTGTTACGGGGACGAAGTCACAGTGCCAATTTTTTAATGCTGTTTACCAAATCAAACAGGCATTCTGCAGCCCACCTGTTCCTACTGCCTCTGACTTCACGATAGCCATTTTCTGAAGCCAGAGAAATAATTACTGGACCAGTTTATTGATGGCAGCTGGTTTGGAGTGAAAAAGTCCAAAACGTGCAATAATTAAAGACTGTAAGGGATGCAAGCTATTAAGAGGACAAAGAAAGCAAAATAAATCGATCCAGAAGGGGCAAATGGACACCTTCCATGGGAACCTCTCCTCAAAGCTGATGTACCCACAGTCAACTCACAGGGAAGTCCAAAAGGTGGGGTGGGGAGAAACCACAACAATCAAAATTTCTGCAGTTATTTTTTTCTGTCCAGGAATTGTTACCTAGTCCTTGTCACTAAGACAGAATTCAAAGTGCTGGAGTCAAGCAATGGCCTAGAGACCAACGTGTGCCAGCTGCTTCAAGGCCCTGTAAAATCCCATAAAGGAGAATTGTACACCAGTGTGCCTGAGGGATAAGCTGTGTGTAGCATATGGCCCAAAGTGCAAAGGATGGAGCTGCATCCCACCCAACTGGAGATGATATTGCAAATCACATGAACGATGCCAATCTGTCAGTCTCAATATCCTACCTTGTGGCAATGAGTCCCATAGGCTAATTAAAACTTAGGTTAAGAGTGCTTCCTATCAAAGCTGTTCAATGCATTGACTTCAAATTTAATTTTAGGTCTTTCTTTCTTATCCAAGAGAGGGAAAAGCCATGGTATTGGTTTTATTTATGTCCATCACAGCCTGTCTCTCAGTGCCACTTCCCATGTATTGTTCTGCCGAAAATAAACAGACCTAACCTTTCCAGTCTCTGCTGCATGCAAATCTTCCCTCTAAAGTATTTTCTGTGCTTCTGATTAGGTTTGCTGCCCTTCACTGAACCTCTTCTATTTCCTGCTCTATCATTTTTTAATTAGGGTAACCAAACCAAACATGCTTCTCAAGGTGAGGCCACATCACCATCTCTAGAACAACACTGTCATATTTGCAATGTTGTCCTCTATTCAACAAATTAATGTCATGCCATTTTATATTTATGCTTTCCTGATCACTGCTCAGACCTCAGCAGATGTTTTTCATTGAGCTCTTTGAGATATTTTTTCTTTTTTATTTTGAAGCTCACCCCATTAGACAATCAACTGTTCCATCCAATTAATAGTAACTTCCTTTTACTCACATTGCATTTCATTATCAGTATTTTGATTAATACAGCTTTGGTAAATTCAAAGGAAATTCTTAGTCACACTTAGATTTGATTAAATTTTAGAGCATCAAATTTCAGCAATTTGCTACTTACTTTTTCAGATTATCATAAAATAATGAGTACAGGCTCAAGGGGTGCCTGCCATACAAATGTCTGTGTATGTAATTACTGAAACTCTCCACAGAGACATGATTTTCAAAGAATGCATGTATCATAACATAAATAAAGACCTAATTTATTTTAAAACATTTTAAAACCTCAGACCTCAACTTTCTGCACCTGCACCACAAGCCTACACAGAGGGAAGTCGTAAAGTGGCCTCTGTCACTTCCCAGGTTGCATTCACATGCACATCACCAAGCCAAACAAACCCTCCTCCTCTGGCTGCTGTAACACAATTTTCAAGAAAGGTGAACATGACAGTCTTCAAAGGAATTTAAACAAAACAATGTCAGGAAAGGTTTCACCACCCCATGCACCACACACTTCTATAGCATGTGAAAAGAAATACCCCTCAGTGAAATTCAGGCCACATAAGGTTTTTGAATTCAGAATGTCTTTTTATAATGATATATTCATGCTTGCTGCCATCCATCAGAAACTTCCTATAGAGTGGATGCTTTTCTGTCAAAAAAAAAAAAAAAGATGCTGAATTACTTTTGAGGGAATTAAGTTTTTGAACATCTGTAGGAGGAAGAAGAGAAGTGAAGGGAATCTTCAGCAGTTTCTCATCTAGATGGATGCCCCTTTCCAAGGATTTCATCATAGAATGGCTTGGGTTGGAAGGGAGCCTAAAGATCACCTACTTCCAGACTCCCTGCCATGGGCAGGGACACCTTTCACCTATCCAGTCTGGTTTTGAATGCTCTCAGGGATGGAGCATCCAGAGTTTCTCTGAGTAACCTGGGCCAATGTTTCACCACCCTCACAGTAAGAACTTCTTCCTAATGTCTAATATAAGCCTACTCTCAGTTTAAATGCGTTTCCTTTTTTCCTACCACTACACATCCTTGTAACAAGTCTCCCTCCACTCTGTCATGGACCCTTTGGGTAGTGAAAGATGCTATAAAATCTTCCCAAAACCTTCTCTTCTCCAGGCTGAACAGCCCCTGCTCTCTCATCCTGCCTTTGCAGGAGAGGTACAGCCAACAGGAATATTGAACAGCAGTGCTCTCAACACCGACCTCCAAGGAATCCCACTCACCACTTGGGTGTCAAGTCAGTGACCAAAGACATGGAATTAGATAGGCAGCCCTCTTCCCACCACAGAAATATTACCAAGTTCTTGGCAGCAGTCTCCTGCAGAAAGGCATCTTGCTATTCAGACACCTAGAGAGCTCACCACAAATCACCACTTAGTGCTGTGGTTGTTGGCAGTGACTTCTGAGATATTATTAATTATAGGAATTTGTTTTAAAAAATGCTTTCCCTAGTATATGACATACTAAGTTGTCACAAGCAACATTTTTCTAATGAGAACTTCTGTATATTAGATAAGAGTCCATAAGCATAGCTGGGTGTTATTTGAAAAAGCTGTGTTTCTTATGGGAAGAAAAAATCATCACATTTTCCAAAGATCAGTTTTCTAGAAATGAAAAATAGCAACTTTCTTTTTAGGACAAAAGCAATAGTTTCTACCTCAGCTAAAGAATCCCATCTGCTGTGGGCTCTGAGTCATTGGCTTATTAGCAAAATTGTCTGAAAGAAGCATAAATCTGATTTGCTCAGAAACCAAATCTGCACATAGACAAAAATTACAGTCTGCCACTTCCCTGTAAATTAGGCTCCTTCCCTGTCCTCAGTTCATTTCTATGGACAATGGGTAGCACCTGCTGCCAGACAGATCTTCCCCCAGACTCCTGCAGCACTTCCCCTCTATCCAGGAGGCTTTTGGCCAGTGCAAGCCCCAAAGGCTGGTGCTTCCTTCCCCGACAGGCAGCCCATCCACACGCTGTCATTTCTGGCTTATGCTGAGATTCCTTTTTGGCCATATGCACAGACACCCCTTCTTTCTTTTTCCTATCTCTGCCTCTCTATCTTCTGAACACAACACACTGTCAGAACCCCTCCTTGGTTTGTGTTTTTTCACAGCTGTCACCACTCAGCAGCTCAGTCCCTGCTTCCCTTTTAATGGCACATTTCTCCTCTGCTTTACACTGAGCCATCCATTACCACTTGGATGATCAGCACACTTCTACACACTTCTGGGGTCAGGTGTGAGACTGTGAGTTTGCTGGGGTTAATTTCAGAGTTGGTTTCTTGCTGGTACTTAGACACACACTCTTAGTAAATCATCAGAGCTAATGGGGGATGGAGTCCAAGGAGGATGATGGAGGCACAATTTACAGGCAATGTTTACAGCTTTTTTTCTTTCCTCCATCCAAGCCTGTCATCTGTGGAGGCAGCATATCCTGATCTCTAACAACACAAGATCAAAGCTTTCCAGGTCTGTCAGAACTCTGAGCCTGTCACTATCCCTATTTACACTTGTTTATTTTTATTATTGTTACCATTAATAGTAATTCATTTTGACAGCTCCTGAGCAGTCACATGGATAAAGACCTGATCCCACTAAATGCTGTAAAAACGCAAACCAAAATCACAAGAGCTTACAGCTCTTAGAACAAGCTTGCAACAGAAAAGCTGTTTAAATGCTGGCCTTCATTCAGGTTGAGTTGGTGCAGGCAGAGCCACGCTGCACAGGCCAGCTCACCACTGGAGTTCAGGGTCCCACTTCTGTTACACTGTGACAGAATTAGGCACCCAGATGTCTTGGAAGTTCCTGTGCACCTCATTTTCACCAGCACTTAAATTATTGGACTGTTGTCCAAGCTGCTCCAGGAATTTGATTGTTCAGTTCATCACCCCACTCCCCCACAAGCAGCAAAGTGCTCAAGAACCTGAGGGGTCTGAGAGTTTGTTTCATTTTGGCAGAGTAATTCCCAAGGTGTGAGATGCCAAAATCATCATGCTCACAAGCGTAGTTTCACTTCCAGCCTCTTCTGTGATAAACAGCACCAAAGGAGATGTGTGCCAAATGCAGTTGGAGTTTTATGGTTGTTCCTTTAGCACCTCTTCGGATTTTGTTTAGTTCACTTCTGCAACAACAGCTGGGAGTAGTATTTCCTTCAAATTACAGAAAGATTTAGTGTTACCTTAATGTGATACAAGTGTAGCCTGAATTATATTTAGGAGGAAGTACAATATGTGCTAATGAATAATAAAGACTGTCTACCAGAGTATTAGCCTGTCTCTGGCTGCTGCTGCTGCTGTCTCAGCCAGTTCTCACCTTCTTGATAGTCCTAGCAAGTCACAATGGATCTGCCACTCAACAGCCCCATCCCAAGGGACCATACTGGAAACATTCTCCATTTGCTAAAGTTTCAGCTGGAAAGAGGTCCCTATTTCCAAACATAAAGAACTGAGCTGGAAAACAGACTTTCCTTTCTGCTAAACACATCCTGCAGGACTGCAAACACCTGTAATCCGGGGCTGTCCAAATCCACCACAGGAAAACTGACAGGCACAAAAAGAGTTTGGGAAGAGGCTCAGCCCCAGTTTCACTCCAAAAACTGTCAGCAGGTCCCAGATGCAGTCCTTATCTTGCCCTTCTCGGTTTGTCCATGTGCAATACAAGTGGGCATTTGGCAGGACATTAATGTCTGAATCACTGCTATGGACTGTGGCTGGTGGGAAACAGAAGTTCAGCCTAGTCAACAGTAAACAGACAGCTGCACCAAGAAAGGCACCAATATGGTTCACTGATTATCTGAATTACTTCAGGGTATCTTAGCAAATCCCTGCAATGTATCACAGACACCAAAGGAACACAGGATTTTACACAAAGAACATTTTTGAAAGACGCAACAAAAAACCCACTGATACAAATAGCTGAGAAAATGCAGTGCTAATGCATGTTCCTTTCCTTCTGCATTATTTATCTTTCATAAAATACTACATAAACACACTTGCTCCTACAGAGTCAGAAATAAAATATTTGACTTATCTGTTTAAAAAACAGTGACATGTGTCAACCAAAATGTTCCAACACGGGATTCTCCAGTTTCAACAACTGTTAGAGGGCTCCTCTATTGAAAATAATCAATGCCTTTGACAGATAAAGGGAGGTAATATAGTGACTTATTTTGATACAACTTGACAGCCTTTTTTTTTTTTTTTTTTTTGACAGTATTTTTCACTGTCAGTCTATTGGATTTGAATTTTAGCTGGGGCCCATGAGAAATATGCTTTTGGTCTTTAGCACTGAATATCTGCAAATCAAAAGGGCAGTTCTTACCTGCTTTTTATTTGCCATTGTCTATCAGTCTCCAGTTTTAATTATTCATTTTTAATACCCTTCCCAATTTTTATACTCATGAGATGTCATAATAAGGCACATTTAAACTATACTTTGCTGCTCCCTTGGCAAGAAAGGACATTTCACACAGCTAGACTTGGAAATGGAGCTATTTCCTAATGTCACAGTGTTCGGACTGACAGTTCAGTTCCATCAAGAGCTCATCTGTTCTGCTCTTATGAGACTGCAGCAACTTAAAAGAAGTTATTAATATTGATTATGAAATATTCAAACACTTTCCCATGCAGGAGACTGTGGGGCTAAGGATGTCTTCATTAAAATTCTTCATGCAAAACACATCTTTGAATTAAAATAATTTTTTTTACAAAAATCAGCAATGGATCCAGAACTGAATTCTTCTAGAAAAAATCTGAGGTATTTAAAAGCATCACTTAAATCACAAGCCAGTCCTTCACTGCTGCAAGGCTCCACCAAAAAGGTGAGAAATTCTATACTTGCTTCTGGCAGACTTTGCCCTTGGACAAAGAGAAGACAGGTGCAGGGCAAAGAGGATAAAGGGAAATTCCTCATTATGCTGTATTTTGTTATAGCCTTTTGCCAACTACCATTTTGAACTTCTCCCACTGAGCAGTCAGGCAGAGTCCACTCATTCTGACCCAAATTGTTTTTTCCTGGCTGCAATTTCCATGAACATTGTCAACATTAAATTTATTTTGTCTTTGAGATAAATACGTGACCTTGTAGGGTTTAGTATCTAAATATTTATTTGTTTCCAAGTCTAAATTCACAACGTGATGTGTGAAAATTCCCTTTGGTATAACAATGCTCAAAGAGACAAGGCTGTGAGATGACTGAAGGTACAAAGGTGCAGGAAATAAAAGGACTTGTATTCCCAACTCATCATTCCATACACTGCTCAAGACAAGAATCACATCCTAGCTTTTGATGTATTGTTGTTGTATATGTTGAGAGCTCAGTTATGTTTAAATGTAGTACTTCAGCTCCTTTGCTTAACAACACCTGCTAACTTGCTTGACATCTCAAAGAGTTTCTTAAAATATTCTTAAACCTTTGGCATCCCTTCCTGCCCTGGGCTTCATGAATAATACATTTATCCAGTCAGCAGCTTTAGCAAAGAGGAACAGCCAAGTTCCATCCATCAACGTCAGCAGCTGAATTACTGAGTGATTTCAGATCCTTTAATAACTCTGTTTCTTTATGACTGTGTTGGTAAACAATCAAACAGTGCTGGAATCTGGCTTTCAGTGAACATTAACTTTTTTTGTATTATCAAATACTACTAATAGAGCTCGTTGCTGTTATTTCAATTAAAAAACTGTCTGCAATGTTGCCCACCTTTGTGAGAATGCACTGAGGTTTAGTCTTGATTTGTTACGAAGGTCATCAAAAGCTACTCACATTAAACCTGCTGGGACTTTGGAAAAAAAAAAAAGTGCAAGGATAAATAGAGCCTTTACTTCACATATAATGTGCTTCATTTATCATTGGGGTCACCACATAGTAATACACTGCCCTTTTGTAAGGTTGTTAATAGAAACTAAGCATTTTGGGGTGAAAAACCAATGATATAAGGCTTCTGTTGTTGTAGAAGTCCAAGGAAGCTCGGAGGTCCGAGAACTATAAGGAAATTGCCTACAGATATTCAAAAGGAGGTTCCTGGTATGAGCCCGTGTGAAGGAAGGTGAATGGGGAGAAGAAAAATCAGCCTTCTGAATTGAAAACCTAGCCAGAATGTATATGAGCACATTTAGTGTGAATTAAATGGATATTCAAGAGAAAAATCTTTTCCTAGGACTTTACACTGGCAGAACAGTAGGAAGAGATTTTCCACACACTTGGATGCAAACAATGGTTTAGCCTCTAACCAGGGTATGCAAATGGAAGCTCTGTTATTCAATCCTCTAACCTCTCACAAAGGAAAACTATTCTTAGGCAAGCAGGAGTAACGCACTGAAGTCAAAAGGGTCATCTAAATAAGGATGAGTGGCCAGGGTAGAGCCCCTGCTCTGCCTCTATTCACCAGGGATTTGTGCCTGGAATATAAACAGCAAATGCCCACAGACACACTAATATGAGAATAACTTTGAGTATCTGATCCTGCAAAAAGGATCCTTTCCAGCTCTGGGACAGAAAAAATTACCAACATGGAATTTGCAGAGGATGAAACGCATGTGGAATACCAACAAGAGAAGAGCATGAGCCTCTCTCCCACCTAGACTCTTACTCCTAAATCCTTTGGGCTCAGATGAAGGATGCCAGTGTAAAATCACACTAGAGGCAGCTCCAGGGGGTTCCAATGTTTTATCTCCCCTCTGGAACGTCTCTTGCCATGCAATAGTTCTTGTGCCAGGTTTGAGCGGAGTACTACTGTGTACAGAAATATGGGAGGAGTTTTCTCACCTCCCAATATGCATTCCCAGCTGCAGAACCAGAGGAAAACATAGGCTGATTGCATCAGAGAAAGCATGCTTTTCATAATTTCTGCATGTTTTAATGAGCTCTGTGCTACTGAAGTCAAGGGGCACACAGGTAGAGACCAGCAACATTTTCATTTAGAGGCATCTTAGAGTATCTCCATAGGAAAATAAACAGACTCTTCAGTAGAATTACACCCAATTAAGCCACAGGTAAATAATTAAGCCACAGGCTTCACTATTTAAGCACTTCCCAGTTGCCTGGATAAGTGAAGTGTCACCATTATGGATTAAGCTTCTACAGTCTAAGTTTTCTCTGTGGCATCTTAAAAATAAAAAGCAACACTTAGTTATATCTAACCAAAGACTGTATCTGTCTCTATTTCCTTTGTTGAAATGCAGGCAGGTACTGCTCCTCAGGAGCACAGGTTAGCTCATTCTTTGATTCCCAGAAAGGGTGATGGCAAAGATTATTAACCATGAATGTGCTGGCTTGGTAAAACAAAACCCCCTGGCAGAGAAGCCCAGCCCCAAACCCTTCACAGTTGGCTTGCACAGCCATACACACAAACTTGTGCAGGTGCTGATCACAGCTCATCATGCTCACCAAACCTAGCATCTGTTTTCCCATCTGCTCCTGGATATCCAGGGTTCAGGTCCTCTCATGTCCTGCCTGCACTGCCCCTCCCAGTAGGCAGGTCCCTGCCCAAAGCCCTGCACATCCAGGCTGGCTCCTGACCCTTTACTGACTCCTTTGGGAAGACTGCCACTGGCAAAGCACAGGGAGGAGAAGTTCCCACCAAGATCTTCTCCCACCCACACAGAGCAGCCTAACAAGGGCAAGAGAACTGGGGCCAGGTGGCCTTGTGAGTGAGATGATGCCTGCCCTGCTGTCACTGACAGAGGTTTGGGGACAGTGTCTCAGGGATTTGCCTCCCTTGGTGAGTCAGAGACAGGAGCTGCCCCTTGACCTGCTACAACACAAGCAGAACTGGGACCAGCCATGGCTTTGAGGCCTGAAGTTTGCTTTCTTTTTTTAAATTTCTTTTAAAATTTGCAATTCTTCCTATGCCCTGTTGAAGGAAAAACATAGGACCCAATTGAGGTCTTCACACTGGCTTTGGAATAGGACCTGTGAATTTCTATTTTCAGTTTTAAAAAAAACCAAACAAATCTTCATTTCATTTTCTTGCTTGATCCCAGGCTGTACTGTTGTAAATACCAAAAGCACGTCATTCATATGAAATCTGCAACCTCTCCATCATAAATCAATCTCCAGAGAAATTAGTAACTACATTTCTGGGGGGATTTTTCCGTTTTGCTTGTCCATTTTAAAGACTGTGGATTATATAACCAGATATGTGGGTACCAACAGTAGCTGCAGCTGGAATGCCCAAGGCAAAAAATCCTTTGTCTTGAATTTTAAAGAAGTCTGTTCCCCCACCACATCCCCACTTAAACACGTTTCACAATTTGCTACTGGAAACATACCCTGAAGACATTTACATCACAGGATTTGTTATTATAAGTTATAGCAAAAGACAAAAGGAACAAGGTTTTGTAACCAGAGGGCAAACATCACAACTGCTAATTTGTTAGGGGGTGACATTTCTGGTAATGCCGTTTTAGTCCAGCTCCATATTGTAACTTCATCATGGTATCATATCACAGCACTTAAAAGGAGAGATACACATGAACAGATCCATTACCTAAAACAAACAAAGGTATTACTAGAAAACTTCTTGGGACTGAGTTTTATATTGACTTCTGGTCAGCATTTCCAGAGAACTTCATTAAATTTATGTCATCAAAAACATAACTTATGGACCTTCTGAACGGGAACTCGTACCAGCAGGAGTAACAATTGTTTTTCCCCATTTTGTGATTTATCATCCATTCTATTACATGCTACATGGACTGTCATTTTTCTTTAAATGTGTTTGATAAAAGAGTTCTTGTTCTGCTGGGTCGGGTATTGTTATTCACCAACATTATGTACTAACCAGCACGAACGCCTGCAGCAGGGGCAGGGCTGTGGCTGAATATCAGAGTTAGTGTTGGGCTTGTCCCCGCTACACATTGGCCCTATAAACTGGGGAACAGCTGAAGGGGAAGCAGCTCCCCATTCCCACCCTGCCGAGCAGGACACAGGCACCCTCACAGCAGGAGAACAGCAGGGAGAGAACACAGCTCTGCCTTTCCATAACACAGCCCCCGCAGGAGAGCCAGGGCTGCCCGCTGACCCCGAGTAATGCTCCTGTAATGCTCCATCACAATGCCCCTCTCGCACCCCCATTAGCCAGTTCCCCACGGATTTTGGAGCACAGAGGTGCAGCGGCACTGCCATGAGCGAGGTTCGAGGAATGGGAAATGTCCCGGCCACCCAGCAGCCCTGGCACAGCTGAGCCATGGGCAGCATTGGAGCTGGGAGCCTCCTGCTCATCCTCTGTGCCCCGCACCCCTGAGACCAGGGAAAGAGAGCTCAGCAGAGGCAGGAACCCCTCTTTGCACTGTTTGCCAGTACTTAGATAGTCCCTTATCTGCTCTTAATGATCCAGGCTATTTTTGCACAGTTGAATCCCCCCCACCCCCTTTCCTAATTGCCTGATCCTACTTTCCTGATCGTTTTGTGCTGAAGATGAATTTCAGGAGGTCAGGCCATTTCCAGACGTAATTAACACCACCACTCCCCTCATTAGGGAGTGGCCTACTTTCCGTCCAGCACTACCATCCCCCCAAACATTTGAAGGATTCATTATCCCCCTGTAGCTCTGTTGCTAACATTAACTCCTTGTGCTTCACAGGACTCTCTCCCTGTCTGCAGCTGGGAAATCCTGCCAATCTCTGCTTGCTGGTTTCCTTCTCAAGTCCTTGCACTGGGTAGCTGCAGTTCCCACTCCTGGATGGAGACCTGTGCTGCCTGTCCCACCACAGAACCAGTTTTGCCACCCATCAGCAGTCAGGATGTCACAGCTGACACTGGTCTAGGTGCTGTCCAGACACATAAGAGTGATCCCATCCCTGAGGGTTTGCAATCAATTTCCAGAAAACAAGGAAAGATCTTGGAAATTCTGGGTTGCAAGGCACAAACGCATGCAGCCTACACCAAGCCTGGCTTTACAAACCACCCTAAAAGTACCCAAGTGCACTTCCTCCTCTCCACTCAAGCTGAACTTCTCTGGATTTCAGTAGGAGTTTTCCCCAAGTAAGAGGAGCTGATTTGGCACAGCAGATTGGACTGTTCCAGGTTCCCCTTCCCACATCCAGAATCCTGGTACTGTCATGTCCTAAGAACCCATCACTTAGGAAGCAAAACCTAAAGCTTGTTTGCAGAGCTAACCCATCCAGAGCCCACACACAGGAGGCTAAACTTAACTGTCTGTGGCTGTAGCAATATCAGATAAGCCCTGCAGAGGTAAACAAGCAGACTTGAGGGATTAACATTTTCTTTGAAATAAACTTTGTAGGATGCTCTGTTGTCAAAAAGTCCACAGAGATTACTTGTGCTGTAGTAGGTGGCACTTCATTTTCCAGAATCTATGACCCAGCAGAAATTACTGTCAACTCCCCGACCAGCCGAGGGGTATCGATTCCCCCGTTACTACAGCAACCCATTAGTTATTCGATTGTGTCTCATATGCAGTGACTAATCTGCCTCAGCGAGGTCTCGGATTTTGACACTTTTTCATTCTAATCTTTAATTAGTTTATTTGATGCGGCCTGCACATTTTATTTTTATACTAAGTAGCTATTGAAAATACAGTCAAACCGAGCAGAGATCAAAGGAGCAAAACCAGTCTGCTGTCAACTAAACTAGTTATGCAAAACAATAATAAGGAAAAAAGAGTAATGTGCCATATCAAATGTGTAAGGCAGTTTCACTCAACACTCCTGAAGCTGCACAGAAATCAACCCAGGACACTCTTCCATCCCCAAACGTCACTTGAAATGTAAGTGCCCCTGATATGTCACCTCTATTGTATCCCCCTTCTCAATGATTACACTAAAAGACTAGAAAGCATTCACCAGCAACTTTATCAACTCCCTTTGATACTTGGCTCTTGAGAGGAATAGCCTTTGAGAGCTATCTTCCCAAAATAGCCAGAGACTGGGCACCTTTTAATGGCTTCTCCTCTCTTTGGTGTCAAGTAGTGAGTGAGTGGTCTGCACAACAACCCAAACCTGAACAGAGGAGCAGTGTACTTGGCTAAGACCCACTCATTCTCACAAACCACTTTACACATAAAACTGAAAGTTTTGGCCACAAACATGAACAATTTTAACTTTATGTCATACTTATTAATTAGCCCCTCTTTCACCTAACAAAAAAAATCCCAGTAGTGGAAACAAAAAAATCTTCACATTAATTCAGCAAGCTATGCATATTCAAAACCACAAAAAATGGAGACTATGCAGTACCAAAAGCCAAGAAAAAAAAAAAAAAAGATGAATTTATGTTTAACTGAGGTACTATAATAACAGCGTTATACATCTCATTTGGGGCACAAAACACCCACCAGATTCTTGTGTACATAAATGGATGAATACACAAAACCAATGTTGCTCTGTAGGTTTTGTCTCAGCTCCATCTCTACATATCAGGGTGTCCACAGGTCACACCTGCATGTTTGAACTTACACAAGCAAGATGCACTTATTAAAGGGATGAAAAAATTGCTGGATTTTATGCAGAAAGGAGAGGCTTTGCTTTAGCTTAATTTGATAGCAAACTATGGATTTATGCTGTAGCTTTTCTCCAGCTTGATGAATCAAGTGGAGGAAAAGGATCCTAAAGAAGAAAGGCTTAGGGTAAATATCCAGACATCTAACAGCAGGCATTTCCATTGCTTGATATTATCAGCAGGCTACAGGGCAGCAATAGTTGCAGTTCAAGCTATGGACTTTTTCACCAGTATTCTCTGTACCTACAATTTCACTTCACCACACTGAAGAGATAGGAAGTGAACAATTGGATCAGTCACCAGTCCCAGGTCATTCCACTTAGCACAATCTCCAGTGTTTCATTCAATTTCAAAAGTCTCAAATTCAAAAGTCTCAAATGTAAACAGACTAAAATAGAAAAGAATTTAGAATTTGTTTTGTCTGTGTGATGCAGCGTGGGAGTGTACATACACATGTGCCAGCAGTTTTCCAAAACACACACACTTTGGTCCATTAGGAAATTGATCCAGTGTGCTCAAGAGAGTGGCTTGAGTTAGCCCAAGTAATCCATTTGTGTTATCATCCCTCTTGAACCATTCCCTGGATGTAATTCATGGAACTGCAGACCAGGTATTAAATCACAACACTGATCTCCAGAGAAACCTGACAGAGACTGAGCCCATAACAGAAAGAGTCAAGTGGTCCTGTACACAGCCAAGCTGGGCATACCCTATTACCTAAATGGAAACCTGTAGGCACATTGGATTTGGTAATAAACTGCACAGTATTTTATTAAGATCTATTTCACTGAAGATGGACAGAAGCACTAACAAAACACAAAAGGGAGTTTCTAATCACTGCTGCTGAAGATGCAGTAGAGCATTAAGGTAAAGAAAGATACATTTGCACCAACAAAATAACACTTAGAAAATTCAAGGGCATTGGCAATTGGAAATTGACATTTCATGCAATTGGACATACAATTAGGAAATGTGATTGACCAGTGCAAGCATCCAAAGAGTTAAATCATTGCTCCTTATGCTGTTCATTAAGAAGAGTCAGAAGTGATCATTACTAATCCACTAACAAAATAGAGCAATTTACACTTTCTGACAAGGTATTTCATATAATCCGTCATACATCCCTGCTTTGCCATAGGTAAGTGAGACTTTCAGCTCAGCCTTTTTTCCATAAGACTAACATTCTGCTTAGGAGTAAACCAGTTATATTTGAGGCATAGAGTAAGATCTTAAATCTGTCCCCTGTATGCTTCTAACTCCTGTGTCCTTGACTGGCTTGGGAAGTAGTTACTGGTATTCTGTCCTCTGAGATTTCCCTTCCATGAGCTTCTATTTCATCCCAGAGCAGGCCAGGAAAAGCACTCCCCAAAGCCCTTTCCTATATTAAATGCCTTCTCAATTCCTTATTAAGTCAGAGGGAGTTCAGTATGTCCCACACACTCCTGTGGAGGTTGTAGATCCAACCCCAAAGGCCCAGCCTTGTTAAAACCCCAGCTGAACACAAGGCACATCAGCCATCCCTTTGAAGTCTATTTTATTTAATTACCACTGTCAGTTGTCTAAAAGACTGTGAATTTAGAAAGAACTTCAGGAAAGTGAGGTGAAGAAGAGAAGAAGTATTAGGAGAGGAAGCTTACAAATGATTGTGATGAATGAGAAAGCAGAAGAGACATTCTGTAGTAGCTGCTACCGAATCGAAGTAGCTGCTCCTGAGTCTTTATACACCATTAAATATGCAGTTACACACAAATAAAGCACATTCTATGCTCCTCTCCATATCATATTTCACTCTAGCATACGAATAATCCGATATGCCTGTAAGCAGAGTCCGGAATCAAGAATATTAAGAAATCGTACAATACAATAATAATGAAACAAAATTCCTAAGTCAGAGAAAAAACAGCTGTGTGTAATTCATTATGTCACAAGACTGTCATGTTGTTCAACGAAAGGCCTGCCTTTTGCCTGGCCAAGAATTGCACTAAATCTATAGCAAAATATAAATTATGCTTCAGGACATCATATAGTTGTTTTGCAAATGTAACTTGACTTTAGGCACTTCCAAGAATAAAGGAATATACAGATGTACATTCACTGGTAGTGACATGACAAAGCTACAGTTCTGCTGGAGCAAAACACCCCTCAAGCAGGAGTTCTGGCAGCATCACCAGCAGACATGTCCCTGGGCCACATCCTCACACTGGTACTGATTAGTGTAATCCCTTTACTGCAGGGCAGCTCTGCAGAAGAGCCCCAGAGGAGCCTGTGGTTTAACAGCCTGTGTGCTAAGTGAGGGAAAGAACCAGTGGAGAGGAAAAGGAACAGGGCTGTAGCAGCCAGTTTATCACACTTGAACCAAGGACTTGCTCCTCTTATATACTGCCCTTCCCAGCTGCCAAGCCTTGGAGGGATTTTGGCTGCTCAGGGAAGGCTGTGCACAGGAACACAGCACCTCCCCCCTGGTGGCTGGCTGTGATCCCATCACTGCTGTGTGGAGCATTAAGGTCAATACGCCTGTAACCATAAATACTCAAATACATTTTGCTAATGATCAACCATTGTCACTGAGCAAAGACAAATATGTTCACCACACACTCCAGGAGTGCCACAGCATTGCTTTTAGAGGAACATACACTGAAGAACATGGACTTCTTGTCCCTGGAAATAAGCCATGTCTTCATGGCCTAGTCACCTCTATAAATACAATGAAGTATGGTGAATACATCTGGGATTACATTAGACACTGAGCAATTTGGGAAGACTGGTCAACTGTGGAAATCTAAAATGGTCTCACTAAAGCAGCTTAAGTGGTACTAGCTAAGCAGGTTTGGAGCCCACATTTCAATGCACAATACCATTCTAGATGGGAACTCACTTTGCAAAGCTGTCCAGGCTCAATGTTCATTACTAGACTGCTTGATGATTTACTGTGTCATAAATTGGAACTTCTCCTAGTGCCCTTTGTGTTGATGATGTCATTTGAAGATCACTTCTCTTTATGGTTGGTACATGCAGTAAAAAGATTTACAGTGTTCATATGTCTCCACCAATGGCTCTTGTGCACAACCTTTAAGATCCAAACCCTGTTAAAGTGTGGGATTTATCTCACCTAACCAACATCCCAAAGGCAGGCCGGCTTTGCTGTAGGGGATGTTCTTCCATAGAAAACAAAAAAAGAAAATGCATGTCCAGATCATGAGTCTTTCCACATAGCTCAACCATCTACTTGATGAATCCAAGCCACGATGAAGTCACATACTTGTCTGACAAAGCTGTAGAAGTTCAGCAGGATAGGACTGGACAGACTGGAGAGACCTCTGCCCTGTAAGCAAAATAATTTAGATGGGGAGGGGGTATATTAGGATGAAACATGTCTACCTTTCTCTATGTTTATAACCGATTCAATCCAACTTGGATGAGCTTTTCCCTTCAAGCTTCACTTACTCTGGAAACACAGTGAAAGAAGAATAAGTGAAAAGACCAGAACTCAAGGCATTTACAAGGCTAAATCACATTACAATTCTCAGGTTTCTGCAATTACAAGCCCTGTAACAAACAGAGAAAAGCAGTGGAGGTGGACTTATCCCAGTGTTCTCCAGCTCTACAGGAACACCACTCCTGCCTCACTGAGTTTTGGGGTAAAAGTTCCCCAGGAAGAGTTTACCCATTTTCACCAGTAGCAGAAAGTTCATCACAGGCATGACGAAAATCAAGCCAGTGTGTCCCACAACAGCCATTGAGCTCAGCTTCAGTTGCAGGGAATACTTATACCTCCTGTCTCATGGGAGGAACATGCAATTTGGGCAGCACAACAAGTGGAGATATCCACAGTTCTGGGTGCTGGGGTACCCCTCTTCCCAAGTATCTTGTGGGACACCAACAGGAACACCAGTCAGCATTTCATCCCAAATCCAACCTCTGCATCCACAGTAAAAAACAATTGCGCAATATCCCACCTCTTTAAGATCCTGTAGCAAAATTAGTAAAACATGCAGCTACTCTATGTCATTTTTATTGTATATAAAAAGAAGCCATTACATTTATTTGTTACTTTTTGTTGCTGTCACGAATGCCTAAATAATCCTTCAGTGTTTAGAAACAACCCACTAGGGACCAATGAGACACATTTATTGTAATTACATGATTCTTCTAATTAATTTTTGTCAGGAAATTTGAAAGTAAAAATCTCCAGCTAAATGGTCCCCCCCCCCTCACTTCCCTCCAGCCAACAGACACGTTCCTGAGCCTTGTTTAAAAAGCTCGTTTTCTTTTTGCCTAGTTGAAATAAAGTGGAATTGTAATTGAGAGTGGGCAGAAAGGAGAGAACATTGTCATTAGACCACATTGTTTAAATCAAGCCATAACAAGCATTTCATTTCGTTTGGGTCATTAACTACATTTGAGTGAAAAATGTAGTTTGCCTGGCAAATTGGTTGGTGGCCAAATGCCTCTAACAGGAGACTTGACTGGGTGAAACCCAGAGACTGCAGCACAGGCACACAAATTTTACAGGTGGGAAACTTAACCATAAAAGAAACATGCTTCAAAGTAGCATCAAAAAAAGTGGATGCTTATCAGAGGTATTCTCAAAATTTGATATTTACTGATCCATAGATCAGTAGATCAGAGGTTGTACAGCCTGAGGCAGTATTCTCATAATTTATTCTATTCTCCCCTGTAACACAGATCACCAAATGTCATAGAGTAATTCAGATGAGACAGACTGTAATTAGGGATTAATGCTATCAACTGCTGGACTCACAGACACTTGTGACATATGATACCCAGGTGATTTTACTAGAAGAGTTTACCATATCCCTGGATAAGCCACAAACAAATCCATCTGAATAGTCAACATCCCTTCTCCAAGCCACACCAGGATTTGGGAACAACTGTTCCAAGTAAGTTCACTTTCTCTCTTGCTGCAGTCATTTGCAGAATTTCAAAGCTACCACTTCACCCTCTCTGATTCCCATTACCTCACATTAAGTAAGACCATCTTCCCCATCTCTCCACACAGCAGGGCCCACCTGGCCTGCAAGGCTCCCTACAGCTCTCCTTCAGCTACTTACCTGGCCCACAGCCCACCTGGGAGCTGATCTGCCAGATGCTCAGCAGCAGTGTCATTTGCCCCACCTCTTTGTGGTCCACAGCTGACTGTCCCTGGCAGAATTTCTGTTCCGAAAACCCACACTAGGAGCCTTGCAGCAGACACACCATAACTTCAGTCTGAGTCTCAGGCGTTCCCCCATGGCCAAGTCCTCCCTGAATGATTTGTAATTTTTCTATCAGGACACTATCCACAGGCATTTTCTACCAAACCTCTACTACAGCTTAAATTATAACACGGACTACACACAAGACCTGAAGTCCCTCCTTTGTATTCCTGGTGCTGACATACCTAAGACATTTGACTGATTGACCCATTAATTTTCTTCTTGTGACAATTATCCCTCAACCTCTGGCAGTTCTTGCTCATGCCAGTGGTTTGATGCACCACCATCCTCTGCCAATCCTATTTTCAATCCTTCCTCAGCAGCAGCAAATCTCTCCTCATTGTCTATTTCCTGCCCATGTGGTTCCACTGGGACAACACATAACATGGGGACAGTGTCTAACATTGCATTTGGTCCCTGCTATTCCTGATCTCATCTCTTGCTGCATATCAGACTAACTGCAGAGATGCTTATTTGAAACAACCCCAAGCTATTCTCACCTACCCTCCTATTTATGGAAAAGCACTGATTAACCAGAAGTATTTTTATTTAAACCTAAAAGCAATTTATGTTATATAAGAAAAAAAAAAAGGTCAGGTAGATATTTCATTTATCACTATTACAAAGGGCTGTAACACAGTGATGAAAAGAAAGAGAAATTAATTACAAGTCAGAGGCTGCAATAACTCTCTCTGTAATTGTGACGAAAAATTTAAATTAACATTTCTGTCACCAGGAGAAGTTTGATTAATTTTACAATAGTGGAGATGCTATCACCTTAATATTGGTGGGTAAGGAAATTTTACTATTTGCAATTTAGATGTAGATCATTTCTTTAAGACTCAAAAAGTGCCTGCCAGGCACCTTCACACTTTATTAACGGCTCAATCAGTGCCATGCTAGAAATAATTAGCCAAGAAACCATGTAGTAAATACATCTAGACTAGGAAACCTGCAGAATAAGAAGCACATGATAAAATCCAGACCCCTAGAAGAGAAACAGCCTCTATCCAGCCCTCCAAAGAGACCACCACTACCTAGCTGCCTGCTATGGCACTCTGCCTCCAGGGAAACAACACAAATACCAGGTTTTCTGACAGATTTGTTTTGTTTTCTGGTTTTAAGCCTCTGCTTGGCTGCAAAGCCTGAGGCCAGAGGGGATGGATCCAAGCAGTGGTCACAGACATCACACCCTGCCATGGCAGCAAGCCCCGTGCCCTGGGTGTCAGTCGAGGTGCTGGCTTCCCTCTGGGGCTGATGGGTGCAAGAGGTGGGAGGGAGAAGAGCTGCTGAGGAAAGCTGCTGCTGACAGATGGTGAGAGAAATGCTGCAAGAAAGAAACTGAAGCAAGCAGGGATTCCCATGGTGTAGGACCAAGGACTCACATGCTCAGCAACCTGCAGCAGCCAGGCAGACCTTCTGTTCCCAGCCCATGGGCACAGGCATTACCTTGTTGGGGTCTGTTTTGCATTCCTCAGCTTTCAGTCCTCATAAGGCCCTGACCAGAGTCAGGGTCTCAGACAGGACTTGGACATACACAACCACTGGTATTCTGGAACACCAGTAGGCTTTGATATTAAACACCCCATAGACACACCCTGATCAGACCCTGCTTTCTCTGCAACTTGGGGGTTTCCTGCCCCTGCAGACAGTACAGAGCTCCATGCAGGACAGGACAGGACCCAGGCAGCCTCTCCACTCCTGCTGGGAGAAGAGGCACCCTTTGATCTCAGCCTTGCAGCTTCAGGCATTGCAGAAAGCAGCATCAGAGCAGGGAAGGGCAGCACTGCCTTGGGATCCCCTCTGGGATCACTCACGTCAACAGCCCAAATATTCCTGTCTGCACTGTGCCTATAAGGGAAAATTCGTCTATTTCTGTCCCCTGAAGACCTTCCTCACCTCCAGCACATACAGGAGCAGCGGAGGTGACACAGAGGGAGCACTGGAGCCCCACAGCCAGGCTCTGAGAGTGACACCAGTCCAGAACAACCCATGCAAAAGCCCAAGGATATAATGCAAGAAAGTAAGGATCAGATCAAAACCCTGGGAAGCTTTCCCAGTTCTCTGCACTATTTAGCAAGGGCCATTAATTTCTTCCTTTCATAAACACTGTGAATGACAAAAATCTGAGAAATAAAATGAGCCTAATGAAAATGCACTGGCTCTAAGGCAATCAATGACATTTGGCTTACAGAGAAAGAGAAACACAGCTCCCATCTGTACTCTGCTCCCTGTAGTCAGCAAGGCTGACTGTTTCCAGTGTGGATCAATGAACCATTCGTTAGGGGAAGTAGACCCAGACAAACAGCATTCATCTCCCTCCTTCAAGATCAAACTGACCTGCATGGGAAGTTTCAGGAATGCTCTCGAAACTGCGAGTCTAGGGAAAGTTGGAGCACTTGAAGTTCCTCTGCACATAATGGTGTCTAATAAACCACAATATTTGCTGTTGTTTTCTGCTCAGACACTGAGCAGAAAGAAGCTGAGATTGTGCTTGTGGGGGTTGGATCACCTCCTCTGCAGCACAGAGGTACTTGGTGCACCATGGGTGCAGGGGCTCCTGAAAGTATTGGGGTGAGTAGGGGAGAAGCTTTCTAATGCTGTCAGCTTGTAAGCAATATAAAACAGTTGATACAAATTTTTAACTGAACTTCTTTAGATAGAGTGAAGTTAAGGGGCAGGGGGGAAGGAGAAAAAAAAAATTTTAAATGGAGGATGGAAGGCAGGATGGAAGGCAACAATGAGGTAATACAACCAAAGCAGTGAATCCGTCATTCAAAAAACTTTAGAAAATGGGACTTTGCCCTAAAAAGCTGAAGATGTATTCTTCAATACATCTTCATTTTTTTACAAGGAATGCTATGGAAAAAATGTTTACTCCAGCAGTGAAGACATCCCCAAAAACAGGCAGGAGGTGGTACTGCTACAGTCTTCTACAGACAGCTCTGGGGCTCCAAGGCATTTGTGCTGGAGACAGAGAGAGAGAGGGAGAGGCAACTGCTCTGTCAAGCACCAGACCCTTTCCTGAGACACATCATCACAGCCTCTGACAAATGGTACCTCCAGGATGGCTGTCAGAGGCTGTCATTGGGAGTGTACCAGCAGCCAGTGTAATTCACCATGACAGTAACAGACATGGGGCAGCACAAGGTCCCCAAACCACACTCATTTAAGTAACTAGAAAGCCAAGGAAAGCACAGGCTGGCCAAGGAGGTGAACTGCAGCAAGCACATAACAAATGTTTATAGCACATGGCTAAGGTAAGGCCATGTTCCTTCCTCCTCTTGAACTGACACAAAATTTAATGGGAGATCTTTATAAGGATAGGCTATGGGAAGTGGCACTAAAGGCTGTTTCCAATGACATTTAGAAGTGGGCAACAATAAAAAGAGGAAATTAGAAAATACAGATACTAGATGGCCGCAAAACTGAAAGGTGGAATTTCTGCATGTTCTGAACATTGTTGCAAGTCAAGGAGAAACAGCTGCCATCTGAAAAACAGCTGGAAAAGCAAGAGATGGAGAGCAGAGTGAGTGTAAGAGAACAATTCCACTGTAGCAGTGTATACTGCAGTCTGAGCTGCAGTGTCAATAGAACTGGACCATCCCAAAAAGATCAGCACTGGGAACAAAAACACAGCACAGTCCAACCAACTCCAGCCACCAAAAGCGTCTACCCAATGATGGGGCCAGTATCATCAGGCAATTAAAACCAGTTTTCCTCAAATTGTTTCAGCAGCTTTATGGCTGATCTGCGTCTTGGGATAAGGCACTGCCAATATCCTCCAAGGAGAAGGATTTCCTGGCTGGCCAGTGAGGATCCTGTCCCCAAGACAATTTCGTAGGACCTTTCATTTACATTAAAACCTGAAAACACTCCTCCTTAGTGCTTTGGTTACACACAGCAGAAGTGGACAGGCCCTGGTGACGACATCCCCTCCCCACCTCTGCTCAAGTAGATGCCTTTTGCCAATAGCTGAGCCACTGCCAGAGTAAAACTGAAACATGAACTAACAGTCCTCCAGTAAGTATTTGACAGACTAAGCATTGCCTTGAGCTTTATTTCTTCAGCAGAGTTATGAAAAAATAACTTCCACTGGAATTAGCATTTTGTGGTAGCTTTCAGAGCGACTGCCTGCCCGCTGTCTGCTTTGGAGCACATCTGCATCCAACAAGGGATCCCTCTGGCCCATCAGATCTATCTCCTGCTCTCGTAGCACTGCAAAACCAGGAGCTGAGATCTACTGCTCCAGCTGCCCTGCAGGGATGACCATCATGACAGCAGAGCACAGTTTGTGTGATACAGAGGCTGGTTTCAATGTTCTGGAATTAAACATAGCACAATTGGAGTTTGTCCCAGAGGTCTGATGGAGCCGTCCCCAAGGAGGGAGACTAACAGGGCAGGATGCTGTACACGTACCCACACAGCAATTGAAAGAAGAAAAAAGTAGACGAAATCATATGATTCTTAGTTTGAGAGCTAAAGACACATTTAGAACTTATGAATCGCCCAAAAGAGCTACACAATTGTGTTACCTGGCAAAATACGAGGCTTTCCAAGAAACTTACTATCTCTGGACAAACAGACATCACAAGTACTCAGCTCCTCTGTTACATGTTTTCTTCTTCCTCATCTCCAACAAGAAGTAGTTTCTCAGCTCAGGCAGCAGCCACAGGGAATCAATTGAACCTGCTTATTGGGAAAATACTTTCAAACAACTGATTCCTTATCATAAAGGATGCACTTGGGAACTACGCACCATCTGTGAATTAGATCCAAAAGCTCTCTAAAACTTCATGGCTTTGAACGGTAAAGCCTTTAAGAAGGAAGAAAGAAAAAAAAAAAAAAAACAGAAAAAAGAAAGAAATCTAGGTCCAATAACATTGCTAGCAGCAGTTTACCTTTGACTACTGAGGGGGAAAAAAAAGAAAATCATTAAATGTATCTCTCACAGAATCCATTTTACAAGCTAATGTCACTTTGCTTCGCTTTCAATCAGAGATTAAGGTTAATCTCCACAACTACTGGCGCACATGCAGACACGGTGAAAAAATGCAAATAATTCCACCAAGGAGGCACAGAGAAGAAAGCTCTTTCTTCACCAGAAATCTATTATACTACATTAAAATGCATCATCTGATTTACAGTCCCTGTTGGATACTGCAGTACAGCTGGGAACAGGCAGAAGCTCTGAATACAGCACCATGAAAGCAGCTACAAATGACTGCAAGTGTAGCTGTGTCCCGTGGGGGCAGGGGCCAAATATGGGCACAAGCCTTAAGTGCTTTTTGAATATTGACCTAAACACACCTCATTTTCTGTCCTTTGTAAGAGCTCTGATGAGCTCAATACAGCTCAATGAGCCTGAATAAATATGGAAGGGTCCATTTATGAAGATACAACCCTCATGGTGCCCTAGCACAAACAAGCAGTGACCACTTCCCAAGCCCTCCATGGAGTAGCTTGACTCCCTAGGGATGAACAGGAAACCTCAGCAAGAGAATAAATGATGCTCACAAAAATATCACCTCCCAAGAGTGCTGTGTGCTAGACACAGCTTCCCTGCACCAAAAGGCAGCTGTCTGATCCCATACCAGCAGGAGCCACCAGGATTTCATCAGTATGATTCTCTTGAAAGAGATCGGCAGCTTTATTCGAAAGCTACCCAAGGTGCAAGGTACTGTTGAGAAGAAAAAAAAAAAAAAAAAAAAAAAAGGGGGGGGGGGGGAAATGGGGGAAAAAAAGAAAATTTTTAAAAAGGAGGTAAATTTTAAAATTTTAAATTTTAATTATTCCAACTCGAAAACTGTCTTTAAGTTCTGAAACACAGAGACTGGATTACAGTCCTTTCAAATACAAGGGGTATCTGTCCTAAAAATGAATGGATTGATTTGAAAGGGATATGTAACAGGTCAGATGCACATGGTGAAGAACACACTAAATACAAGCCACTTCCATCCTTTAATGCCAAGCTTTTCTGTTCTGCCCCTCAACAGGCTTCCAGAGACCATCCTCAAAAATATTCCCCAGCTGTATGGCTTCATCTGTGCCCTAAACTATCCCATCACCAGAGTCTGATGCTGCTGCATATATCATTCCAAAGCTTTTTTCCTCCCTTATTTCTCTTTCTCCTCACTTTTCTTTGCTTGGTTTTGTCTCTGCTTAACCAGAGCATGACTTTACTGGCCACAGCTGACCTGGCATTTCGCTGACATGTTGGTCTATTTACAATTATATTGCTGACAGAATCATGTCTTACTTTTTCTGCTTCCCTTTTAACTTGAATTTGCCCCTTGCAGACCCATTAACAGCCACAGGAAAGCTGGCAAATAATTGTTTTTTACTGTGGAGTAATTCCCTATCCCAAATTTTCTTTAAAGCTGGCTGTACCACTGCAGCACATCCACCTGAGTAGAACCACACACAGAGTGGAGCAAACCCCCTTTTGGACTGCCTGAAAAAGACAATCTGGAAATATGTCAGCAAGGAAAGCCTGAGGACACTATTTTGTAAAATGTGTCTGAAAGCTGTGGAAGGTCTGTCTTGTAGTCAAGACCTCATCATTAAAATTCAATCAAAAAAGGCAGTATAACCTTCTAAGTTAAAACACTAAATAAAAGGAGATCAAGATAAATAGGAGATATCATCTGAGCCAGTCATAAGAACGAATGTGCATCAATCTCCAAAAAAGTCACTCAAGATTGATAACACCAAAAGACAACATCTTGATAATCAGCTTTACAGTGATGGATTGAGGGAAAGCTTAATGAGTCAACTACCAGACTGGAATTTCATTAGAGACTTTACCAGAGCTAGAAGAACCTGTAAAAACATAAGAAAAATCTGACTTGTAGAATACAATAGTGCATACATTTCTGTCCACACAGTGAATTATCGCATACGTTTGTGTCAGGAAGAGTTTGACTGGAATCCACTGCAGAAAATCCACTGCCTACCACTCTGTAATTTAGCAGTTGTGAGAGCTGATCTAACATAATGTAATTGTATTTTAATGTCTTCTATGAGACAAAGACTCATTAGTCATCCCCTAAAAAGAAGCACAAGCTGAAGTCACATGTCATTATACCAAGCTGTCAGGTGTGTGGTGATCACCACTCTCTTCACACTGACCTTCAAGTCAGGCTCTGCTGACAAACGCAATCTGATGGAAGTACCCTTTAGGATGTGAAGCTGGATGTTAGCTTCAAACTAAAATAAAATGTGTTTCATCTTCCACATTAACAGGTATTGTGGTTTAACACCAGCCAGGAGCTCAGCCCCACATAGCTGCTCATTCTCTCCTCTTTAGTGGGACAGGGAGAGAATCAGAAGGGTAAAAGAAAATTCTTGTGTTGAAATAAAGACAGTTTAATGGATCAAACAAAAGACCCACAAGAACAAAGCAAAGCAAGGCATTCGTTGCCCACTTCCCATGGTCAGACAGGTGTTCATCCATCCCTAGGAAAGCAGGGTTCAATGTGAAATGGTGATTAGGGAAGACAAACACCATTGCTCTGAATCTCACAGCCCCTACTTTTTCTTCCCCCAGCTCTACATGATGCCATGTGGCCTGGGATATCCCTTGGGTCAGCTGGGATCAGCTGCTCCAGCTGTGTCCCCTCCCAGCTCCTTGTGCACCCCCCAGGCCTCTCACTGGTGGGGTGGGGAGAGAAGCAGCAAGGGCCTTGACTCTGTGTAAGCACTGCCCAGCAAACACCCCTGAATTACCAACACCCTTCCCAGCACAAATCTAAAACTCCATACTAGCTGCTAGGAAGAATACTGAATGATCCAACCCAATTCAGCACAGTAGAGCTGGTAAAAGACATGCCATGTTTCTTGGGTCAAATCCTCATTTAATTTGAAGCAGCTTACCCTGGATGTAGTTGATCTCTAAGAGACTTCACAGCCAAGGGCTGTGCTAACATTGCATCAGTAGAGAAGCTTCCATGTTTGTTAGAGCAACTCTCTCCTCCTTACAGAATACACAGGTTGCACTCCTCTGGAGGCTTTGCTCCTCCATTTGTTAATCCACCTGGCCATTTGCCATACTCCTCTGTGTGGTATAAATCCAAATACAACATGTCACACATCCTGCTTCAGCAGCTAAAAGGCCAACATAGAGCTCAAAAACCTCAGAGAATTCTGCAACATAACAAGAGGGTCCTGATTTGACTGTTTTAAGTAAAACTCAAAGTTTTTAAACTTTTAGTCTGAGAAAAGATAGTTTTTTCCCTGTTGTTGCTCCAAATGCCATAAGCAATGTGAATGCTAATATCACAGACACACAGTGATTATCAAACTCTCTAGGTGCTACATTAAATATGTTGCCAACAGCATGTTTCTCACTGGAAGGCAACTCACTTCATAAGATTTTTTTCTTTTATGGCTGAAAGATTTTTCCTTATTACATTAAAAGTGTATAATAATGATCCAGCAATGTGAGCATCATGAACAAGAGCATAACCCTGTACACAAGCTATCTGCGCAAATTAATGATATAGGCAAAACCACCAGGAGAAAAGTTCAACTATCAAAATAGTTATATAGCCCCTGAGACTACCTAGCAGTGATAAAATATCTTATTATCCCTTTTGTAGGATAGCTATTTGTGAAAAATTTACATTTTTCAAACCCTAAAAATGAATTATTAATAACAACAAGCACATCCTTGCCAACAAAGTCCTGCCTGTGTATTCCATGTGGAGAGACAACACCACAAGGTGCTTCAGCCTTGTGCAAGCACTGACTGCAAGAGGACAGACCTTGTACCTGAAGCCACACCTGTGCTTCACCAAAACAGACATCCCAGATATTTCAGTTTTAATCCAAGCTCCCACCCCAGTGAGTGCTGGGCAGAAGGCAGACAGGGAGCAGCTCAAGAGGCAGGGAGAGGACAAGCCCCAGCCTGGCCAAGCAGATAACATGGCATGGGCACCTGGCAGGAGGCTGGAGGGGCTCCTCTTTCTTAGGACAGAGAGATCCTGCTGCCCAAAATTCAACCCCTTCCTCTGATGCTTTAAGTTTTCAATTTTCGTATTTTTCAGATCCTTTACTGCATTAGTGTATAACTCTGAACTCCATACAGGAGTGTTAGTAAGATCTCTTCACATTTTGGTCAGACAAATCAATCCTTCTGAGCCTGAGAACCAAGGACACCTTTTTTCTGAGGCCCTGACAAGTGTAAACACAAGTGAGCTGGGAGGGAGCAAACTGGGGGAATATGACTTCATTACCTGAAGCTGTAATTGGGGAATTAACCCCTGATATGCAAATAGATCAAACTTACATCCATCTGAAAAACTTGTGACCATCATTCATCTTGAGTGTAGCCCCTGCAAGGATTTTACACTGCCCAAGATGTACCCATAGAAGACCTTTTAATAAATACCAACTTTATTCTCTGACTCCTTCTAGCCTCTGTTCTAGGTAGCTTCTGTTCTAGGGAGCCTCTCCAGGCATCACCCCCAGGGACATCAGCCACACCCTGGTGCCCAGTTTGCAAGGAGAGGACCAAGTCCTTCTCCCAAACTGAGTGTAGTCAGAAATAAATGCAAGCAAGTGCTGAGCAAGTGACCATTTCTGCAGTTTCCGTTTTCAAAAAGTAATATTCTGGCATGAGGAGAGATCTCTGTGTCCCTTGCAGGGTTCCTACTGCCACCAGATCTGCCCAAAGGGTGAGTCCCAGGAAAAGCCTGTCAGAGCATGGCTGTGACACTCACCAGCAAGAACAGGGCAGGAAATCTTCTTTTAAACAGTGAAAAAAATGAACGTATTTAACAGATGTTGAAGTGAATACCTCTCTGGAAACCAAACTGGCAGACGTTTGGGTCTTCCTAAGTGGATAATTGATCACAAGACTATGCCAGTGATGTTACGGTAATGAAACAAAGAGGGAACTGGGATTTAAGGTTCTCAAATAAGCCTGTCAAAAACATGTAATAATACTGTCAGATCAATTTGCTCTCAAATATACGTATGATGTGGTAGAGCCACAGAGTTTTTAGTAGATTATATTATTGAAGCAGTAATTTAAGAACACCTTTAGGTAATTACAATAAATCAAACTTTAAGACTTGAAAGCATGCACCAGAAGACGCACGGTGTATAATATGAGAAAGACAAGTAAATTTAAACCATACTCCCAAGCTGGAATAAAACAAATTCAATTGCATTAGAAAGATAATGATCAAAATCTATTTTTGCATTAAATCAATAAATCTTAGAAAGTTATAAAGAAAAACCTGATAAGTGCTTCTGCCCTTCACCCTCCTGTGTGAAGTGTGTCTTAGTGCAGCATAAGAAAATGTGATAAAAGAGTTCAAGACAACGTTCTCAGAAAACACAGTGGTCAGTTATAAATGCTGCACAAACATAATGGGTGGCACTAGCAAAGAAGAAGTTTTCCATAAATGTCCTAGTTTGGCATTAATTTATTTTTTGGTACGGAGTGAATCAGAAAAGTCTAATTTCTCTGGCCAACATCACTTCACCAAAAAGAAAAGAATTTTAGGGAAAAACACCTGGCTTTCATTTTAAAAGTGGGGGGTGGTGTTCATGTAAAGAATGTTAATGTCTTCAAATTTCCCCAAAAGTTAGTGTATCTGCAGCCCATAGTCCATAATTCACCTGTTTCTGTTCTCTAGCACAACAAAAGGGCAAGAAAAATCTGAAGTCACAGGTTGGACCAGCTGGGAAAAATGCCATCGGGATGAGCACAAAACACATGGTATTTAAACAGTTTAAATAGGATGCAACCACCAGCAGGACAATATCATGTCTGATGCTGCCCTAGGGCCTGTCATGGTTTAACCCCAGCCACTCACTCCTCAACCTCCTCACAGGTGGGGTGAGGAGCAGAAAAGGCTTTGGCTCAGTGTAAGGTCTGCCCAGCAGTAACAAAAACATCCCTGAGTTACCAATACTGCTTCCAGCACTAATCCAAAGCACATACCAGCTACTATGAAGAAAATTCACTCCACTCCAGGCCAAATCAGCACACTGGAAATGAAAGGAAAACAGTGATCAGTTATTGGATTGGCAGCCAGGAGAGGTCAGGGAAAGAAAACAAATTAAATCATATCTAGATCAGTGAAAAAAGTCCTGGCAGCCTTCAGCAAAGACCTTACAGCAATAGATGTTTCCTAAAATCTTATGAGCACATATTATATACCCTGTGCTCATAAGTTATGAGGGTATTGCTCATATGTTTTCCAAGTCAATCCATTTTGCAATTGGAGTAAATTTTAAATTCCAGAAGAAAAAAAAAGAGGTTACACACATGTGCCCTCTCCTGTTTCTTAGTGCATTTAGTATCACATAGCCCCTCTGCAACAGCCATTGGAGTTATGTGGAGAAAAAGAGCATAAAGGAGAGTATTTCATGTATTTTTAATGCCTTTCAACACACTTCAGCACCTGGATTCCAGGATCCAGCAGGATATGGCCATACAGCACTCTCCTCTGAAAAGGAATCATTTATTGCTTTACTCAAGGGAACATTCTTCCATCACAGCAAGAGCACATGAGCTGGAGCCTGGCAGCTAATGCACCACTGCCCAGGGATCAGAATCAGCAAAATGTTTCCTCCATTATATTTCACATAGGCTTTCTTACAGAGAATATTGTATTTCTCTGCCTTTGATGAACCTCTTTTCCCAGCAATCATTTGCCTCAGGTTTTCCCTTTAGAATTTGGGTCGTAAGAAGCTTTGCTGACTTAACTTTCTGGCGCAGTATATTTCCCTCTGCGAAGCAGAGCCCAAGAGCCAGGTCAGTCTTACAGCAGAGCTCCTCTCTCTGTTCCGAGCTGGAACTGGTCCACAGAGATGTGTGGATACCCAGTTTCTGTCAGGGCTTGCACTTAAAATGCACTGTCAGTTCTCATTTCTCACATTACCCTCTCAAATGGGCAGAAAAGGACAACTAACCTGGCAATCAGCTTCCAAAAAGAGAAGGTCAGACTGGACTATCTCACATGAAGTGCTGTCAGCTGCCGTGAGAAGGCCATAATAGCTGCAGCCAGCAGAGCAGCACGTTTAATGTGCTCACTGGAGGAGCTCACACCTGGGCAGACCATCCCAGGGGATGGAGCATGGAAAGCACATCAATGAAGTTGTCCTCCATCAGATCCAGCCCCAGTGTGGTTCTACTTCGCTGACTTAAGTGTTGTACAGAATTTCATGCAAACGCTTCACCCAGCAGAAGGATTCCAGCTGTTTTTTTTAAAAATACACCACAGAGCAGAACAACCATGCAGAGATACCTGCCTGGCAGGCACTGAGGCCACCTGTCCTAGAACCTGCTCACAAGACTCCCACAGATGAAGGGCCCTAAAGAAGTGCATACAATGGCACTAAACAGCACCAAGCACCAGGCAAAAACCACACCAGAGTACAGGGACACCCAAGCCATGTAAAATTTCCACCTCATCTGCATGGAAGATGCAGATATGACAGTCCTCCCTTGGCTTGGAGAATCCTCTCCAATGAATGAGGTACCCCTGTATCAGAGCTTGTGCTTCAACAAATCCCCTAAGTAATTCTGGTACTCAGTAATTTAGCAAGAGCAAGGACTGAATTGGATATAACCCTTTCCTTGCTGCTGTCTGGAAAGCACGATACAAAAACCACATCTGCTTTGCCCAGATACTGATCACAGGGTCAGTCAGTGCCCTGTGCAGCACCACAAACATATGGTGCAAGCTGAAATAAGCTGAGCATTGTCACAAACTTCAGCACACATTCAGAGCTGGCACCTGAATCCCTTTCCCCACCCAGAAGGTGAATTGATACTGAACTGATACCTTCTGCTGCTGCAACAAAATAAAGGTCAAAAAACCGGGAGCAATGGAAACCATGGTGTTTCACTGATTGTGATGTTTCCAGTTAAGTAGGTTTTGCCTGTGGCCATGGCCCCTGAAGCAGGTGCCAGGCAGGGGAAGTGCTTCACTGCTCCAACCAATAACTTTGAGGAAATGGAAATCTGCACCTGTTTAATAAATGTTTCCAATTTCTTACATCACCATTGGTAGCCATTTATCACTTGGCAGGTTTTCTATAGCTTCTTAGGTCCAAGCTGATTTCAAACCCATTTGGTAATGTCAATGTGACTTCAAGATTTAATGATTCATTATTTTTTAGATGTGAGAGCAAGAGAATGTGTGAATATTTTTGCCTGCATGGGCTCAGTGATTTCCTTCTGGTTTATTCACTCTGTACATCATTAAAAACAAGGGCTGATAAGAAAAAAACAACTCAGTGACATATGCAAAAAAGGGACTTCCTTAGTTTAAAAAAACCTATAAGCATCCTACCTTTTATAACCTGCAGATGATTACAAGAGCAATAGTTCTCCATTCAAAACACCTGGAGAGCCAGGAATATCAGGCTAGTGAAAACTCACCACTCTACACTTAGATCAAATTCACATACACACATATGCATTTGACATATGCTAGAAAGTTTTGAGCCTTGTTCCTTCTCCTGCTTATTATAAAAGAGCAAGAAAAAACTGAGCTACCCAATACTACCAACACACACCTTCTGAGATAACCAGTGAGCACTGGATAAGTTCTGTAATGACCCAATCAGGCTCTTCCAGAGTTTGCTCTAGATTTGCACTCCTCACTGCATTTTAACTAGTATTTGCTGCTTACTCACAATTGCCAGAGCCTGGAGAGAGAATGAGAGTTGGAAGAATTCATCCAACTTTTTGCCCTAACTTTGCTATTATATATGGGAAAAGGAGGTGTTATGTACCTAAAAAGAAGAACAAGAGGATAGCAGCAGCTCTGGAAAGGTGGTGAATTTGGTTGTCACCATTCAATCAATGCTGTCCTCTAAACAGCTGAGGCCTCTCATGTTCCTTCAGTGCCAAGAAATCAACAGAAGTTGCAAAGGGAAAAGTCAGAGGTCTTTGGGTGGGCAGCCTGTTGATGTGGGGTCACAGCCAGCACTACCCACCCTGTGACCCCACTCACATGTGACCTCCTGCCTCCTGCAAAAGGAGAGAGCAGACATGGTGCTGGATGGATCAGATTCAGAGGGCATAGGTCATGCCAGAGAAATATTCTTCTTCTAAAGGGATCATTTTCCAAACAACTGTTAACATTGGCTCCTTCATGATCAATGGCTTTGGGGTCTTGGCAGCAAAAACACAGCCACCATTAAGATGTCTGGAGTTTCCCTCTCAATATCTCAACTTCTGCATGTCTCAGGAGCTGGGAAAGGTTTTTTTTTCCTGCCACAGAAATCAAGACTGGGACCTGAATGCACCAAGGAGCAAGGTGAATTATACACTGGATTGGGGCATACAGAATGGGAAGAAGGAAAAACATATTTCAATCGACCTTCCTAATTAGAAGGGAATACACTGGTTTCATCCTACCTAGGGATGGACTTGGAGTTGAGATGGGGATGATATTTCATTCAGTCATTCATTGCTTGTAGGAATTGAGAAAACAGTCAGTGTCCAGCCCCAGAGACACCCACCTGGTGCAAGAAACTGCCACGGTTAGTGGGGCTGAGAGTGGCACTGGCTCTGGGAGAAGGAACCCGCTCACAGAGACATTAACATGCTGAATACACCTCAGCTAAATGGCCTCATTCAGCCCAGAATGAAGAAGCAGTTTCACAGAATTTAATGACTGATTAATATTCATTTAATAATTCTTGCCTAAAACTGCAGCAAATGATTTTAAATTATGCCATTTGGGAGACAGCAGACTCAATTCAGCAGGATCACTGGGCTCAGACTGTTGAAGTCGCTCCCTGGATTATTCAGTTCCTCCTTCCCTTGCCAGTGACTGTCATGTGTCTACCTTGCCTTTCTTTTTCTGCTTATTTCTGACTTTTTCTCTGTTTTCCTTGTTCTCTTGTTTGGGGTTTTTTTTCCCCATGATTCTTTTAAAATACATGCAGCACTAACAGGATGCACAGAGTAATGGCTACCAGAGTGAGGCAAGGGCCCTACTGTTCTCCAAACCTTTGGAGACAGCAGGCTGCTACAAACCAAGAGGATAGGCCATGCTTGATCTGCTGCCAGCAGACTCCAAAGGGAGCAATAAGAGGAGCATGCAGGGTAGAAAGCAGATCTGAGCTAGCAAGCAGAGAAGCTTGGATCTGCTCCTGCTCTGTAGAAAGACTGGGAATTTAAAGGTGTTTTTTTTTAAATGCACAACCAGAACAAAGCTGAAGTCTGATGGATCCTTGAGCGCCCACCACTCAACAGTTATAGCACCAAAACTTGCACCCACCAGCCCATAAAAAAGTCCAGGGAAGAACAGTCAAGGGAGAAAAGCAAAATCCACATTATGTTAGGTTGTCCTTGTTGAGCTGGATCAGTGCATTGTGCAAGGCAGGAAAGTCAGGCTCTCCACAAGAGGTCCATGAGGCAGTGACCTCCAGCATCACCCACAGCTCACACTGAGCACCGGCCCCACACCAGCCCCAGCACGGGCACATGGCAGCAGTGTCCAAGGAGTATCTCTGGAGGCAAAGGATCCACAGCACTACAACTGGTGCCAAGGCACAGCAACACCAATTTTTGTAGTTAGAGATGCCCCAAACTCAACCTCACTCTCCCATCCAAGCAAATCCCAGACAAGAGCCCAGGCACTTAGCAGTCTGTGCTGTTCCCACCTTTGCATCCAAATGGAAGAAGGCCATCAAAATAAAAAAGCAGTGGTGCAGTGGTGCCCGTCAAATCCCAGAGAACTTAATTCCCTCTCCTGTTCTACCCAAAAGTCCCTACAGTGCAGACAGTGCCACCTTTTCTTTGCTCTACTGTGCCCTGGCAGTGTGTCCCCTTTTTTCCAGAGCCAATCTCCCTCCCCACTCCCAGAGCCTGGCACTTGCCTTGCTGGCACCTTCACCTGCAACTTCTTTGACATACCTGCATCTAGACAACTACAATTCTTCCCTTTTCAATTTTTATTGATTTCTGAGGCACTCATTTCTGAGTTGTATGGTATCATCGGATTATAGTGTTTAGCAATTTATTTGTGTCTCTCTTTATGTTCTGGATTGATTCTTTTTTCCACCGAGTCTCAAAAAAAAATGCTGCCACTGTTGTTATTTGGCTATCACAACAACTCACATAGCCCTGGACTACGAGGCATTGCTGCTCCAAGAAATTTTGTGCTGAGGTAATTTGGAGATTAAATCAAGTTTTATCACTGAATGAGGTTAGTGGATATTAATGGGAAGGCAGGAGTTTGCACTGAATCATTAATGTGGATAAATGGAGAGCACTTGTTTAATACTTTATACAGCAAGTGCAAATAATGCCGTAAAATGGTGGTGAAATATTGCAAGTTGTATTTAAACACAGAGAAAGAGGCCTAATTTGACCTGTTCTGGTACATTAGCTGTGACCGTATGCTGGGACCCTCTGTTAGACTCAGCCATCTCTCTGTGCTGCCCTGCTCTATTTCAGTGTTCACATCCTCACTTTGAGCAATATTTCTGAACAAACAAAATATAGTTGGGGTTGGGACAATAAGTATTTGTGGGAAATTACTGCAAACAAACATTTCCAGGACCCTGAAATTTAAAATCATTTTTTAAACAAAGAAAATTAACTTACAAAGAAATAACAATAAGAGCCATGTGTGACTCCCAGAACTTCTCATCAATTAAATGCAAAATGCTTTCCACACAGGCTGGTGCACACTGGTTAAGTTGTTCAGAAATGCTCAGAACTACTGTGACCTTTGTAAGGTGAGCATGAAGTAGCTGTCTGGGGCACATGGCCTGACCTGTGAGTCTTACATCCAGCACTTTCAGAAGCCTCTCTGTGAATGAATGCATGGAAAGAATGGACTTAGAGAGATGGACAAAGACAGAGTACACTTCTGCAGCTATTTTAACAGACCAGAGCAATGCAGAACACGGAGCATTCACACATTTTACATGCAGGAAGAAATTCAGTGGAAGTGGAATGATTTGCACTGCAGCTCTGGTGCTGTCAGAGTTTGCTAAAGGAGTCCTGCAACAACAGGCACTTCCACCACCAAGCAATCTCCAGGCCAGTTATTCCCTGGCAACTCACACTAAGCAAGCAAAGTGAAGGTCCATTATCAGAAGCATGCACACAGGCCTGAGGTCACCCACTCCAGTAAGGAATATGAAGTCTCTGTACACAGAAGACAGGCTGCAAGATGATGGGATTATAGAGGAACACTGAAGTGTTCTTATGCTTGTGAAAGTAACACGGTATTCTCTGTTTTCCAAGCAAAAGCAACTGCTCAAAGCTTGCATTGACTCCCTGTAACAGTAAGAATGAAGCTCAGCAGTACTCATCAGCTGAAGAGACAGACCACAGCCAGTTATAAAACAGCATCTGCTAGGCTGCTCTCCCACATATAAAAAGCAAGCCCTGGAAAAAGCAAACTAGGAGAAAAGACTCCAAGAAAAAGGAAGCCCTGCAGGGGGAGAGTTAAAAAAGGAGTAGCAAGTCAAAGAGATGCTGTTTGAATAGGGATGACCCATGCTGTTAGAAGAGCTTAGGCCCCCTTTTAAACAACTAAATGAAATGGATAATACTCTGAATAGGGCCCCTCCTGACCCAGCAGGAGTTGAGTACAGGGCTGTTTGTCACAATAAAATATTTGCCATAGATGAGTGGGGTGTGATCTGCCCTTCCCCAAACACAGCTGATAAATAAGCAGCTGATAATTAACTAAAAAAATACCTCTCAGCATCAAAGACCATTTGATTCCTTATTGCCAGACTGGTCACAGAGCTGCTGGTCAGTGCAGGTCCCTTTGGGAGTGTCCCAAGTGCTCCACTTTCTTCATGTCCTCACCACTGCTTTTTCTAGGCTGTGTTCCCAATGAAATGCAATGACACAAGTGTTTTAGGGTTTCTAAAATTCTCCAGTGCCTCCAATGTCTTGGCAGGTCAGATACCTCCTGAGCAAAGCTGGTGCTCTGTTCCTGCATGGAAGGCAGGTGGATGCTGCACTCCATTTCCAAGGCACAGTTTTTCAAACCAATCTTCTGAGTGCAACAGGACTGCTTTGCAATATTTAGCATTCATTAGCCTAAGTGGGCATCAGTAAAGCAATTAGTGTGAAGCTGATACAGTGGAAGTTTGGAGGATGCTCTTAAGGACAGGCAGTTTATCTGTCACAATTGCAACTCAGAAGAGTTTACTGAGCTGGGAGATCTACCAAAAAAAGAAATGTGGTGAGCAAGCTTTCAGAGTTGCATGGGCTGTTGCTGGTTTTTGATTTTTCCTTTAGGAATTCAACTATATCTTAAGTAGCCCTCCCTTTCTGAATTACATTCCTTTGCAGGCTTCTCTGACTGCAGGTTTGATTTTGTATTAGAGCTCTACCTGGTCTGTGCAAATTGAACACATTTGAGAGTACTCAGGAGCATAGAGTAGAGGGCTAAAACTGTGAGGCACTAGGGTGGCATCCTTTTCCAAACAAGGAAGGGGAGAAGCGCAGAACTCAGAGCAAATCTGGCTTGCTCCATACTCCCAGCTGGTGTAGAAAACAATGAAGCTATTCCAGGGAGATGAATAGGGAAGGAATGCATGCAAGCCACTTAATGTACATTGTTGCTGTTCAATCAGCTTTGGTTGGATGGCTGCCGTGGCATTGGCAAAGGATGTGATGGAAGTCCCTGGCTCCTTGCAAATAGTGATCCCAGACAAGCTAAGGACTGTGCAGGGAAAGGTCCTGGCTGTGAGCACCCCACAACTGCAGCCACCCACAGCCTGCTAGGAGAGCTGCTTCCCCTGCAAATTCTTCATTGATTAGAAAATTCAAATTGAGTTTCTCCAAAACTTTCTCAGGAGTAAGGAGTTTAACCCAGTTGCAACTCACAGATCAAGCCATGCAGCTGAAAATTTACCACTTCATTGGCTTTTCCAAGTAATAAGCTTCTGATATCATCATATTTTGCTGAATGCATTTCACAGAGTGAATTTTGAAATGCAGTCAAAGCCCTGCTGCCAGTGTGCCATCACTAGCCTTGTCTAAGCTGACCCAAGTAATTCCCTCTCTAATTCTGATGGAGCAGAGCACTGCAGCCATTAGAGAGGAAAGAGGCAGTTTCAGGAAGGAGTAACTAAGTTAAACCAAATTAAATTGTTCCTGTGACCTCAGCTGTTCTTTACAGCACTAAGTGCAATTGTAATTCATTCAGTATTTACCAATGAATCCTTCTTGTTATTTCAAAAACTCCAGTCTATTTTCACTGATATATATTTACTGAAAAAGCACTGGAAAGTGCAGAAAGTGAAGAGTTAAAATGATGCTAACAGCTACAGCAAAGAAAAACACGGGGAAATGGAACATCACATAGCAACGAAAGAATGATGATGAAGAAATGATTACAGTGTAGAAAGGGCACAAAAGAACGATATAAAAGACATAGTTATAAAAAGAATTTTGTGTAAGGAGAAAATATACATAAGTAGAGAAGATGCAGAGAACTAAAGAAAATGCTTTTGAAACTCTTGAATCTTTGGGTTAA
Source organism: Certhia americana (assembly GCA_018697195.1). NCBI lineage: Eukaryota > Metazoa > Chordata > Aves > Passeriformes > Certhiidae > Certhia > Certhia americana. The sequence goes on along the minus strand of CM031868.1, from coordinate 12,384,870 downwards.
CATGGAACTATAATATTTTACAATATTTTGTTTTACAAAAAGTTTTCACTGTTCTGAAAATTTACGCAGATTGAGGAAGCAGATGTTTATAGACCTTATAGAGGATCAAGGACAAAAGAGATACTTAATTTTTTTTTCTCTGATTTTCTTTCTAACAGAACAAGGACTAGAATTTCAATTTGTGAGCCTTTAAGAGACATCCCCTATTGATTCGAACAACCCACTGGTGGAAAATTTGCCATGTCTTCCTTCAAGGTGTTTCAATTATTAATTACACTCATAGTTTAAAAAATGAATCTTATTTCCAGTGCAAACTTTGATGCCTTTTTCTCTTCACTGCGAAATAAGATTCAGTTTATTAACTGGGTAAGTGAAATTTTTTAAGGCACAAATTATTTTTTTTTAAATTGCTCTCTGAATATCTTTTAAAGAATAAACTTTGGAACAATGATCACAGTTTCCATTAATTCAATACAGTTTTGTACATTATGAGATTTTATGTATTTTATATCACACACACTTAGGAGGGCATGGAAAAGCATTACTCATTTGCACAGCTTTTCAAAGCCTTTGGAACATCCCAACAGTCTACTTGGATTATCCAGTAGCCTGCTGCTTCTCAGGAATAGAGGGTGAGACATGGTGGAGAATAGTCACTTCTTGGTAAATTCTCAGCATGTCAATCCCTGCATTCAGAGGTAATAGTTGGGGTGATAAAGTATTTTCAATGTGTTTTCCAGCTTTCATAAAAGAGACCTCACTGCAGCTTGGTTATCTGATGAGGGACCTGCTAGGATTCTGTCTTCTGGTTTTCTCTCTCTCTTCTTATTCTCTTTTGGCACTAAGAGGGAAAGAGTTTAACTTGTGTTTGGAAAGGCAGGGAACAGAGAGGTGGTTGTGGCATTGCTGCTGGAAGATTTCCTGCTCTCAGATCCACAGTTCACATGGGAAACTCTGATTACTGCAGAGACAGTAGGGGCTGAAATCTGTCTGGAGACAGGCATCAGCCTCATGCTGGGACCTTCACTTCAAATCCAAGCTTCAAAGATTAGGCTGGATGGGTTCCAAAAGCTGAAGGCTTTCCTACAGAGGGGAATGGTGGCACAATGAGCCATAGCAGCCCCATCTCTGAAAAAGATAGAATTTCCTGAGAACGAGGTATTGAAAAGTCACAACGATATCTTTAGTCCTAACTGCAAATGTACCAATTTCCAAAGTAATATTCTTGGACCTGGAAATTCTCTCTCTCTCTTTCACAGAAAATGAATTCAAGCAGGAATGCTACAGGGAGTGGAGGGTGTGTGGATGGGTAGGTGTGAAAGAAAATAATTATTTAGAAGTCTTAAAATCAGGGAGAGAAACTTATTTTGGAAAGTACATGTTTCTTCCAAAGCAAATATTACCCGTCCAGCAGCTCCCTTCAAATCATCCCTGAGCACGCTCAGGGTGACTGCAGAAATACTGCAAACACTGGGGTTGAAGAGTGACAGAACAAGAAACCACAGAGGGTCTACTGAAAAATACAACTCCAAAAGATAAAAAATTCACATTTGCTTTTTGTATCCCACTGAAGATGCAAGGGCTTTTTTCAAAGCAGCACAGCAGTTTATAAAAAGATGGAAGTCCAAGGCTCACCCCTCTTAAAAAAGCACCATTCCCATCCTACACCCATATAACCCACACCAACAGCATCCATAAAACATTCTCCTATTATGGTCCAGGACATTGCAACCCACAAAAGGGTTCCTTTCAAACTCAATCTTTTTTTGTGCATCTTGCAGGCAATTTTGCCACTATGGTCTTAAACCAGAGGCTGTTCCAGGGGTGCTGTGGGACCTGTGCTACTTCTCAGGAACTGGGGAAATGGCAAGAAGGGAGGATTTCCTGCAGCACTGTAGTAGGCATTGTGGGTTTGGGAGCCTGATGAGACCTGGTTGGGATGGAAAACTGCCATATGAATAGTCCCACTAGGCACCTTCCCATGGAAAACCCAATTCTTGTTCCATTATTCCCTATTCTCTGTGTTGCCACAGTTGCACCACCAGAAATCATCCTCAGAGGGGATGGTTCTGCTACAGAGGGGATGGAGTAAGAAGACATCTGAGAAAGGAGCTGCAAGAGGGGGGGGATCTGCACTCACCAAGCAGGGAGAAGGCAGGGAGTGACACAGAAATCCAGCTGGCCATAAAGATTCCCAGCCACAGCCACCCTTTGATCCCCATTTTATTTCCCAGGCAGGTGCCCACTTTAGGCAACTGCCTCCTTAACCTGCACCTGAAGCCCTGGTGATGGGGCCTGTCTTGTGAACTGTGGCACTGGAAATGTCCTGCAGGGTGGCTGCTTCCCTTGAGGAATCAGGTGGAGAGCACTTCCAGGAGCTGAAGACTGTGCTGAAGTCAGTCAAGTTAAATAGTGGCACATGAGAATAGGAAAGAATAAACCTCGAGGGATATCATTTGTCATTTACTGTACATGTTAAGTTACAAAACAGCAGTTCAGCAGAGGTTAGGGAAAGGACAATGCAAGAACACAAACTTCCAACCCATTTCTAGAATTCCCTAGAGCTCCAGTATTTTCCAGAAAGATGAAAATGCCATAAAGAAGAAAATACTAAGGATTAAAATGAAATTAATTTTATTTAATTGAAAATTAATAAGCTGTTCAGACCTTTCAATTGCCAGCAGCCACTGCTTATAAGATCCTGATCCAGCCATCAAGAATTTTGGACAATAAAATGTCCATGAACAAACACATGAAAATGATAATAAAGAAAACTACACAGCCAGAGGTCAAACCTATTTTATACTAGAAGCTGAACTCTGATAATTCACAGTAGATTAAATTCAGCAGCAGTAGAAGCTTAGTAAGAAATTTGGATGTTAGGAAGATTTAAGCTGGGAATATGTCTTACTCTTATTTTACCAAAGGCCAGACATAGACTCATACATGTTTATGAGGAAAAAGCTAAAGTAACTGAATTTCAAAGAACAGGCTGTGTAGAAAATACTTTGGGCATAGCAGGGTCTGTGGAAAATGCTGTCAAAAGTTAGAGGGCAATAACTTAAATTTTCATCAGCAACTTTCAACTTTACTTCCAAATGTCAAAAGCCAAAAACCAGGGCCAGGAATACTAAGTACAAAATGGTTTTTGAGCAGACTTTTCATCTTCAAATGTGAAACTGAGAATTTTGAAAGGAAGCAAATGCTTACAATCACAATTTTTGATATTACTCAATATCAAGCTTTTGACTTCAAAATATTTTGAGGAATATTTTTCATGTATTATGCTTTCAAGTCCAATTCCATTTCCTTTGGAAATATCACAATGTTTTTTATTATAGAGGGTGTAGGAATCTTCAGAGCAAAGTAGGAGGCTCAGTAGCTCAGAGCTGCATTGTGACACCCCTGGGTGGGCACCAAGGAAGGCATCAGGCTGGGGACAAAGAGCAGCATTCTCCTGGATTTGCTCCAAAGTGAGTATGGCCACTTCTCCCATCCCCTGCCTTCATCTGTCTGGAGTATGTATGTTATATACTCTTCTCTGCACAAAAATTTCTTTTGGAAATTGCAGACTTCACTTCAAAGAGTCCATCCTGGCATTTACTTAGAAATAAAGTGATTGTCTGTGGGCCAAGAAGACTCTTCCATATGGCAGAGCCCTGCAGCCATTCCCTATCTTCTCATCAATGTTCAGGGATTCTGTGGGAGGTTTCTGGGCAGAGGAATTGCAGGCTGGAATTTTTCAGTGACAGCACAGAAGGGAATTTGAAGGGCAGTAGGGCAAATCTGCCTGCCATTATTATTAGCAGGTGCCTGCTACTGTAGCTACCTGTCAGAGTTAAATTACAGCCTGTGAGATCTTCAGCTTTTCCTGTCCATAGACTCTTTTTGAGAGTCAGTTGCCATTGAAGACAAGATATAATTTTGATACCTGCTTAATTTGTGTACCTATATCCTGCCTGACAGAATGATTTCCCTGCCTTTATAAATGAAAGTGTGCTCCTCTCAACTGGCATTCAGTCCTCTGGCTGCATGAGCATCTATCTGTCCAAAATCTTTAGAGAAACAGTTCACAGAGAGCAGTTAACTATGATCTCTCTCAAAAAAAAATTAGTCCCTGTTTTTCCTCTGACAAATGAAGACATTGTTTCAACAATATTTTCCTTCTCCACTGACAGTGCTAAATATTTATAACCTGTGCTCCCTAGAAATGCTGGTCTCCTCATGAATAAACACTAGGCTAACAACAAGCAGCTTCCAAGAAGAATGCAGGGTGTAGCTGCCCTATTCACACTCCTTCCCCTCTCCAATACCTGGTTCCCCATGACAGCCATTTAAAATCAACACTGATCCTGATACCTGACCCAGACTTTTTGTGTTTGCCAGAAAACATACTTGAGTAGGCCCATCTTGGCAGTATGTAACAAACAAGGCCAAGCCTTGCATTGCAAAATGTTACAATCCAAGCCACATATTAAAAATGCACAAATAAAAGGAACACATCTGTAAGCCATGGTAAATGTGTCCCACCACTGCCAGCTCCCAATTCAGCATGTGAGCAAGTATTGCTGTGGCATCCTTCTTTCCTCCCAGTCTTTGCAGGTTGATTTTTTCAGAGACAGGCTCTAATTTGAAGGGAAAGCACCCCACTAAGCACCATGGCCTGAGCACCTTGTTGTCTTAGTGAACATGGGTTCAAACCCCCAGCACTCTCAGGTGTTTTTTCACCACCCAGTTTCCCAGATGAGGCAAACCTGCTGAACAGCCCTTCCTCTCCAAAGCAAAGATTTTACTTTTTTCTACATTTTTATTTCAAGTTCAAAAGAAGGAGCAGGGGAAGAAAACAAAATTATGATGTCTATGGATGTTATTTTCACCATTTACCATTTTCATTCTTCTGCAGTTTAAGACTGCCTCATGCTCTGGGAAACAGGTGCATCAGCTCTGTTTGTGTCCAAAGCCCATGCTTCCCTGGGACTTCACTGACAGCAAGGCCATTTGCAAAGATGTCAAAATAATCACACAATTACTTGTATAAGGTTCCTTGGTTGTAAAGGGTGACAGAAAAGCAGAGAGTTTACAGCTGGGAAAGAGCTTTGTATTCTAATTTCTGCAAAGTGGGACTCTTTGGGACTCAGCACTAATCAAACTAAATAGGTTTTCTCTTCTGGGAGTGGGTGTAGAGCTGATGTGGAGATTAATTCATTACATTAAGGGACTGGTTCAGCAACTGAAAAAAGCTACAGCACTGCTCCTGAAACATACAGTTCCATACTTCACTCATATGGCTATTCAATTCAGCATCATCCCCCATTTTAGAGCTGTTTTCCCCTTTGTTTGAACTGTAGTTGTTGTACTTATATAATCTCCTCTTTCCCCTTTCCTTCTCAAACCTCCAGCCATTCTTGTGCCTGTTATAAGCCTTCATGAAGTTCCCAGCTTGTGTTTCTGCTGTTAACGTAGCACTGCCCTCTTTTACTTGGCAGAACTTTTCAGTTCTCTATCTCAATTCCCTCTGGAAGAACCGAGCAGCCTGCAGCAATCTTTCCTTCAGCTTTGCCCTCTAATTATCACACACAACTCCCATTTGAAATTAGCCCATCAATATTTAACTTCCATCATTGCATCTAGTATGGAACAGGCACACTCCCACCCCTTGTTTGCTTGCTCTCACTGAGCACTGCTGAAAATGATGCCTATGATGTTGGGAAACAAGCACAAGTAAGGTAAATAAAGTCCTACATAGCTTCTCCTAGAAAAAAACAGAAAAATTTCTCATCTTTTCTGCACATACAATTAGAATTCCTCTGCATGACTCCACAGAAGCATGGACTTTCTGCTGCTAAAGACATTTCTACCCTATTTCTCTCACAGATGAATCAATCTATGAGTGAGCCAACCCTTCCTAAAAATTTCCTGGCAAACTGCATTGACAGAAGTTAAGTAACCCAATGAATGATATGACGAGTCCAAAGAGGAAGAGGCTTCCTGTGGAAGCCCTCTTGCACCAAACCCACATCAGCTGCTCAGTTCCTTTAAGTTCCATTGAGTTCCATTTCTCAGTAATTCAGTACCACCTTCCAGACGGAAAAGAAACTTCACAATTCATATTTAAATAATTGCTTCATTTGATTCCAAGAACACTTACTGAAAAAATAAAAATAAACATCTTTTCTCTGGACAGAAAATTTTATCAGCAATTGCCTACTTTGGCAAGATCCCATCTACATGACACTATTTGATTCTTAATAAAGAGGATTCCAGAAGCATCATTCCTAATAGTGTTTAGATCTCAGATAAAGATGCTTATTTATTTATCTTCTTAAAGATTAGCTTTTAAATTAAAGCTTTTAAAGCCAGTTGCCTGACTTTCCGAAAGCCTAGTAGAGTTTTTATTTTATTTAAAGGTCTATCATCGCCTGTCAGTGCAGCATCAAGAAAACACTGGAATGTGCCATTAGTTCAAAGCTTGGGTAGGACAGATGAGCTTTTTTAGTAGCTGTACTGTATTAATGCCTTGTTAGAGGTTCTTATATGACTCTAGATAATAGGAATTACCTCTAGAGCAATAGCAATTTATCCATACATCTAGCTCACCCTGCTTGTCACAGATAGTAATGGTTGATAACCCTCTTAGGCTGCTTTTCATCTTCTGTGGAAGCACTCTCATTCTAGAATACATTATTTTAACCTGTCAGTGTATAAACAGGACAATTACTTAGACCAATGTAGGCTGAACGTGTTGATAACTAAAGTTAAATCCAGCATTGTCACTCTAATGTTTCCCTGCTAAGTCAAGCCCAATGAGGCAGCATGTCTTCTCAATTGAAAACATTTGTCAAACCCATTAATTCAAAATCGACCTAGTGCAGACCTTGATTTGCACTTCTTGCTGACAAGATCAGGAAAGCAGCAATGGAAACACTGAACTGATTATTGGGGCAAAGAGAGAAAATTATCAAGCAGGAAGAATGAGGCTAGTTTGTGTCTGCAAAGGAAGAACTCAGCAGACTCCAAGATCAGCAGCAGCAGCCCCCCCATTGCACTCAGGTTTTGTAAGACTTGCACAAAGTGCAGGCCTGCTCCACACTCCTGAGTGTGGAGTCATGTCCACAAAACCTGCTCTAGCTGCTCTGCATCCTTCTCCAGCCTGTTTCCCCCCAGCACACACAGCTGCATCAGCAGCATCGTTTTGTTCAACAGACCACCAGCAGTAAAGCTCCAGCCCATGCACTGTATGTAGCTCACCTGTTCTTGCTGACCAATTTCTATGAAGCAGAGGCAAAATATGTCAACACCATTTCTTCCCTCTCTTTTCACCCTTCCCACAATGCCTCTGCCTCATTTATCCCATGGGCACATCATTTCCTGCTAAGCAGAGCCAATGGTGATGCTGCTCTCTAACCTTTCTGCTTTCTCCTTCAGGGACTGCCTCAGTGCTCTCTCTCAGATTTGACCTTATCTTCCTTATCAAACCAAACACAAACTCCCCTGAAACACCCTCTCTGAAATCTCTGCTGACCAGACCTGGGGATTTGTTCTCCATTTGCAGCTTCCCAAAGTGTTCTGATCCTCTGATGCTATTTACCTGCACTTACCTTCTACACAGATATTCTACTTTCCTGTTTAGCCATTAGCCCCTGACACAGCCCTGGCAAAGCTGGGTTGAGACGTTGTCACTTTATCCTTCCTGACACTTTGCAAAAAGTCCTTATACAAATGTAGATCCAAATGCCTCATATCTGCCATATCCCACCTGCTAAGCACAATCCCTGATTTTGTGTGATGTTTTCTGGCACTAACACTTCAGGGAGGAGAAAAGCAGCAGGCTGTTACTGAACCAAAACTGAATGGGGATACAATTTGAGCAAAAACCTGATACCATGTATAGTTTTGTATAAAATCTTTACAAGACAATCCATATTAGCAAAAAAATTCATGCAGAATTTCAGAGGAAGGAAAGGGGTGAACTTCTTTGAGTCTCCAGTGGACCACTGCAAAGCAGAAGGATTGCTCCCAATCCAGGTCTAGGACCAGGTTGGATTTGCTTTACCTACTATGCTATGCCTAATTTTCATTAAAAGTAGCCTGAAAACTGGAAATGTAAACAACCCAGCTGCAAGTAAATTAACATCTTTGATTAAGTTGCTGTTTTACATTGTTGCCATAAGATTCTGTGAAGACAAATATTTGCTTATCTGGCAACTCCTATGCAGACTTTGAATTGAAAAGAATCTGTGTACTTCCTTCAAGTTTTTTAATGCCCATCAATTATAAAAAATTATATGAAATTATATACCTTTCATCCTTTGTTTTATAGCATTTTAAAATTTTTTCCCCATTGTTTTATTTTAGATTGACAACCAGGCTTTGCCAAACACTCCCCATACCCTTCAATCTAAGGTTCGGAAGGTAACATATCTTTGTAATAGTTTGGGCAGGTAATTACAGCAATAACTATTTGTACAGATTATTGTTTGCACCTCTGGGTAAGGCCTTTAACCCAGAGTTTTCAGTAAGACTGTTGGAAAAACAAGAGTGGAAACAAATGATCATATCATTTCTATATGAAAACAATTGGAAACGGGAGATCAAAAATAACCATCCATCAAGGCTGAAGGGCTGGGGTTCTGCCCAAAAGGGAATGCAATGATGGTTGGGTCCCATTCAATGTTAATATTATCAGTACCTCTCCACTGATGAGACCAATGGAAAAGATATTATTTAATAAGCCATGCCCCATTTAAAGTCTCAGGTTTATTAGATACAGAGGCTAGCAACATAAATGTTTAAAATGCAATCAGAAAAGTTATAGATGGTTTCGTTGAATATTTCACCTGCTTGTGCCACAGAGAATGAGGAAATCTGTGGAGTTTTATATACATGCAGCTTCTTATTGCAAAGTAAGCCAAACACTTGACACACGTTAATATATCCTTCCAGCTTCTCTCTTCACTGTTATTCTCTTCTTGAGCTTATTTTTGCATCATTTCCTTCTCTAGTCTGCAAACAAAGTTTCAATGTCTTATATTTTTTCAAAGTCTTTGTCAACCTCTCTCTGACTTTTCTATGGTTCTTTAAAAGGCCGAAGTCCTTATTCATCACTCTCTTACTCTTTTAATATCTACAGCTGGTTCTTTCACACTATTTGTTTCTTTATTTTACTGAAGACTAAACCCAAAAGTATCAGTTTGACAAGGGACAGAATGTATTTTCCACTGTGGCATTCTTCCCACTCCTTTGGGTATCTCTAAAGGTCTCTATGATCTGTTTGAAATTACAGACAGCAGTTTAGCAACAAAGGAAATTATCCCCATCCAACCTTTGCAACCCTCCCATCTCCTGAACTGCAGGCTGTGTGTCCACTGAGAGAAATAAATAAACTATGGGCCTGTCGAAAAATTCCCCACCATTGTCACTGTGCTGGATAACCTGCAAAAGGCATATTGTTCCTTAAACGAAAAATTTCCATTTAGTTCACACTATCATGGGATAAAGTGACATTTCCCTCTTCTTTTTCTTTTTTTACTATTGATGATAGAACCAGAGGCATTTACTTATTTGAAAACGTTGTTAAGACCAAAGAGATAGAGGCCTGAGGTCTAAGCACTACGGAATATTGTGCTGAAGGTCAGAAGTCTTATTTGGGTGTATCACATGCAGTGCATAGAAGAACACAGGGCTGATCATTGCAATAATACCTTGAACAAACCATCTCATCGTGATGTGATGGGGCAGTGAAAGTAGTTAAAAATGGGGGACATGCCAATAAACGTCAAATGCAAAAGAGAGAAAGTTGGCAGCAACACACTAGAAGCCAAGAATGACACAAAATTAATAAGGGAAGAAAAAGGACAACTGAAGAAATCAATGGCCAATAAAACTAAGGACAATAAAATGAAGTTTATAAACTGTGTTGCAACAAGGAGTATCTAACCAACAGCTACTGGTCCATTACCACTATGGAAATGATAACATTGTCAATAATACTGTAAGAAAGACAACCATGTTCAATAAACACTTCTGCTCTGTGTTTCAGCTAATGCCAGGGATGGAGCCGTACAACAGATCAATGATGATTAAATACTGCATTTTCCAGTAATAATCAATTAATAAAGATGTTTAGCACCATCTCTTACAATCATCATCTTTAATTAGAAATGCAGTCAATTAATATCAAGGACCTTAAAGCCTCTGGCTAAAGACTTCTTACAACATTTTCCAGTTGGTCTTGAACATTTACAAGGATCCAGTAAAGTTACTCTTGTCATAGTATTTAAAATATTTAAGCAAAATTAATGAATTTGTAGTCTGTTTCAAAGCAAGAAACTAAAATATATTTTTAAAAAATTAAAAAATAAAATAAATAAAAATAAATAATAAAAAAAGAAACCTTCAATTTAGCTAACAAAGAATTAATAGAAAATGTTTTGAGCAAGCTCTAAGCAGGTCAAGAACAAACACTTTTGCTTTGTGTTGCATGAGATTACAGAGTTATTTAATAGACATCGTAGCTCTGACTGAGCCAGATTTCTCCTACCCCATTTGGCATGGCCTTCCACAGCATTTTGGAAGAGAAAACAGAACAATCCAAATTTACGGAAACAGACATTAAGCATGTGTCAAAGAGATGCAACCACTGACTGGAGAAACTCTTGGGCCAACCCAGCCAAGACAAACACTGTCCTGCCTGGACAGGTCACATTCTCCCATTCTTATCACCTCCACACCCAGCACTGCCCCAACAGACAACAAAAGCTGGGGGTCACATTAAAAGAAATAATTCGATATCCAGACCAATGCAGTTAAAATACAGCAGGACCAAGAAAACATTCTCTGAGCAACACTGAATTTATGGACAGGGGCACTGGCAAAGTAAGAACAGAGGCTTTGCTGCAGGACTTTGTGGATCAATGTACAAATTGTTATACTCATTGTTCAGTAGAACAATTACTAAAATCCATTTGCCGGTAAATGTGCCTTGTCTTGTAAATCATTGGGTCATTAACCTTAACAATGTCAGTGTGTTGTCACTATCCAATTCAATTAAATTACTGACCAAGGTAATACCTAAAAGCACATTTCAGACAAAGGGATCTACTATTATATCATTATCTGTGATGACATTTAGCAGTATCTTAATTTTGTACCTTGCAATATGCATATGTCCTAAAACTGAGATTATATATTCTAAAAGCCAGGTGAAGAGATTCACAAACATCCTGAACAGAAAAAATGGGTATGGAAAGGTTAGAGAAAGAGGAAAAGGGGAAGAGAAAGGGAGGAAATAGAAAACTACACCAGTCACCTCCATGGGGTCATGAGTGCATTGTTATTTGCCATATATCAATGTTCTGTGAGGTCAGAAGACAGGGACGCAGGATCTTCTCCTGCCCATCAATTATTAAATCTGGCAATATGCCTTAGCAAATGTCCAGTGATGCAGTTTCTAAAAAGGGGCACTCTCTCCACCATGCCAGAGTGAGTAATACAGCAGCACATGGGAAGGGTGAACAAAGAAAGTCTCTCATGACCTTCCTGGGCCAGCAGTGAAGCACAAGCCCAGCTGTCTGTTTTTACTTGGAGGGGTAAAAACAGTCACCCATTTTCCAGTCTCACTCAAAAAAAACATGTATAAGCTGCTTTCATCACACTGAGGAGTTTCATTTAGATGTCTGCATGTGCTTCCATGTATATATTCTCATTTTCAGGCAGATTCTCAGCCCACACTTCAGGGTAGTAAAACCTTTTTTTTTAATCTCTCTTTGTTTCCCTCCAGTTTCCTCCTTGCCCCTAAAAAACCACAAGCTTTATGATGGAAGGCACAAGCAGGCAGGTTCAGTGAGGTAACTTATTGCTATTGTTTATATGCCTCTTGCTTTTCCATGGCCAGAGACCTCACTGTGTGAGGTGCTGTGGAAAGCACCAGAAGAAAGGATGGCCTGTGCCACTGGGGAGATGCCAGAGGGCTGTGGGCAGATGGACGGAGAGTATGTGGAAGCCACAAGACCATTTTTACCAGTACAGAAGGCAATAAACTGGCAGTCTTTTTGTAAGCCAGAGGGCAAACAAGCTTGCCTTACTTTGGGCTCTCTGGACAAGGCATTGAATTGGAGAACACAGTCCCATTTTTTTAAACCTCAGCAGTCCTGTAGAGTGCCCTTGTTGTGTCTTGCTTAGACGCAACAGGAGGAGGACTGATTTACTTTAAACATGTCATTTCTAGCTCTCCTAGATTCTGGAGGGCTTCCTAAGGGACGTCCTTGTGAAACAACAACACAGTGTCACCACAGTAAACTCAAGCTCAGGCAGGAGCAGCAGCCACTGGCTTTAGAAGAACTGCTGATTCTGAGGCATTTAGGAAAACTGTGCGCCTGTCTCAGAAGTTTTGAGCTAGGTCATATTTTGTCCCTCTTTTGGAAGAATACACAATTTCAGGCTGAATCAAGAGCTTTATGCCCCTCAGATGCACAGGGAGCCCTCAGTGCTGGATGGCACACAATGCCACATGTGCTCTTCACATTTTACAGAAAACAGTATCTCAGCCCTCAGAGGTGAAGGGAGGAACACAGTGAAATAAAGCAGAAAAAAAACCAATTTCACACTTTATATAAGGGAAAATTTTGACCAAATAAATGCATTTTACTTTCAGTACAAGTTTTATCTTGAATGGAAAAATGAAAATGATTCTATCAAATGTTTTCTGAGAAGTTATTTGGCCTACAAAGAAAGAAAATAGAACAGAACTGGAAATGAACTGAGGTAAATCACCTGCAAAACTTCTATTTTTATGAGAGACACAATGACAAGAATGGGCTTTAAGGATAACAGCATACACAAAAGGTAGAGAGCTGCTTTGTTAATGGAATTACGCTGTGGATCCTGAGCCAAATGGATGCAATTTTATGTGAACTGCACACACAAAAAATTCCCTCAATAAACATGTGGAACACAAGGCTTCTTTTCTCCTTACTTTAACTAGGCAGCAGGGAAACATTATGACCAAAGAGTAGATATCAGTGCTAGAAGACTTATAGGACTGCTTAAAAGGGAGTTCAAAATAAAATAGAAGGCAGACAAAATAATTGCTTGAGCACCATAAGAGATTATTGTTTTCCTTATAGGTTTTTCTCTTCTTTCAGGACGTACAAACTGGGGAACACATACACATTTTTGAAATTGTATTTTTCTTTTAAGAGCAGAAGTATCTCCTAGATGTATGAAGAGAATAATGCAACCTATACAGTCTGTTACGAGAGCTTGAAGGCTTTGAGGAGGAAAATATATTTAAAACAAAGGAACACCTGAATAAACAGACACAAAGCAAGGCTTAAATAATGCTTTGTACTTTTTATTATTTTCAGGTAACATATAATTAATTAGAAACCACTGATATTAACAACATTGGACTTGTATTACTTTCCTTGCTTTGGAAGCTGGATTTGGCAGCACACTTAAGAGCTTTTCAGAAAGCTCCTGTTGATAAACTATTAGAGTGAAATCCAAATCCCATTTGCAGTTAACTATCCTCATCAGATCATCTTTTAGTAGTCCCAGCTTGCATCCCTGCTGGCAGTGACTATTTGTTTTTAATAGAGCAACTCTTTTTAAAACTTACCTGACTCTATGATGCTCATTATGTTTGAAATTATAGGAAACAAGGACAACAGTTCTGGACCCAAAAAACACTGGCTGTCACTGCCCTCCTGTTACCCAGTGCCAGATCTTGTAAGGATGATTGCAATGCAATCTTTAAAACTGTTGTCTTCATCCCTCAAGCCTTCCAAGGAAGAATCTCAACAACACCCTAAAGCTTGCTAAGAGACAATAACTCATTCAAAGACAACTGCAGCAGCTTCCAGGGACAGATTTTCCTCACAAAAGTTACACAGATACTCCAAGTACTTTATTGCTGTTTGGAGAAAAAAAAAAATCCTCTTAGCTGCTGCAGTTTCCAAACCCTGCTTTTAGAATTCTCTGCAGAATCAATATTTTACTGCAAAACTCTTTGCTCTTTCCCAGCTCTGAGCCTCAATTTCAAATTATAGCATCTCAGAGGTCTGCCTGAAATGGCCTTGGGTTTGTCTTCTCCATTCTGATGGCAAATGTGTTAAAATGTGCAAGACTTCCCTGTAGGGAATGTGAAGGGAGGTACAAGTGTGTAAAATACAGTGTCCACAACCTGACAAACTATCCAGATGTGTAACAATGTCATGATCCTGAAGAACAAATCTCGTGGTTCTATGATGCCTGTTTTCAAATCCTTTTAATTATTTAGAAGGCATTCTGACTCACTAAGTGCTAATGTCTAGGGCCAACCAATTGGAAGTTATTGATTATTGCTGAAATCTCCAGGCTGCCAGTAGTTCTGACACACGTGTGCCACAGAGCACAGTATGAATACCAACAGGCATAATCTGCTGTGCTTATTCAGAGAGCCTTAATTGCAACAGACCACACAGACCTCACATACTTCATCATCCTGATAAGTTCTTATCGCATGAATCATCTTATGGATTAGCTTTCACTTCTTGTTCTGATCTTTGTTTCCTACATAGGCACAGCCACACTCTGCCACTCACTCACCAGCAGATTCTACACCCTGTTCCCCATTTTTCCTGAGGGTTTGAAGAGTGATCAATGACTGCAACAATGCTGAAATCACTTCACTTACTTACTCTCACATTTCCTATCATACCTGAGAAAGAGTGCCACACCCTTATAAAACTGGAATTCTGCAAAAACTCCAAAACAAGATAGGATTTTCTCTGTGCCATACTCCTGCTTCACGAGCACAGGAAAACTAGACAGAATTTTTAGAACACCTCAGCTTCTAAAAAAGCTGTACAAGAAGTTCATACTTCACTAACTCAGAGCTAGGCAAGTCTGCTAAATTTTTAATCATGGATAACCAGAAAAAACACCCTGAAAACAATACAGGAAATCCTAACACAACCTTCAAACATCAGTGCCTGGATAAGTTGATTTGCTACAGTGAGGGGAAGCCTTGAGGTTACTGAAATGCATTATCTTAGCTCAACCACAATTTCAGGGTGCTTCTGCAGGTCTTCTCTTACCAGAAAAATAGCTTCTTCTCAGCAACATTTTTATACTGCAAAACGGTGAGCAGCAAATACTCCAAAATCCTATGTCAGGCATAAGCACGGTGCAATCTCTGTGTCAAATTGTTGCAAAAAAAATTATTTTCTCACCATTTCAATGAAAAGTTATCCAAACTGAGTAAAGATATTGTACAAAAGATGTAATGCAAGCATGCACAAGCAATTAGGAATGTTGCTCCATTTTCTAAATACATTGTAATTAAACAAATGTCAGCAGTTCAGCCTTATGCAGAGATGATTTGACAGTACTTGAGAATCTCAATTGTACAGTTCGAGACAGTTACTCGGGACCTTGTTACTGTTTGCAGTAATTTTTTTTCTTATGCATTTTTCACTAAAAACCTCTTAGCCAAATTGTATTCATCTTTAATAAACATCAGCTCTAACTAGGTGTGGATGCATCAATATAGAATTTTGCTCTCCATCACAAGAGAAAAAGGTAAGACAATCCTGTTGACCACTTCCCAGATTCAGAAACTCAGAAAGACACCATGATTCTGTAGATTTCAAAATCAAGATTGAATCCTTCAGTGTCAGCTGGTTCTCAGGCAGCTCTGTTCCCGAGGGATAGCAGTCTTTGTTCAAATATCTTAAATTTTTAGCTACTAGAAGCTGTCAGGAACTCCAAGCAAAAGCCACATTCCAGTGCTAGGACACATCAGGAGAGAAATTACTTGGCACTTTTCCTCAGTGTGACTCTCAGGAGGACCAGATCTGTGTGAGTGCTAGTGCAAGGCTTCACACACTCATCAGCAGAACAGCTGAAGGCCACAATCAAACACCATTCCCAGTGGAGCACACCAACCAGCAGGATGTGCACAGCTGCTGCCTAGCAAACTCAGACTCTGGAGAGCAGAAGGATTAATAGGGAAAAATCCAGAAAGCTCAACTCACATGTTAAGCTTTACAGGCAGGACCTTCTCCTCTTCTCCTTTCCTGCTCCTGTTCAGAGATCCCTGCCCATGGGCTGGAGGCAGTAAGATGAGAAAGGAGAGACTGACAGCTCCATTCCTGTGCTCACTGGTTGCTAATTACAGTAGAATGCAAGTGATCCCTAGATATGCCTCACAGAAAAGACCATGCCCAAAGCTCTGTCCTTTATATCACAGCACTATGAAATCTTTAAAAATGATGAGACATCCAGCAGAGAAAGGAGTTAGTATATAACAGCATCCACTTTTGTCCAGGAACAAGGGAGTTAAATCATTCCAAGAACCTGGCAGCATTTCCTTCTGAGCAACGGCTCAACAAAACTATTACAGATTCTGGATACACAAGTAGCAGCAGAGCTCTGAGTGCTGCTGTGTGGTGCCCATCATATTGGTCTCCTCCAGTGCTCAACTTTCTTGTGCTGACAAATGAACAGTTAGAAGCTCTTTGTTATATAAATGTCAGCAGAGGCAAACAGAGTGGAAATTTGGTGGTCAGGTGTAGGTGGCCAAATACCCATAAAAAAAGATTAGGTAGCATGATAGGGAATGGTATTTACCAGCTGCATGAGGTGTCAGGTGTTGTGGAGAGATATTGTTTTCACAAAAATGGCTTTTGTCTCTCCCAGGCTTTTGTGCTCTCTGGAAAGGAACTCACTGATCTCCACAAGGTAGGAATGATCCTTGAAAATACTTGAATGCATGGCTGAACCCCAGAACCTCTTCTACAGTGCTGCTTCGTGGTACCTTTGTGCTGAGATTGAAATCTCAGCAATACAGCTTTCTCACAAGAAGTGAAATCAGCCATCACTGACTCAAACATCTTACCAAGCTCCTCAGTTTCTCTGAAGGAGATTTATCAAGTATTTGTAATTATAAGTTGCCTGTGCTGCCACTCGCTTCAGAGGACAGTGGAGTCAAACGCCTGCTCTCAATGTCACAAGTTTCCAATGAATTGCAAGAAGTTTCAAGCACTTTCTGTGCAGACCTTCAGGCAGGAAAAATTATAACTGTTCTCTCCAGTCAGTGGAGCCGTGCTGATTTACATCATGGGAAGATCTGCTCCTTTGTGTGGGACAAGTTTAAAGGGGGAAACAGATTTTGTCTTGCTTGTTCCTTATCTTTGTCTTCAGTTAAAAATAAATTCCTTGATTATATCAAGATGAATCTTAAATTTGTTTTTTGTTCTCGGGTCCTGCCCTGTCCTCTGCCAAGGGTGTGGAATGATGGCAGATCCAGCTGCAGCAAGAGAGCAGGTAGGAAGTTGCTGAGTGCTTCTGTGTATTGAGGCTTTGCTAAATACTCATTTTTCAGGACACATCCTCACTGTCTGGGTCTCAGACCCAGACCCAGCACAGCCTGGTGGGACAGCACCTCTTGATCACTGGGTCACATTTCTTCTTTACCTGACATTTAATTCCTTACTATGACTTTGTGACTGCTTGCAATCCAATATAAAAAATCGCACGTGCATAAACATGAACGCTCTAATAAGAACCTCAGTAACATCAGGCACCAACTCCTCACCATGAGGAAAGCTGGTAACTAATTAAAAGCCTGAATGAACAGACGTGAGAGATAAACAAAGTTCCTATTTGGCTGCAGCGTGATGTGAGAACTCTGCTGAGCTGCCACTGACAAAGCTCTGGTCCTACAGCAAGCCCTAATTCCAGGATGAACATATTTTAGCTGCTCTCTGTCTCTGTTTTTATTTCAGTGACTCTTAAAGATCATTGAAGTGTGACTCCTACATTCAAGTGGCTGGTTTGGCAGCAGAGGACAGAGCACAGATTTTGGTGCATGCCTTATGAGCTTGGGCATCAACACCGCATGGCAGAAACCTGATCTGCTGCAGCTTCATCACTTATTGTAATTAGCAATCTGTGCCCTGTCTATACATACTAAAGGATCACGTTTCATAGCACAATGCAAACTTAGCCCATCTTAGAGTCTACACAGGGATTTTGTATCAATTTTAATTAAATCATTCTCCAGAACAATTTGACTACTTTCCATGTGTAGGCATAACCCAGAAGCAAATGGATTATAAAATTTCTCACTCTCATTTATTATCGATTTCATGTTAACAATTGTTCTTCAAGTCTTAACTTCTGGAGTCATGTTATTGTCTAGGAAATTCAACTTACGTATTTCTTTTAATCATGTGTTTCAAAGGATGACATGAAAAGATATCCCTGTGTCCCAGAACTACTTAAAAATTTGCATGCAAATTATCCAATATGCATTGTTCTTCCTTTTAAATAGAAGTTATTTATATGCTAGTCCCATGCTGTGCAGGAGCTGTACCCCAGATCTTTGAACTCGTGAGTAAATAGAATTAAACCAGAATAAAAGTACTTCAGAGACACTTAACTGAGACAGGTGATTGAGTTGTTAGCTCTACAATCTTCAAAATTCCTGAGAAGATTCAGGAACTCCAAGTGGTCCTGATCTCGACCATACTGGAACACCCCTTGGTGGTACCTCTCTCTCCAGAGTCTCCTGTAAAAGGCTGGCCATTAGGCAGGACAAGTTCACCCTCTGTGCATGTCCAGGAGTGATCCTGCTCTGCTCCCTCTGCCAAAGGGGGATCCAGGGCAGGGACTGCAGGGCCCACAACCCCAGCATCCCTCACAGGAAGACTGAAGTCCTTCTCTAAAATTCTGATGAACAAAATTCTGGGAAGATCTGTGTTACAATCACAGGAGCAAGTGCAGTTTGTCTACAGCACCAGGACTTAGCCTGTAAAAGGTTCCTGCCTGGCCATGTACTCCTGCAATTCCTCCTCCTCCTCCTCCTGGCAGTCTGGCTCTCACCCCCATGACACCAATTCTGGTACTGAATGGAGGGAAAACCACCCTGCCAGACAGTGGTGAATCATCTGCCATCCCACTCCAAAACTGCCAGCACAAAGGAGTTAACAAAATCTGTTTGAGCTGAGAGTATTTATGCTTCAGCAGTTCCATTAATAGGTATTAAATAACACTCCTTTAAGCTACAATGCTGCTGCATAGGGTTTCAGCCTCATCTTTATGGATGCCTTGTCATAATTTCTAGAATTATAGAATTTCCAACCACACACCTACATATATCTGCAAAGTTACAAAATAGTCAAAGATTATTTTTTCTGCCCACAACTAGCAGAAATTACTTTTCATTAATCAGGATCAGATGAGATGAAATTAAATCAATTCTCCTTAAAGTCTGAGATGTCCAAAGAGAGAGAAAACAACTCTTCTCTACCCTCAGCTAGGGAGCTGTAGTGAAACTCCAGCTCTGGGTGCATTGTCTCTGGGTGGGATTGCCACACCATGTGAGTACTTGCAACCACTGCTGTCTGTTCCTCTCCTACACATAAACAAATGCTGCCTCAACTCCCATTGACTGGACACCTCGGGCACCCTCCCCTCTTTATGTTTTTGACTGATTCCCAAAAATTCAACCACAGCCTAACCCACATGTTCTTTCTTTTACTTTACATCATCTACAAAAAGGACCTTGCAGGAGATCCAATTCCCCATTCCTTCAGGCAATTCCAGATATTCCAAACCAGAGGAGATAGTGAGGCAATCTCCTACACATGGCAAATTGTGTTGGAGAGTAATAAGAGATACCAGGTATGGAAATGTAATTGTGCCTGAGAAGGAGAGAAGTAAATGGGCTTCATTGCTACAATGCAAAATTCAGATTGCAACTGACTCCAGGACTCCCACTGGCCCAGAATCTGAGCTCAGATCTCACATGCATCACTTTAGCATTTGTATGTGTGAATGCATTCATTGCATAGCAGGAGACCGGAGAAAAAGCAGGAGTCTGCTATTCTTCATACTGAAATCCACGGGTGTTTTGGTTAAAACCTCTCTGAGGATCCCTGAGCACAGTGAGATGCTCTTTGCATTTGCAGAGACAGCACTCTCCAGGACACAGCAAGCCTTGCTGAGCACCTCGTACCCATTCATCTCCACATGGCATTGGTGGGAGCTGACACTGACAGAGCCTGTTCTGCCCAGCCCAAAAGCATCCAGTGCAGTTCTCAGAAAACCTTCTGCTTGATAAACGGGAAACTTAAAAACACATGGGGGAGGCGCATCAAAGTGCAATAAAACAAGATGACATCCTCTGCTCTGCAAAGGCCAAGACAGATTTCTGACTACACTGTAGCAGCAAACCAGCATGATAAAAGAGGTAAAGCAAGAGGTTATGATATGCTTGAATCACTCCAGAGAAAGCAAGTGCTGTGTGTAACTAGGGAGATAAATAATCAGGCAGACAGTGTAGCACTGCCCCCTCACTCACTTAAATCAAAGCAGGTTCTTTTGCCGCATCTCCACCCACTTGGAACTGGCATCAGGGAAGTTCAGAAGTTGTCATTGGCAGGAACAAATAGAGAAGCGCAATTCTGGAACTGAGATACAAACCCAGAGGCACCAGCAATGCCTCTGCAGGCAGTGCTAGCAGGAGTCCCTGCTCCCTGGATATCGGCACCACCCAAAATTGCACTCAAATTCACTGCCCCCACAAGGGGCTTGGGAATCAGCAGAGCTGGACTGCCATACCCAGGATATACTGCCCAGCATATACAAGCCAAAATACATCAGCAAACTGCACTCAGGCATGCCTGGCAAAAATCTTTTTTTCTGAGATCCCAGTGGCATGTTGTCTGGTTAGCTGGCAGTATCTGGCCCATGACTGACTGATGCTGCTACTCAGCAGCTTGGATTTGACCCTCAGCAGGATTTACATTCTGCCTGAAGAGTCATGCATTGAAATCAGAGGGCCATGGGAGTATGTCCAAGGTCAGGTTTTCTGTAAGTAATACCCTCCACCTCAAAAGCAGCTGTATGTTTCTGACAATTATTTGAGAAGGTAATTGAACTCAGCTGTTTCAAATGTGATTTCCATACAATGTGCACTGTACTTTGATCCTGAGTTGGAAAAAAGAATAAATAATCCTATTTTAACCTTGACTTGACATGGCACTTGCTATGCAAACACCCTGCCTGCAGATCACACAGCCCAAGGAGGAAAGAATGTGACATTCTAGCATGGGGTAAAAGCTACTGTTTGATATCTCTGCCCTTTAGTTCATGGTGTCAAAAAGACACTTAAGCTCACAAAACAGGCAAAGAACTTAAAAGAAAAATCTGCTTTGCCCCCCTCCCCTTCTTGAAAAGGGAAACTGAAAACTACACACCTCACAAGGAGCAGGTGCTTGATGGTGAAAAGAGAATCTTCTATTCTCTTGCATTATCTTGGTGTTGGGTGGAGCCAGGGTATTTGCTCTGCCTCAAAATAAGAATTTTTTCCCTAATGTAGGAAAAATAAAATAAAATCATGTTTACAAAATGCACCTTTCACATTGCAAGCAAGGCTGAGGAGAACCAGCTGTGAGAGAAGCACAGGTTTTCTTCACAGGCTCTGGCATGATCACAGCAAGAATATCAAGGAACAGGAAAGAAGTTTCCATGCAGACAGGACTCCAGTGAGCAACCTGCCTGGATGACTGTACTCACAGGACTCTCCCCCACAGAGAGGCATGAGATTCAGTGAGTTTATTCTTACAGCACTCTGAGGAGTTAGAAAAGTGACTTATTCTCCAGCTGGGAGCAAAGACAGAAAGAGTCCCAAGAAGCTTTTGGTGGATCAGACAGCTGACCCCAGCTCTGAGTTTGCTTAGCTATCCAAGTACCCAGAAGAAGTCTGGAAAGAGCAGAGAGAGAGAGAAGAGAGAACCCTAACAAAGTTATGTGTACACACCCATCAAGCCTCTTGGACCAAGGGATAATTTCACACCTAAATTATAGTGCAAAAGTACACCTCTCTTCATGCAAAAAGTGAGGCCCTGCCTAAGAAGATTTAACTTTTTGGATGCAGAGTACAACTCTGAGCTTCCCTTATGTGAAACATAAGGACATTCTAGAACACACTGATGTTTGGAATGAAACACACAAAGAAATACAACAAAAGGGATGGGAAAAAAGCAACATTATCCTTCCAAAAGTGTCTGAGAGCACCAGCAACAAACTAGGGGCAGAGCTTCTCTAGAAATATGTATCAAAGGAAAACATACATGATTGCAGAAAATGAGGTAAAGTACCAGTTGGGCTCAGCAGCATGGAAAATACTGACAGAAGGCACAGAGGCAGTGATGGGACAGTAACTCCCTGATATTTGCATGAAGTTGTATTTAAACATCCAGCAAGCTTTGATCTGCTGCTCTTGCAAAGGAACTGTTCTTAGGAGTCCTTCTGATCTAATCCCTGTAAGCTGCTCTGTTTACCCTGCTGACACCTCTGTACAAAAAATACACCAAATACAGCCATGCACATTTGGGTGCAGGTATGTGTACGCATGCACAAGGATATGCATAGAGCACATGGAAGAAAAAAAAAACCCTGTGCATGCCTTTTATCTTTGCAACCAGACCACTAAGAGGACAGATACCAAATGCCTTTTCATCCTCCACTGTGCCTAACTGACTTCAGCAGAAACATTGCAGAATTAAATACTGCTCATGGTGAGGGAGAACAGAAAATTCCATCTCCAAATATGTAACGATCCACTCAGAATACACCAAGGGATTCAGTGAGTCTCTACATATGCTTCCTCTCAGCATGCAGGTGTAAGATTTAAAAATCCATATTTTTCTCCAATAAACTTAAAAACAGCTATAATACCAAGTACCAAAAGCACCATCTGTGCTTCACATATAGTGATGATGTTTTTTTCGGAGTTGGTGCTGTTTCTTAGTATAGCTTGATCTTATTTTGTCAACCGCATCATGAAAAGTGCAAAGAACCCCTGTGGATCCAAATGTCTCTGAACAAGCTGCTTTAACAAGAGCCTACAACATATTTCTTCTTCTTTAAGGCAACTATATTGTTGACTCACATACTCAGTAACATTTAAATTTGTAGAAATGTTCAGCCTGGACACCAAAGTGCTCCCTACACCTTGGCAGTAACTGCAGGTTGCTGTGGCCAGCACAAGACAAGGGTTTCTTGATGAAGAAAAGAAGCTGAAAAAATGTGAGTGAGATTTATTTTCCTATCTGTGCAGGCAGCATCTCCTCACTGGCCATCTCCCTTTTACTACATATCTACCACTTACACCCCCCCCTCCAAGAAAATCCAGCCCAAGCAGTGCCCCCTTGTACACATATTTTCTAAAGCTTTTCTAAAGTTGCATCCTCTCAGAGCTGCATTAATGCTGTTTCCATTAACCTGCTCTGTTGAGGGCAATGTCAGCACCCACCATCCTTCTCCAAGGTACTGCAGGTACTTCTCACCACATTCAAATGTGGATGTGGGTGGCTGCTTTAAGCATACAGTTATCAAATTGACATACCAAAAGTATTTTACTTGACTCATAGAATCACAGAGTCATTAAGGTTGGAAAAGACCTGCAAGGCCATGAAGTCCAACCCTTGATCAAACACTATCATGCCAACCAATCCACAGAGTGCTGCATGCAGACCCTACTGCACTCTGTGCCTTGGTATAGCACCTGTCCCTGTTCCCTCTCCAAGGCCTTTCTTCTCTCAGTTTCTTTAATTCCTTCTTTTGTGTCTTGTAATGTCCATAGACAGAAACAATACTAAATGTTTCTTTACAGAAGTCTTCAGCATGGTACAGAAACATCATTTAACCAAAAAGTTCCCCAGTATACACCTGAAAAGAAACATCAACTTTGAGCTATTATAGTCAGTGATGTCAGATTGATTTCCCTTGTCATCAATTGGTTGGCTTATTTTTCTTGCTCACTGTTGTCTTTCCAGTAGAGCACAGCTTCATATTTGCCACATTTCCTCCAGTAGAAATGCACCTCAGCAAGGCCAGTGTCCTGCTCTGTGACACCACCTCCTCCTCCAGCATCTGTAACATTTTAAATGAGGATGAACCAGATGGCTGCCACCACATAATCTGGACCTCTTAAGAATATATCCTGACTGGCCTCCTCACTGTGCCTTCCTACTGAACTCAGCACATTCAGTGAGTAAAAAATCACAGCATTTAATCTACCATCTAATACCACACATGTCTTTTGAAAGTTCAGATGTATTCATTTTGACTCAAACCCTTTTTTCCAAGTTTCCTTGTGCAGTGCTGCAGGGGATGCTCCGGATGGATTCTCCTCCAAGCAAGCAATGCCAAACGAAGCAAGGATATGATGACAAATATCAAACTGCATTCTCTGCTGGTGTTAATCAGCATAGTTTCACCCACAGTTTTGCCAGTTTATAACACAAAATACATCTCTGCATTTCTTTTCAGCCTGTCACTTTTTAATCCTTTGGAATGACAATCGTTCTATTCAGATTTGCTGGAGCTCACAGCCACTACTCAAAGCCATTGCTTGAATGCTGATTTTTTGATACCATCCTATATAATATATCTAATTCTTTCATAATTCTTTGCAAACATCAAAAAGACAAAAAAAAAAAAAAAAAAGAGAATATAAATGATTTACTAATGAAGCATATTAACATTTAAAGCCAATGACCAATTAGACATTTGAAAACATCTGAATAGGCCTAACATTGAAAATGCCATCTGGTCTCCTGATTATTCCTTCTATGTAGTTCCTCATGACAACAACACAAAAGATTTGGACCAAAAATAATTCTTGAATTAAAAAAAACATCACTTTTACTGTACTTAGCGGTAGTCAACATTGGGCAGGGCAAACAATCAGCCTCCAAACAAAATATGCTCAGAGAGATTACTGACAAAAGACTTTGCTTCCACTGCTTTCTTTTTGTGCAGTTTCCAACCAAAACCTATTGACTTACAGAGAAAAGCAGCAAGCATACCTAAAGCTGTACTCTAAATTCACCCCCATTATCTTTGTGTTGACACCTCCTCCTAGAAGATATATGCTGAGCTCCAGGTAGATCATTTGTAACCTTTATAATGATGATGGCAACAAATACAGCACAGTGCCCTCCAAGTGACACAGAATGGATACTCAATGCTTCACTATTCTGTAGTGAATAAATTGCTTGTCAACACACGTGCAGTAGCAGTTTTTCCCCCAATTTAATGATCACACAGCCATGACACAGCAGATATCCATGTATTAGAATGATCAGCAAAGCCTGATTGAAAGATCTAGAGAATGAATTTCAAGCCAAAGTTGCCACTGCCCTGGAAAGCAGCAGTATGAATTGATTTCTGGGTTGGAGGGATGCTGCGCAGCAGTTCCACCTTGCATGGGGGTGACCTCCATTAAAATACAGTTCCTTTGTCAGAACAATAAAAGCTCTCTCCTATGAAGCATATAGCCATGGCTAGTGAGATGCAATATCTGTGTCTGTCCACAAATGGGGCATTTGTCCTGGCAGCTGGGTGACTGAACACCTAACTGTGTACATGGTCAATACATTGAGAGCAGAGATGCGCTGAGGTACCCAAAGGCCATGCTGTAGCAAATAGGTTTATGTAAAAACTGTGAGCCATTTCCCTTCTCCTATACGAGTTTTCTACAGGAAAACAATCTGTATAGGTCTGTGCAGGAGGACAGACACATCCTGCACTGGGAACATTCGTATCTTGGGATTAGGATTCTTTTATGGGCACTGGAAAGTACAGAATCTTTCTGGAAAAGTGAACATGACCTACACCCACATCTCCACTGGACACCAGGACAGCCCTCACTCAGATGCTGAGCTCCCTGCAATGAGAGTGCTGCTGTCTCAGCCATGCTGCATTTCAGGACATTCAGCAAGATTTCTTTCAGGAAGAAGTGGAGCTTTTGACATTAGAATTCTCAGTGATGGTTCCTCCCTCTTTAATGAATTTTTTTTTTCAGGTATCAAATCACAATTATGTTTTTCTCAGTTTGGGATTATTTTTCCCCCAGCTGATCTGGGAACACTCAATCTTTGCAGACAAATAAACACCTCCAGATTTCAGATGTCTATTTGCTGTCTTACTGTTTCAGCAAAGTGTAGAATACTTTTTATTAAAAAAAAATAGATATTTCCACAGGAAAAACTAGACACCACTAATGAGTTCTATTTCTCAGCATGTACAGATCCACCTAGCACAAAATAAAATTGCTCGTGACCCTCTGGCAACACCTTCAGCATTAGGGGACTGCTTAATCCCACTCTGCTTCTAAATGGAATTAGCAAAACAGAAAGAGAAGTGGCCTTTTATTGATGTTAACAATCTTCACTATGAATTTACAGTACGACTCCTTTAAAAATTCACAGAAAGCATTATACTTTCAACACTGAAGTCAAGGAATTACATTGCAATGGGTTGATAATTATAAATTATGTGTTAAATTTAAGACCAATCCCTGCACAATAAACACAATTGTTTTAATTTGATAGAAATACTTTTTTATGAAAGTTAACAATGGAATTATTCTGTCCCATTCATCTTGTAAGCTGTTAAAGGGGAGAAAGTTTTTTAAAATTGAAGGGGTTTTTTCTTCATTTTGCTAAACTTTAGGTATTTTTAATATCTTCCAGCTCCCCAGATTATGCCTATGTACACATTCACACACCATACACTTAAAGCACTGAAAAGCAGCACTTGCTTTTACTATTTTTTTACCTCTTTCTACATTACATTGTTCAAAGTAAGACTTTCACCTCTGAGGTTCTCATTTCTTTTTCTTAATTATTTCCAGGCAGGAAAAGTCAAGCAATTGAGGATAAGTCATTTTCACCTTTAGTTCTACAGTGAGAGAAAACCCAAGGACTCCAGACGTGCTCTGGAGTATAACAATTAGCATAGCAATTAATTAGGGTATGCTCTACCAATGAAAACTTGGTTCAGTGCAACAGCAACACCATGCGACACTGCCTCACATTTTGCATACATTTATTTCTTCCCAAATTACACATATAGGCCTAGAAATGTCTCACTTTTTTAATTAGCATCATACCAGATGGGATGACTAAGAGCCTGAGTTTAAAATTCATGTGCAAAACTTCTCTTCTGCAGCGGCCTATGATGTCATTTAGTGACACAGGCCTCACTCCAATCATGGGACAGCAGTCATCCTTTCCAGAACATAAATGGTCACTACAGACACAACTCTTGTGACCTCCAGGCAATGTTCAGGACCTTCACAGAATCATCATAAAGTCACAGAATGGTTTGGGTTAGAAGGGGTTTTTGAAGATGATCCAGTTCCTGCCCCCTGCCATAGGCAGGGATGCTATTCAATAAACCTGCTCAAGGATCTCCCATCCAGCCTGGCCTTGAACAGTTCCAGGAATGGGGCATCCACAACCTTCCTGGGCAACCTGTTCCAATCTCATCATCCTCACAATGATTTCTTCCTAACATCTAACTTAAGTTCACTAAAGCCATTACTCCTTGTCCTATTACTCCATATGGTTTTTAAAAGTCCCTCTCTGGCTCTCTTGTAACTCTTTCAGGTACAGGAAGGTGCCATGAGATATCCCTGAAGCCTTCTCCTCTCCATGCTAAATGCTCCCAACCCTCTCAAACTGTCTCCACAGGAGTGGTGCTCCAGCCCTTCCATCATCTTCATGGCCCTCACCTTCCAGCTGTGGAGCCTTCACTTGGATTCTGCATTCCATGTGCAACTTGGATTCATTGCACAACTTGTAAAGGACGACTTCTTGGTTTAGGCCATCTCCTTTGCACATCCCTGCATCACACCTTAGCTCTTCAGGCCCCAGGCAACAGTGCTGATAAAGGCAGATCAAGACAAGGCAAGAAAAGCCATTTACAAATCTCAGGCCAGGGTGTGAATTGACATAGGAAGTTACAGCCAGCCTCCTCATCCTCTCTCAGTGTTCCAAGGGGCAGCACAGCAGCTACTCTGCAGACTTCCCTTCTGCCTTAGCTGTGACAGCCAGTCTTTGAAACTGCTTGCAGCTGTTATTATATTTCTGTGCTTTTAAAAATTACACATTTCCCTTCAAATACCGTATTTGATTTAAATATTTGGAGAAGGCAAATTTCTTTATTTACACATGCCTGAAAAAAAACTCTGACTGCTGTGTTCCCTGGGTAATTCAGGAATTCTCACCAGCCTCCTTTCAGTTAATTACTCTGTGAGACTGCTTTGTAAAAAATGAATCCTGCCTGATTCGTCTCCTGAAAAACATGCAGAAAGAGGCAAGTCAGACTAATTCTTGCTGCAAGAGAGCTGTGCACACAGCAAACACAGCATGTGAAACAAATCAATACTGTAATCACCAATGCAACCTATCAAACCCAACTCCAGGGTCAATCAATACTGTATCTTCCCAGATGACAACTGGGGAACAGAAGCTTTTAATACCTTTCCAAGATAAATATCTTCCTTTACAATGTGAGACACAATCTTCCAGTATGTTCTGTGGTAAGGGGAGGATTTTCCTAGAAATTAGCCAGATCTTAGATTAAAGCAGTCAAAGCTTTCTGCATTTTGGAGACCTCCCATACACCTCTCTACTCAGAGCCCCCATTTATTTTTAGCAGTAACCCTTCCTGTTCCTGTACTACACACTAAGCAATGCAAACCCTCCAATTTTGCCTCTTCAGAAGAGCAGATAATTTCATGACTGAATTATATCTGCCAAATTAAACACTTAATAGCCCAGAAACTCTTCTATACCACCATCCAACTGTGGTTTCAGGGACCAGTTTATGTAAATCCCAGATACCAAAGTGTTAATGTTAGCTTTATGTGATCATGGCCTATATATGTACTTCTTCTGGGAATGAAACCCATCTGTCTCAGCACCGTGCAATGATTAATAGGTTTTTATCCCATACTACCTCCATGATGCAGTGGGCTATTAGACCCCTTTGACAGAACGGAGACATAGGGAGATTAAGGGTCTAGCCTACACGGATAGGTGCAGGCAGACACATCCTCCCCCGCCTGTGCTGGCTGGATGTGGATCTGTTTGGGCCTTAGAGCCAAAAACAGGCTGCTGAGCTTGGGCCATGCTCAGCAGAGCCCTTTTCCCTGGCACAGCACCATGCCAATGGCTCCCAGGCAGGAGTGGTCTCATGAGCAGCCAGCCAAGGAGCACAGGGCACAGGTCTGCCTGCAGCCAGCTGTGGGGACACGTTCGTGGGGACACATTTGCAGGGACAGGAACTGCCTGAGGGCACAGGTCAACTGCAGCCAGCTGTGGGGACACATTTGCAGGGACTGGGATCCTGATCAGGGACATGCCCTGATAAAGGGCACGCAGCCATTAGCAGTGGAGGGGTGAACTAGACTGAAGCCTGAGTATCCAGTTCACAAGATCATCGGGACTTGAGGGAATGGCTAGAATTTCTGTCAGGGGAGGTTTAGGTAAGATAACAGAAAAAGGTTCTTCAACCAGACAGTGGTTGGGCACTAGAACAGGCTCCTCAGGGAAGTGGCTGCAGCTCCAAGTCTGACAGAGTTCAAGAAGCATTTGGACAGTGCTCTTAGGCATATGATCCCGGGGGATGATCCTGTGTAGGGCCAGGAGCTGGACTCAATGATCCTGAAGGGTCCCTTCCAACTCAGCATATTCTGTGTTTCTGTGACTGTTCCTATCCTTTATCTGGTAAGCTACAAATTAGGCACACTAACTGCAAAGCAGTACCTCAGAGAAGAGGAGGAAGAAAGAACCTTTAGAGGATGCTCCTTCCATCCCAGAGCTGGGAACAGGGCCCAGGAAATCAAGGGGATCAGCCATTGGAGCACAGCAAATTATGCACATGTTTGCAGCAGGGGATCTTCCATTTCACTGCTTTTCATTTTAGTAGAAAAGCCCTTCTGGCAGCTCCAGGAACATATCATAGCTGTGAATTACTGCTATTATTGCCCACTTTAAAAACACAGTAAGAAAAAATAAACAACAACATATTTCTCTCTATTTAGGATGGCTCAGGTTGAGATAAATTTTGTATACATCCTTAAAATACACCTGCAAATGTTCAGCCATGATTCTGGCACACACTCCATGCTTCAAAGCTTGTGCCTTGCAGAGGTCTCCCCTTTAGAGAGTCAAGAGGCACACAAAGAGCATGAACTACTTATTGGATACAAGCCTGTTTATAACAGCTGTCATTAGAAAAGGAGAAAGGAACACCCTTGGAAAGGAGCAACTGAAAGATTAGCTCTTTGATTAATTGATTTTCAGGCCATTAAGGACCATTTTGGTTGTCTCACTCATTCTCCTGTGTGAAAAGTCAGGGGATTTTCCCAGAGATTGCCAGGGCTCTGCTGGAGATGATGAGATGTCTGTGGGGACAACCATCTGCCCAAATGCTGCCAGTCTCCAGATCAGTACCTCAGTCTAGCAAGGGCCAAATTTCACAGCCTGCAGACATCTCATTTTCCATTTGGCACCCTGATGATTTCATCAGAAGTGTTAACTGAGAAAAGACTGCACATGGACCCTGAACCAGAATTTGGAACAGACAGCAATTTTTTAAAAAACGTTTCCCTCAGCCTTTTAAACAGGATGTCAAGTGCTGTGGTTCCCTCTGCCCCAGAGACATTGTACCAAAACTCCTTTTCCTTAGGAAGCCTTTCCAAGCCTCTGATGTGCATATTTTATAGAGAGAATTGTAAAATGAAGACGACAGTCTCGTGCACTACTCTATTTCTTAGCATTTTTCTCTCTTCTTTAACTTTCCACTTCAGCAAGTGAAGTTTAACAGAATCAATTTCTCTATGTGCTCAGTAAAATCCTCAGCAGGAGCCACTGCTCCATAGGCTTCTTTTAGTTATTTATTGCCTGCCTCCTGCATATGTTAAAAGATGTGCTACCAGCTTACAAAACAATTAATCCTATTACTGTTTGGAATATGCAAGCTGCAGAAGCAGTAACAGCACCAAAGTTAACTATGCAGAAGGACTCAAATTAAAAAAATTAGTTACAGGATGTGGAAATACTTCGTCTCATGCACAGCACTGTTGCTGATTTTGACTTCCCAAAGTTTGGCTGTTTACACAAAACATGACATATTTGGGTTACACTCACCTGCCAGACCATCAGCTACAAGCAGGAGCTCCAAAATCCCCTCCCTGGAGCAGCCCTCACATTCCTCCTACACATTATCGTTCTAACACTTCTACAGTTGTCAACAGCAGTATTTTTTCCTAAACACATTCGTTTTGAATCCAAGTGTCTCTCACTTCCACTGACCTGTTAACAGAAAAAGGTTGTTCTGTATGTGGTGATGAAGACAGGTCTCAGTGTGACAATTTGGATGACAGAGGTCTGCCTGAGCTCCCTCTGACCAAGCATGTTGGTGCTGCCACAGCTACTGCTTTTCAGAGCACATAAACAAGATCTCAACCCCCGGGGCCAGGAGAGATCCCTAAACACTTTGCACTCAGGCAGCAGCACTAGCAGCATGCCCTGGCTGAGTTCCACACTGCTGTCAGAGAGCTGACCACTCACCAGCCACACACTACACAGGGCACCTGCAACCTGTAAGGCAGCTTGCTTTGAAAGATAAAATCTGCATCCAAAACACAAGAGCCATCAAACCCTGAGGAGGCATTGCTGTTGTACAGCAATACCCAGGACCAGCTGCCCCAGACTCAGCACAGAGCTATGAGGGACACCTGTGTGTTTCCAGCAGTGTCAGCAAGTGACATCTCTGCCCCAGAGAAAGACAAACATCAAGTGTTTGGTGGGTGTGTTAGGCAAAGACCTGGCTCTTGCTCCTCTGGGGTATTGTGCTTTCAAATTTGCAGAGATGATGGGACTGTGACCATTTTTCACTCAGTCTCACTAAATCAATTTATCTGCAGGTTAAATCGATTCATCTCTCTTTGTCATCATTTCTACATCTAGAAAATGGGGATAGAATCAGTAGCCTTCCTCTTTGGCAAAGCATTTTGGGATCATGATGAGCATGATATGAGAACTCAAGTTTATAACACAGTGGCAGTCATATTATGCCACAACTCTTAACTCCAAAAGAAGGAAGTGGTGCTGTGAAAAATTTCAGAAATCACAATTTTGTACTCAATCAAGACAAAACAATATGTCACATGTGGGAATCTCTTTCCCCTTTGGGGCTCCACAGCACAGGTTCTGCCTGTGGATTCCTGTACCACACAGCAGCAAGTTCCTCTGACTCCCTCCAGGAGCAGCAACCTATCTGGGCAAAGGGTACCTGTGGGGGCTCCAGCTCCAGCTGAGGGACCCTGTGACAGCCCATGGTGCAATGGCCAGAAGAAAGTCAAATATCTTTGTCAAATTTGCCTGACTTGAAGCCAATTCACATTGAACTTTCCCAGGAGAATACCTCATATTCCCCTTTGACCACTTCCAGTGAGGAGCCAGTGTACAGAACAGCTTTCATCTGCTCTTGTCCAGGCTGTCACAGCCCCTGTACATGTCTGGGCATCCAAACTTCATGAATTTTTCTGCCTTCCTTTGACCTTCAAGTACAGGACATCTCTTTTTTTTTTTTTTTTTTCCCCTGCTTGTTGGAGTAGCAATTGCTCCTGCTAGAATTTTATGGCATGTGGCAGATGATGACACCATTCATTCCTGGTATTTGTCAGGCTGACAGAGGCCTTACACCTGAGCACCCAGCACTGATCTCTGGCAGGTCAGCCACTGCTGGTTCTTATCTGTCAGATGCTGGTTCTGAGGGCAAGGCTGTGGCTCCAGACATGCTGAGCCAGACAAGGTTGATGTGCTGCTGTAAATACCTTTGTTCTCAGATAACAAATTTGCTGCCACCAGTACCTCTATGCCAGGGACAAAAAAACCCCCATACCTGAAAACCCATCCAGACTCCAAATCCTCTCCTTCTTGCAAGAGAAGTGAGTCATTCCTGTGCAGTCCAACACATCTCTGGGCTGTAGTTTCCTGTCTAAAAGCACTGCTCCATCTTCTGATTGCTGCTCTCATGTGAATTACTCAAAATTTCCCGGGCAGATTAGTACCCCCTCTTCCAAACTGCACACCCTTCCTGCTCTGGGCATAATCACAAGTATTCTCTCTGATATTCTTCACCATCTCTCTATATTCCCTCAACCTACCTGCTGCTATTTTGCCCATGTTTGTAAAGAGCTTTTGTCCCCAACTCCAACTCTCAGTCCCTTGGGAGCAGGGAATTCATCAGCTCTACAGTTGTCAGGGACACCAGTGACACTCATTCTGCCACTCACTCACACAGCCCAAAAGAGAGCCTGGCCCCCCATAGCTGGAGGTTTCCCCTCTCCCTGCACATGAAGCAGGGGCAAGCAGCTTCTCCTTTGCAGCTCAGGCTCCAGGAAAAATGTTTTCTGTACTAAAACCTAATTCTGTCTAAATATCACAAGCCAGAAAGCAGTGAGACAGAAATTTAAAAATAATGAAACAGCTTGGTAACACAATTCTCGACCCTGAAGTCCTCCAAAACAACAATTCACTGCTTGAATTATGGACAGAACTGATTGCTGAGCAAATCTGACCACTGCTACCAGAAAGGGAAATAAAGCCTCTCTCTAGTTTTACCTTCAGCCCCTGACAGA
The DNA here is from genome assembly GCA_018697195.1 of Certhia americana. Classification (NCBI taxonomy): domain Eukaryota; kingdom Metazoa; phylum Chordata; class Aves; order Passeriformes; family Certhiidae; genus Certhia; species Certhia americana. The sequence continues at coordinate 12,351,374 of CM031868.1, read as the reverse complement.
ACCAGAAAATTCAGGTGAACAAGAGGAAAGAGCAATACAGGAGAGCAAAGGGAAGATTCCCCAGCTAGGAGCATCATTGCCCAAATTCTGCCTTGGTTTCAAACTTTATTTCTGGGCATTTGTGATTTTCACTCACTTTAATAGTTGCTAATATTTGTAACTCTCCTTTCAATTCTGGGTTTTTATTGGTGAATTCTATACATAGCTTTTATCCTAAGTGAAAAGAGTAATAAAGTCAATGGAAGTTTTTCTATGGGCTTTTAATCCTATTCCCTAATTGCAAATAAAAACAATCTGTCCAAGCCAATTTCAACAAAGCACCACCAGAACATTTACAGGACAGTTTTACTTGAGAATTCCTACTGTGTACATTTCTGCTGTGCTGACAGAACATCAGACATGAAATGAGAGTTTCCCACAGTATGGGATTGCTCTACAAACACAACATTTTACTCCTACTTTGACAGCACCAGGACCAAATTCTACCACAAACCCTACAAATCAGCAGTTGATACAGGCAGCCAACAACATCAACAGATGTGTTTTCACTGCTTAGGAGGCCTGGATTTGGCCAGGCATTATCACATCCACCAAATGGAGTGGTCTGTCCCTGCTGCTGCTCACTGGAAAGCTGATTCTCCACCCACAGCCGTGTATGTCACCTTATGAGGAATATCTTGCATTTAACATGGAGCTTTATTAGCTCTGTTACAGGGACTTCTGCCACCCTGTGAAACCTGCCTGGCACCAATCTCCCACTGATGATTTCCTGGGTGGGTTACTACAGGTAGAAAAATACTGCCAATGCTCAGTGCAATTTTCAAAGCATTATTAAAGCAATATTTTTTATATTATTACCTAGTTCTAATACTGTTTTGAATTTGCAGTTTTGGAGTTCATTTTAAAGCACTTAATTACACTTTGAGAAGAAATAGTCTTATAGTACAAGTCATTTTCTCAAGTACACTTGAAGAAAGGATAGTCCATGGCTCAGTAAATACAACAGTCTGAAAAGTTATGAGCTATCAGACTAAGCTGAATTGACTTACTGATATTACCTGCAATGAATGAGTTTTAGATAGCCTCTCATAAATAGGCAGCTACAGGGACTACGATTTTATGGATGTCTTGGACTTATCAATATATATGAGAAATGATGCTGTCAGGCTTTCGAGGGGATACTAGGTGAACCACACCACTGTCAATTTAATTTTTATGATTAAATATTTGGTGCTGTTAAAGGTTATTTAACATTTAATATAGCTGCTCTTCTACATAGCTGATAACTGTCATCTTTACATAATGCTGAAGCTGAAAATGGATGGGGAAGGCATATTTTTTAGAAGGTACCAATTTTTTTTTCCAATTTACTGTTAGATGTGTTCCAGTAATAGAATAATATTAGGTGAGTTTAAAAGGTTTTCAATATTCAGATGTAAAAATTTAGTCTTAATGACAGCTGCAGCTGAGCTCAACGTTTGATACAGAAGTTCCTGAATTTTCCTCTGTGGTACAAAAGCCCCTCCCAGGCTGTGTTGTGGGATGGCAGCTCATCCCACAGCAGGATCTTCAAGGCTCATATCCAGGCTTATCAGTTTTTATATCTATAAGAGAGATGTCATCAATTTAGACATCGTATTCCTGCTTGATTTTTTTTTTTTTAAACTTGTTAAGGTTAGTGTAGCTGAGAGAAATGAAAGATAATACTATTTTTATGCTTTTTGCAGAAACCACACTTTGTGCAGTGACAGAATTCTGCCTGGGCCCCACACACCACCCAATATTTAAAGAATTAAGAGAAAAGTGAAACTGTCCCCAGGGTCTACTCAGCTCTTAGCAAGAAAACTCACATGTGTAAAAGTAGGTACACAGGCATAGTTTCCAGAGCTCTTACATACAACAGCACACAAGAAAAAAAGAAAAAAAAGCACAAGCAAAAGGTGACAATTCTTAAAACCAATGAAATTATCAGTAAACTGCACAAATTTAATGAAAACTTTGTGTTTGCACCTCTCCACTATTTTGTTTCCTTCCAACAGCTGTGCATGTTAGCTGTGTTTCCTAAGCACAGTCCAAAGCTATTCTTTGTTTCTTCTGCACCCACACATCAAAAAGCTGCAATTTTAAAAACACCTAGAGGCAGAAAATGTTTCTATAATTAAAAATAAAACCAAAATGTATAAACAAAACCAACCACAGAACTAGAGTACAGAACAGGTCAGTTCAGGTCCTGATCCCAATTACATTTTCTGTCAAGCGGATCCCTTTGTGGAACTGAGACTTTGTATTTTCTTCAGTAACACTTACTACGGTACATTTACAAAGAAATCTTTATTGCTTTTCAGTGATGGAATTATATTTTTCTGTAATAAAAGCCTTTATGTGTACTTCCCTTACTGAAGCACTAAAGTAAAAGTGCAAGCCTTCTTAATCTCCAAAAGGTATCACTCTATTTTGCTGCAGTTTAGGGTCTTTGAATGGACTGTCCTGTGTCCTGGCTCAGGTCCCACCAGCTGGTTTTGGGCTTCACCAAAGTATTCCAGACCACTCCTTTGGTATTTCAAATCACTCCTTTGCAGGCTGCAGTGTCCTTGCTGTAACAATGCTCATTAATTGTGATGATGCCCCTAAACAGCAGAGGAACCAGAGCAAAGTGTCACTTATCACTAATGTCCTTAGCAGTGACATTAAAAACTCACCGGGGGCCTGTTGTGGAAAAACACACAAAAGACAAAGTGCCAACACACTGAGGGTCAGTGCAGGGAGCCCTGGGCATCCACTGCTCCTGCAGAAACTGGGACAGCCCTGTCCAGCCTCTGTGCTGCCCACACAGCCCCTCTTCCCTGGTGCCCTGTAACGAGGGTGGCTGTGCTGGGCAGGAGATGCTGCACACCCCATCCTGCTCGAGCAAGGGCAGCTGTGGTCCTGTACACATTGATCAGGCTGGTTTCATGCACACCACACTTCCAAGCTCTTTTTCACAGCTATGAGAATTAACAATGTAAACTACAATATCAAGCCAAGAAGGTGGCTATGCATGAGTTTGGGCTCAAAATACCAGCTTTGAGTGGTGCTGTCTCACAGATGGGGGAGTGCTCATTGCTTCATCTCTGTTGATATAAAATACTTAAAGAAAGATCAAATTTTAACTACTCTGAACTGCAAAGATCATATGTAACCTCTTCATATATAATTTTAGAGTCAAGCAGTCTCTGAACTTGTGGATCATCAAATTAAGTATTTTTTGGGGGAAGCATTTTTCAAATGAAACCTCTAATATGCCTAGTTCTCCTATTCAGTGCAGCAGAGCAAATTCAGATATTAAATTAAATTGACACGGTTTCAGATACTCAAATTAAGTTTCTACATCCCCCAGCGAAGTATATTTCATTATTTCAGGTCAAACCTGCAAAATAAATAGGCCAGAAATACAGATTTCCATATTAAAAAAAGAAATGAGAAATTTTTAGCAAAAATTCTCAAACACTTGAAGGGCCTCTTCTATCTCTTTGGAACAGAGGTAGGAAGGGCAGAAAATTATGACACAGTAATTATTATGATGGATGTTGAGCCAGTCCTTTATATTAGATACACTGCTTGTGCAGGAACCAGCACTACAGATTGCATACTTCACTAAGCAGGACACTCGAGATTATAATGGGCAATACAGATTAACAACATTAGGTTAAAGCAGGATAATTCTTCTTCTTTCTCATTTCTATTCCTTTCCCATGGAACAGCTCCTGCTTCACATTTCTGTGCTCCTTGCTCCCAAGCCTTAATCTACACATCAAGCAGGCATTTTTCCATTTCAGCAGGTACAAATCTTCGGTAACTGGATGGAAATTTATAAAATTGCACTGGTGTAACATTCAGCTATGATTTAACCTGTCTGTTCTGAATTAAAGGTGATGATGTGTTTGCTTTTGCCATCTCATGCAAACAGCAGGAAAGATTCATCTTATTCAAAAGCAGCATGAGAATTTAAGAGAAAGATTTGTCTTGGCACAGTGTAAATAATCAGCTTGGTCCTATAAAAGGGTTGATTTATAATTTTAGCAATTATTTTAGTGTCTGTGAAACCAGAGCAGCTTAATACTTTTAACACAGGTAGGAGCTGAACACTGTTCTATGCTCATCCCTCACATTTGGGTTTGCCAAGAAAAAGCCAAACTGTGCCTCAGTAATGATTCTTTCCAGATGTAGCTTCACTCCTGATGTTCAAGAGGAATCAGCCAAGCACCTTGGAGAGCTCTGACTCAGATCTTTGTCCCAGCATCACTGGCACCAGCTCACCCTGGGTCCTCAGCCTGCATCCAGCCCTGCAGAGCTGCAGCAGCCCAGAGCTGAGCAGAGGCTACCTGAACACAGCACCTAGCCAGCCCCTCTTCTCCTTGGCCCTGGGTCAGTCCAGCTGCACTGTGAGTATTGTCCAAGTGGGTTAACAAACTTGAAGATAAATTAGCCTGCAGATTCATGGTGACACCAGGGACAGCAAAGCAGATGTGACTTTCATTCTTTTGGCCCTAATTAATTCCCTTCTCTGGTGACTCAGCATTTCAGGTGCTAAACTTTACCCAGAAAGGTCCAAGGTGTCATAGGTGCTGGATGGGTACAGCTCCTACCCATTTCCAGCCAGTCACAGGGACTCTGAGCAGCACTGCTCCCCTTCCCACAAGATAATGCAGTAACTACATTTTGCTTTTAAGCCTCATGTTACAGCCACTCTCTGTCATGACAAACGTATAAAAAAAGATACAGAAGTTGCCAGCACATCACACATCCATTCCCAGGCACACAAGACAGTTCACACAATGGCAGGCTGTGATGCCTTAGGTTTTAGCTGTTATATTTTTTAGACTCTGTGCTGTTTCAGTGAGTTTTAGGTTTCATATTAAGTGCTACTAAGCTCTCTTCACAGAGTAGATAGACAAAACAATTCCTTCTCTAGCTTGGTACCAAGGACAACTTTCAAGCACAAGAATGAAAACAATGGTGAAGTGAGAAGAAAAAACAAGGAGGTTGGAGCTTCATAACCTGAAGCTATGGTTGGACAATTGATTCTAATATACTAATGGACCAGAACTTATAAAAATGTGAGACCTTGTGACCCGGGGGTCCATTTTGTGACCACTTTGGGGCACCTTGGGTGTGGTCCAACTGGGCTCTTACATGGCCCAAGAGAACCCATTGAGACCTTTTAATAAATCCCTACTTTATCCTTTGCCCTGTCTAGTCTCTGTTCCAGGTCAGTCTCCAGAAGGCATCAGCTCCTTGCTGTTTTATTGTGCTAAGTTGTGCAATTGCCCATGCCTCTCTCCACAGGTCATTCCAGGCAGAGAATGGGGTAGCCAGAACATGGCTTGTGTTCTTAATGCATTTTTGCACTCTCTTGTGCATCCTCAGGGAGTCCTGTGCACAGGATGCCAAGGCTCCCTTGCTCAGCAGGCTGTAGCTCCTGGCAGGGCTTCCAGCCAGCTGCATTCCCACTGCTTGCTCTACACTGATTCCTGATGGACCACTTTGCCCTGTGCCAGTGATCTCTCCCAGCACACATAGGACTGGATTCCAGTCTGGCTCATGAGAAGAGCTCTTAAATGTTTAATGCTAGCTGCAGCGGAGAAATGCTGTAAACATTCCTGTAACTGGTCTGCTTTAAAAAATTGATTTTGTGTAAAAGAGCAAAGGAAGTTCATGCTTTGTGGCTCAGGAATGCTTGCAAGGCTGAAGAGGTAAGATCAGAGGGAAGGTGTTGTCTTGGCAGTACTTCTCTTTAAGCATTATCTGAAGGGCAAATGTGCATGTCCCCAGCTGTGTGCATGAGGTACTGCCCTCAGACATCAGGTGAGGAAAGAGGGGCTGGGGGCTACACTGAGCTGCTGGAGCAGCTTACAGGCCTTTCCTGGTTCTCCTGTGCTTAGCTCAGTGCTTCAAGGATGGACAGAAAGGCAATAAACATCTGCAGAAGGGGAAAAGTGAAACACGAGCACAAAAAAGGGAACTCTGCGACTCAGGTGACAAAGACTGAAAGGACTGAAGATTACTTGTGCTGCGCCTTATCAGTCCTAAGGACTGGTGATAGCAGAGATAATACAAAAGCAAGCTTACTGTGAATTTATGAATTGGTAAGTCACTTTGTTGTAACAGCCCTCAGTAAATCACTGTTTGTTCCTGCATTTCTGTAATGCATTCTGTTATGCATTCCCTACCTGCTCTCTGACTTTATCTCAGTTTGCTTCTTATTTGTCAGACAAAGAATTCAAGATTTCTCCTAAATCACCTTAGCAAAAGTGACATTTTCACTCCTCTTGGTTTTTAGAAAAATGAGGGGGAAAGTGGTTCGTTGTTTCAAGTCCTCATTCATCTGCAGGGTTGGGTTAGTCATTTTCTTGCACAGAAAGCAGGTTGGCACCACTGGATCTCTGGGTCAGAGGTGGGGAATGGCTCAGTGGGCATGGCCTAAACACACAGGAATGCATTGCTCAGCTCCTGGCTCTGCTGGTCAGTTTTTGGGTAAAGACACAGAGCCTCCTCCCTCTGCTCACAGCTGTTGAGCAGGGAAAGTATTTCCCTGTATTCAGGCATTCAGCTGTTCTCCTTCCAGGGAGGCCATTACCTATTTACAGTAGGAGTTTCTACCCCTGTGAATAAATACACTTTGTCTTTGATCCTGTCCAGCTTGGAGCATCTCAGTGCTACCAACCCGAGGTTAGAATGTCCCTCTGCTTTCCAGGATATACCAGCCTGGAGTGGGTATTAACTGATCTGTTCAACTTGGTATGCAGGATTTCCCCATGGTATTATCACCATGACGTGGAAGAGTTTTCCTGCTTATAAGGGGTTATGCTATATCCCTTTTCTATCCTCTGAACATCGGCAGTATCACCTATATCTCTGGAGGAAAGAAAAAAACAAGCTACAAAAACTACCTGTCCTCTTCACTAAAGAGCTTGTGCTGTGTTCCCTTTCATTCTCTATGTGTGCCTGTCACTTTCTCTTATTACTTACGCAAGGAAATAATTTGTCCTGTCAAAAGTTCTGTTGCTCCTTTAATAAGGAGTAATTACGTATGGAAATAAACAATCTCTCTATTTTCCTCCAGGCACAGAGATTGATTGGCTTATTCTTTAGCTGCATGTACTAGACTGTTGCCTGCATGTGTGCAAAGGAGCAGGTGTGTGTGCAAAAGCAAGGGAAAGAGGGAAATTAATGAGGGAAACACTGCTTAAAGAAATCAGATTTGCATTTAGATTGATTCCTGTCCTGAAGCCAGATTAGTGTAACTTGAGTAAGACCAAGGTTGCCAGAAGTGACTTATGAGGTTGTGCACACAATCTGAGGCAATCCCATGGCTTCCACAACCACAAAAATGAAATAAAAAAATAAAATTGTTGCTCTGATTGTTGGCATTACAAGAAAAAACTCTCTGTTTATATGTCATTATTTAAACTTTGTGCTAGCTGAGTTTATGAAGCGTGCAAAGAACAGCCTCAGAAACACAAAGCATTGCCTTGAAAGGAGAGAACTATTTACATTGATCAGGCATGTCTGGACAGTCCTCCCAAAATTAAATCAGTTCTGGTATCTCACAGAGAAATTAAAAAATTAAACAGTCTAAATTCAAAAGAGTAGGATATTTTGTAAGACAATGTTATGCCTGCCATATAATGATTTATTACTCACACATCACGAAAGAAATTAAAAGTTCCAACATCCCCTCAATTTCTAAAATGGTATTTTAACTTACACTTCCAAGAAAATTTCAGCAAGCTTTTTTTTGTACCAAACAGGAAGGAACGCACACACTGAAATTAAAACATTGTCTGAAAAATAAACACACAAGATAATTCAATGCTACTTCCTATATAGTAGGAATTCAATAACAGTCATAGTCCAGTCTTGCCTGCTGTAATATATCAAAGAAAATGCTTTGGGTTTTAGCAGTCATTGTCTTCAAGCTGTTTTTCCCCTCAGAGGTTATTAAACCTTCAGGCACTATTAAGTCTCTTACAATGACCCTTTTGCTGTCAGAGGACGGGGCATTCCATAAGGAAATGTAATACTGAGGATGAGTAGTCATATTCTTCTACTATAGGTCAAGAATTTTCAAGAGATTTTGTAATTTAAGCTGCTGAAGAAAGGAATAATTAGGTGGCCCAAGGATTCTTGTGCTGCTGCAGAAAAAGGCCTTTTCTTGTTGGATTTCTTGGTTTTCATCACTGCTTGCTGCAGGGATTAGGGTAAGCTCTTTTCATTTACAAGTAGAGTTGCTCAGGAAAAGAGGAGCTTTCTTTCCTTTTCTTAGATAAAAGCCCAAGCTTTGTGTGCTTTTTAATAGAATTCTAAAGAAAACACCTCCCAGATTTCTCCACACAAGAAGCAGCCAGTACACCTTTGGCTCTCCTCTCCAAGACACGTTTCAAACATTTCCTATTTTTTGGTAAAAGGTAAATGATGTAAGTGTGCTGTACTAAAGTAATAAATAGTAATAAATACATCCTGCAGCTGGGTGTGGGAACATCAGACCTCCCTTGAAGAGGAGATGGTAGTGATGGTGAGCTGGGCTTTCAGCAAGACCAAGAGGGACAGAGGGAAGTCCAGGAGGCAAAACTAAACCTACAAGGAGACAGGATGCTGGAGACCCCAGAAAAGCTGCTGGTCCTAGATACAAGAGGAGAGAGAGCAAACAGCCAGCATGTAGTCAAGAAAAATACTTGTGATGAAAGTCTTTATTCTAAAAAATTCCTCTGAGCTGAAATGGCGAACTCACGTTGGAGGATCAGCTGCAATATTCTTTACAATGCAACTGAGTGATGCCATTAGGAAGATTAGAGCTGCAGTAATGCTTAACTGTAAAAACAAGAGCTGCCTACAAATGATTATTATTAAGAAACTAAGAAATTGCAGATAAAAAGGCAAGGAATTTACAGGAGGCATGGGAACTATTCTGTAAACCATAGGAGATGTTCAGAAGAAATATTTGCTAGTTATTCTTTCCAAAAAGTCAAATAAATTGATGATGTGGTCAACCAGGATAAAAAAAATTAAGAAAATGGGCTAATAAGGGGTCCTTGTTTGAAAGCTCAACTCAGAAACATTAGATAGGAAGTCTAAGAAAGTAGGCAAAAATGCATCAAATGAATAAAGACAAATCAACATGCCAAAGACACAAAAAGTAAATAGCAAAAAATTTTTCAGTCCACAACTCAAAAAGGAATCCTACCAAAGAATTCACAGGGGCAGTAAGAAACTGAGCTATAAAGAAAGACTGAAAGAAGATCAAACCATTGCAAAAATTTTAAAAAAAAAAAAAAAAAGGAGGGAGAAAAATCCAGTCATAACTGCATTCTTTGCATCAGCTTTCTTGATGGAAGAGATTAAGGATGTTCTGATATCAGAGTGGGTTTTTCCGGGGTTTTGTCAGGGTTTCTTTTTTTCTTTTCTGCACAAGAAATATGTCTGAGAAATTGTGTCAAACTGAAATGTCAGTAAGAGACATTTCAGAATAAATGAATAAAATTACTAGTAACAAGTTACCAGCACCAACATAGAACTGGATATGAAATTGCCAAAGCACTTACTGTGGCATGTACCCTATCGTTTATGTTCACTTCAGTACTAAAGACAGGAAGAAATGAAAAAAATGACAGCAATTTTTAACAGGCTTTTCAGAAGCCTGAAAGCTAGGTCCATTAAATCTGACTGGTTGGCTAAAACCACAACAAAGAAAAGAATTAGCAGGCACTTAAATAAATACAATGCTGTGAGAATGCACCAGCATGGCTATTGAAAGACACCTTGGCTCACGAATAAAGTGTAGGAATGACCTAGGTGAATCATTTTACCTCCACTTCAGAAAAGCTGACCCAAATATGGGTCATATTCCTCATGAAAAGTTCTTCAAGAGATTCAGGTGTCCTGGGGTGAGACACGGTGATATTCTGAGCCCACTAACAGGGCCAGAGGCAGCAAATCCAGCATAGAAAGGAGACATCTGTCCTTTGGGATCTGCTCCCTGAATTCACAGGTGACTGGAAAAATGATGGGAATCCTCAAGCGACCAGTTTTACTGAATATACAGAACTGGTCCAGATACCTCACAGACAATTTGGGTTCTGAGTATCTCACACAAAACAATGGGGTGATAAAATGGCAGATGAAACTCAATGTCAAGATAGGGAAATCTTTAAGAGGAAACACAAGCATATCTATACACATGTACTGATTATCTCCAACTCATCATTCTGAAATGTTGTCTTTGCCATTCAGTACAGGAAAAATGAAAGAATGATAAATAAAATTCTCCTGATTTTGAAAAAAAAATAAAATTAATTTGGGTGTGTTCATCATCCAGGTCACACAGCAGAAAAAGCATGGAAAACAGCCATGTTTTTTGAAACAACAACTGTCAAAATGAAGAGACAAACTCTTCCTTAGAACTTTAAGTGAACCAGATCCCCCTATGGTTTAGTCAAACTCCAAGAATCCACCAACACTAAACTATGACAATCAAGTTCTTCAGCTGCTTAATATAGCAAGCACCAGCTCTCTCTTTGCTCTATAGAAATCACAGCCTCCATTGTACAGACTTTTTCAGTCTCAACCCAGGATCTGTATTGTAATTTATCAACAGGCTTGTTTGAGAGACACAGTCACCTTTGGAGTCTTCAGCTTGTGATTTTTCCTTCACTTTGGACATGTCACTTCCAGAGTAATTCTCTCTTCCATGAGCAGGGAGTCAACCACCATAGAACAAAATCTACTGGGCTCCCAAGGACTGGACTGATGTGGAGGAGCAGGGGTACAGTGCATCCCTGATGGAAAAGCTGCTAAACTTGATGATCTCTAAGGACAATAATCAAACTGTGTAGCAAACCTACAATACACAAGCATAATTCAGTCTTGAGATTCATATCACAGCCTTTCCAACAGCACTGGAATTTATGTACTATTTTAAGTGCCCTAGCTCAATTCACTGAAGGGAACTTCTAAACCAGCATTTCAAAAGGTTCTGAGTTCCTTGCAAGGGTCTGCAATCCATAGCAAAACCAAGATATATTACCTGAAAAATATCCTCTTGAACAATTTCCCACAAGTTAGGAAAGATGAGGAGCAGTCCAGGCAAACCGTTTCCTTTTACTCTGTTCCAGATGCAAAAACAAAGCACAAACTTTTCCATTTGCATTTTCAGGGGTTTCAAGCTGCACAAGTTGTGCTATACTGCACAGACTTGCTGAAATACTCCTGATTCGAGTGGCAAGAAATAATGAATGTATGCTGGAGTTTTAACTCAGTTTGGATTAAGCATCTCTTCATCTTTTACTGTTAATTATGTTTATCGCTGACTGTCAGCTTTGTGTCACATTGTTACAGGTACATACATCATGAATTGTCTAAAAAGCAGATTAACATAAGGTCTGTGCAATTATACTTCTGAAGAATACCACATATTAGTCTAATTTAATATTTTGTCTCAGTCAATTTCACTTCAAAATGGAAAAAAACATTTTATTGCTCTGAGATTTCAAATATTTCTATCCTCCTCCTGTGCACAAGGATTGTTTTTGCAAATAGCAGCTGTAGAAATTAGCTCCTTTCAGTGAATGAGCTTAACCTGTTTGTTTCCTTCCTTCCTAGAACGTCAAGGTACACCTCTTGACCCAAGTCTTGACTTTCACTCTGTGCTGTCTGTGTGGAAGTGATCAATGAAAAACATGTTAAGGAGATGGAAGGGACTTGTCTTGCTCAACCTGAAATACTTGTTGGGGGATTTCTGCAAAATTCATTTTGGATTGATCCAGAGCATTTCATTTGACCAAAAGAAAATAATCCTAGCTTCACTGTATGGTTTATTTAATTTATTTTTTTTTAACCTTGAAATTCAGGTCACACTATTTCATGAGAAATGCTTCTTTGTAACAACAGGTTGGAAAGTTTTTCTTGATGCAGTCTGGCTGTGCAATGCCAAACTGAAATGTTTCATTTGATTACTGTGGGGAAGAGTACACAAAGATGCTGCACTGGGGTGAAGCTCAGGCCACATCACAGGTCTGAGTCCCCATCATGGGCTTGGCAGAGCCTGCAGGGAGAGAGAGGGTTTCAGCCACCTGTGAAATAGAGCTTTGGCATATTCTAAGTTTCTGTTTCTGATTTATTTTGAGTTACTGAGAGAACTCCATCAAAATTTGTAAATGGCGTACAACAAGCCATCAAAATCTTCATTTCTCAGCATAAGCACTCTTCACCAAAACAGCAGCAGTTCCTTTCAAGCCTTCTGGACACAGGAACAGTACACACCTGAAGCAAGTTTTCACTCCACAGTTTTGTGTCCCAGGAAGCCCCATTCCTCCCCAGCCACTCTGCTCATCAGCATTTTCCTGGGACATTTCCCTTCCAGACCTTGGAGTATGCTCCCACAGGACTTGAGCAACCTCAGTTCCCAGCTGCCTGAGCTTTTCCACCTATTTCTATCCATGAAACCTTTCACAAGCTACAACAACTGGAAGTACTTCACATACACAGTCACAAAATTTTTTTATCTTTCACCGTGTACCAATCCAGTTACAAGGAGACACAGCAGCAGCTCTCACTGACAGGCCAAATTGCAGCCAACTCACATAGCATGTTAATAATGTTGGAAAATTTAAGTATTGTGGGGAAAACCAACCCTTCCTCCAGCTGAAACACTGTCCTAATTCTTCAGTAGAAATCCACATTCTGTGGCAATGATCTGAGTTTAATGTCTGTTTCCACTAGTTTGTACATGGGCAACTGTGAATCAAGGAGTTAGAGCCCACTTGTTCCCCCATGTCTCCAAGTGTTTTGAATAAGTAATTTCAGCCAAGAAAAGGATCTGGTTTTGCATGTTTACCTTCTTTCTACTCTCAGCTCTGACCCCTCTTTTGAATATGATTTACAGATGACAGCCCTGCAGGAAGTGTTTTTAACACAGTGTACTAATAAATTCTGGAAAAACAGATTTACAATCTAATCTCCTCGTGTGCAATGATGTGTATTATATAAATTATTAACATCAGAAACCACTGTAAATTTGGTGTATGCCTAAGAAACTATAATCCATATTATCAACAGCAGTAGTTGTGGCTTTTACTCAGTCCCACTACTTAGATAAACTGGGAGCAGTCTTACTGTAAGAAAATATAATTTTCCTAGCATGCTCTTCAGTAGTTCAAAGCAGCAACAGTCCACTAAAAAAAAAAAGTTAATTTTTTGTTTATTTTTCTGACTAGTGTCTACTCTACAGTCATTAACTAGCAAAATGTTTACTCCTATAAAAATATCCATTTCCTAGGGATTGTTAATTACACTTTATTGAGAAACAATCAGTTATTTAGTTGAGTTACCCACCCCTTTAGAAAATTAAAAGCTGAGATATTCATTTTAGCAATCCAGTATATTACCATATTTACTTTTCATTTATGGGGGAATAATCTGTTTTAATTAAGCCTAACTGAAGAACTTTTATCAGATGTAATTATCCCTTTCGATAAATATGTCTCTAGTAATTACAGTTAACCATGGGATTTATAGCTCTTAAGTCATTTGGCGGGAAACATAATAAATCTTTAGTAATACATGCTAAATTACTATAAATTAATTCAGATCATTAACATAATAAACAAATTAGGAAAATTTCACTTAATTAGTTTGGGTGGTTAACTCAAAATCCCTTGTAAAGCTTCATAGTAATCAAAATTTTACCAGTATTTTTAGAGATAATTTTTCTGTAACAAACCTGTTTGAATATTTACACAGAAAATTAGATCACTGCTGTAACCCAGAACACACATATTCCTTTTAGATCATAGAGCCTTTAGGAATTGATGCTGGGTAACATCTTAAATGCAGTTAATTGTGCCTCACAGGTTTTCAGGTCTGTACCATTGCATAGTGAAGAACCTGCATGGTGGTGAAGTAAGATTTTAGAAGTAAGGTACTTCCTCTCTCCTTCCCTTTGATCGTTTTTGTGAGTCCTCAAAAAGGCAGGTAGAGGGAAAGGTTCAGTGACCAGGAACAAGGGATTCCACAGGGAAAACAAAGCAGCTTGAGCAGGCAGGGTGGGTGGCCAGCCTGGATTAACCCCCTGCATTGGAAGGGATGCCCTGGGGGACCAGAGCTGGACTGACAGCCTCAAGGACGACCCTGCAGCCTCCTACCGAGGCACAGCCAAACCTGCACTGCCAATCCAGCAGGTGCAGCTGCCTCCTTGTAAATAATTCTCATTCCCTGTTCCATGCCCAGACAGCACAAGAACGGTGGGGCAGGGAGCTGACAGCAGGCATGTGAGGTAGTGGCTCTCAGAAATCCCTTTGCCATCTCCTCAAACTGAATTGTCAGAGTATCCACCAAAGGCTTTCCCGAGGGGATCCTGTTACATGAGCATTGTTCTCCTCCTCTGCACAGACTGGGCAGACAAATTCCAGAATGTCAGTGTGCTGGCACACAAACAGTTTACAAACCCTGCTGACAAACACACCATCCCAGCAGTGTTTCTACCTCCTGCTAGTTGGAGATAAGTCTTAAGCTTAGTTCAGCCAAGTCAAAACCCATCTCTATATCAAGACCACTCATCAGATTACATGTTCAAGGTGAGGAATACAGATGAACACAGATGAGCTTTTTAGTCATGAACTTTTGGACTTTAGTCTTCTTAGATAAACTCAGACAAACAAAGAGCTTCCCTGCAGGCAAAATATCCTTCATAAATAGAGAACAAAGCATTCACCAAAACTTACCATTAAAAAAAAAAACATTTTAAATCCTTTTTTCCCCACAGCAAAATTGGATCTTTCTGGTAGTAATTCCCCCTTTATTCCATGCAGTCCTACTTTGCTGGGGTGCTCTGAGAGAGACAGGGGTATTTGGCTCAGGCTGGCTGCCTTTTTCTGCTCTTTAAGTTGCAGCCTGTATAGGTGAAGGACATAGGAGAGAGAAACTTTCCATGTCCTGGTTTCAGGTCTCAGACAATTTCCTGCACGTAAAGAAAAATGAGAAAAATCGTTTGGGAGATCTCGACTCAATTTTTATGTACCAATTTTGGTCTTAGCATTTTCCCTACTCCTTCTCTGCCTAGTACCAGTCTTTTGGCTCCCTGTAAGGACCTTTTCTTCTGGCATCCATAGGCAGTTCTCCCCACAGTGATCAAGTTCCATAAAATATCTCCTCTGCTTCTCCTTGCCCCAGTCCCAGAAGGGGGGCAGGCAGGACGAAAAGGGCAGAAATCACAATGTTGTAACAGAAGCTCTCAGGAACACAGGACAGCAAAAGGAAAAAGAAAGAAAATCGAAGTCATGACTTCAAACAGGCCTTTGTTTCAGCTAGGATCCCTGGCAGGACTCAGCAGCCCTTCTCCACACCAAGCTGGATGCTGGAGAAAGTGGTCAGTTGATAGGCAGTCGTGTTTAAACTGTCCTAAGATAGAAGAGTGCATGACAGATCCCTCAAGGGAGGCAGAGCAGATCCTCCCTTCCCTGAAAGCATTGACTTTCAGGGTTCAAACCCTTTGGAAAAAATTCCCTTCTACATCCTACAGAATACACAGGACTAGAGCAATACAAAGCATGCATCATGCACAGAGTTGGAGCTCTCCATCTGCAAATGAACGAATTTCACCCTGAACTGAACCTTTTAATACATTAGAAATTGTCCATCTTCATGCTTTATTCTCTAAAGATGGATGGTGCAGATGTTTTATTTGACTTAGTGCTGGGAAACTCAAAATCCTATTTGTATTTCCAAACTGCCATGTTAACTTCCCTCCCATTTTTACTTAACTCATTTTTTACCTTAGTCATATTAATGGTTATATAATAATATTAGACAACGTTTGCTAACCATTAACTCCAAAAATAATGGTTGTGCTAAATCAGAGCTAATTAGTGTGTCACAAACTCCAGTCCTAGCACAGGGTGATGACTGAATGAAAAGAATGTAATGTCACTTCACCAAGAATTACATATACAATTTTAAGAGGTATTTTAAATATTTTTCTTAATAGCTGTCAGCAGAAACGATGGGATGTGATTCTTTAGAGAGCACTGCTCTTTACTAAGTACAGGCAAGTGAGTCATCACCAGCCTTACACTGGCTGCAGAAAACAGATTTAATATTAATTTATGAATAGCTGAACTTTTTCTCTTTAACATCTAACACTGAATTATGCTCTAAAGCCTTTATATTTCATTGCACATCAGCAAGGTTGTCAGGAGCAAAAGATCAGGATAACATAATTCTTATGGCTTGTTCTCACTCACCCCTCATTTACTCCTGAAGCAGCCTGAATCATCCTGAAAGTAAGAAGCATGGGGTGGCAAAATTTAAATGTGAAAGGAGTTGCTCTTTAAGGGCCATCAAGTTTTTAAAAGCATAACTTCCAGCTGAAACCGTGGGAGTGGGATTTGTTCTCTCAGACAGACACTGAGTCATTCACATTCATTTCCAGCGCCTGTGAGCAAAGGAAGGTCAGGCCACTGGCTGTGCCTATGTACCTGCATCCCAGCTCACAGCAGAGGCAGGAGGAAAATGCAGATGGCAAAGCCTCTTAAGGCTCAGGATTTTCACCTTTTCAAATCTTTTTCTAATTCACTTAAAGGTTTGAAGCAATGTGCAGCTACACCAGTTCCTCGGTGCCTCAGGGGTCAACAGAGCAGGCTGCCAAAAGAGTAACTTCTGCCATTGTAACCAACAGATCACAGCACTCTATGGATTCCATACATTTTTAACTCTCCAGTGTCTTTGTAATGTAGAGCTGACACATCAGATCTCCACACAGAGCAGAAAACTACATGACAGCTTTGGTAATCTCCACAACCAGACCCCTAAATCCAAATTTCACAACGGTGTAGGCAAAGACACAAAACATGCTCATGGCATGCTGCAGAATCACAATATTAACACTGTGTTCTTTTCACTTTTAACTTTTTCTTGCTTTTCACATTTATGAAACATCTACAAACATACATAAGATCAGATATCTCTCTACTGCCAGTGAGAAGATGAAAAATTATCAGGCCTAAAGGGTCTATTTATAGAAGATATCTTGGCAGGGTTTGGGGTTTTTTTCTTTTTTCCTTTCAAATGTAAAGACATCACCAAGGGCTTCACAAGCAGAAAGTGTGATTCCATCAGCACACAATGCAGTATCTTGGCAAAGTCCTACCCAGCTTCCTCCCAACGTTTCCTGTGCAACATGGGATGAGGAGCAACACTACAAAAACACCCCACACACAATTCACTGATGTCACATCAGGCTGAGCATTTAATATTAACTTAGAGAGATGACAGCCCCATTCCCCTTCTTTTATTTTCTTGATATTCCATCTTTGATCTCCATAGACGACAATTCCTAACCTGCCTTAGGATTCCCAGAAATCACTGAGATAGTCTTTTTAAGCCCTTTAGTGCAAAGGGTTACAAAAACCTCAAGAGTACATAGCCACAAATTGCCCTTCTGCTGCTTCTATCATGGTATGTTTGGACACAAGCACAAAAGAACTTGGATTTTTCTACTATTCAAAGTAAGACATTAAAATGCAAGAATTCATTATCATTTATTTTGAAAGGAGCAAAAAGCTCTCAATTACAGGCTCCTGGAGGTCTGGGCATCATTTTAGTATTGCCAGCACATATGGAAGGAAGAGGCTTCAGGCTTTAGGGAACAAGCTCCAGTTTAGCTGCACTCGAAAAGCTAACTTAGACCAAGGTGTAAAGACATCAAATACTTGGTACAATGTTCAAAGACACGTGGGCTGCAGCAGTGTAACTTTCACTGCTGAGCTTTGACAGACGAACTGCATTTCTCTAACATTTCAGAAACCTAAGACCCTTCGATTAGACCCCACAAGAGAGACTCTGTAACACCTGATGGAGGAGAAGACTTCGGTTAAGGATCTGACCTCTGGTATTATTATGATTTAGGAGGACAGCAAGTCCTCCACAGGAACATCCACAGGACACTTAATGGAACTCTATTTCCTTACCAAGCAGACAAAGGAAGAAAGAAGGTGAAAGCTTTTGTGTAGGACTCTATTATTACCACTACTACCTGGGTGTTCTGTCTGCTCGAACAATCTCTGTGATCTCTCAGGTGTGGTGAAACACTGACTAATACTGGACATAAAATTGGTTAGCCTCGATGATCTTAGTAACTCTCCACACTTCCTGAGCAGTGAAATCTCAACAGGCAGCTGCTCTCTCCTCCCCAGGCTATTTTCTCTGTGACAGTAAATACATCCAGCACTACTGCTGTATCACCCCTTCAAGTGCTGCTGGTACAAACCATCGATTATAATTTTATAATGCCATAGAGGCTGGTTGTTATATTAGGTAATCATGAGACAGTTACAGAACTACGCAAGGAAAGTGAAGCCTCAGGCTGTTACGGTAGCTAACAAACCTGTCATTAATTACTGAGAAAAAACCTTCTGCCTTTTAAATAATTTATACAGCTGGATCTACAGTAGCAAAAGATTAAACCTAATTAAAATGGAATCTTTAAATTCCAAGGGAAAGGCTGACCTCTGGACTTGGCCACCACCAGCAGAGCACAGATAAGGACCGTGGCTAATGACGATCCTGCCCCCAGGCTGGCACACAGCACTTCCAACTCTCGCTCTGAGCTGGGATTCCCTTTATGAAATAATTTCAGACAAAGATAAAGACCTGCTAATCTCAAGCCTGCACATTGGATGCCTTGCTTAAGCACTTTATCCCTATGACCAGCATATCTTTGGAAGGGTTTCTTTGTTTTGGTCTTTGAGGTTTAGTGAAGGGTAATGTAATCTTCCAACAGGGTTACTGCCCTCCTAGGTCTCAATTTAATTGGGCTGTGCTGTAGTTCAATTCCTATGTACATTCAAAAAAATCTTTGGGTGAATTCAATCCATATATATAATATAGCCCCCTAGTATGCAAAGCAGTGTGCTAATGCACTCCAAACTCATTTGCATTCTTTCACAGGGAGCAGCTTTTATTATACTGTATTTTAAAATGAAGTAAAATGTGGCAAAATATTAATCTCATCATTATGCTTCCTTACAGCAGTCCTTGCTGTATCTCCTGTTATGTCTGAAAATAGATCAGTACTGCCCCAGTTTTCTGAACTCCAAAGCTTATTGAGAGGACTCTTTTTTCCAGTCTGGTGATTCAGGTATTAAGCATCAACAAGTTTTCAAACCAAGTGTTTTCAAATGTCTTGGACACTTTGCCTTTCCAGAGTAATTTCAGAGTTCTAAAGATCTGTCCTTCTAGCATAATATGGAAAAAAGTTGCATATACATATAAGTATATAATTTATATATATATATATATATATATATATATATATGTACTTCCACATAGATACACTGTATGCCCCATGACTGTAACAGGGCATAACTGCACTAATTCTCAACCTGTGCAGTCCATCCAATGGGCATCCTAATCAGTAGAAATAACTTCTAGCTATGCTGGGGCTCTAGGATTTTTTTTTCATTCATTTTAATAGTACTTCAAAGTATTCTATTCTATTATCTCTGGCTAGAAGGTAAGAGATGCTTTCTTCTCTGCAGATTGAGGTCCTTTTGTACATATCTAATATCTTTTTTTTTAAATGAAAATTGTTGCACCACTACTTCCATTTGTCTGCAGGCTCTAGTCAACACCTGTGTTGCTTTATCTCTCTGCACAGAGTGACCACATCACACAGTGTATATTTCTCGCTGCTACAGTGGTCTTCCTTAAAAGTACCTACCAGTTAAACTTTATTATTAATTTTCAGTGTTAAGGTTATCTGAAAAATGTTATTTGACATTAGCATCCACCCTAGTATAATATACTGAGTATTTCCTAAACCACATTGGTTAACCTAGACTAACCTCCACATAGTTAAATTAGCCTTTCATGTCTAATTATGCCCTGTGATGGGATATATTTCAATCCTCACAAGGGACCCGTAGTTTCAAGTGAACTCTATATTTGGACAGTAATCCAAATAAAAAGAGACATGAAAGCAGGATCAAGGTCTAAAAATGTAGGATTTTGCACTAGTTCCCAAGGTCAGTTTAAAGATTTGAGGACTCTTGGCATTGTTCTAATTGGGAGCTCCTGGAAAATTAACCTGTTTCAAAACTGACAGCCAGAAAAAGTAAAGAATCTCTGCACAAATTAACTTTTTATCACATGTTTGTATCCTGACAGATTCATGTGCTGTCCTCAGTTCCCTGTGCTAGCAATTCACATCCTATATTGGAGAACATACAGAAGTACCTTGGAATGAGCTAATAGGTTGATGATAACCTGAATGATAAACTGTCATTATCTTATTGTCACACAACAATCAAAATGGGGTTTGATGCTCTGTTAATTTATTATTTCACAGGTGATGATCTTCCCATCCATTTACTATTCTCATTTATCTAGCCTAATTCTGATGTAATTTGCTTGTTTGGTAATTTTGCTAAACCGTTCAATTTGCATTTAAAACCTATTCAATATAAGTTAATGAAATTGTGTCAACTAATCAGTAAGGAAATGTTAAATTAATAAAAAAAGATAAACCTTACTTAAAGCAGATCTTAGAAGAAAAGACAATTGCTTTGCAAACTGCACAAAGCTGTTCAGACTGATAGGTTCATGGAGCCAAGAAGAAGAGCTACATGGAACTGAGCCTTAAGTTCTTGCTGTTAACAATTCTTCATTAAAAATTTAAATAAAATAAAATAAAAAGCATGTGGGTCTCCACATTACTATTTTTTTCACATGGCAACTGTCCCTCACTACATTCCTGCTAAGGCCACATTTCAGTTGTGCAACTGTGCATGAGCAGGATGAAAGGGATGTGCCAGGAATACTCAACCAAAAAATCAAGGCATCTTCTGTTTTTATGCTTCACATCACCAGCCCAAAGCTGGCTGAACTTTGCCCAGCACCTGAAGCAGCTTCTCTCTAGCAGGCTTGCAGACTCTGAGGGCATGTGAGAGGTGAAGAAGGAAAACATCACTGCCAGATGATCTTCACAAACTAACTTGCAGAAGGCTGCAAAGTGGCTGCAGCAGATAACTGAAGCTTGAAGTTCTTTTTTTCTGGTTGTTTAGATATCTAGAGAGACATCTGGAAAAATGGGAGTTTTATCACCAGCTTCACTAAGGTGAGGATATTGCCCTTCAGTCAGAAGTCATTCTGACCCTCCAGTGAACCCCAAAGAGAGCATTTGTTCAAGCAGATCAGCAGCTTCCCCCTCCTCATACATTGTTCATGCTGACCTGGCCCTTTGGAAACTTCCCTGCAGGGCCACACATCAACTCAGCAACAAACATCTATTTGGTGTCCTCATTTTATATAATCTCTCTCTCATCCAAGTACTTCTGGCCCTTGTAATATGCTCTGTTGCTGTTTAGCACAATGTGGGGGTTACATTCATCTCCTCACCCCCTTCCTACCTCTAGGTTAAGCTGTCACAAGAGGTTTGTTTATCAGTTCTGCCTCCCCAATAATGCACCAAGGGCACAGTAGCACATTGCTCTCCCAGGTCACCCCCTCCCACAGCTGGCAATCACCATGTTTGCACATCCACCATTCACTCAGTCTCCTCTCTGCACCACACTTCCTTCTCACACACAGCTGAGAGTCCCTTCTCCACTCCACAGTTCAAAACCCCTCTGATGCTGGATGGTCGCCTGGCTAAGAAATGCAGGGATAACCTGTGCCACCATGGAAGGCTGTCACCTGCCCTGCAAGGACACAGTCCAACAAAAGAATCACAGGACAGGAGCCAGAGTATGCCTGAGAAACCCCAGTCTGTCACGTTGATTTACATCAGGGACACCTTCCCTCAGGCAGCCCTCCAGGTCACCTTCTGCCATCTCCAGCTCAGGAATGAAAATGCAAAATGACAAACCCTTGCCCTGTGGTGTCTTCCCCAGAGCATTAACATTTCCCATACAGTCACTTGCACCACAGACTCCATAGAAATGACAAAACCCACAAAGTTCAGTATTCTTTCCAGCTCCAGCTCAATGGCAAGTCTTCTGGCAGCTACTCAGCAGATTCAAAGGAACACAGTTCTATCCTACATTCCTGTAGGATAGGAAAGATGCTGAAAATCCATAAAGTTGCTCTAGTTGTCATAAATGGAGGATCTGGACCACTGTGGTTTACAACAGCTGGCTATGGATCAAAACATTATGAATATTTAGGGTCTGTAAAGAGCTAAAACTAATAGAACATTCAAAATCAGGCAGGGAAAAAAGTACCCAAATCAGAGAAGATGTAATTATGTTCTGTAATTTCCTAAAGTACTTTCAGCACCTACATCTCAGTGTATGACTTTTATTATTAATGACTTAAAGCATAAGTAACAAAGGACTGTGCTACCATTTGCAGTTCATAATTATGCCACATTTGCCTGCTACCACTGATTCACTAATACTAATTTTGTTTAACATACATTGTCTTGAGAACTGTGCAATAAATCTTGTGACATAAAGTAACAACCACTCCAGCCTTGTCTGCATGATTTCTCTCATTTCACTCGAAGTAGAGTTAACTTTTTTTTTATATTCCCTATACACTTTTTAAAGAATTAATAGCAATAAACGCATGTTTGTACTGCATAAAATGTGAATTTTAGCGGAATTGTGTTTGTTGAAAGGTCAGTATTAAAAGCAGTTCACTGAACACGGTGTATCAGCTGTGAATCAAAGATCTAGAAAGTATAAAACATATTACCAGAGGAGTCAGAACATAATCTAATTTGGCATTCTTTCCCAATACACACTGTCATGAAAATATTTTGCTTGTCAGTGCCTTTCTCCATTTGACACAGAAATCTACTTTAATATTATATTGGTACACTCCAATTGGTACCATTTGTTCTCTTAGCCCTTTAGCTAGATTCTTCAGTGCTGTATATCTGAATAATTGGGCTAGATTTTATATTCATTTTCACAACAGTCTATAATATTATTACATTACAGGTCTTTGTAGGTAAAATCAATATTCAAAGTTACTTTTATATTCTGCATGAAGTTTCTATATTTCTATTCTGCAACTAGAATGTGCATAATTTGTATTTTTCAAAGTTCCTACAGCAACCCCATGAATATTATAGTATTATTCTAAAATTATCTTTTATGTGCATTTTGCTGCAAGACAGATGAGCAAAGAATATATTTACAGTTGAGTCCAGACCTAGTAACTTCTTCTGAACATGTTTTGGAGACAGTCAAAATGTTATCCATCTGGGGATTAAAGCAATAATTTTTTTTTTTTTTAATTGTTTTACAAAGTACTTGGCTAAAAGAAATCTAAAATTAATACTCTCAGTAGAGAATTAAGATTCAGCACTTATTCATTGCAAGACATTGGCATTTCTTCCTGACTTTGTTTTAGTTTTTCAAGAAATTGGGGACTAAAAATAATTCTGAATTTGTGAGCCACAGTACCCATTACTGCAAATGTTATGGATACAGTAATATTTGCTGTACTTCTATCTACTGCAACTGATTTTGATCTGACCAGGATTATTTCTTATCTATGGAGGACAAGAGTGCTCCTGGACAGTTCTATGGTTGAAAAGCTCTACCCGTCACTCTCCAAATAGCACCTAAATATCAAACAATCTACACTGAAGCATCATCCTGAGCTAGTAGGCAAACCAGTTACAGGTGGTAACAACTCTTCACAGCTTTGTTTTCTCTTCCCTTACCATCCCACCAGTACAATTGTACGTATAAAGCAGGACAACATGGACAAGAAGGACTTAATAATCCACTAAAAACCCAGAAGTGGAATGTGGCTGACACTTCACCTGCTGTTTATTTCCTCTAGTTCAAACCCAGGAAAGCAGTGCAGCAGCGTTCAGCTCGGGCTTTATTCACAGTAATATTGTAAGCACATGCTTGAATCATGTCAGTGCTCTCATCCTGGACTTCCTTGTCTCCTGGGGCAGATGCTTTCCAGAGTAATGTCTCTATGTCAGTTGTTAAGACTCATTTGCACAGATTTAATGAACCAGCTCCAGACCCCTTCCTTAGCAATGTCAATGGAGGGTCACCTGAGACATCTGCACATTATGGGCAGGACAGTGCCCAGACTTCTGACAGCCACACAGCCTGATCCTACCAACCTCACCTACACTGACAAGTTCCTCTTCACACAGGCAGTCCCTTCCCACAGAAGCAGCAGCAAGAGGAATTATGACAGTTTTGTCCTGCAGTCAGTGCTGGAATAGGCAGCCACATGCAAAGGTCCATGTCACACTCCAAAATACAGATCAAACAAGATCATATTATTTGGTCCAAACAGTATCTCTTCTTGTAAATGTATCTTTCTCTACTGTTATGAATACCTTATGTCTTTTATGAAGTAAGAAACATACCGCAAAATGAAGGCTTATATCCTGCCTAAGAGATCTGTGGTGGAGATCAGCTATTTTTTTTTCCAATCAGCTTTTTGATCAAGATGTATCATTTCCATAGCTTTCTAGTAAAAAAACAATTAAAAAATAAAACCTGGTTATATAAGTGATCCCTCTGATGCCAAAAATCCAGACTTAAACCATCTTCTATCTCCCAAGGAGCAGCAATTATCTGTTCTTACTCAAGATACAGTGTTTGATCCATGTTGCAGAGGCAACACAGCATGTTTAGATCTTACCACACAGGTGATACAAAGCTCAACACAAAAAGTATTTTGCACAAAAATCTCTGCCATCACTGCTTGCTATCCTTTACAAGATATCAGAGAAGTGCTCTGTGCTGGAGAAAACAGAATATTGTTTAGTTTGTGCATCAAAATGTATAAAACCAAATAAGGAATATTTGGAAGCTGACCACATCCTGCACTGATTTCCAGCCACACCAGGACACGGCCTGCCATGTAACCTGTTCCAGCTGGAATCTGCTTCTTTATATGCTCAGGCCTTTTCAGCTACATAATTACATTCTTAATTCTTAGGGGAGGGAAAAATGTATTTGCAGTTATCCATTAAAAAATTTTCCATTATTAAATGGGAAATTAGGAAGAAAGATGAAAGTCTTTATCCTTTACAAAACCAGAAGAGCCTTGTCTGCATACCTTGCTATTTGACTTTCAGTACAATATTTCTGTAAGCACAGAGATCCCACTAATGAAACACATGCCATTACACAACCGTGCTGCTCCCTTGATAGAATTTAGCACTACATGAACTGCGAAATCTCAAATTTTCATAATGATGTTATTAACTGCATATGCAATGGAAAAGTTCTGAAACACTTGCAAAAACTCTCTACAAAGTACAGAAATTCAGAATTATACTTAAGCATTTTATCATACACTCTTAAGTCCAACC
Organism: Certhia americana; assembly: GCA_018697195.1. Lineage (NCBI taxonomy): Eukaryota > Metazoa > Chordata > Aves > Passeriformes > Certhiidae > Certhia > Certhia americana. The sequence goes on along the minus strand of CM031868.1, from coordinate 12,326,044 downwards.
AAATATTAATTCATATCAGCCCTTAGAGAATAGAAAAAGAAAAATCTAGTTTGGACACAAGGGAATTTCAGATTTCTTCAGTAAGTGAGAACCTGGAAAAAACTAAACTCTGCAGTGCCCCACCTCCTGTCAGATGGACTCCTGAATATAATGCAAAGTTGAAAAAACAGCAACTGGAGGATAATCCCTTCTTGGAAAGAAGCCATTTGTGTAGTGGCACTATTTTCCGACACCAGCAAACACAGAGACAGGGAAGGAACCCCCTTCACTCCTAAGTCACTGACACAAACCTGGTACACATAAGAGCCACAACAAAGCCACTCCTTGGGCAGCCATGGGTGAAACAGAAAAATTCTGCCCTCTGCTCCTGGCGAATGAGTTACTGGAGACTGAAAACTATGGCCATAACCTGAGTCCTTTCCCTTCTAGCGACAAGCTTCAGAATGAAATAAATGCCTGGAACTAGTTTCTTGTTCAGCTGTCATGACTTTGGCCCTGGAGACCCTTTGTTCAGTTCCCTGATACACGCTCACTGCCTAGGAATAGGTGCTGTATGAGGATTTCCACTGCAAGGCTTGTCATCCTGCACTGCTCACAAAATAACAATGCTTTTCTCCCCTGATGACTGCTTCATTGCTTTGACTCTGATGATGAATGAGCAGTAAACATACCACAAAATTAATTCAACCCTATGGCAGATTATCGTTAGAAGCCGAAAATTACAAAAATAGACTCATTCTTATTACAGCTTTAAGACTGATAGGTAAATCTCATTCACAAAAGGAAACTATAATGACACTAACATAAATGTTAATGTGAGGTTCAAATGCAATTTTAAATATTTATCTTGCAGAGGTAAACAGCCACAGTGAATATCTGAAGAGTAAACACATATTAAATCAATTCAAGTGCTTGCAAACTAATCTATTCTCAAATGCATTTACTTAAAGGCAAAGAGTCTACATTGCCAAGAACCCAGACATTCACTGATGTCAATGTACTCACAAAGTACCAGTCTCTTGTGAGCAGCCATCTCAGCAGGTCAGCTCTCTGCCCAGCAATCTCCTTTCCTGGACTTTCTCATCACAAATTCTCAGGACAGTTTTGTGCACTTTAAAGTAGATACTGAACATTTTTCCTAAAGTTGCACATAGGTGCCAAAAAAAAAGCCAAAACCAAAACCAAAACCCTTCTAACATCTCCCTGCTGTCTTTGAGATGGAAGAGAGTTTAAAAGTCAAAAAACATGGATCCATGTGTGTATACCACTTGTATTTCATTGTCAAAATCCTGGACTAGCATTCAACTTCAGTGGCAGATCTAAAACCCAGGAAACTCCTATGGGCTAACCCTTACACTGTGTGGAAAAGTTGATTTTTCCATGGTTTTGAATGAGTTTATTTTGATGATTGACGTCCTAACATCCCACAACTTACAGCTTTGGAAACGTGAATTTTTGCCTTAGCTTCTTCTGAACCATAGTTCTGACATGCAGATGCCAGAACAAAGGAGGTTGCACAAACTGTGGTGGATTTCTCTTTTAGCATTGCTGGCAAATGTAGGGAAGAACCAGCACTGAAGCAGATAATAAGTCCTTCTGATACCTTCACCCTTCTTAACAAATGCAATGACATTCTTAGAATGTAACACCAATTGCCAGTTACAGTGAAATGAGCCATATGGGAAACTAACATCTCTTCATAAGGTAATGATTGTATTTCTATAGAATAAAGCCAACAAGGTAAGCTTGTACCAAGATGTAAAAAAAAAAAGCAGTTAGAAACAGTCAGATTGCTCCCTCCACATTATACATAATGTGGTTTAGGTATCAGTAATTAAAACTCCAGGATAGGAAAGTGAAGTCTCAATAACTCCATTTTAAATGAATACTTGGTCTGGACTTTTTAACACGTGCATTTTTAAGCTTTCGGAATATCTCAGGACAGTAATTTCACACATTGCCAGAGCAGGACATTACCTGCAAAACAGCAATTATGATATTCAATGAAGACCAGTTAGTCAGAGCTCTTTGTAGCTTGATGACAGCATACCAACAAAGAGTTGGAAATAAGGATATCTAATTTTTTCTGCATAATGTAACTAATTATGCAACAATTCACAGATTAAACAAATCTTGTATAAACATAATGCCTTCATTTGTAGGAATTCCCTCAGTTTAGTTAAGCAATTGCTTTTCTAATTCTTTAGGTATCATTAAAACCTTCCTAATTTGAATAGACACAGATGTGTACCATAATATGATTTCCAAATGTAACCCTTGATACTTCCATAAATAAATGAAGGAAAAATTGTATTTTTCTCATGTACTACTAATTACTTGATGTAAGAGAAAATAACAATTGCTAATGACAAAATTAAGGGTTTCAAGATGTAATTCTATCAGGTTTTTGCATACAGGAACATTTCTCAGGGTAATTTCAAATTGACATGGGGCATAGTGTATTTTTAAAGGAAAAGAATCTAAAACCCCTAGTACATAATTTAAACTTGGTCACTTCTATAAAATAGCAGGAAATTCCTTGGCAATTGCACTAAATGATGGCTGGATATGGAGACCACTGGCAGTTTGAGCCAAAGAGGAAGGCAGTTAATGGACCAACATCAGATGTTCTTAGATTATGAAGATGCTTATTTTACAGAATGTTATTATGCTAATATGTTGTAAAAGAGTTTACAAGTACCTGGCTTTAATGTGCTTACCCCTGAAGAGGATCCAAAAGCTGTTTTTGAGGCAATGCTCATGAATTCTTATGAACTTAAAAAACAATTTCTGAGATATCATCTATTTCAGCTTTCAGACTGTACATACAGTAAAAAGAGTGAGCAATCTAGTAGAAGAAAGATCACTTACAGACAGAGAATACAGTAATATAAGATTGATTAAATAAAGTTAGGTAAAATTAAAACCAGATAAATTAGATAAACAGACTCTTTCTCAAACACACCCCCACAAAAATAACGAGGCTTATTCATCCAGAAACTGCAGAGTATTTCATAAGCATTGGGTTGAACATTAGGCACCAAAGTTCACATCTAATTCAGTGAGCCACTTTTCCCCCATTACTGCCAACATCTCATAGCAGCTGCTTCCATACCTGGGAGCCTCTAGCAAAGCCATCTCCCTTTTTTCTCCCCAGCTGTTCTTCTTGCATGTGAGGAAAGGAAAACAGACTAAGATAGACAGATCAGCCCAGGTTGGCAGCCATCTCTGGAGAAACCAATGCAAACCAAACCTCTTTGCATCTGTTTACCAGGTCCCTTGTGGCAATGAATCTCACTTGAAGACACCTGCCTGAAGACACGTAGTCCTCACTCTGTGACAAGTCCTGGGCCTCCTTAGGCAGACATATGCTCCCCATTCTTCTGCCACATTACTCTTAATTTAAGAGGTACAAGTCTCATCAGGCACTGAAACGTGGCACACACAGGCAGCAGGTAACTGTTGGTTGAAAATGGTGTGTTTTATTTAGAAACCAGTCCAAGGGTGCCTCACAACCTCACTGCTGCAGCAAGAGCTGAATCTGAAAGGCTGCACTTGGCAGTAGTGCAGGTCTTGATATAGCATTGTTAGGCACAATTTATGGCTATAATTTAAAAATTAAACTAAGACAAAGCACTGAACTGAAAAGAGCTCAATTAACATGCAGGAGGCCAAACTTCCTGCTGATATAATTTCTCCAACTTCAATGGAACCGGAACAGAAGCGAATCTGGCTCATTATTTCCTATTCTTCTGAAGACATACAGAGGATACTATCTGTTATACTGTTATCACAGCATGGAAGGAGTTCTGCAATACTGACCACTAATGCTGAATGCTGAGGGAAAGATAAATGCTACTTCTTGCTTCCAAACAATGAACAGAGAGATTGAATCTGGTCTCAAATAAGCCAATATTCAGTGGGAGCCCTTATCCTGTACCCTGATAGCTGCCATACTCTGGCTAAAAATGAAGAAAACCATGGATGCAGATTTTGAACAAGCAAATTAAAATGTTATATATTGTTCTCAGGCAAAAGTAACAAAACATAGGACCTAGTCCATATCCTACTGCAAATGGGGGTGATCTCACTACTAGGAACAGAGGGGTTTTTTCCCTCAGAGTTTAGACTTTTAGCCAGTAAAGGAGTTATGTCTCAAACATCATTCTTTTTTGTTTCTAATTTCAAAACTGTACCCTATTTTGCCTATGCTAGGGTTGGGATTTACACATTTTGGTCTTGGTATGCTGGTATTCCCAAAGCTCCATGCTGAGGTTTCAAAACAGAGATTAACTTGTCCAATTAGCTCTTTTTATACACAGACTTCCAGTCTGCACATAGGTTCCCTGTACCTGCCCTACAAAATAGGGGTTACAATTAGAAAAACTTCTGTGGAAGGGGACACCAGGAAAGTATGAAAGCATATTACTCTGTGATTTTATCTTCAAGTATTTTTATTTTATTTTTTTACATATGCAAACATTGCCACATAGTGCTAACCTAGGAACAAACCCTACATTTAGCCAGGTTTGATGTCCTTCTAGCACTTAGTCCTTTTCAGCAATAGCAACCCAAGAGATTTCATTAGTCTCATTCTACTCTAGTCAAACATTTCCACTGAGGAACAGCAACTAATTAAGCACATCAAGATTAATGAAAAATATAAGAAGCAAAGATACTGCAGTTGTTAAATCTGAAATACCTCCTGTGCCTGTAGTTAAAAAAATTATATATCAAATTCCATTACAGTCTCATTTGAAGAAATGGTAGGAATTAATATCAACAGCAAATCTTCATTTCTTAGCTAGTCACCAGCAGTTACAAGGCCAGATTCCAGCAGTGGGATAACTTCCTTTATTTCTATGAAAAAATAAACACAGTTGCATGCTGGACCAGAAAGATAAGAGGCGGTCTCAAGAAATTCCCTGAGAAAACAGGCGCTGTTAGAAGATCCCTGTGGGTCAGATTTCACAGGCAGGCCATGTTCTGCCATCTGCTAATGCTATCACAGAGTATTATCAACTAAGACAGCATGCACCCTTGCCCAGTGAGATACTGGACAAGACTACAGCTGCTTTGGAAGAATTAGCCAGGACACATCAATTTGGTAACCTTACTGTAATGAAATGATAGATAGCCAGCTGGTGGGAAAAGACACGGATTCCTGGATCCATGCAGTATTACCTTCTGAATCAAAGCTGACACCAAGACAGGGACATTTCTCCTCAGGTGGAACAAGCCTTCAAGGAAGCCGAGGCTCTTGAAAGAAAAATATAAACTTATGCTCAGGAGAAACTGAACTGCAAAGAAAAGCATTGTGTTTAAGGAGTCCAACATGTCCTGAAATTGTCCTTCCTATAGCTTTTTGACAGCTGAAGCAATATCTTCTTTTTTGCTAAAACTGGCTTAGAAGAGGAATGATTTGCTTATTATAAAATTCACCACTGTCCAATGAGTAACAGAATTCACATAAATAAGTTGCAATTACTGTTGCACTCCTATCTTGGAAATGAGTTCAATGTACACTTCATGTGAATTCATGTACAGATTTAAAACATTTTTGCCATGGCCAAGGTGCTACCTAAGTTTTGCACTTCACAATTCATCTTTTCATCAGCTTCCTAACTCCCTCATGCTACATTTTTGATGGAAAACCGAAGGCCAGCCTTATGTAAACATTCTGTTAATTTCCAGCCTTCAGATTCCAACTTTCTTGAAGCCAAAAGAAGTTTGGCATTGAATTCTGGATCAGGCCATGGCTTTGCCATGGGATCCAAGATGCAACTCTAGATTCCATCACATTTTGTTTGAGCATTTACCAGCATTTGGCTTCTAGTGTGGCTGATTACACAGCAGCAACAATTCTCTGCTATCCACTATCCCCAACAGATGTATCAATATCCTAATGAATTAAGCTGCAATTATTTTTCTCACACCTTTGGAATATGCTACAACCAATACATGAACAGCTTGCTTCCTTGCTTTATATCTCTGCCCAAATATGCTCACATTAAAACCCCTATTTGCTCATCATTAGAGGGGACAATGTCTGACCCTAATTCTCCTGGGACACAGACAGCTGCCTTGGCAGATGTAGCCACATAGAAGTGCCACAGACTGCTTTCATAGGACGTTCAAGACTGCTGCTCAGATATTTTTTGTAGCAAGCCCATAAAACTTCCCATGATGTTTCTGGCTAAGTGGGTAAAAAAAAAGAATGCTTCCTGCATGAGCTAAAAATGAAAAGGGCTAATTAAATCAACTCTGAAATAATACTGAAACGAGGCAGTGAAGGTTCCTCTCTCTCACGCAAATGCACAAAGTTCAGCCTGGTCTGACCCGATTACTGCAGCCCAGGATGACAAAAGCAATGACCCAGTGGAAGAAGAAATCTCTCTGGGCACTTGCTGGCATGTAGTTCTGAACAATGGGAAAATGCTGACATTATGTAGGCTCATCAGGATGTCTATGGGGTAGGTGCCACAAACCCATGAGTCACACTCTAGTCAAAGCTCTGAAACCTGTGTGCTGTGAACAGTTTACACCTTCCTTTGGGAGATGATGACTGGGTAATGCTGAGAGTGGATCTACAGGCAGGGCTGTTGGAACAACCATAAGAAACCACTGCTCAAAATTGGTCTGAAAGAAGAGAATGGCCAAACGCTTTTTCTTGGCAGACAGAAAGATTTCTAAAGTCATTCGTAGGGAACATTGAGTTGCTGTGGTGGGTGGTCATCAAACAGTTCTCCAGACTTCAGCTGAGCTTTCCCTCTACTCAGAAGAATGACAGCAAAAAGAGCAGTTTACCTAATTTGGAACATATTTTACTCTGCACTTACTGAGGTCAGTAACAAACCTGTCCCTTCAGCAAACTTTATTTGGCCTCTTCTCATCTCCTTCTTACAGCATAAAAGAGCATGAATTGTTACTGTCCAAATTCTAAGCTCTCAATTTCCTTCTGATAAACCAGCACTAAAAGAGAATCACCTAGCATTCCAGAACTCCAACTGGCCTTGTCATTCTAGACTCTAGAGTACTGATAACATTTACATGTGACCCTGCCAAAACCAGGACAGAGCAGATATAAACCAAACAAAAGGCTGTTAATCTTCAACAACAATTGTGCAGATTAAAAGTTCAGTCATACAGGTGTTATGCCTGTGGTGCAGAGGTGTATTATTTCAGGCAATATGACTTGTTTAGGAAGATTTTTCTTGTCTCCCACCAAAGCAGGGGAAAAAAAAAAGTAAAGAAGAAAAACAACAGCAGATACACAGAAAAAGAAAAATCAAACCATCTTTTGCTAGTTTTTCAGCTACACAAGAACCACACTGTATTTTTTATCGGTAGCTTGTTCAGATTTAGCCTTTCTGCCCACATTGATATAAACATGCTGCTTACTGATGCTGTTGTTTGCATACAGTCTTATGCTACTTTCTTAGCGAGGAGAAAAATTACCAACAAATGTGCACTCCAGCAGACGGTGTATGCCGTGTGCTCGTTAGCAAGGTGTCTTTATAATAGCAAAGCAGTTAAATATTGATCATGAAGTTGAGCAAGGGCACAAATGCTTTATCTAAATTACCTTGAGGTTTGAGGATAAAGTTTGCTGAAGATAAAGTAGTCTACAGAGCTTACAAGAAATCAGCCCACACATGCATCTGCTGTGGAACTATCAGCAGAACTGTTCCAAGACTGATTGCAGTCTGACGGCCCAGGACCTACGTACTCTGTAACTGCTCTATCAAATATCACCAAGGAATGCTTCCAATGGCCCATCACTTACAGGGGAGAAGGGCTGTATCCACCTTAGCTTGCTTAATTCTGTAGAATAGCTAGAAAGAGCAAAGAGGACAGGAGTGGACATGGAATCCTGAAGTAATGTCACAGTAGGAATTCAGCTTTGATCATTATGAGGGAAAATAAAGGGCTGTGCAGAGAGATTCCTTCTGGTCTTAGCTGTGTCTTAAGGGTACTGTATGAGCCCAGTGGGTATCCATACCAAGAGATTTCCAGACACCAGATAAAACAGGGACACGTTGCAATATCTCCATTCAGTACAACACTTAAAAACTAAATAAACTGATTACATTTTTTCCAGATCTGACCTGTTCCTACCCATGTCCACACATCTTCCCCACACATACATCAGGGCCAGAAAGGGAGACCAGATGCAAAGAGGTCTGAGGAGGTTTCGCCTACAGCAACCAGAAGTATCTCACTTCTAATCCACGCAGTCAGCACCAAGTTTACACACCAGCAAGATTTGCAGATGTGAGATCTTAAAAAGAGGGACCAAGAGAGCATGTCTGCTTTCAATAGGTACACTGAGCCAAGCTGAAAGAGCAGAACTCTCTCAGCACTGTCCCTGGAGGAGATGAGCACCAGATTGGACTGGCCTCTGCTTTGCTCTGCTCCAGCCCCACAGCTCTCATGAAATGGTGAGGAAAGCAGAGAACTCCAGTTACCACGACATCCCGGACAGCAGCCCTCCAAGCCTTACACTAATGAGTCTGGATTCTACTGTTTATGTGCCTAGTTTAAAAGTATAATGATTTAGGAGTCGGCAGGATTACATCAGAGTAAGAGAAAAGCATTTTGCCTTGAGGCATTCTTTAGAAATTAGACATATCACTTTCAAACATGCCCAATAGCATTTTAGTATACCTTTGAGATGCTTCAGCTCTGGTATGGCATCTCAAAAGCACAGGAAGAAGAAAATGCAGGTCTTCAACATCTGGACTGTATGAGGAGAGGGGGAGGTTGGTGTCCCCAAGGAATCAGTTCAGGGTTTATGTGTGGAATCACTTTGTAATTCAGACTTTCTAATAAGACTCGCAAAAAAGGGTCCGAAATCTCCATGCCTTTTGACTGATAAAGTAAGAGTACCTCTGGGCAGAATGAGGACAGCAGCAAACATGCTTTAAATTAAAGGGAATGCAAGATGAGCAAGATGTGACCCAAATATCTGTGTGCCAGTGTACAGGCAGCATTTCTTGTCCAAGCCTGAGGGAATTCACAAGGCACTGTTCAAGCACTGCTGCTCCAGCACTATACAGATGCCCCAGAACAAGTGTTCACAGTCACATTCTCGTGTATTTTTTGCTCAGAACCTGTCATTGTAGCACTGTGCCAGGCAGACAAAATGGACCAAGTAGAAGAAACGAAAATTGCACAGTTACAGTTGATGGTGCTTAAGTGTTTAATTGTCACAATTATGGGGCTTCAACTTTTTAAAAATAAGTCTCCCATAATTATTTCAGTATTTTGGCCTAATTCCAGTTGAGGCTTTAATGGGACTCGTTTTGACAAGATATAGGATGTTGTCCCAATGGAGTCTCATTTGGATATGGGCCACCTGCAATTACCAATGAGCAGAGCTGTGCAAGATTAAAAGCACAGGCAGTATAATTTCTACCTTGTGTCCCAGGCTCTGTGGATTTGTTGCTCATACAGCCTGTCCATCTGGGGAGCAAACAGCATGTACTCCTTGATGAGAAACTCTGGCCAACCGACCAGCTGTGAAAAAAATAGATTACTCTTGTCATTTTTTTCTCCTAGGTAATTTGCTGGGAGTAAAAATATAATTTCTTTGAAGGTTTGTAGTTAAAAGAAGATCCAAGGGATGGGTCTTATTTAAAATCCACCACATTTTTATTTGCCGAATGCAGTTTTGAAGATATAATGCTGATTAAACAGTTTCCCCTGTCATTTGGGACATGGGAAAAGTGTATTTCTCTTATTCAGAGAACACTAAAACCAAATGACTGTAAAAGAGAAAAGTTCCTTTTTAAAGCACTACTACACTCTCTGAGAGAAAGAAGACTTTTTTCCTATCATTTTCTTAATATCTTTTTAATAATCATATGTTCCTGCTGCACCCAGGAAACTGAACAGACAGCTTTTGTCTTATTCAAGAGGGTTTCGTGGAAAATTCCATGGTCGTTCTGAAATTGTAAGTTAAGAACAAGTCAGTGACCTAGAACTGCTCTTAAAAGGCAGATTGCAAGTGACAGACTAAATGGCATTATAATATGAAAATTATTCTTTTTAGCTTAAATTCCATTGTAGTCATAGTTCTATGTGATAGCAGCTCACACATCATGCTTGCTAACAGAGTCACTGCTTGAGCTAAAGAGACAGAGGGTTTTGCTATAGATTCTACCATTTTCTCCAGAAAACATCACAAGAGGGTGCCAGAAAACCCACTTTTCTGACAACAGAGAATGAGACCCCAAGCAGGTCCAGATAGTACTTTGGCTTTTAGATGTATTCAACCAATTTCTGCTCTGTACTTCTTAGACTTTATACCTGATGAGCAAAGATTACTTAGATATGTATGTAACACTACTGCTTTTAAAATGTTAACATATCTTCCCAACGACCAACTCATTTTAGGAAGTTATCGGTGATTAGCACAACAGCAGGACTTACTACTCAGTACTTGTCCTAAATTACAACTAAGCAGTTGTAGATTTAGCTACAACAGTACAGCAATCACCCTTTCAGGGACAGTAGTTCAGTGAGAGTAAATCATGTAAATTTGAAAGCAGTGAACATAGTATGGCCCCAAACTGCATCATGAGAAATGAAACACTTCATATCACCCTGTCTTTTCCCACTACCTGCTACAGTTATAAAATTTAAAAAGTAAATAAAAAGTAAATACTATTACTTTTTTTATACCTAAAGGAATATAAAAATCACAGAAAAGTAGTCTGAAATAGAGAAAATACTGTTCTCCTTTATGATTCCCCCCTTATCTCTGTTCCACATGACAGAAACACCTTTCCATGCATACTGCACTTTCAATATTAGGTAATGGAAAGAGATGGATCTCAGTAATTACGAAGAGAGGAAATCTCAACAGGGGAATCAGTGCTTGCTGTGTCTAATGCAGCAATTGCTAACCTGACCTGACTGGCAGAGGTCATGCACAAGGTACAACTCCAGTGCTGTCTGATGCCTCTGACTTTACCCACCAAACTCCCCCAGAACAGCAAGAGTTGGTGAGAGCAGCATCTTCAATGTTAAAAGGAGAGAGAAGAACAGATGTGTTCCCACAATTGCAGAAATTCTCTGCTAACAGCTGAGCTGTGGAAAGAGGATGATGGCAGGGAATCTGCACTACAAGCAACCATACAGACTTCCCCTATGATGTCAAAGACAGAATGCCTCTGTGGACAGCACTTGCCCAGCACCAGCAGCACTAAAACACCAAGGCAGGAGCTTTCACAGAGATGACCACAAGAAATAAAAGTGCTCCCCATTCTTGTATTGAAAATTTGATCCACGGAAATAAGAAACACATGCCAGAAAGCAAAATTTCTTTATCCTGTTATCCTATCTTTTATTAACAATTTTTATATTTTAGTTTATCATCAAGGAAAACAGCGACTAAATTCTCAGTGGGTTATGAGTGCAGAGTCAGATGGACCAGTTCACCTTGTATGGCTCAACCAGTCTTGATTTAAGTAAATTTTCAACAGAGATAATGAAAAACACCTGCCAAGGACTTAGTAAAAATCTGTGGTTAAAAATTCCACCATTTTCAAACACTTTTCACCTTAAACTTACCCCACTCTTCTAATTTTCCATGAAAGTATGCATAAAAACAGCATGGATATACCCAAAGATACACATTGAAGTAGTCAAATTCAATATTAGGCCTTTCTTTCTCACATATTAGTAAGTAGTCAATCCAATGGCAGTCATTCCAAATAAATGTTTACAACAACTTCATTAAAAAAGACAATATATATTAAAAAAAATATTTCTTTTTGTATCCTGAAGCACCAAAATTAACAAGTCTGGTAATCTAATTATAAACATATTCCACACAACATATTGAGGGATAAATATTTGAAAAATATCTGCATAGACAATGAATATGCATTTTCAACACAATATTTCATCTGTATTCTAATCAATGATTTACCATAAAGAGACTATTTTCCATGCATGATGCAGACAGTTGTGGTGAACATTATAAAATACTGACTCAATGCACACTTTGATTTTGTTTTGACTGCATTGAAATCTAGTAGAGAATATCCCCACTGCAAAGAAAGTCTGACACTGAATTAGGAGCTATTTAAGTCTGAAAAATTAGTCATTATCAGACCTGTGCACACAACTAAGTTTCACATAATGAAGGCAACACAATTCAGCTGCGCAAAGCTGTGTTTTAAGTAAAATGGACAGAAGGCAACATGCCCAAAATCTACAGTGTTCTTCTGCTACATGAAATGAAAATATATTTAGCTAAATATTCTGCTGGCATATGCCCATGGACTTGGAGTCAAAGCAGTTATAGTAGTACAGAATCTGCTAACAATTATCCATATTCTCACACAGAAATGCATTGACATGAATCCACACACACACAAGCTTATTCCTCATGCAGTTTCCAGATTACTCATCTTGTGGGTACAAAAAGAATACATGCTCATATTTTATACAGTACATTTGAAGTTTGAGCTACAAAAAGATTTCTGCATGTAAACGTATGGCTACATTTCCTCTGAGTGGAGAGGTATGTCAGGAGAATATGATTTCACAGCCAGATCTGTAGCAACCACCCCCGAGATAACCTCGGAGGCAGTTTCAGGGCCAGCTGTTCCGAGTTCACAAAGAATTCAGGCAGTAAGCCAGAGCCAAGTCCAGATGCTGCTATTGGGAACTTTCCAAAGCTTTACATCTGGATCCTGCTTCTGCCAAATGCCCCATCTGCCTGCAAGGTGATAAATTCCACCTCTCGGAGGACAAGGAGCAAGAGAACACAGCAGGGAAAGAGAGCACCAACAGCATCAAATCAATGTGAGGGATAGTTAACATTTGTTTGGAATTTAATAAAGTATTTTCTCAATATTCTCCTGCTCCACATTCCTACATCAGCTTTCCACAGAAGGCCTAAAGTACTGCTTTCCTGTTATTTTCAGCTACTGGAACACTTCATATCCAGGAGACCTAAAGCAACAAGGCATGGGCCAAATGTGCAAGGTCAATACAAATGGTTCAGGGGTGGAGGGGAGGGAGTTTTTTCCCCAAGATACCAAGAGATGGCTCAGAAAAGCTGAAGAGTGCAAGGATCTAAAATACTCCAAACACAGAAGCATCGAGTCTACCCAGAGGCAGGACAGTCCTTGAAAAGGGTTGTAGGTTTAAAAAGACTGATTAGGAGACACAATTAGTACTGTGAGAGTTAAAAACACATCCCTTTATGCTCAAAAACAGCAGGGAGGTAGAGAAAAGTGCGCAGGAACAAAATAGTCTTCTACTAGTGGGGCAACAGACCTTATTTTTGCAACTGAGGATAGTATCAGAGCAGTTAAAAGAGACGAAACCAATTCAAGAGAAATTACAAAGGATATTCTGTATCCAGAATTGTAAAGTAAGGAGAGATTTAAAAAAAAAAAAAAAAAAAAAGACAACAAACACTGTGGAAGCAGTTTGATGTGATTTAGGGTTTCTGTTGCACCCCTTTCTGGTACGTTTTCTTTCAAAACCAGCAGTTGCTCAAATCCCTCTGAATATCACAGAACTGTGAGCTCTTCTCTCACACTGAACTGCAGAAAGCTCAGCTTGGGGTGGGACCTTCAGTGAAAAGAACTTCTCTGAAAAAAAATCCATAGCATTACAAAGCTCAAAGCCTTTGCAGCATTATCATTCTTAACAGCACTGGTTTGTACACTGCCCTAGAAAACTGTGATTTTTCAATAGGACTAAGCATTTGAGGAAAGCTTACATTGCAACCACACTTAGAATTAAGGGCCAAACTAGAAAACTACAGAGCTGTAGCACAGACAACCATCCTAAATGATAAGGCAAAGAACAGAAGACTATTCAGACAGGCTGCATAGCCTGGTCCAAGAAGACTTTTAAAGGGGAGGTCATGTTAAGCAAAACTTTTGTGAGCACAGCAATGAAAAGGTTTTGGAACTCAAGCTAGAAATACAAGGTACTGGAAATAAAAGGTGCAGGAATGCATTTTAGACCGTACTGTGTAACACTGGCATATAAAGATTAATAAGTATAGCAATGACGGCACAATTCATAGATAGGAAACAAGGTCAGTGCTAAGTTCAGTGATTAGCAATAGATAATTCAGCTAGGAAAAAGGGAGAGGTGAATTGGGTTGCAATCTGGTTTTGTACAGGACCCAATTAATAAATACACAATAGCACTGTGGAGGAAGCAACTGAGCTTACTTCCTGCCTACATATATTCATGGTTGGTCAAAGCCTTTATCAATGCTGGAAAAACAACAGGAAAATACTTTTACATTTTAAAGACAAAAAGGTAACTTTCAAGCCAATTACTTACATGTAATGGTATTTTAACATTACATATGACAGAGAACATAACACTGCTCAAAGGCCTATCAAGCTGGTAACCTTGTACAAGGTACCATGTAAACAGAATAAATATCACCCCCCACTTCAAAGGCCTTACAAAATAGAAAGTACATGATGCATTTGGTTTGATATTTCAAGGAGACAAAATCCTAATGGCAAACATGCTAAAGAATCCACAGGGAAAGCAGTCCAGAGAACAAAGACAAACAGAAACTGGAAACCAAACAGCAAGGGTCTGGCAGTGAGAAGCTGTGGAAGCAACCAAGGTGGACGATAAGCAACCCAAAGAAACCTGCTCAGAAGGTGTTGCGAAAAAGAGGCACAAAAGGTTCTAAAGACAAGAGCTATAACATAAAAGATGATATAGGGATACATACACATACACATGTGTATATTGACATATAAAAACAAAGGCATGAGACTTGCCTGGAAGGTGCCTCTGAAGCAGAGGTGTGAGCTCACAGAGGCTCTGGCCAAGGACAGCAAAGGGAAGCAAGAACAGAACTGGACTTTCAGCACCAAATTGTGGCTTTTACTGTTGCTTTTTACTATTTAGTACAGCTACATTCCCCCAGTCCTTTCAGTTTGGGGAACTAATATAGGAGATTTGGGGTCCTTTTAGGTCTTGAGTGACCTGCACTATTTTCCAGTATAGAAAGTCAAAGGTTTATGTATATTAGTGAAAAGTCAGAATCTTTTATGAGAAGGCAAGAACACAGCATGTTGCCAGAAGAGCAGAGCCTCTTACTGGCAGGAGTGGAACACATTCCTGCAAAGGACTGGGCACATTTTGATTTAACAGAAGAGCAATGCTGCATTTCTGTCTATCAGCCGGTGTAAGATTAATGCCTTCTGATGTGAGACTACTGCACACCAGAGAGAACTGACTGACAGAAGCATTAACTAATGTTTGTAACATGATGGTTTTACAATCACTACCCTCATATCTTTTTAACTAAGGGCTCCTATAAAGCAGGAGGCGACACCACATGTCAGTTCAATAAATCTCTAGAAGCTAAATTAAAAATCTAGCTATTTGTGCATAGAAATATACATAGGTGTGCATATGCACATATATATCCACTCCATGATATTTCTTTTAAGATTAGTACTTATAATTGCTGGTGCAGAATTGCACAAGCTGAGAAGAATTGTCCCTCTTTAAATGAAAAAACCCAGCATTGATGAATTAGGAATTTTCTAAATTTCGGGGAGTATATTTTTTGCCCTAAAGGTACTCCCCTGAGAACTCTATTTTATTTGTTTAATTTCCTATCAGGGCATATTAAGTTGGCACAAAAATCATAGCTCATTGCCAACCAAGTAGTCAAGTGGATTTACAGCAAACTTTACAGCAACCTTAAATACAGCTTACAAGGGGGAAGCCCAAATTCCAGCTTTGACTTGTCCTTTACTGCAAAACTGGTACTGAGCAATTTTAAGGCTAGAGATGAAAGAAAAAGTGCTTGTAGACTCAGGCTACATTCAAAGAAAAAGCAAAACAAAGAACAAAATTAGTATTCTGAGGCCTGTGGTGAACTCTGCTGAGCTGAGGACTTCTCATTTATCCATTGCTGGTTTGCAAAATTTAAGACATGTCCCCAGCTTCAGTAAGACTAAAATCAAAACTATTTCTACTTTTCCTCACCACTAATGCAGATTAATTCATTAAGAACTAAGCAAAGACCATCAATCAAGCTTCCAGGTAATCAATAATAAAGTCCTATAGGTTCAGACTGACCCATCTCTATTTTCACTGGGGAAACAATTAGCAGGTTGAGTGTTATTAGAGTATATTGGACCAATTCCGATAGAGATGTAATGAATGGAATTAACTGATTTCATTAACACCTCCATATTGAAAGACAAAAGAACAGGCTTGGTGAGAAACCAACAAGAAATGTGAAATGTGATCCCAGCCTGCATCTTCTATTCAAACTGCTCTCCAGAAAAAGACAACCCAGTTCCATTGACTAAGTCTCTATGTTTCAGCCAGATTTTTTTTTTTAGTTAATTTCTCATTCCCATCCAGTTGTTCTCTTCTTTTGCTTGCACATGAATAATAAAGCAGGATTTAAAAAATAAAAATAAAGAAGAATCATTTGACAGCAATGCATTCATTCTTCTTTAACTCAAAACACTGACAACTCCAGCAGCTACCTCATATCTCCAGGTTACAGCAGGCTACTGGAAGGATTGATAACAAGCCTGTAAATAATTCCTGTGTCTGTGAACACATTAAATACAGGTTGTTTCTCTTCTGTGCTAAAGAATCTCTGTAGCGTTATCCTGGTTCTCCTTAAGACTTTTCTACTGCTGCTTTTATGTTTCACTTAGAGTAGGGAGAAAAAAAATTAACATATCTCTATCTAATATTTTCTCGACAGGTACAGTTTAGAAGTGGCAATAGAGCAGGTAACGAGTTTGACCCTGTGGGAGTGGTGGAGGCCTCAAGGTACCCTGTTCTCGTGCTCTCTTTCTTTCTTTGGGACCCTGCAAGCAATGGACAGAGGCTTATGAGGAGATGAAAAGATTCCTTTTCAGTTGCTATTGAAATTAACTGATCAGACTGCCATCTGTAGGGTCCTGCTCTTCCTTTTCTTGTATTCTCCCTGCTGTGGGAATGAAACTGCAAAGAGAACAAAAGTGCCATTGAATTCAACTAAAAGGAGTTCTCTGAAATGGCAAGCTGTTAATGTACATACTAAAGATCATCTCCCATTGTGCTTGTCAACCAGTTTGCCCATCATTTAAGCTAACATTATCTCCTTGCTTTATCTTAAAAGTCCATGAGTTGTCATGAGAAGTCTGAAAAATCTTAAAACACTTCTTCTGATAACTGATGACACGTTAAGCTTGGGTAAATAAAGGCAAAGTATCAATTCCTGTCCATTTCAGCAAGGTAGGGATATTTCAGAAAAGATCTCTGCAGACTTCACACAAAATCCAGCTACAAAAGAAGACCTAAGGAAGTCTTCAGAAGTTTGCATCAGGTATCCTCTCGTGGGGAGCAATGCCTGTGATGTTACAGCAGTAGAAGATAAGCTTAAAACAACATTCCCAAATAACTCATTTTGATAGACAGGACCAAAACCCAAATGATACATCACTGGGGAATGGTTACAGGAGAGGGACAGACTAGTTTTCCAGTATGAAAAAGAAGTAAACAAATGTAACAAGTGAAGACTATCAATATTCTGTATGATGGTGATCATTTTTAGGTGAAACTCCTGAAAGAACAGAGATCTGACCTTGTGTTAGGATATGCAGGCAAAACTCAACACATCATCAGCCTTCATAGTTAAGCGCTTGCATTGGAAGACTTTTGGTTAAGTCAGTAAGGATAATATAAGAATAAGATATCCTTATATCTCAAGGATATTCTTATAATGGAGAAATAGTTTCAGAGTGGAATAAGTGTGATTTTCTGCAGGAAAAGGGCAGGGGGCAAGAGGCAACAAGAGCTAAAAACAGCTAATAAGCTAAATCTCCATAGAAAAAAAAATTATTACTACCATTTTAAATTTTTTCTTTAAATCTCAAGATCACTATTAGAAATTAATGCTTGCCATGCAAAGGTGCAGTACAGCATAAATTTGGTGAAGACTATGGTTAGATCAATAGTCCTTTAGATTGTAAAAAGGTGTCATGACCTAAAAAGCTCTAAAATACCTGCTGTCAATAAAGCACATTTGCAAACTCTTAGGTTACATTATCTAGTATCTGATGCAAAAATGTTTATAAGAGCATTCTACAATATTCGGGAATTTTTGCTATCTTTATGTTAAATTTGGCAGCTGAGCTACAGTACTTGAACACATGTATGCACATTGTGCAAGCAGTTTTCAAGCTGAGGGAATTTTAGGACACTGAAAATCCTTTGTGCTTTCTATTCATATGTGCATACACTGAATTACCTCGAAACCAGATGCTTTGAAAATGCTGGGACCCCTTTGTAGCTAAGGCAGAATTTTTCAAGTAAGAGTTTCTAGCTTTTTGAGAACACCTTGCTTTAAATTATCTCTTCTTTCTTTCATCAAGATCATTAATTGCATGTGTATTTGTAGTGCTACCTGCGACAGGTGTCACATATCTTTGCCCAACTCATTTGATTAATTGCCTCCAAAGCCTGCCTCTGGCTAAGGGGCATGCCACATTTTACTACAATCCCTGCCAGTCACCAGCAATTTATTTGTCACATGTACATACACAGCCCTAGCTAAGAACAGTAGGAGCTCATGTTACCATGCCCATCTCATTCAATTAATTGCTTCAAAGGCAAGCCCCTGGCCAGGACAAATTTGAGTAACTGTAGTGTTAAATCACCCATACAAACATTTTCCACGTATATACTAAATCCATTTACTGGATTTTCCACTCACCCATTTTCTGTCACCATATACCCTAGTCCTTGCCACTCATTTGAAGGTTAAATATCACAATCTCAGCTCCAGCTGTTGATCTTGACTCTGTCTGCCCTTTGCTCCATGTTCTGGAGTTAGAATACATTAGGTGAGATGTTGTGTCTCCCAAATCTATATTATAATAATACCCTATATTATTAGGTAAAAAGTGTCAGCATTAAGAAGGCAGATAGTGTAACATTCACAAAACATTACGTTTGTATTTTGTGGAATTTACTGAAATCCCTTGTTGTTTCACAATGCCCAGAGAGCTGCAGTTTATACCAGGGATGCAACAACCAGGAACTTACACACCCTGAGGAGGATACAACAGTCAGAATGGGGAGTTCCAGAACTCTCAGCTGAATAAACAGAACATATCATTCAGGGCCAACAAAAGTATTAGATCAGGGTACACACATCCACAGACTTTGATGGAAAAGATTCACATTATAACTGCAGTTGTGACCAGTGCCTGTGCAGTGTGAATCAGGCACAGGCATGAGGAAAAGGAGCATACACACTGCTGCAAGTTCTCAAACACAGAAAATACCAGATGAGATCCCTTCAGCAGAGCCCAAACTTCACAAAATCAATGGGGGATATGCAAATGTCTTTACCTACAGCAGGATTCCATCTTAGTCTGGCACAAATAGCTGGTTTTACAAAGTCTGAATTACAACTGGTACACATCTAACTTCTAACTTCTTTATAATAATAATAATAATAATCACTAAACTCTCCCTCCTTCAAAAGTTACCCAGTAATGAAAAAGCATCATGAAAACAGGATTATAAATGTGTCTGATAAACAATGCAGCCTGACTTCTATTCATTTTGTCATGGTTTAACCCCAGCTAGCAGCCAAACACCAGAAAGACACTCACTCAAGCCCCCAACAACAGGATTGGGAGAGAACTGAAAGGGTAAAAAGCCAGAAAACTCGTGGGTTGAGATAAAGACAGTTTAGTGGGGAGAGCAAAAACCATGCACACAAACAAAGCAAAACAAGGAATGAATTCACTGCTTCCCATGGGCAGGCAGGAGTCCATCCATCTCCAGGAGAGCAGGGCCCTATCATGTGTAATAGTGACTTGGGAGGACAAAATAACTTACGGGCCAGAAAGTAAAAATTCAGAAAAGAAGCAATACTAGACAAATCTTACTGGTCTGGCATGGGTGAGTTGGTTTTGACAAACAGGCACCTGATGCCTATGAACCCTCCATATGTGACAGTCACACTCTGCATCTCATCAGCCATGAAAGCACAAATTCTACCCTCAGACTGAATCAGAAAGAAGCTACATGGCAAGCAGTTATCCTCCAGGTTCACAAAATTACACAAAAGGTCACATGTACCCTGGTCATTCTTCATTTAAGTGTCACCCACACAGCCATGTGTTCACAGGAGATTTATACACCAGTTAAGCAACTGCTATTTGTTCTGGATGCAGGACCATGCTCAGACTAACTACTGCAGTATAGCTGTATGCATTGGGAATGATACTATGATTTCTCTGGATATTGTCCACATTTATGGAGCCTTATTTATTGATCTAGCAAAGGTTCCTGATACAGTTGACCGCACATTTTTGTTACATTTTGTTACAGCAATTTAAGTGTGACACAGATTTTACTGTGGCTTGGTTTAGCAGCAATATAATTGGTCACTGGGTATTATGGGGAAGCTGGCATTGCAACAGCTCTGCTGTGTCTGTGCAACAAAGAAAGGACATTCCATTCCCTCAAACTGTTGGCCTAACACCTTCTCCAAGTATGGCATATTCTCTCTCCACAACCTACATGAGTCCACTGAAAAGTCTGTGACAAACACTCTTCAATGAAACCTGCTGTATCTAGAAGCCTGGACAGATGAAGAGACAACAATTTTAAATACCCCCTCCGCTCCTCAGAAAAGCAATGTAAAAACTCAGAAGCCCCCTACATCATCTTCCAGGCTTTCCCCCAATTCTGAAATTTAGTATTTTGTATCACTTTCTCTAACCCTCATCCTAGAAGATTTCTAATTCTTAGTCTTGCAGAAGGTTATGTAAAATCCCTTAGAAGCTGCAGTGATTTCACTTCAGCTGACAGCAGTTTATGTTAATATGTATGCTGCTTTCAAAAAAGTACAAATGTAAAGATAGCTAATTCTGTGAAAAGAAGTGCTTCCTGCTTTATTTACTGTGCCTCTCATCTACCTCCCAAAGCACAGAAATACACAGGAGAATCTCAGCTACAGGAAGTTTGCATGGCGGGACGTGAGTTTGTAGGGCAGTTCTGGTCTCAGAAGTCTGGCAGCATGAAGGCAGAGAGAAGCCATGGCAGGACCAGTACAACTCCAGCATACAGAGAAGCAGTAAAGTCACCATTGCTGGCATCATAAAACACCAGAGGTCTAACTAAAGGACAGGGTTTGAACCACTACTCAGCCTGGAAACAGAAGGGAAGAGCAGGAGAAAACCCAGGAATGGTTTTCTTGGTTGGTCTGGGCCAACACTTTAGCCACAATGCACAGCAAGCAACAGCAGCCCTTTATTTTCCTCAATACTCAGCTCAAGTTTTGAAAAATTATTGTAATCAGCTCTTTTATTTCTTGGGCTGATCATCTCCCAGAGCTGACAAAGAATTTGTTTTCCTCCCAGTTGAGCAAACGTTACTTGAGTTCTTTAGATTTCTGCACCTCCACCCTAAAGCATCAGAGCACCCATGTGTTCCTGGGTGCTGCAGGTGCAGGGAAGAGGCATATCCTTACTTCTCTGCCTCTGAGCCACATCTGCTTTTTCCAAAGGCTAAATACTTCAGTCTGACTGAAAGCACTGGGTTGACAGTGCAGGCATCTGTTAGAGGTAATGATCTCTGTTATACAAAATTTACTTAATATTTAAGATTATACAGTGTCCTTATGTCACCTTTAACCCTATGATGACAGTACCTTAAGTAGGCATAGCAAATTCCTCTTGATATTCAGCAGGAAATATCACATCACCTCTAAACTGAGCAATTAATTCACTTTTTCTTACAGAATATAAAATAAATTGAACTTTGAATGCTATATAGCACCTAAGATTATGGCTCAGCTTGCCTTTCTCAAAACTCCTTAGCAGAATCAATGAATTGCCCAAAGAGCCAAAGAGGGAGGAAGGCAGAAAACATTCCTCCACAAAGCCAGGAATATAGGGAGGCAGTCTCTTATCCCAGTGGATCCTGGAATCCATAACACAGTCCTTGATAGAACTTCAGACACATATGCAATACTTAAGTGTTACAGCATGAACACATACAGCCAGGAGCTCCCACAACCTTCCATGTGTTGTTTGCCCCATGGAAATAGCTGTTTAAATCATCTCATACCCTGAAGGAAACTGTAGCTATAGTATGTTTTCTTTCCATTCCAGTTCATCTCAGATGATATTTCCATAGCTTATGTGAAACAGCGAAGCTGATCTCTCTTTGACATTCTGATTAAAGGTACTGGAATGCATTCCCTGTACACTTACACACAAAATGGCTTAGGTCCCATTCCAAATTATATGCACTTACTGAAACGGGAT
Source organism: Certhia americana (assembly GCA_018697195.1). Classification (NCBI taxonomy): domain Eukaryota; kingdom Metazoa; phylum Chordata; class Aves; order Passeriformes; family Certhiidae; genus Certhia; species Certhia americana. The sequence continues at coordinate 12,303,731 of CM031868.1, read as the reverse complement.
CCAAAAATGGATAGAACTTGAGATCACACATTTATATTAATTTTAATGTTCTCAAGATTAGTCAGAATTTTTTAAGCAAATCATTCATTTACTTGAATCTCTGTTTCACATTAGAGAGGATGGTTGTACTGAGATTTTAAATCAAATTTGGAGTCCTTTTCTACTGAGGATTAAGCCTGATGATTAAAGGGACTTCATGTTAATTTCAATAAAATTTTGCTTCCCCTTTCATTTACTATTTTATCAATTCAGTAAGAGAATTTTGCAGTCTCAGAGCTCATCTCTTGAGGTCTAACACAACAGTTCCTTGGTAGGCTATTCTTTCTCCCTTTTCCACTGACTATGATAGAGGACTTTAACAATGGTCTCTCTCCCCTTTGACACTGACCTGCTGGAAGACTCCTAATGTTCTCCTCACACCCCACTGTTCTTACTAAATGTATTTTGACAAAAGATCAAAAAGGTGAATGACCAGCACATCCCTGTGGCTGCTCTGGGTTACCCCCAGAGGTTGTAAAGAGAACAAATACAAATCAGTCTGTTTGCAAAAAGCCAATAACTCACAGACAGCACTGCTGGTGCCCTTAGAAATCTTCCCTCCCAATTATGAAAATCCCAGGAACCATTAAACAACATGAGACCAACAAACCAAGAGAAAACATCAGCCCTATCTACAGTCTGTGGTATGGAAGTCCTGAAAGCCCCAGCCTAAAAATCACACAAGAAAGGGCAGGAAAAGGCTACAGGTTCATCAAACCCATTCTCCATCCCAATGCAGGAAAATGCCTACCTGTTCCTCTGAAATATTTGCCTGTTAAACAACTCTTCCCCCTCTCTCCAGGTCTGCACAGCTGAAAAATTCTGAAAAAGACCCACACTGGCATCATCAGGAGTTCCCCTGGAAAAGAACACTACATCCCAGGGGTCACGGGGTCAAATGGACCTTTGTTCCATATTCCTGTGCAATGAATTTGAACAAAATCAAAACAAGAAGTGATTGCTTTTTACAGAATAGAGATTTTTTTTTTCTGCATTGTAATAATACTAATTTTCCACTGAATTTCTTGGCAATTTTCTTAAAGATTAGATTTTCTAATTGTAAGAGAAATATACACAATAAGAGAAAATTTCATTTTCTTTTCACCATTAAAAAAAGAATCCTTTCAATAAAAGCTGATGGATTTTCAAATTTCATAGTTTTTGTCACCATAAGTTCCATTTTTACTGGGTACACCTACCAAGTCCATAAAAAATTGTCCAATTCCAAACCTGATATCAGCTTTGCAGACAAGGTAGTTAAGGTCAAGCCAGATGCCAAATAGCTCAACAAATGGTGAGGCTAGAAAAAACACTCTCAGCCTCATGATCTCCTCGTTCCTGTACCATCTTATCCCTCTCAGCTCCATACTTGTATTAAGAAAAGCTACATAACTGACACCACCTACATACTGTCCACAGCTATTTTTAAAACTTCAAATCTGTTGCAAGTCTCTCCCTTATCCCTTTTTAAAGTAAACCTATCAAAGAAGTAAGTCCTTCTCTCTGCAGAACATGGGTATTTTTTCCTCTCAGGAGACAGGATAAATTTAAGACCCAGCACCTAATGACTGAGCAGGGATGGAAGAAGGAAATGTTCAGCAACAAAAAGGGAAGAATTTCAACTTTTTATTCTGAAAAGCATAGCATTTACTTCTTCCCCAAGTGTTCCCATGAAAAGTGTGCCTAGAAGATAGGTTTGAAATCATTTTTAAGGGGTTTTATTCTCCCACTGAGCCCTGTGCATTTGGACTCACGATAGCACTACAGAAAGATTACAGTCGATACCAGTCATTCATTCTTCACCACACATTTCAAATTCATCCAACAGAAGTGGTTTGCTCTTCCTGCTTCCAGTTGAAATTACCAAGAAACATGTCCAGTGTTTTCACTCATAGGTTGAAGATAGGTTTTGCCATTGTAAATAGTTTCTTTAGGTCTACTACCTCAGATCATGGATGTCTTAACAAATGCTTGTGCTAACTTTTCTCCCAGAGTGTGGTTTTATTGGTATCTCAGAAATAAGACCTTTGGGCCTTTGGCTTGTTATTCCTCAGGCTTTATCCAAGACCTTCTCACCATTCATTTCTCCTCTCAAGGGAGCAGCTGTCTCCAAGGCATTGGCACAGGTTGCCCAGGGAAGCTGTGGATATCCCATCCCTGGCAGTGTTCAAGGCCAGGCTGGAGCAAGCTTGTCTAGTGGAAGATCTGCCTCCCTATGGCAGGGGCTTGGAACTAAAAGATCTTTAAGGCATCTCTCAACTCAAACCATTCTGTGATTCCTCATCCTCATTCACAGCAAACAGGCAGAAGCTCCCAAGTGTGAACAACCTCAATGTACCCCTACAAAATCCTTCTCCTTAAAATTAAATCTGGAGTGTGCTGTGATAATCTGCTACTCAGCCCTACTCTCCAATTCTTATTCTTAGTCTAAAAAAGGGTACAGAAATTGCGTTGCCCTGTCCTTTAGATAAACAGTGAATCTTGCATTGCTTTCAGCAGTTTGATTAACACAGCTACTGCTCAGTACAGGCTCCAGAGCTCCTTTTGGGAGACATTTAGGCAAAGGGTTTGATTGAGGAAGTCACTAGAATCAGCCTGGGTTTAAAAAAGTAGTTTAACATGCCAATATCACTATTAAATGCACAGAAGCTTATGGCTTCCTTGCAGCTGTAAACGCAGAGCTGTTAGAGACCATCTTTATAACAAATATATAGAAAACCTTTGTGTTCATCAAGGGTTTTGAGCTGAGCCCAAGCTGAAGCCACAGTATCTATTTCATGGTACACGATTCTCAAGATGCCTCTGAAGCTTTTATCAGATACTTCAGCACACAGGTATTGAGCACAGGTGACAAAACACAAGAGTGCTTCCATCTCTGCACTCCACGATGGAACAAAACAGGTTCTCTGCTCTGTGTCACTGCTGCCATCCAGAGCCAGTATGAATGGCTGTATTTTTGGAAGTCTGACTCCAGCAGTAGGATATCTGCTAGAATTTCATGCTGCAGCATTGCTACATTTTATTTGCTGCATTTGCAATGCCATCCTTTTCCCCCTTTAAATAAATTGACTGTTAGAGCACATCACAGAGTGAAAACAGCTCTGAGAATGCTGGCACTTTGAATGTTCTGTTGGAGTATGGGAAATTTGTATCTTTTGATGGAACAAAGTCAGTGGCTTTATTTTGCTGTCGTATTTTGTTAAGCATGTGTCCAGTTTCATTTACATGGCTGTTAACATCCCTTTTTCCTTGCTTAGAAACACTGAGGCAAATAACAGAGCTCACACTGGAACTGGAAACACAAGAATGCATCTCTCTGTATTTATACACTCACAGTTGTGATGTCAGAGCCAGGGCAGCAAGGAGAAAAATACCTGTGCATCTTACCTGTGACAGCCAGGTAAAGTCTCAAATTCTTGAATTTGATGCCCAAAATATGCATGTTTAGCTTTCTAGTTAAACAAGCTGTATTTGCCATGTGCTGAGAGATTTTTATTTTTTATTTTTTCTTGTTGTTCTTCAGACTGTTGTAGGGGTGTGGAAAAGGGGAGGAATGCATCCTGTATTTTACTGCCAGATGCTTTTACTTGAGTCCTGTCCGCTACATTATGTTCTCTTCTACTTTCCCAATTAAGACAGCTTCACAGCATGCTCTTTGGCATAACATTTTCTGCCAGATAATGCCAGAAGTACACAGTGTATTATAGTTTTACATGTTGGGTTTAGTTCCCAAAGGTGTCAGAGCTATACTTGTGACAAAAGTGGACACTGGACTTGGCCTTTGCAGAGCTGTGCATGTAGCAGATGATGCTCATCAAATAAACCAGCTCCTTCAGGCAAACACTGCACCAGGTAGAAAAGGGGTAAGGCAAGGGCATGTGAAGTATTTAACCACAAAAAAAGGATCTTTCCATGTACATGATGCATAAAACAGCCTGATAGCAGTGGTGTTGCTCTGCATAAACCAGGTGTGTCATTGAGGTTACTCAAACTCACCAGTACCTGACATGACCCAGGACACCCCTTGGGAGCAGGAGCTCATTTCAGCTACACAGCCTCTCAACAGCTCTGTCCTGCATCAGCATCCCATTAAAATGACCAAGAACATTTAAAGACATATTAATTATTAATAAGGTGGGTAGAATTCAGCATCTAATGGCTTCAAAAAAGTTAAGTGGTTCTAGGCAGCATGATCAAACTGCTGAATGCAGTGAAGGCATTCGCTCACTTCCACAAAATGACTGCCTGTCTCAGTCAGTTTAGACTCATTTGACAGTGTTCTTGGTAGAATCAAATATTCCTAAATTTAGAAATTCAGCAGGGAATCTCTCTTTGTCTGAAACTTGAGAACATTGGCATCTTCTAGACAAGTTACTACTAGCACTGCAATTCAAATTTTATTTCTTTTTATATCTCTAGTACTAATAATTGTGAAAAATGTACCAGGCCAATTTAACAACAGACAAACTCATTTTTGGTATCATTTCCAAGGGCTTTGCCTTATGATATACTTAATGAAACAAACCTTATGCTCCAAAGATGAATATTTAATTTGATTTTTTAAACCACATTGTACCCTGTGCTCTACATGAGAAACAGGTAGGATACGTGCATGTGCCCAAATCAAAACCAACACCATTTCATTAAGACTCACATAAACTTTGAGCAGAAAGGTGTTAGGCTGGGATTCAGCAGGTGGCACTGTTACACATAATTTAACACTTTTACAGGCTAGGCATACCTTTTGATATGGAGATGGATTATGCCTTTGTTAGGTTTTCCAGTGAAGTTTCTTTCTGGGGAGCAGGAAAAAACGGACAGGTCTTCCAAAGTGTTGGAGGCTCTCTCTGTACTTTAATTTCTCTCACAGGAGTCAGCAGTTGAAGCAGAAGTCAAGGTGTAAATTGGAAATGCTGGGATACATGATGCATTTAACTCTGAGCTCATTTCTCTTTCAGGAACCAGTTGACCATTTAAATAAATCTCACATCACTTTGAAGAGAGCCATCATCCATATTCTTCTGCTTTCAACAGGAAGTCAACTCATAAAAATTCCTGAGGTGCAAAACTTTCACATTAAAAATGTTCACAATATTTAGCAGCAGTTATTAAAAATAAATAAATAAATTCAGTATCTAATGCTGTTTCTTGCACTGAATGTTATTTTATTGCACTGAAATTGGCCCTCCCCTCTATGCAAACACCCCAGACTGGGTTTATCACGGGAAGAAATCTGGGTACAATACTTCAGTTTCACTCTCTTCTCCTACCCTTGTATTTTTTCTGGGTTAACTGCAGCCCAGGTCTTTGTCTTGGTGCCCTCTATGATAGCTATTCCCACCACTAGAAGCTCCTAGATGAGAGGATATAGGCATATCCATCACTCCCTATTCTACTCCTTAAGATCACCAAGCACCTCCCAGCAATGTGCATTGCAGTTATGAATTTGTCTTGACAGCAGAAAGCTTTTCTCTAGGTTCCAGCCTTACTTTCCTAGATGTCCCTCACACACACACTTCCACTGTCACTCATTAGAGTTATTTACTGGCCTGTTCTTCCTCCCACAACATAGCAGCATTCACCTCTGAATGTCCATCAACTCTTCACAATAAGTTTTGAAATGGGACTTCAGTTTCAAAACTTTATCATCTTTGCTAGTATTGCAAGGAATTAGCTTTTCAATTGCTGCCTTTTCCTGCACAGCCAATGATGGTAGCCAATGCTTCTGAATCAGATCTAGTGTTGTGTTATTTGTTTTGTCTGGTTTTTTTTTTTTTTTTTTTTCCTATCTTCTTGCATGGAATTCACCAAACATGAAACAAAGTACTTTTTTGTTGGTGATTTTTTTTGAGGGGTTTTTGTTGTTTGGGGTTTTCTTAAATCATGTCTTTTAAACCGATTTGTGCCAACATCAAAAGCTTTGAACTTTTATCTAGGAGGTTGAGTGAGCAAATAACAGATATTGCTGCCTAAGCTTTTGGGAAAAAGCAAGGATGTAGAAGCATCAGGAAAGATTTATGAGAGAGGAGTTTGGTCTCTTTTGAGGCAAATCTATACTGAGGTTACAACAGCTTTTAAAACAGATGTTTGAGCCAGGAAACCATGGGTGGGAAGAGTCAGATGGCATCTTCTTAGGAAGGCTAAAGGAACTCTGGAGAGAAGATCTATAAGAGGCAGACTGGTATCCATTACAAACTCTGAAGCAAGCAGCCTTACTGGCAGATGACATGTGGGGAAAAAAATTAGGAAGTTGTCCAAAAAAAAAAAAAGAAAAAGGAAATTATCAGATCATTCTATTTGAATTGTGACCATGCTTATTTCTTTGTCAAGAGGGTGGTCAAACTCTGGGACAGGAGTCCAAGAAAGATGGTTGATGTCCCAAGGCTGTCGGTGTTTAAGGAGCATTTGGACAATTGCCTTAGGAAAAATGCTTTAACTTTTGGTCAGACAAGTTACCCCTTGAGTGGGAATGATTTAAATATAATTTGTTCCTGGATACTAGACAAGGAAACTGTACTTCCAAAGACATGCTGCTGCTTTGAATTAGCATTTCCCTTTGAACTCATGTCCATTTGTAAAGTTAAGGCTTTGGCACCAAGCAGAGCATCAATGCTATACAAAAGCTGCCTATTTGGGAATGAATTTTTCAGTGACCTTCAGAGGACATGGCCGATTTCCATGCCTGCAAGTCATTCTGATAGGAGACTAATATATGCAATTTGAAGACAATGCATAAGCTGAGGAAACCAGCAGAGAAAAAACTCAGAAACCAGTATCAGATGGGCTCAAAGAGACTTTTAGTATGGCAGGACACGCTGGGCTATTCTCTCTGTAAAACAATACCATCTGCCTTCCCCCTTTAAAAATTAAAATTCAAATAGAAGCATAATTCTGACTGTTTCAGCCTTTATCAAGCTCAACTGTTCAGCACAGCATTAAATAGTATGAAATAAGGACTCTTGGAGGACTGTGCATACTGCATGAAAGCATTCATTAAGTCTAAGTTATGGTTACTTCTGCTGTCAAGTCAACAATGCACAATCAGTGGTGGCTAAAATTTTAGGCTGGTATGTTAGACTAACAAATAGCTTTTGAGCCACATAAATTCTGTTTCCTGCTAATGAGGACAAATTATATGTCACCACAGAATTAATTTCTTTCTTCGCACAAAACAAAATAACAGGAAGAAACTTCTTACAGATACAACTTCGTAAAAACTTGAGATTTTTGCCATAAACAGCACTTCTGTTTTCAGCATAAGTGCACACAAAGATGAGGCAAAGGCAAAAACATTTGGATTCAGGCTTTTAAGAGAAAGAACAAAAAAATGAATTTAAAATTACACCTTAACACAATTCTTCAAGAGCCCCATGTATTCAAAAATATTTGGATTCACATGAAAATGAAGCATCTCTGAAGTCCAGGCTGTACTGAATCCACACTCAAACTTTATGAACAGTACCATCTCTAGTCTCAATGGCATCCTAGAGCATCACAAACCACCAACCTGAGCTACTAGATTTTATTGAACACTCTTCCTAAAGTTCATAGGCTGCTCCTTGCTGGCTTGCCAAATGCCAATCCAGAGTCATTCAAATCAGCACTACAAAACAACATCCTCATCTCCTTTCTCTCTGACCATATCACCACCATATTCCATAAACCACTTGGCATAAAGCACAAAACCTTACCATAGACTTATTGAATGGTTTGGGTTAAAAGGCATCTTAGAGATCATTTATCTAGAAAACATTGGGTATATGGTATTTAGAGCAGGATTTGGGAATAACGCCATTGGCCACACCACCACAGATCACGTTGATAGCACATAACCCCTCATGGAGGGCAAAGCTTATGCCTCAGGGTTAAAACAGGAATCACAGAAGCATTCTACAGTTACTGTACTTCCTCAGGATCACTAAAACAAAAAAACCCCAACATATTTTGCTGTCCAGACTATGCAGCTGAATCAAGATAAAATAGCCCATAGCTCTATAGAGTTCTAGTCATCCAGTGGGCAAAGAGCACCACAAAGCAAGTGCTGTATAGGAGCTACAAGGTACACAAACTGAACTTATGTCAAAGAAAGTGACTGGTTTTCCATGTAAAACTTGGTAAAACTTGCTATAGATGGTTTAGAAGAAAACACAAATAAGAGGCTAAACCTACCTTAACCCTGTGTTGCACTGGAAAAAAGGGAGAAGTTTGTACAAAGCAGTCCAACACCAATAGCTTCAAATTCCATCCCAAGGAACAAAGAGCCCAACTCCTCTGCAGCCCCAAAACACCCAAAGGCCTTTGGCTGGTGTCTGCTCCTCAGCCCAGGTGCTCCTGGGAAGTGCAATTCAAGGTAGTTAAGTGACAAAATGTGGACCTGAGGGAATTACAGATTGGGAGTTCACAGAATTGTGTATTTGTATGCAAGAGAAATCAGTAATCCCTTGATTATAGAAGACTAAATCAAGTGTTTTCAGGTGAAAAGAACTAAATCCCTGGGTCATTGCAAGAGGTTAAATTTCTTCTACGAAGCCACATTAACAGCATCTCAGTTAAGGGAGTTGGGATAGGGTTATCTTAGGAAAATGCTCCATAAAATTTGATGTGCTCATTGTTATGTTTGATAGGAAGTTCTAAAGACTTAAATATTTTATATGAAGTCTGCTAATATTTTTAACTAAAAGAGATCTTTTTAACCATTTTTATCATTTCTCCAGGAGTAAGCCTGACAGTCACAATTGATTCCTACTTTCCAAGTACCTCACAAGGATGTCATCCCTTTCTTTTTAAACCAAATCCTTTCTAGAATTTCAGAAGACAGAAATAAAATCACCTACTCACAGTTTTAGCTGTAACAGTTCTGAATAATTTATATGTAGGAAGAGAAGGAGAAGAGATGTACAGCATATGACTGATCATATTAGAGTAGAACAGCCCAATAAATTGTTTTCCAGAGGAAAGGCACTTTAGTTGCATCTTTGTAAATTATACACTGAAAACTGACCAAGAAGTCACTTCCAAAATGTAAATATTTCTAATGAAATCATTGTGTATTAAAGTAGCCTCCCCAATCTTATTCCATACACTTTTTTTTTCTTGTAAAAGCAGATAATTATTTGACTATTTATCAAAAAAATTCCCATTAGATTAGGAGAAGGTGCACTGAGGTAGAGGCCTGAGAAGCAGGAATTCAGGTCTCATCTACCCAGTTAACTGTTCTTTCAGAGGCAGTGATGGATAGAGCATCTTGCTGAAAGACAGAAGGCAAGTTCTCTTCCCAGTTCTGCCAACCGATGCCTGAAAAGACATTTGTCCTGTTACATTATGGTCTTCACAATATAGGAATAGACTTCTGTGACTTCTTTCTTTTAAGGTCTACAAGACATAAAAGTCTGCAAAGTTTAGTGATATCAAAAAAACAAAGGAACTTTGGCGCTTGTTCTAACATGAAAGAATTAGTGAATTGCCCATATAATTAGATATAATTACACACTCCAGTTAGCAAAACACACAAACAAAACCCACAACTCTCAGTCCAATTGGTCTACTTCCATGTTCATTTGTTGGCTGGCATCCACATTAGAACTAGAAATTTTCCAGTATATGCCAGCTAAAGACCTTACTAAGAGGTGAGTAGGTCCCTGGGTATGGGAATAGTCCTTTGCTCTTCCAGCACAGCCATACAGAATTAATGAAATGGAATATTTAGAGTTTAACAGGCTCACCAGATGATGAAATTTCACTCTTTGTCTCTCCACAGTATTCCCTGATTGTATCATTAGCAGAACAGCTCCACCAGGAAAGAAGAAAAAATGGGTGTGAGTGAGGAAGACTTTATGTACTATACATATACAGAAAAGTACAAGAAAGAAGCTTATGTGAAAAAAATGAGCCAAATGACTGAAACAAGACAAGGAGAATACAAGCAGAACTGCTCCATAGGTTGCTGTGTGCCCCTCTGCTCCTTAAAAGGATCAAACAGGCTGGTCATTGCTTTGTAGATGGTGGGAACATATTTACAATACTTAAAAATCCCTTTCTACCATTAGGTCAGACTGCTGAGAGAGGAAATAGCACAAGAGCCACTTGACCAATTCTGTGGAAGGGCAAAGCATTGCCTTTTTTTGACCAATTTTAGACCAAAGTGACTGCTCTTCCTTTTCTGTTTTTCTATTCTGAAGCTGCTTGCTGAGAAGTGACAGCTTTCTTACCCTCATCCCAGGCCCCACTTACAAAGTGGATTCTGGCAGGGAAAAAAAAAGAGGTGTTCTGCTCCTATTTGGACAAGGCTGCTGTGTGCTGGTAACCCAGTAGAGCCAACAAAGCAGGTTATATCAGTGTCATAGCTTAGCCAATCCTTCCTCAGCACACTGACAATGGAAAACAGTACAACATTCTACTTTCTCTTGTAGGAGAGAAAAACAAATTAAACTTAATAAGCCACCAGGAAAAGGTGCTTCCAAAATTGATATTCAACTTCAGAAAGACATTTTACATCCAAGGAGGTATTTTCTAATCTTCTCTGATGCTTCTTATTTTCCAGACATCCTAGACACTGCCATGAGGAAGCAGGTAATTGATTGAGGCCTCAAGATTTAATGTATTCACTGAACCTTGGTCTACTAACAGCTCATATTCATCTCAATAAGAATTGAATCAGCAGGTCACACCATGCCACCAGAATAATTACAGACAGAATGTATGAGATTTGTAAAATCCACTATTTTTCGTGTAGCTTTAGTTTATATCAAGCATGAATGACAAGGAAGGTCCAAAAGGTTAAAGCAAGTGCTTAGCACAAGAATCAGACAGTTGTGATATTCTGTGATATTCAGAACCAAACCTGTTATATTTAGGGAGGTAAAACACAGTTTTTTTCACTTGGAAGATTGTTTTTTAAAAGTGTTTGTTTGTATGGGTTTTTTCCCTCAAATAACATTTGGCCTTATTCACATCTGAACTTAAAGGCACTTCATTACAATTTATAGTGAAACTCAGAGTGCAAATATGCTTTTAAAAGTATTTATAAAAGCAATCACTTCGACACTCCACAATTTCCACACTTCAATTTGGATCTTATTTCTTCACATTTTGTTATTTACACAGTAATTTCTGCTTATCCAAGAGTGCGCTGCTCAGATGTAATATCTCGCTTTCAGCAAGACCCTGCTTTTTACCCAATTTTTCACAGCTAAATTCACTGGAGTAGAAGAAGGTCAATAAGCAACTCTCTCAAGGGTCTTAATATATAATCCAATTATTTTATGCATTTTTTTAACTTGACAATGTGAAGGGTTGATAAATTGAGAGTTAGGCAGACACACTGGAAACAGATGTTGGAGGCAAACTCTTCTGGCTCCCTGGTCTCTGGGTCCTGGCCATTGGCCAGATTATGAGACTTGCTTATCCATACCAAGAACACTTCATTTAGAAAGCACTTACACCCACCAACTGCATCTCAAGGCTAATGACTCTCGAGGCTATTGTCAGAGTTAGGTGCCTACATGATTTTGCTGAATTGTGACCAGCACCATCCTTGCAGCAGCTCTTGCAAAGCTGCAGGTAAGTGATGACATTTCCATTGTGAGTGTTGGGAGCATACAGGTGGGAGAAAAAATGTTACCAGAGCATTAGGAGCCAGACAGAGACTTCTAATATTTCCAGGTACTCTTAGGTATTACAGAAAAAGAGTTTATCTCTGAAACAATGATTAACATCGGAGACTTCAATGTAGGCAGGCAAAATACTGCTTAGCAATAGGCCAGATAACCTGAGGTAAATCCTACAAGAATGTGAATGCTACCAACAAAAAAGCTGGTAATTCCTCTTAGAATGACCAAGGAAAGTGTTACTGGTGAGGTGATGTGGGAAGGCAGGTGTAGTATGTGGGACAGTATGGGAGGGATTTGGAGATAGGCTCAAGGACAGAAGACACTTGTAATTGCCTCAGATTAAATGACAGAAATGGCTGTTTCCATCTGAGAACTATGCACATTCCCATGCCAGTGGAATACGGTCTGTATAATAAGATGGGATCTATGGTGCTCTGACTGCCATAAAAAATAAATAAAGCTATTATAAATATCCCATAAATAATTATGATATACATTAAAATAGAGCAGCAAGGTCTTTAACTGGGTAATTGGAAGTCTTTCAAGTGACTGAAAGAAATTATCACATTTAATTAAAAAATATATTTAATACTGATACACTATTTTCAGATAGGGGAATTTCAGGCCATTATACTGAAACTTGTGGTCTGAAGGATTCAGGATGCAAGTGTGGTTAACTTGGTATCAATACCCTGGCACAGTTAATCACTGCCAAAGTATCTGAAGTGTTATTGAAATTATCATCATAACACTTAGGACTCACAGTCAGGCATTACAAGTCCTGTATATTAAAAAGAGAGAACAGAAAGACAGTGCCTACTGTGAGCAGCTTACAGACTGGTTTGTCATACGAGACAACAGAAGAATGGATACAAACAAGCAGGAGAAAATACACACTGGCAATGCAAAAAGCTCATAGAAGAATGCCCTGCAGAGACCCCCCAAGTTTGTTGCTAAGTTCACACCAGAAAACAGCAACATGTACATAAGGTCCTACTGCTTGAGCACCTGCATTAGTCTACACTTGTGCAGGCTGAATTGTGTTCTGGTCAGTAGAAGCCAAGGCTCCAGCAGAAGGTAACAGTTCCCATTCCCTGCAGGAAGAGAGGACCTCACTCATAAAGCGAAATTCATCTGGACTGCTGCCAGCAGTTCAAACTCGGCCCACCTTCCTTTGATACAAATCCTGCAATTGCTAGGACATGCCCTTGGCTGCCACCAGTAAATGAGTTAAATCATTATGATTTGTTGCCACAATTTCTTTTTCTAAGATATTTTAAACCATTTTAATCCTAAAGGTTGTCCATTTCCTCCCTATATTGCAATTTTGGGATGTCTGCTCTAAAATTGTCATGTGGTGGAGCACTGTAGTGTGTGTTGGTGATTAAAGATAAACAAACTCCATGTATGGTTCAAAAGTTCAGCTCCATTTTGAAGGCTCTGGAATAGAAAGCGATAAAAGAGGAGAGAAAATGAAGGGAGAAAATAAATGATAAAAAATGCATTTGAGGAGAGGGAGTAGAAAGTTGTAAATAAGCATATAAGCAATTTAATTACTATATACAGCACACTTGTCAAATGCTACATTTCTCTGCTTTAACACCTGATCTGCAGAGAAAAGCTGTTTGCTGCTCCTTCAGAGGCAGTTTGGTTTTGCTTTATTGATTCAGCAGATACCATTGAATCCTCTGCTCCTGAACTCTGCCAAATGTAGCCCAGAGAATTTCACCAGTGGATTCCTGCATGGAGCTCAATAACATCTTGTTGAACAGGGGCACAGCTTTTAGGAAGACATCTGTTCCTGACTGGATCCATAGGTGAGTTGTTCCAATTATTAATATCCCTTCCTTTTTAAAAAAAATTGCTTTATTTCCCATTTGAATTTGCCAACCTTTGTTCTAACAGTCACAGGTTTGTACCCCGATGACAGCTCATCTATCAGTTCAGCATTAGACAATTCATATGTGCCAACAATCCTGTCTTTGGAAGGACTTTCCTTTAGAGGGAGCAAGAAAAACAACCTTTAATAAAAACTCCTCAGCAAGAAAAACAGCCTTTAATAAAATCTCCTCTGTAACTAAAAAGTGAATCAGAAACTCCAGGGAGAAACGATCCAGGGATCAATCAGTAACGGCTCTAGAAGCTAGAGTGACAAGCTTGAATGTTGCAGCCTGAAAGCCCGCTGCTGATGCAAAACCAGAACACCCTCTCCTTGATTTTTTAATGACTCAGTGGTTCTGCATTGGACTCCACAAATCATCTCTAAAATGGAATGAGGTGCCCAAAATTTGTCTATCTTTATCACCCAGATGGAGGCATTGTAGCAAAAAGTTACCATAGTTACATCTTAACAACAGCAAAAGGAGGTTTCAGAGTTGAGCACTGTTGCTACTTTTAATTCCTCTCCAATGTTTGTTTTTACTCACAAATATTCAAACACCTCTACATCACCACCAGCTGCCCAAAGCAGAGAAGTGCCAGGAGCAAAGAGCCTACTTCCCTGTGGCACCAAAGAATGAAACTCAGCTGGCTGAGGAAAACAGCTGCATGATCTTGGTGTAGGGTTTACCCACCAAAGGCAAAAGGGTTTGGCCAAGGAATATGTTATTGCCAAGGCTGGCTTTGTAGAACATGCAATTTTGGCTGAAATGCAGAGTCTTCAGGGACACAAATGTTTCACGTATATGCACCGTCTGCCAAATTCCAAAGAGAGAAGACAACAGAGAACTAGCCAGAAAAATAACTAAAATCACAATTTTTATAAGTAATATTAAAGATTCAGGCACACAGTAATACTGGACAGATGGAGATTTGTATTAAAGCAACAGAATCTTGCCTATACCCTCTAGTATCTCTCCATCTAGATTTTCCCAGTTCTCTCTTAGTAGGTGTTCTATGTTCTTTCCTAAGACCCAAAAGCTAAAATACATGCATCCATCAATTTACTCACTTGCAAGCTCCATAGTATTTTTCCGCTTCTATTACAATATATAGACACACACATATGCAAACATAGCTATATACAGTAGGCAAGTGTGCAGGTGCTAGTTTAATTGTAGTCAACACAGCACTTACATTTCACCACAAAATAATTATTTCTTGCATTATGTATCTTACACACATTCTTTTATCTTCTCTCCGTTTGAGTTATTTCAAGTCCACTTCTGGCTACCATTGTTTTATGTTATATAGGTGGATATGTGTAAGGCAAACCAAAGGACTGGAATTGTATCACCATCTGACCCAATGTCAACCAACATTTCCTACATATTCCCCAATTCTGACATTCTCAATTTGAGAAATGTAAATGCACACATGAGATGGAACAACACTCTGACCTTGCACAAAGAGCAGACATAGAAGAAGTGATTTTCAGCCAAAACAGTTTGCTTTTTTGCTCTGTGTATCAGGCATGAAATTAAAAATCATCAGAGCCATGTCTCAGTAACTAAGTTCAAGTTTTCTTGCATGCATCTACAACTTCGTCTATGAGAGACTGGCAGGTAGATGGCTGAGCACTGGAAGGGTTTGAATCAATATGTGTTTCTGACTGACAGGTGGTCAACCACTGTGAAGGAAACTTCTGTGTCTGCCAGTCCAGGAGCCACTCTGGCAGCCATATTCACATCACCTGAGCTGCGACTGAGGCCCCTTCAGAGCTACAAACCCTACAGCCACATAGTCAGACAAGCTTTCCTTTCCTGCTCAACCCAAGGTTTCCCATAGCAGGGCCTCAGATAGCTCAATCTTTAAAATAATTTAATCATGGTGCAACAAAAAAATAACACCTCAGGCTCAAGCTGGGTGCCTCCAAGGAGGGACCCTGAACAAAGGAAGCCATGGATTTGTACTTTTACACTCTAAGCACATGAAAGTCTGGGATCATCAGCTCCTGTCATGTCTCTGAGTGTCCAGTCAGTTCTCAGCCTCTTGCCTGAGGCTCCTGTCACCCAGATCTCAATCTGAAGCTGCACATCAAGCTACCTGCATGGAATGTATTCCACAACACCACACAGTGCAAGACAGCCCCAACAAAGAGCCTCCTGGATGCTGTACCAAAGCAGCTAAGCAGCTATCCAGGTTAGTGTGGGAAAACAGAATGGGAAAGTCTAATGTCAAAAACTGTGAATAGCCAATTACTGATCTCTCTTCTCTAGAAATCCTCTTCAGAAGGTATGGTAGACCACAAAGGACATGCGCTGGATTGCAAGCAGACTGTTGACTCTCCCTGTGGGGGACACCAAAGCAGGATGAATGGCCATCATACAGCAATTCAGCTTTTGCTCAGAGCTCGCTCACCCTGTTGTGCAGGCTCACAGACATAGTTGCATTACTATGAATTCATTGTCATTAACAATCACAAAAATTATTATTATGAAAAAAAGAAGTACTAGAACAGCCTTTCCTGATGCAATGCCTCCTGATTATAGCTACCACAAGGCATGTTAAAGTTCCCTAGAAGGCCACCCCAGTTAATAAATTGAAGAAAATGCATCAAGATTTTTTTGTCTCTGCATTCTAACCATAGATCTTGTGACTAGAAAAAGACAGTAAAAGTTCCAGTGCAGTAAGATTTTCTTAGCTGCTTGAGAGTGACAGCAGTTGCCTGGTGGTATAAGCACTGAGGTCTGGGTGGCAGGAATATTTTTATGCTGTTTTTAGAAGTCTTCAGCCAGAACCATTTGCCTTCCCTCAGAAGCTAAGAATGTCATCTTTTGTTATTGTCCTTTAGTTCCAGTTCTACACCCCTTTATTTCAGCCCCATCTATCCCTGTTTCTATGGCTGGTACTTTAATAAGAATTAAACCAACTCACAGTTTTCTGATGTTAACTCTAACTTCAGTTCCTGCAGAACAGGTGTCATGAGAAATTAGTACCATTGCATTTAGCAATTCAATTAATGAAAGTATATTAAAATTACAGTACTAATGAGTAAAAAACCGTTAGCAGTGTCAGAACTCCCAAATTTCAGTTAAAAATATGCAGCCCTAATGAATTAATGCTAACTCTGGAGCCTAAGAAGAAAATTTGAATTCCTTGCCATCCAATCACATCTCTGCTCTTGGCCTAACCAGTTATTAATAATTTCTCTGCTGGTGATAAGGGCTATTTTGCAATTTTATTTCATCAATTTCTAGTAGAGCAAAGAGGACATGTAGTTTGATTCCATTTTTCATCTCTAAAGACATGCATAAATTTGAGTTTCTGACATTTAAATAAATCATTTTCTCCTATAGAAATGACAATAAACAAAAGTCAAACTCTTATTGATCTTCACCTTGCATTCGCCACACTCAGTCATAGAATTGGCATCCAGAACCTGAGTGTATGATAGATATTTTTTAGCATTATAATTGTAGAGCTAAGCCTGAATTTTGACAGCAAAAAAGCATATGTCACTGCTGCCTGTCAGCATATGTGGACAGCTTGAATAAAGCTCCAGAGGTGTCAGCTGCTCTCCTCTTCTTCTCCCTGACAGCCAGGTAGACCCCACAGCTCTGCAGCTGTACCATGTGTCAATTAGCCAACATCCAAATGAAAATTTTTCCTTATGAGACTTGCCCTGCCCCAGTAAGGTGTGATATGACTTCCTGCCAGACCCACTTGTACTCACTTCAGCTTTCCATCTTTCAGAGAAAAAGGCTTGGAACAACTTGAGGATCAGCTGAGAGGCAATGGAGCAGGCAGGAATATTGCTGATAAAGCAAGCTGCAAATGATCACATGCAAGAAAGGGGAGATTCAATGCTGGATTGCCCAAAGAGCAGAATTATAGGAGAATAATAATAAAGTTCTTCTGCAAACCATTACAGGCAACCCAATCTGCAAAAATAATAATTGACAGAAACAATCCTTTACACATTTTATGTCATTTATTATTTTCAAATACAGGACTGTAGATGTACATGCCATAGTGACACCACAAAAAGAGTGAGAATGACAAACATACACTTCTAAGAGTACAATTTAAGGGAGTAAAACATTCTGGAACAACTAATATCTAATATAGGATTGAATGTTGAATAAAGTGACTCAATTTTTCCACAGACCTTCACTGAACATAGCAGTCACATAAGAGTGGATTACAGGAGCTGATTAATTTATGTATTTATTTTGAGAATTTTTAAAATATAGATTAAAAACACTTTGAATAAAAATGTAAAATTACATCCCATTACAAAGCCCTAGTAGTGGTAAATGAAAGTGGTAGAAAGTGTGTCTTTGAATATTTCTCCAGACCGTCACACTCTTTGGGCTACATAAGGCAAAAATATCTATTTTCTACATTTAGAAATAAATAGGAATAAAAAGTGGCCAGGATTTATAAAAATAGTTCTCAGTAATGTTCAGCATTTCCAGAGTACAGAAAATGTCTCACATACAATCAGCTATATTCATTTCAATAGGAAATGTCACTGATAGTAACAGAAGCAAGACTGGATCCTGAATTATAGAGAGCATTAGCATTCTTCTTTTTAGTAATTGCTCAAAGTTCTGTTTGACTAAGTGCCCACAAAGAGCCAGAAGAATGTGGTGACCAAAGAGCTGATGCCAGGGAGGACTGGCACAGACACAGGCGATTGCCATTCCTATCACACACAGCCAGCAAAGCTGCCATTTATGTCAGACTCCCTCCTCTTCCCCTCAAAAGCTATAAAATCTTTTTAAGTACTCAAGAAGGGAAAACAGGCTAGCAAGTCAAGGCTGCTAATAAATGATATCTGGAACCAGATTATTAGCTACATGAAACAGCTGTTTGAGTCAAAGTCAAGATGCGTTGAGGCAAGACTCCCCCAGAGGGACAGTGCTTTTTTCAGGGAAGAAAGAAAGGCCCAGAGAGAACTGCATGTGCACTGTGTGCAGCAGCATTCCTGAGCTGGGGGGACTGGATTCATGTATATGTGATTTATCAGACTAAAATGTGAACAAAGCTTTGCCCACCATCAGAGGCATTGTAGTTTCACAGGCCTTATGTTCTGTAAATACTGTGGACCCTCAGTGAGATTTCCAGGACACCATTTTCCTCAAAACTGTTCATAACTTCATGTAGATATCACCCAGCAATTAGTTTTTTAAAGCAGTTTTATAACGACAGTGCCATGACCTTACTCCAATGAAATTAATTCTATAGCCCTTTTTAACTTAATCCAACAAAAACCTACATCTCAACATAGACTCATGAATCATTTTAATTTACACATTTATACTAGTACAATTAGTGTTATTAATATAAATTAAATGAGAACCCTAACTTTATTTTACTACAGAGTAGTGATAGAATTATTAATGCCAGTGAGTATTAGAACAGTATTGAATATTAAATATGCTGTAAGTCATAGGTATTTTTAAAGTACATGATCAGAGAAAATTTGTCGACATAAAAAAATGTAGGTTCTTTTTGTTTCATTTCATATAAGTTATTTTTTATCCACACAAGTTAAACACATACATAAAGAATGATTTACACGATATCCCAATGTTAAACCCCTCCAGTGAAAATGAAAATCCTTAACAGCAGACGTAAGTTTCATTTCCTTAACCTACTTCTGTACTTGCATGTCTTCACTCAAGCACTACATTTTCTGATGGGGACTAGTGTTTGTTTTTCTTAGTGTGTGTGTGCGTGTGTGAGACACCTCACTCTGTCTCTGTGTCATTAGAAACATGAAAGTATGAGAAGAGGTATCTGCTTTGTCCTGTATTTATTACCTACCCAATTAACAGATTGTTGAATTCTTTTCCAGCTGTATCCCTCTTCTCTAGAGAAGTTTTACTCAACTTTTCCAGGGTCGCCAAACCACAGGTCTACAAAAGACAAACTATTTTATCTGGATTTTTTTCCCTTATATTTAAGGGACAACCATGCCTTCTTCACCTGTCCTCCAACTACCACTCTTCCTGTAGACCCTTCCTTCTCCAAAGCACTGTCTGAGAGCAGTAGGTCATCTGCAATGAGGAAAGAGGGACCTTTATTGATGAGGGTATTACAGAATAATAACTTCAACATCTTTACACTGCAACAAGCACAAGTGTGAGTTATTTTTCAACACATAGAAAATCATAATTTATTCTTAACAAAAATTCAAATGTATCCAGGAAGTATAAAATCAATAATTTTATGCAGCTTGCGGAGTTAAAAGTATTCTGCCTGGCAAAAAAGTCTGAAACTAGGCCCTAAATGTTATTAAAAATACATTCTAATTTCATGTTAATTCTCAAAATAATGATGGATTTATTTTAATGGGTATCCAGATAAATTATCACACTAGAAGATTTACTGCATTTTCTGTATAAGATAAATGCTGAAGTCTTCGTTTAAACTGAAATGCAGACTCTAACTACAGATTCACCCCTAGAGCTTCTGGAAATCCATACAGACAGCTTTTCTGGTATGGAAAACACATATTAAAATCAGCAGGATCAAGAAAGATGTTCTGTATTTGAAACAGCTTTCTGCACAATGTGCAACATCTTTGTAAGAGATGTGCACAGAATAGACCTTTATCTTAAAGCTTTGCTGAAAGAAATTGAGTTTAAGGAGTATAATTTCGTTAAACCAAAAAGCAAGTGCAAATATCTAATAAGTGATATAGCAGATGTGAGTGAACAGAATGAAGGTTGCTTTGTCAAGTATTGTAGAAAATGATATCTATGTATGTTTATACTAGGGACAGATAAATCAGAAAAAAAAAAAAAAGAGAATTTGATTTCATGAGTAGAAAACATTCATCTGACAGATTAATTATTTTTGAAGCAACAGCAGCAATGAACTGATTAATACATGAAGCTCTCTATCTCCATGCTCGTATAACCATCACATTAAGTAAATTCCATTTCCCTGAAAAGATTCTGACTTACTGAAAGGTCTTTATGCACTTATAAATGTGTCAACAAGCGACAAGGAGGTAATAGTTTCCAGGAGGTATTACTGCAATGTATATTTGATAATGAAATTTGCTGGTTAAATTAGCCAAAGAAAAAGTATAAAGGTCTAATGGGCTTAGTCTACCATTCAAAGAAGTACGCACTGCTGGAGTATCACAATCAACCAGGACAGAAACTAATTTATCTGTTTGCAAAGGAGATATTTTTACAAATAAATTTGGCCATGAGCATGAAATTTTTTCTTTGACAAACCAACCCCCATTATCATAGTTACCAGTTTACAAAAAAAACCCCTTGAAATCTATCTTTTGTCTAGATCATTACAACTTGCCCACTCCAGGAAACCTCTACTGTACATCCACTAAGGGTCACTGATCACTAAAGTCATAAGGTATCACTGTTGTTCTAATCCCTAAACAGATTGTTCAAGTGAGAAAGTGATAAACAGCACACCAACAGGTCCATTCTGAACATTTGGATACTTTCAATTTGTACTTAAATTCATATTTTTAGATTTTCAATATAAGGTAAAGATTCAGAGACTTCTGGGAGCTGTTCATAGAGCACACAATTGGAAATTTATGCCCCAAAAAATTAATATAAATCAAACTCAAAGCTTTTACTCTACCAAAATTACTTAAATCACTCTTGTTAATAGTTGATTAGGCATACCAGCTAAACAGGGCAATGAATGCTGCATATTACACTGGAGAGAAGAGTTGCCTACAAGCAGAAATCAAAATCTCAAAGATTTAAAGATGCAGAGCACTGGGGAAGCCATTTGACCAGTACTCAGTCATACACACAGATTATATGATAAGTGGTTTATAAGAAAGGATTCAAGTGTCAGAAATGTGTCATGTGCTATCATGGAATGCTATTCAATATGTATACCACTTTTGTCACTTCAGCTCATTGTCTAAAGAAAGGGAAAACCTAGTGGGATGTAGTAAAATGGCAATGGTATATTTATGTAAATGCTTCCTTCTCATAAAGCTTCTCATCAAAAAAGATGAATTACAGTTCATCCTCAACTTGAGAGGATGATACCAGATATCATAAAATATAAAATGATAAAATACCAGAATATTTTACAGTTATGCAATTATTATCACCTGGAAGAACCCAATCTAAAGGGATGATGTGAAGCAGCAGAGAGATCCGGGACAGGATTTCCTTAAATAAATACATCCTATATTTCTGTAGAATAAAAAATTCACATTGCAAAGTTCTATGGTAATACAGAATCATGAAAAAAAATTGTAAAACTATATTGGTATGTTAATGGACTAGGTCTTCAAAATAGGAGCCAGATTTATATTTCTTCTTATGAAACGTAACAAGTCCTTTCAGATTCTTTCTGAAGTGAATATAATTAATGTTCATTTCTGGAAGTGTGAGAAATTATGCTTTATCTGTAAATATAATATCTTTACAGATTCTAGTGTGAAATTAATACATCACCACTACATAAAATGTATAATTCATGTATTGATAGCCAGTCAGATGCAGCAGCCATGAAAACAGAGGCTTCTGCAAATCATCTGCATACATCTGCAGAGCAACTGATGGCAACAATCCTCTAAAGGTGGACTATTAGGGGATGGGGGGAAGGTTAAGTACCAAATTTTCATTGCATCTGCCTGTTACTTTTGCAAGTTAAGATTAAAAAATGTAAATTATATTTAGAAAAAAAAAGATAAGTTTGGTTGGTTTTGTGTGTGTGTGTTTGTGTGTTTGTTTTTGTGTTTGTGTGTTTAATTGTTTAAAATTATTATGTGTAAGTAGGAAGGAAATGAGTTGTTTTGGACTCTAGAAGACAAACACATATACAATGAATATAATTATGGCATGAGCTCTAGGAGAATAGTAGGGGTGTATATTGAAACAATGATGTAGCTTGTAAGTGCTGCTGAGAGCAGGATTTGGGAAATACAGATTTTGAACAAATCAGGAGCTAGTGAAACAGAACATAGGCAGATCTTCACAAACCAACATTGAGCCCTTCTCTGTTGTGGACCAGAGTGTGAAGGATCATCCCCAGCACATCCAAAAGGTCACAGATCTCTGATAAAGTGACCATGAGCAGACTGCAGACACCATGGAACATATAACATCTACCACAGAAGTGAATAAAAGTAGCCTGTTAAGTTGTGGATTAGGTTGTCTGTAATTTGAACAATGAGATATCCAGCATATAAATTTATACACCAAGAAACAAAAAATATCCCGAAGAAGACAGAATCTCTATAATATATTTACTGAGAGAAAAAAATGAGTGGATTTGAGAGTGTGCATAATAGGTACTAAGTGCCTGATGTAGTGGCTATCAGAGCCACAGAGTGAAAATGAGGGAACAAAAATGCCATGCACCTGCCATGCCTGGAGCACCAGAGTATAGGGATCACAACAGCAAGAGCCATTGCAAAATGCCTCATTTCTGTAGCTCTTTACAGGGACCTCTTTCACATTTCAGATCAGTGCCAATGTCCCCACACAACCAAAATATGGCCTGAAAGACAGTTGACTTTGTTGCCTGAACCTCAGAGTATTCCCCCAAAGCATTCCTACTCATCCTCATGGGAAAATGCTGACAGGATTTTCAGGACCTTGCACAGAAGCCACGGGAGACAGAACCCTCTCAATTGTCCTCTCAATCACCCAAGGCTATACAGAAAGATCCCTCTCCCCCACTGAGCCTGATCCCACTTTGCTCGCCAGCTGCCATTCATTGTTCTAATGGCTTCAAGCAGCCCTAAAGTCCATTAGCAACTCTCTGGCAAGAAACAGAACATTGCCAAAGCACCCCGAATGTGCTGCAGCCCCAAGCTGTCAGCACAGCCTCTACAGACACTGGCAGAAAAATGAGGGGAGCTGAGCTTTCACCTGGAAGTGCAGCAGAAGCTAGATGACTTCAGGGTGCTTGTGGCAAAAAAAGGGAGACTTTAAGTCACCTTCACATATAGCCACAAATGAAGGTCTGGCTCTTTGCACAGAACTAATACATGAAAAGAATCTTTTAAAAGGCTAAAAGCACAAAGAAGCATTTTGTACTGGCTAGTCCTGTTCTCCCTGCTGTGATCTCCACACATTGGCACACTGGCCTTGACAGATGCAAAGCATTTTTTGCTCCTTCACTCTCATTTTGCAGTGGTGGCACAACTACAAGAAACAGTGTGAATCCATTAATTAATTACTCTCAAATATCCAACTCCTCTCCAGACCAAACAGATGTCCCACAAACTTGTCACTGCATGTCTCAGGGTGCCTTTGTAAAAAAAATTATTTAGTTTGTTTTACTTATATTAAATAAAGAATTAGTAGAAGAAGCTACATGTAAGGTGTGAGGAATAAGCAGAACTTAATATCACAGAATCATAGAATGGTTTGGCTTCTTTGCCCCCTTCTTTGGGGGCAGGGACATCTTCCACCAGATCAGGTCTCTCAGGTCTCCATCCTACCTGATCTTGAACACTTCCAGGGATGGGGTATCCACAATTTCTCTGGGTAACCTGATTCGGTTTCTCACCACCTTCTTAGTAAAGAACTTCTTCCTAACATCTTATCTAAATCTTCCCTCTTCTAATTTAATTTTTCTTTGCCCCTACACGTCTCATGGGAAAACTGTTCCAGAATTTTACTTCATTGACAACTAAAAATGTCCTTCTAGTTTCCAAATTTAATTGTATTTATGATTGCTTTATGCTCATTTGTCCTTTTGCCAACACTGCTCTTTAGCTTCAGCACTTTTGCTTCCTCAGTCATTTCCCATACACAAGCTTGCAACTTATTAGTCTCCAAATGCATGACCTTGCACCATGCAGCAGTGAATTTCATCTGATTTTCACTACTCCAGGCCTTAAATCCATCCACTTCTTCCTAGCTGACAGACTGATCCTATTCAGAGTTCTTTCACCTGTATATTTCACACATACACATCTCCTTTTTTGGAAAATTATGTGAGCGAAAATACCAAAAAATTAGTCAGAAGACCAGTCCCTCAAAATTGTACTCTAACCTAGTCCTTCAATTAAAATTTTCTAATGTCTTCTGTAGTTTTTAAACCCTCACATGATTCTTTACTTGCTTTGCAACTTTCTTTCTGATGAGCATTATCCCTAATTTCCTTAGCAGATGCCAGATCACATACACAACTACAGTCCAGCTAGAGAAGACCAATTGCATTTTCCTACATAGAAAATGAGTTATCTTATCAACGAGGTGCCTATAGATTTATCTTCAATGTACTCCATCAAATCAGTGCTGAGCAGTGGCCAAAAGGACGAGTTACTGAAAGATTGTTTGCAAAAGTGCCAGGTGCTGTATATTTTATCCAGCACAGTTCACCTTCATTGCTCATAGCCCAAACCTCTTTTAGTGGCTAATGTGACACCAGTTTGCCCCTGCACACCTGTACCAAATTCCATCATCATTGGGATCTGAGTATGCCTATTTATCTCAGCAGCCATGCCAGGGCATAGAACCTCCTCATCTTCCCAGTCTTTAGATTTATGTTGTATCAAGGTGCAGTAGAGTCTACAGTAGCCTGCAGTAGAAAGTTACGCCTCTAGCAGTAAGCTCCAAAAAGAACAGAAAGTTCTGTTAGGGATAGGACAAGACAAAAATGTGATCTCTTCTCCCAAATTCATCACATTCATGAAAAACTGAGCCAATAAACACAGTTTCACATCATCGTGATGGCACTGGAGTGCAGTACTCCTGAATTATGCCAGTCTGATCTGCATCCCAAACTTCTCCAGAAGCAGAGGGTAACGTGACAGAAATTGAAGAGATTGAAAAACTTTTTCTATTTCAGTAGTTCCCAAAAGCCTATTAGTCCACACTTACCTCGCATCTGGCTTTATTCATAAGACCTAATGATGAAAGCATTCAAACTATATTAGTAGAGTTCTGTGAAAGCTCAGATCATCAGTATACACAACAGCACTGCGTGCTTTCACCTTAACAACACATCCTGGTAAGTAAATAAATGTACCACTTTACAAATGATCCTCTGTGAGGGTGGCTGCTGCTCCACAGGCAACCCCTGGAACTTGGTTCATTAATTTAAAATGAAAGTCAGAGTAATTCAAATTTTATCCTTTAAGAGGAATCAGTTAAAGTCAAATACAGAACTCATGCTTTGGAAGGGAGCAATGTATTTATGTCACATTGCCTACTACAAAGTCTTTGCAAGCAAGCATATAAATGTATAAAAGGAATATCACATTCATTTTGGTAGGTTTAAAGTTGTTCATGGTCCCCTCATGACAGAAGAATTTGTCAACTCCCTCTAAGAAATGTACAGAAACATTTGTTTTAACTTGTTTGAAATGAAACTAGCAAGAAATTATCTAAGACATGTCTTCCCTCTTTTTCAGTCTGCTTACAACAGAAAATAAAAGCTGGCTGTATCTGAGAGAGAAAAACAGCTTTAACCTCAACCAGCACTGGAGGTTTTGACAACCAGCTACTCAGTCATAACACAGTAAATATTGATTTACATTTCAGATCAAAGATACGAACAAAAGACCAAAGACAGTCAACTTTCAGAATATACTGTATTACATAGAAATGTAAGACATTTGGTCAAGTTCTCCAAATCTTCCTCTCGAAACTGATGACATTTTTTAGTCTTACTTCATATGGAATATCCTAAGACATTAAACCCCTGAAAGGTTTATGAGAATCAACAGCAGGATGCAGAACAGATGTTATTGATGCTGCCATTAGTGAAAGGTGGGAAGAAATTAAGCCACTAATCATTTGCTTTGGCAGCAGCCAGGCTGACATGCACACCCTGGCTGTCCACTCAGCACACCTACTGTTGGACACACCATAGCACAGACTTCTTTTCTGGCTGCTGAGCAGAAAAAAACACAGAAAGGAGTTTGGACATCTGGGAACTCTGCACTGCAGGAAGAGTTTTGGGCAAGCAGAAACTGGTCAAGATAGAAGATAAATGACCAGGGATATAAAAATGCTATAATGTGAAAATATTATAGAAGAAAAGGGAGAAACAAGTGGGATTGTTGTTTTAACGGAGTCATGAGAGACAGAGGAAGTTGAGGTTGTTAGACAGGAGGAACTCAGGACACAACTCTGTATAATATCTGTCTTTGTGAAGACTTTTTTTCAGAGAACAACTTTTAAAGACCCAAAATGAAGAATGCTTCATGGAATCCAGTGACTCAGTCCAAATGAATTAATTGAAAACTGAAGATGCCCTTTATTTCTCAAAATATGTTTTTGCATTTTTATGTTTATTTATACTTCAAATGTGCAAAGAATTTTATTTGAAAGTGCTTGTATTTCTGAAAAAAAACAACATTAATTTTAAAAGATTAATTTAAAAGAATACAACAGAGGCATTTATATGCAGTGCATACTGTGAGAAACCTTAAACCCTAACAATGTGAACAATAATTGAATGAAAAAGCAGTATCAAAACACTAAACAAAAATCTGACAAGTTGTATGAGCAACTTCAAACTATATATTGACTTCTTTTTTTTATCTTGTCAGTAAAAATAAAATCAAAGGTGGAGAGAATGGAAAATAAGCCCCACTGTTATCAGAACAAATAAAGGTTGTGTTTATCCCATCTCAGCACAAAAGAACACAGGGAATGTCAGAATAGAAGAGTCCATTTTGACCCATTGCAACCAATATATTTCTTCCTAATATTTTGTGCTGCTTCAAAGAAAATACTCTATGGCATTCTCATTCTTTGTACAAACTATGTGATGGAGAGATGAAGAAATTCCTCTGTGAGTCAAGACAGCCGTCCATTTTAACACTGGATCATGAGATTCATGCTTCTGAAATTCCAATTTTTATTCTTGTCTGGCTAAGTTACTTAAACTTTTTAGGTGCTATAAACTATCTGCCTTAAGAAGGTCCCAATAAATTACAGTGGTTAAATTTTTTTGTATATACATATTACAATCAATGGGATAAAGACCATTGGTACATTTCAGAGGCAAAACTACAGCACTGGACTGGTGTGGAGATGGTTTCATTCTGAGAACAGTTTGGAGATGGTTTCATTCCAGACACACAACACTCTCCTCCAATTTACAATAGATAATGTGCTGAGTGCATAATACAGAAAAGAAAATGTACAACGATTTCTTAAGAAATCATTGGCACCTTAATTGTGTTATGAAAATCAATAGTTTATCATTTAATGGATTTACTGGACAGAGAAAAGTGGCTATGCTACTTAAAGTTCCCACCAGTCATCCAGAGGCTGTTTTTCTTTAATCCTATTCAAAAATTCTCTGAATCAAAGAGGCATGACCAAACTACACAAAATATCCTTCTACACTGCAAAGCTGAAATAAAACAACCAATGGATTGGTATAGTTTGGGGGGTGTGAGGTCTGTAACTCCTGTAAAGCACAGTAGCAGGTGTAAAGAGAACCTGCAAATGTCTTTCACTCTAACACAATTTGCCAAACTTAAGCACAGGTTGCTTCAATATGGGTAAACCATGACAGGTTTTCATTTTTCCTGTATGCTTTCCTTGTTATTACATAGCTTTAATGAACTATCCTGAAAGAAACAAGGGGATTAGCACATACACTACATAAAGCAGATAGATCTTCCAGCTACAGAAATTCACTGCCTTTCTTTAGATGATACCACATTTTTTTTATCTGTAAACAGATACCAGTTGCCTCAAAATAAACCAAACAAATCAAAAAAGAGGAACAAGTTAATAAACTTTTTAGCCCTGTGCTGATTGTATTTCTACATCCACGAATGCTGGCTAACTAGTTAGGTGTCCTCATTAAATACATCTTCATGATTTAAGGGTTTAAATGTCTGCTCTGAAATGAAATGTGGCAAACTGGTCATGTGGGGATATTCCTATAAAGCCTGACAAGACATAAGCAGTTTCAAGTATTACTGTCTGAGGACTCAGTGCTTTCTGGAGTGGTGTAACACATTTATTTTACAGAAAGACTGCAACCTTTTCCATGCTTTGTCAATAGAATTAGTCTGGTGATGAGTTGTCTTTGCTCTCAACTCAGCACTGCCCAGTGTGGTGTAAAGAACAGAGAGATGCAGAGGGAATGTCTCCACAACTTTTCCATCTCTGCTGCAGCTGTGTCTATCCCCCTGACAGTCCCTTTGACCATGACCCTTCTGGAGTTCCCTTCCATGTTTGAGTATTGGGACTACACACCAATGAAAGGAAACTTCTTGAAAGTCTTATCTTGGAAGTGCACACAATAGAAATTGGCCCAACTGTTTTTGTCACAACTATCCACAACCCTCAACTAAGGATTCTTACAGAATTTCCATGATTAAACATTTGTAGGGCTTTGAAAAACTGGTTGTGAACTGATTCTCAATTTTAACATATTTACCCAAGAAGTAAATTTACCCAGTTCTGCAAACTGCTGTTTTCTGAATCAAAGGTGTTACTCCATCCTTTTAAAAGCAAAGCCTTAAGATGATGAAGAGATTACATGCATCTCTCACAGAATTTATTTTGTTCTAGAAGATCAAACAGACAGTCATGCTGATTAATGAATTCCACTTTTTTATTTATTTGAACAGTATTTCTATCAAAAGACCAAGGTGCAAACAAAAATGAGAACAAATTCAAAGCTCATTCATGGCTGAAGATGGAGGAAGCATTCTGCTGGAAATTGTTCAGAGATCCACAAATAGTAGTGGATACAACGGTGACTATGCAGTCAAATTACCCTGCATGATGTAATCTTGGCAAACATACTCCTAGGAAGGTCACTGGCTGAGCAGGAATGTTCAGAGCAAATGCAGAGTGGCCTGGCACTGGGGCAAGTACACCTTGGCTCCCTGGCAGCCATTACCAAGTGAAGGCTAAGCAGGCAGCAACTCACATCAAGTCTCCCTTCCCTGCACATCAAGAATGGCAAGAAGGAACTACAGAAAATTTCATAGGATGCCTGTGTGTCTTCTTTTTTAGCTTAACTAGCATTTATAGTATATATACATATCTCAAGACAAAACATAGCATTTTACAAAATACAGTATGAATTAGAAAGACAAGAGATCTCCAGACTACATGAACTGACAGTCTCAAAAAGCACAAATCAAAACAATTCAGAACAATACTGTACAGAACAGACTGGCAAATAGTCATTAGAGCTGAAATGGAGCTTTACATAGAGGGAAGGGAGACTGCTCCAAGTGTGAGCAATGATATGTGATAAGGCTAAGTCAGGAAAGGATGAAGGAAATTACAGAACTATTCCTATGGATATAAACCCAAGCTATGTCAGTGGGGGTCCTTTAAAAATGGCTGGGTTTAATATCACACATCAGATATCTGGTGCACATTGAATACTCTCCGAAATTAAATTAATTCATTTCCCAGCATGATGCTCCTAACTTCTCAGTACTTTAATTTAAGACAGGAGACCTAACCACACCTTATGCTTAGGTTATTTATGAGAAGAAGGGATGTTCATGTGTTCCATTTTCCCAGCCCAAGACACAATAGAAATCTCTTCACTGAAGAAGATTTCATATTTTACTGAAATATGTTCTAACATGTAAGGGGTGAAGATAAATGGAAATGAGGTCTCAGAGTTTTTCCCAAATTATTCCCAAGCATTTGTTGAACACTCTGCCTTTCCACGGCTTTAGTACATGTACACTGCACAGAGGCTTCAAATATTTAGCCAAAGAAAAGTGCATAACCCAGCAGCTCAGGTACCAACTGCAGCCCAGCCTACAGTTACAATCTTAAAGAATTCATCATAACAAACATCTTGATTGTCTCATCACTAGTTTTACAGTGTTGCCCACATCACCGTAATTCCAAAACAGTCTATGGAAGTATAATGTGCTCAGGCTATGGATGGACCAAATTTAATGACACAAGATTCCTTGCCAGTCTTACATTACCTGCAATTTTTGGGTCACAAGACACAAGGTTTTTTCTGTAAAACTGGAAAAAAACAGGGAAAAAAAAATATCCACTCACAGTATGCCTAAAACTAAAAGTTTACTGCAGCAGCTGGCAAAGGGTACTTGGGCAGCCCAGTTTTGCCCCCAGCAGGCAGGTAGCTTCTTACACCTTACACTCACAGATGACTGCTTCAGACATTGTTTCAACTTTTGGTTCTTCAGCCTGACTCTCAGTTTTTAACTGGAATTTCTAAACTACTCAGCCCTTAGCATAACTCCTGTCAGAAAGGCTGCAGGGCTTTTAGATACAGTATTATGTGTAATTAATTTCAAAACTACTTCAGGTTAAATCATATGTAATGAACTATGTAGTTTCTGTTGGCTACAGAACTCCACAATAGTTTTTTAACCTTTCTTTTCCTATCATCATCTCTCTTCTGGCCTTGTTCTGTTAACAGTTTTTATTTAATTACCTGTAGCTCTGCTTTAGTGTTATTGTTTCCCTTATCTCCAATACCTAAGAACTCTAATCAGTGTAATCCAGTGGGTGATAAAACAACACTGTATTTCTTTGAAAATCCTATGGTAAAAAGAGAAAGGTAAATACGTCCTAAAACTGATTTAACTCATTCCCTTCCTTGGCAAAATCAAGACGGTATCTTCAGGAGGAAAAGCAGGGAAAGCAGGCAGATCGATGGTGGGCTGAGCACAGCAGGTCCTGTCAGTGGCTCAGCCCTTCCAGTTCATATATTTCATTATGTCGTGACGGGTTACAAGTTTCTTAATAACTGCTCTTCATAGAAACATTATTTTGAGGAAGAAAATGGTATTCCAGTACTTTTCTGTGAAAAGGCTACAAAGTTTCATGAAGAAACGCTGTGATCATACAAGCAGGCACTGCAAGGGAAGATCTTCTTTGACTAATATCTCATTATAAAACCCCAGAAAAATAGGCTCCCCATAACCTTGGTCCCAGAGGTTTTTGAAGCCATCGGGAGGTGTTTGTTTGTACTTGCCAGTGATGTTAAACTAACGGGGCAGTCCTTGTAGGGAAAAAAAATTGCAGACCTCGGAGGCCAGTGTAGTTCCTTAAAAAACCAAGGATCTTGGTGCGGCTGCTGTAGCTCACCCTTCATCTCCCTCACACAAAAAAACCCAAAAAAAACAAAAACAAACAAAAACAAAAAAGCACCCACCACATTTTAGAGAATGCAGCCTTAAAGGGGAAAGGGCAAATATATTTCATGAGCTGACATGTCAACGACATTTGCACTTGAGGCACCTGCAGGGGCACTGGGTGACACGGCATCATTTCGCACACGCTTGGGACACCTGTAAGGGGCCAGCAAAGGCTCTGCGACAGCCTCGGCCATTTGTCAGTGACTTGGTGCGGGGCCGGGGACCGCGGACAGGGCAGGGCAGGGCAGGGCAGGGCAGGGCAGGGCAGGGCAGGGCAGACCCCCCCCGCAGCCCCACAGCCCTGAGGGGCCGCCGCCGGTGACCCAGAGCTGGTACCGGCCCTCAGGGGCCGCCGTGCACCGCCCCGCCCGCGCCGCCATCTTCAACGGCCCCGCCGCCCTCACACAGGTGAGACCCGGCGGGGACGAACCTCCCCGGGCTCGGCGGCCCCGGCCCCTGTCCTGACCCTGACCCTGACCCTGACCCTGACCCTGACCCTGATCCTGACCCCCGTCATGACCCCGTCCCCGATCCCTGTCCTGACCCTGAGCCCGGCCCCGGCCCCCATCCTGATCGCAGCCCCGGCGGAGCGGCGGGGGGACCGCGGCCGTGATGCTTTAGCTGCGCAGAGAAATGGGGGCTGCAGGTGGTCCTGGGTCTTGTGCCAAAGCGTTTTGAGGTCCGGTTTTTATAACGCGAAAGCCTCGATTTTAAGGGGGTTTTTTTCCCTTTAATTCTGCGCATATAATATTGTGCGTATAAGCTGTGCTGCTTCGCCCGTTGGAGCACCAGTAGTCTTGCAATAGCTTATTAATGGTCTTTCTGCCCATTTATTATGCTAACTTGTATTTTGAGAAAATATATAGTGGTGTTACAAACTCAGCTTTAAATATTTAATATGTGGAATTCATTTTTCTGGGAGATACTAAAACCCTTCATCAGTGATGAACTGCTTTCCCTGCTGTGTCCCAGCCACCATAAATCAGCTCTGGCTTTGGGCCCGTGATGGTGAGTTATATGTATGAACAGTCTTGGGTCTAAGCCTGTGTGCCCTGCCAAAAATAGTGTATTCGTGTCATTTTTCAATGCAGATTAGTAGTATGTGCAAATTCACTTTATTTTGCTTCACGGATATGATTTTGGAATAAAAAAAAATAAACATAGCTTTTCCAACACTGGGATATTGATCAGAAACTTGTATTCATATGGTGCCTTTTAAGACGAGGAACTCAGCATGACAATGAAGGGTTTTAGGCCTGTGTGAGTCTGTCCATCCCTGTCTCTCCTGCATTTAGAACAGTGCTTAGCACTAATTAGATTAAGAAAGCATGAAGGTCTGTTTGCATTTGCTATTCGTGAAATACTCATTTTGCTTGTTACTCTTCAAAGGACCAATTGTTGGAATCTGGGGCTACATAAACACCAAATACTATTGAAATATACATAAGAAGTCATAGAATGGAGATAGTTTTGCAGCTTGTGTGAATGGAAGGAATAAGGGGCCCCTTGCACGCTGCTGCTTTATTGTTGACATAAGAAGCATGGTGAAACTGATGGTCAAAGTCACTGCACAAACCAAGACATCACAAGGTAAATTTGGATAGGAATCTGTTCAAAGATAAGTATCTTTCATTGCTGCTTAACTTAATAAATTACGTCACTGGCTGATACTTTAGGCCTGTATTTCCAGTTGGACAGACATACTAAACTACATGGTTCAGGGCAATAAAAAATAAGTTTGAGCTGTGACTGAAAAATGAGAAAGCTACTAGTTTATGGCATTCTACTAAGATGTAAAAAATGTCTACTTATTTGATAACTTCAAAAAATTGAGAAATTGCATTTCAAATTGCTGATTTTTTTTTATTAAATAGCCCCTCTGGATTTTAAGTACTCTTGATTTTTAGACTGTCTGGAGGGACTGGGAAGAGGAAAGGTGGAAGGAGGAAAAATACTGCAACTATCAATTTTCCAGACTCTTCTCTTCTTTAAGAATAGCTTACTGTAATTAAAGACAATAATACTTGATGCATAATGAAAACACTTTTTAACATTACCTCAGTAATTACATGACAAATATGTCGTTCACTTAATGGTTTTAGTGGCTACCAATCTTAATAGCAAAGGTAATTTCTAGTCTTCATTTGTAGTAATGAAATTTGGTAAGTTATAATTAAACAATATATGAGCAAAGATGTATTGCAATGTCACTTGCAGTATTTTTCCTGCCTTAATGAAAAACAAACTGACATTTTGCTGATTTCACAGAGGTGTTTACAACGATCAGCTTTGTAGCTGAATGACTTGTCCAAACAAAAATGCTTCTAAACTTTGGGTCGAGTTTACCTTCCACTAAAGTTAGGAAGAGCCACCTGGTTATGAATTTGGTACCTACAATAGTATTCTGAGTCTGGACAAAACATGTTCTGCAAATTAGCAGATAAGCTACCTTGTCCTTATGAATATCAGTTTAAAACACAACTGCATTGATGACAAATTTTAAGTCAAAGTATTGGTAGTAATCCCTGAAAGATATGTTATTTTTTCAGTCTCAGAACTTGCAACTTTTTATACAGTGACTTTTAGATCAGAATTCCTCACATTTATTTAATCCTAATATTTTTCCTGAGATGCAGTAAGGACAGAACTGCAGAATGTGTGAGGGCTGTGCTAGGTGCATGATGCTTAGCAAGTCTGAAACTGATCTTTAAAGCAAAAGTTAGAGAAAGTGCTTTGACCCAAGGCAGTGTATTCCTTTGCAAATCCTTCTCTTAAAATTAATAATAAATAAAAACTGGGCAATGGTGAAATCCTCAGTCCTAGAATGACAAGTGCCTCAGAGTATGAGTTACAGGGGTGCACTCATCGTAAATATGTCCTGCTGGAGGGCTTGGCTCCTGTCTCTCATGCACTGCAGGTCCTTCACATTCTGCTCTGGTCACTGAGATTAGTTTCTTGGTGCCACTACTTCTCACTAAGACATGAATCATACAATTTTGAGTAGTTCTGGCCTGTTTAAAGGCTGTAGATAATAACAAAGATAGGACTGCAGACAGAAAACTGACCAGTGATTTCAGAAATAAGTGATCTTTATGTGGTGAATATTTAGAGAGAAGGAAAAGTCTAATACACTCGCTTTAAAAGTGCATCCTTTAAAAGGTATTGCTAAAATGTCTAGTAGCTCAATATAACTATTAATGTAGTAATTAACCAAAAAAAAAAAAAGCCAACAAGTGGAAAATCTGTATAGGAAATGGTCTAAAACATAGAATAATGCAACTGGTGTTTTAGGAGTGCTGTGATAATATTAGTTAAATTTCATCAAGATACTAATTACAAGATTTGATAGGCCTGTTACAAATGATGTGGTTTTTAAATTTCATTTTCCTCACAATCAAAACTTTTTTAATGAACTAATATTTCTGGCAACAGTGTGGGATAAATTTTTAAATCTGATTGATTTTCCATTTTTATTTACAGACAACTTTAAGATTTAATTGTTGCTGCTTAAAAATAAATGTGGATAAATATCAATACATTTCATCATGTTTTCATAAATGAATGATTATTTACCTTTTCAAATAGAATGCTGCCCTAATCCTTTAGATGAATTTATTCTTCATGAATTCATGCATATTGTCACTGAATTTCTAGTTCATTTGTAGTTATATATATTTTCATAATTTTTTTTAACTTCTCTACTTTTTGATTGTGAGAGCTGAACTGTTCATTATGAGAAGCTGTATTTGTAATCATCTGGTCAGCATGTTGTTTATATTTGTTAAAGAACAGGTTGCAGTCTGAAAAAATATCCAGTAATTAAAAACAGTTTAATTCTTAAGTTGTTTGTACCCAAACTGAACATGAACAGAACAAAGTACATCAAATAAAAGGGAGGCAGGGTCATGTGAAAGTATTCTTCTCTGAGTTGAGGAGCACTTTCAGTTCTCAGTGAAGGTGCTTGTTTTCTCATGTGGCTGATTCTCCCTGTCTTTGGAGAGAGACAACTTCCTGTTATGTTCAGGGTCTCTTCACTTTCAGTTGATGCCAGGTGAGCCCCCAGACATTCACTGTGATCAAAGAGGAGCACGGGAGGCTTCCAGTGTCAGTCCCTTCCCTTCCCACTGTTCTGATTCTCTAACTGCAGACATCTCTTCATTCTGAGCAGCCCTCAGATAACTGAAGTGCTTGGTTTGAGTCTTGACAGTAATCATCCTCAAAGAGGAGGGCTGAATCTGAAAGATAACTTGTCTCAGAAGTCTCTGCCAAATGCCTCTAGATGGAGAGATTTCTGTTGCAGCTGTTCTGTATTTTTACTTTCCTATAGTGAATGTTAAGCTCCTCTTTAATGGATTCTAATGTTTTCCAGTAGGCACTTGAGAACAAAGAACAATAAAAAAATATGTGTTAAAGATGATTTTTTAAAGCATTTTTAAAGAATGAGAAAGTCTTCATTGATTAAAAATAAGGACTGACATAAAATTACTAGTTTGACTTGGAATATAAGAAAAGGCAGCCCTGAGTACCTGATTCACAAAGGGAATGTCTTCCAAGACAGTGTCAGGATTAATATTATTTTGGCATTAATTCTTTTGCAGTAGCACACTGATGTAGTTGATACGCGTTTCTACTCAGAAAAGTACTTTATAATAGTATTCACATATTTTAAAATATGGCTGGAGTGTCATTATAGGATTTTTTTCATGGCAAATCCTATATAAAGTTGTTTGTTTTTCAGCACAGCTTGCAAGTGTCTTCACTGATTGAGAAGCTAAAATTATTTTCTGCCTATGAAAGCTGGAAAAATGTTCAGAAACCACTATCAGGTAAAACAGAAATAATTCTAATTTTTGCTCATTTTCATTTAGTCTCTTAGGGAGCTCAATTAAAATAGGTTATCCTGAGAGGCAAAAAGTCCAGCTACAGGAGTGTTTTGGAGTGTTTCATAATTCAGTATTTTTATAGAAGTGTTATGAAGAAGTGGGTAGCTGCTGATGCTTTCAGGTCTAGAATGGGCACAACGTGAGTTTGCCAGTGGCTTTTGTTCTTTACCCTTGTGGGCCAGGGAAGGCACATTTGCTTCCATGCAGTCATGGAAGGAGTCCCAGCTCATGAGGTGTCGTCAGAAAAGGGGTTGGTTTATTCCCTTGGTCAGCACAAGCTTGTGACAACAGCAGTCACTTTATTTGGAACCTCATTATCCCTTTTACTCATTCCTGGCCTCTCTTTCCACCACACTTCACCTCCCTTTCTCTGCACCGGTCCCATCCCGAGAGAACAACCCACCCCAATTACATTTTCCCTGCTGATCCCAGATGTGCTACTTCTGTACCCAAAATTGATATTTTTGATGCTGTTCCTTAGGCTGTCTCAGCTTTTCATGGAGTTTCTGATGCCTAGCTGCCACTGGCTTTGCAGGATAGTGCTCCACAGAGATGCCTCATACTCCCCTCCAGTTCATTGTGGAGTTTGGCAGTTTCTTGCCCAGCTTCACTGGGACCCCCTTGAGACCCAACCATCCTCCACAGCACTGAGTAACTTTTGTCAGCTTCTTGCATCACTGTTTGTTTGACATTTGCTCATGTCAGGTTTGGTACTTTTTCCATGTCCTGTTCAGTTTAACATCAAATCAGGGCCAACTCAAGGGTTGTGCTATTAACAAAGTTTTTTTGTAAAGATGGAAGAAAAAGCCACTTGTTTAAGATTTGCTGCAAGCACATACAGCTTGGCAGTTAAAAATCTTTTTTAACTTTTTGAGAGCTTGATCTTGTAATCCTTAAATAAATTTGAATATTTAAATATCCAATATTTGAAATTTAAATAACTTGGAAATCAATAGTATACCATATTAAAAAATTTCATCCATTGTAAGTTTAAAAAATACTTTGAGTGCAGTTTATTTCCTTAGAACTTACTAAGTCCAGTCACTAGGATCAGCAATATGGCTGGAGCTGCCAGGTGTGTGTGGGCTGAGGAAAATACTTAATTCATATACAGTGCAGAGTTGATGTTCTCTGAAAAACTAATCTGAGGAGCATTTCTTTTGCTTACACCTCTTGCTTATTCTGACTTGCAGGCAATTGCTTGGGCAGCTGAGCATAAAGAGAATTGGGGAGTGCAGGCAACTAGAAATGAGAAGGGAATGGCAGAGTTGTTATGATTGATTAGGTCAACCATGCTGCTGAAAAATACTTAGCAAACTGTAGGCTGAGTGCATCAGATGTCACAAAAAAATGTAACATCAAATGGCAAAAATCTAGCAGCAAGTAATTCCCTAAGCAGAGGTGATAAAGCCAACCTCCCCAAGAGGCTGTGTTTAGATTCCTTGATGTCCAATAGGGCAGGAGTTTTCACCTGACAGGGACATCCATAATAATCTTTTTCCAGTAATAATTCTCTGTTGCCTCATGAAGGCTGTAGCCCTTTGTCTGACTGGAACAGATCTACTACCAGGCTGCTTGAGTTGCCCAGAAAAGTTAGTAAATTTTTGCTTGGTCAAATCAGGCTGGAATTTGGTAACTAGTAGAAAAGTTACTGCAAAATACGTAGGCAGAGCCATTCACATATGTAGACAAATGGTGTAAATTTCATTTCCATTGGAAATCAGACACAAAACATCCAATATGCAACATCTTTTATGTTTTAGCAGCATGTTTTAAAACTCACTTCATTTGGCAAATTGTAGAAATAAATCTTATCCAAATATAAATTAGTCATCTCTTTCACAGTTTTAGAATATGTACAATAACTTTGCTTTTTAGAGAATGACATTAGAGGTAAAATAATTTAAAATTCCCCTTCAATGTGACAATTCCTTCAGAACCTCTCATAAAGCCAAGTATTGACTACATGAATTGATATGTTATAGTAGTCTAGAAGCTGTTATTGATATTCTGCTGTCTGATCAGTAATACTGACTATGGTAACAGTGTGATACAGAGGGATTTTTAGGTTCTCATCTTGACCATTGGTAATTTTTAGTGCTGAGCATTTGACTGGATGATTTTATCACAGGGGGGCCGGTTTGTTGAAATATTCAGTGCTCAAGGCAAGAACCCAGGAGCAAAATGGAAGATTTTTGGCAACCCATCAGCTATATCAAAAGTAAGTTTTTTAAAGAAATCTATAAAACCTAGAGTATAAACCAGAAAAATGTGAGTGAAGCTTAAAATTAGAAAGTAATGAGGGCTTTGACCTGACAGTGGAGTTGTCACTTGCAGTTCTGTCATTATGGCAGACTAAATGACTACTTAAATTACTTCTATATGCCTGCTTGCAGACTGAGTTGGTCACAGTGTAATTTTACAGTTTAAATATTTAGAAAGTAATTTTGGTACTCTGGTAACCAAAGAATTGAGCTCTGCTCACTGAATCATGAGTCCTGTTTGTCAGCATTACTTGTTCATAAAAGACACAGTTTTTGCCATCAAATGTGAACCAGTCTTACTTGCAGTGCCATGGGCATTTTCTGATTTAGAAAAAATAGCTTTGCATGTCAGTAGCATGGTTGGTTGTCAGGAGGAGAATTCTATCAGGATGCTTTATGTTTGTTGTTTCTTTTTGTAGGAATACGACAAAGAACTAAAAGGCTTTGTTTTTGTACTTGAAGGAAACAGTCTAATCAACAAAATGAAGCTACCAAGGGAAACCAAACAAACTTGTGAGTATCAAAGAATTAAGTGTCTATGATGTTGTTCTGATTATTACATCAGTCTTATATTGGAATACAAAGCTTATGTTATTCTCCCTCAGTTCAGGTATAATTCAGCATAGGAAAAGTGTTTTTCCATTAAATTTTAGCAGGTCAATTTCAAATAAGTAAAACTTACAGAAATGCCATATTAGAGTAAGTGCTGTAGGGAAGATCTGACATGTCCTGGTGCTGCCAAGTTTATTTCTGTACCTTATCCTGCTACAGACCACTGTCTGATAAATAACACCTGACTCCATTCAGCACTTACTAAAGTCAGTAATTCTACTGGCGTTCATGAATGTCAACGAGGTTCCTGTCCCCTTTCACATTTTACTTCTTAAAGAATTTTTTACTTTTGTATCAAGTGAGCACTGGCTGCACAAGAAACTTATACCCAAATTTCTGCTGTGTTTATGTACTCAGTGTTTAAGGGTAGTATGGAGTGTTTTCCTAGGATGTCTATTGCACCACAATAAACCAGAATCCAAGCAGTCTGCAATACAGCAATCATCATATGCCTTAACCTCCATGATGGGGTGGTGTACCGTATAAGGCTTGTAGAAGTAAATTGAGCTGGTTTAGAATTAACTGCTTTCTTTTGAAGAAAAATTGAGGTGGTGATTTTAAATAAATGGAATGGGAATCTTCTAGTATACTAGATATACTAGTATACTCTTCTCATGCAGAGTATCGTAAGTTTTTTCCAATAAACACAAAAAAAAATTGAAGTTTAGTCTGATTTTCGTAAAAGAAATTGGCTACTATAGTCATTAAAATAAATATTAATGCAATGTTTTTTTTTGAGAAATCAAACTAATTTGTTTCCAATGGTACAATAAACTACTATAGCAAATAACAGTAAACAATTAAAAGAAAAAAAATTGCTAACTGTTCCTAAACATAAAATGAGGATTAAGAATTAATTGTGTGGGTAATCACTGCTAAAAATGGTTTGGTTTTAAATTTACTTTAGCTAGTGCTGCAATACTGCAGTCGGGTTTCCATCCGTTACCATTCTCTTTCCTTCTGTCTTGGTCTCTTCCTCTCTTGAGGTGTATGTACCTCAAGTGTTTAATTAATCAAGTACAGGGTCTCCCACTTGCACTGGAACTTTGTATGCTCTTCCAAAATAAAAGATACTATATATTCAAATCTAATTTGAAGTTGTAAGGCGACATTTGGCCCTCAAAAGAAGAAAGTTCTGATTTGCCATTCTTTAGAAGAGGAGCCAATGTTGCTGTTCAGGTTTGTGAAGTCCATGAAAAGCAGCCTGTATTGTCCCTGTTGGAATATCTAAGAAAACAACATATGGTTCAATTCAGACAGCTTTGTACTGTTTTCCCTTGATAGGGAGCTACGTGAATTTTTTTATTTGTTCCCTCAGTCAAACTCCTTTGCTATTATTCTAAAAATCAGGAGCCTCCACTGAGCAATGTTGTCATGATCTGAATTGCATTCTTACCCAAGAGTTTTTTTGCAGTTGCTTAGCAAGGTGTATATTGTCACCAACATGAGTGCAAATTTACCATGACTGTAAGAGAATCTTGATAGAAAAGTATTACTTCATTTTATAATTCTTACGGGATTTTTATTGTCTTCATGCTCTTGGAGCACAAAAATTGTAAGCTAAAAAAAAAAGGTTCCTTTTGGTTTCATGAGAATTCCACCAAAGCCACAGATGGGACTTTTAAAACAATACTTTTATTGCAATTTGAATTGGATTTCTTCAGGTTTTCCTCCTGTTCATATATTGTGTGAACCTTGGGAAATAGTGTTGTAGGAGCATAGCATATGGTACAAAATCAAAATGCAGGATAGTGAAACGTGCATCTTTATGCACACAGCATTTTTTTTTTTTCCCTGTTTCTAGTGGGACTGGTGCAGCAATTTCTGACACTTCAGATTTTTGTGCCATTGGGAAAAGACTTCTCCACTGAGTTACTGTAAGATGCATAAAATTTCCTTGAATAATACTTAAAGTGAATTCTTGATTGCAGTCATTAATTGTGGTGGCATATTTTGCATTAAAGCATGGTGAGTTGTCAAGTCAATAAAAAGTAATTAAGCTAATGAGATCATTATTTCTTAGATGTTTTAAATACTGACGTTCCTTTGAAGACAGAACAAACTCAAAATAGTGAATGAAGATGATGAAAAATCTGAAGAAATGGGACATAAATTTATCAAACATATGAAAATACTGGCACATGAGGACTGTCTGAAAATTCATAAGAGACTTATTCATAAGTCATAAGAGAGGGCACTTTGGTCCAGGGCAAAAAGAAATACATATTCTAATAATTGGAGGAGAAAAACACAATCAAACAAATGCTAAAAAGCTAGAAAAACAAATGGAGTGCTCAACTGGTGTAATTATTTCCACACTGTGAAGAAAGAAACATACAGCAGAAACAGACTTTTTTATTAGTTAGGTATGAAATGATTTAATAGAGTATTAAACTTGGGCAGTTGTCAGGCTTTGGCCAACATTTCTCTCCTAGTGACACCATCTGTTTATATATAAATAGCACAAATCACTCAGCTTTGTAGCCCATAGAATATCTGAGATTGGATTAACAAAAGAAATATTAGGCCATTAGAAGCCCTGCAAGAAAAGATGGGTTGAATGATATCAATTAAATCAGCAATTAAATCATGTAAAGTGAAAGATGGGTTTTATTTTTGTTTGACTTTCTGTAAGTTTGCATTGAAAGGGACAAAAGGACAAAACAAACAGGATATGTCATGCAGCACATAGAGACCAAACACCAAGTACCAAACCAAAACCAAGATTTTCTTCTCATGCACATTCTGTAGGCAGGGGCAGAGATTTAATGACAGGTGCAGGAATTCAGATTTTTCTGTAGTGTCATGTTCATATTGATTCTTTTGAGTTTTTGCCACCTTCTTAACAAGAGCTTTTTTTTTTTTTTTTTTTTTTTTTTTGATAAAATCATTTTCTATCACCTCTCCCATCCTTATTTGCCTTTTTTCTTTGCAGTTTATATTTATACTTTACATTTTCTTCATCTTTTCTTTCTACTTCCTGTTCCCATCTTTACTATGTTCCTCTTACAAAAGCAAATATATATTCTTATAATATTCTTAGGTTCTTATATAGATTTAAATATAGGTATTTTGTATTTGCTATATATATTTTTTATATAACATGTGCTATATTGAGTTTATAGTTTATATATATATAATATAAACTATATTAACTATATATTTTCTCTGTAGCTCCAGTTACTTTGAATGAGGATTTTTGTCTTAAAAATACAGTGTCAGTTGTTCCCCACTTAGCGCAACTATATGAAAAAGTAAATAAAACTTCTTTTTAAATAGTTTTAATACTGAGTTTTGTATTTGAAATCAACTATGACTTACTCGTGCCCATAAAGCCCTTCAAGACTTGCAGAATACACAGTGCATTATTTTATCCTAGCAGACTTAAGATAATCCAGTAAATAAAGACAACTCCTTCCTGCTTCATGTGACTGCTGTTCATGTGCCTTTCTTTTCAGATGTTGTGAAGGGAATCTTTTGCTTGTTTGTGGACAGAATGTTGATGGTGTTGTTGCTTCCTGCAGTTTAATGTTAAAAGATGGTTTCTTACACAACCTGGCTACTTAGTGCTGAATCTTTGAGCAGCTTCAAGTGAAAATTGATAGCATGCCAAGCTGTGAAATTTACTTTATGTAAAAATCACTGACAAGTTTTGTAATAGCTGGGCATGAAGCTTTATGTTACATTTCATGCTCTCCCATTCTGGAGCGAGATGGAAATAAGAATTTAGTTTGAGCCTCATCTTCCTTTGTATTCTGCTTGGTGATTGATTTGGTCGGCAAACAAGAATTTCTTCAAGACTGTCCCTCACTGCTGGAATCAGCTGAGCTAAACTCTCTAACTTGCTGCTGTCAACCAGTCATGTGAGATTCCTGCCATAAATACTGAGTTGTGCAGACTACTGTCTATATTGGCTGGTTTATCATTTCTTCAGAGGAAATCCAAATAGAATTTTAGGTACTTTTTTATGTGGCATGATTAGATGAATACCACCACATTAACAGTCAATGTATTGATCTGCATAAAAATGTGTAAAATAGATTGAAATGAATGAAAAATTTGATGAAGAATAATAAAATCACAACTAAGATAGAGAGCATGTCATTTATGCAGCTTCTTTGGAGCAAATAATTGCAAAGCTATTAGTAATGCTGAATATAGCTGTCTGCTGCAAATGCAGTAACCAGTTGTTAAATCTTCAGTGTTATGGATTTTGCTACTTTTCTGAAAAAGCAAAGGTAACTCAATGTGTGAAAAAATATTTGCATGTAAAAGAAAACAGCATCTGGCTTGTGTTGTCATTTTTGCTTTAATTCCCAATAGATGGACATGTGGGTGTTAAGACTTCTGCTTGGCATTTTGACAAGCACTCAAACATTTTTTCTTAAAGAACTGTAATGCCAGTCATGGTCATACTTTGTTTCTGGTATGGTTTTTCTCAGTGTTGGGTAACACATGAAATTAGCACATCTTGTACTCCTTGTACTGGAAAGTTTTACAGCAAATGAGTAGAACAGTTGATGTGGGGAAACAGACCTTGAAATTGTACCAGAGCATCCAAAAAAAAAAAAAAAAAAAAAAAAAACCAAAAAACCAACCCAAACCAAACAAAACAAAAAACACACAACAAAAAGACTGGTTATGTACTGAAATATTTTGTGGTCCTGTATGAGTTCCTGTGTATTGCTCAACCTTTTTTTCCTAGTTCGGGCATGGCACAGACATCCATTGTAGCAGCTCCAAAGTCACAGTGATGGCCCATTCGTGCTGCTTCAAACTTCTTTAAATCTTCTCATGGTAAGCAGCTGTAAATCACATGTGGCACAGCTTGTAGCTGGAGAGACCTCAGTTCTCTTATGAGATCCCCTTGCCTCTGACATGAAAACCTGCAGAGCAAACATGCCCATTGTCATGAAAACTGCTGCTTCCCCCAAGCCCAGGCCTGGTGCTTGGTATTAAGCTGCTGTGGGACTCTGCTGTGTTGCCACTTCCTAGAGCCATGCAGTTCCTTATGAGCCATCTTTCCAGCCTGAATGCGCTGATGATCACAGCATGATTGCTCATTCACTCGAGTGGTACCTCTGTCTCTTAATTTCTTAATTCTTCCTGAGGTTTCAACTTCAACCTTTCAGCCTTTGCTCAGCTGGCAAAGCACTTATCAACAGGTTTGCTCAGTTACTATCCCACTGTTCATAGTCAAATTAGCTTTGCTTGCCACTAGCCTCTGCCAGCTCCAGAAGGTATCAGCCCTTGTTATATTCTGAATTATGCAAACTTTATGAGAGTTTCAAACTCTGGAACAGACTATACCTGATAAGTTTTCTGTTGAAGCTAGTTATGTATGAAAGAATCTGTAGGGAAAAAGGGGTTAAAATCACATTATTGCTGAAGTAGTTGTGTTTGCTGATGAGAAATCTTATTACAAGATCTGTGAACAGTACAGTAGAATATATATTCTGCTATATATTTCCTGTTTTCAAACAGTTGTTTCTATAAATAAAAGCTTA
Organism: Certhia americana; assembly: GCA_018697195.1. Classification (NCBI taxonomy): domain Eukaryota; kingdom Metazoa; phylum Chordata; class Aves; order Passeriformes; family Certhiidae; genus Certhia; species Certhia americana. The sequence goes on along the minus strand of CM031868.1, from coordinate 12,258,845 downwards.
TTACCTTGAGATTTTTAGTAACCACAACGTAATAGGTTTTACAGGCATAGCTAATTTGTTCATAGATAGCATAAGTTTGAATTTATGTGAATTAGATGCTATCATAATCAGTCATCATTTTAGCTTTGCTGACAGAGATATCATAAATTATTCATGTTAACCTAAACACCCAACATGTTTTCACATACAGAACAGTATGAATCTTGGTTAGTCTTGTAAAACTTAGACCAACCTCTTAAAATTCAAAGCAGGACATAGATGCTAATTCTATCACATACATCTGAAATTATTGGAAGATTTTATATAGAGACTGAAGGTAAACGTTATTGAATAGATTTAGCTGAAAGATTATTTGAAATTCCAGTATTTAGTAGCATGAGGCATGTTCCTTGATTTTTTTGTGAAGCAGGAGTGAAATACCGAAACATTCTTAGAAGTATTAGGTCATGTTAAATTTCATAATTTACAAATCAGATTTTAACTCATATATTTGAAAGTAGAAAAATTTGTAATAACTCTTCCAATCATCACATCTTCTAGAACTTTAGATGGAAGCAAAGTACTAATTATTTATATTTTGGTTGGTTGATCAACGTAAGTAACATGAGGTAAATTGAATCCTGTTTATATTTGGTTGGTACAGTTTGTTAGTCAGGATTTTCATATGCCAAATAAAGTAAATTCTGTTAGCAAGGAAGTTAATTTTGTTATTTTTAAAGGGAAGACTCCATACTAATTCTTAGTAATTAAAATAAATGGTTTAAAATATGAGATATATGGCTGTATTTAAGAGAACTATTACATTTGCAGGTGCAAACATCCTTTCCTTTGTTTCAAAAGAATGGATGAAAGGATGGATTGTCTCTTTAGAACAGAAAATTCATGGAAAGGATAACAAAGCAGAAAAAATAACAGCCAGTGAACTTAAAAAGCCAACATATCTTGCTGCAGGCATAAATAACTGGATTATAGAGGTACTTTAGATTCTGGAAAAGAAGTCAGCACTAAACTTCCTACATATTAATACTCATTAGAGTAGTTTGTACTGAAAAATTAAACACTGTTCTTTAGAATTACAGTTTTCTAAATGATTTGGCAAAGTTAGCTGTGCTTCAGAGGAACATAGCATTGTGCCATAAAATGGAATTTAGTAAGTACTTGAAAATAAGAAAGATGAGCTTATGTCAAAACCAAGTATATTGAAATATTGATAGAAGTTTCTAAAATATGTCATGAATATTAGTGAGCACTTCCAGAATGATTTGTGAAACGTGGAGTTGTAGGAGTAATTAAACTTTCACACTAAGTTATTCTTGGTCAGCAAAAATAGCAGGACATTTTTCTTTTAATTTGGAGAATTGATGACAAATATGTATCAAATCAAATATCTTGTAGGGAGAGGTCAGAATTCACCATTTCTTCATAACTGGTCATATTTTGAAAGATTTCCATTCTAACAATCAGATTTGATGATTCCTGCTTTGTCCCTGCCACTTGTGTCGCTCCCTCTTTATGGATACTGGTAAAGGGCAATTCATGGGTTTTTTTCTTAATGCTCTCCAGAAAAAACACTATCAACAGGGAATTCCAGTACACAATACAACTTGTTCTCTAGGTCTGGGTGACATCAATTTTCCAGATCTCTTATTTTGTTGAGATTTAATTGATTTTCAATGTAACTGCATCTGTTTTTATGAGGGCAGGATACAGTGCTCCGGATTGTAGATCATCAGGCAGTAATGTAGTGTCTCCTACAAGACCAATTTACCAAGTACCACATGAAATATAATGTATGTGAATTACAGGGTGCTCCTCAATAAGGAAACTTGACAATCTGAAAGCATGGCAAATCAGCTGATAATTGCTATTCCTTTGCTTTCTGTCCTCAAAATGGAGGAGATGATGATACTACTATCTAATGTTTAGGAAGCACATGACTTTTATGGAAAAATGTCCCTACGGTTGTTAAGTACTAATAGACTAATAGACTAATAGTGAAGCATTAGCAGAGTATTCTCTCTGGATTTTGACCAGGATACAAAGAGATTTCTGTTTGTATTAAATTGCATGGGAGTGTTCTTAACTTAGCTACATCAATGAATACCTGCTTTTGTGTTTGGTAAACTTCCAGGTTACATCATTTATAAAGAGAAAAGCACTTTCATTTGATGACCAAGTGATCCTGACAAATGAAACATCCCTTCAATAGTTCAGTATTGGTTTTTTCTAAGTTCATTTTTAGCCTTGAATTGAACATTAACAAATGGTTGTAAATTATTAACCATACAGAAGTAAAGTGAATAGGCAATCTGAGCAGATGAGTCTATCTGTGCTCTTGGGTAGTTGCTACCATTTGCTTGTAATCTCACTATAGTTACCATTGTGAGGAAAATAGTCAATCAAATTTGAAGATATAAAATAAAATTGAAAATTGAATTGGAGGGTAATTTTACTTTCAAATGGTTTGCAAATGTAGATGTTAAGTGTGAAGTGAATACAGTTAATGACCATAGCTGGAAGACTTATGCACCTGCTGATCACAGGAATATTATTATAAATGAGGTTGATTTTCTTGTTGACTACCTCATTTTTCTCAACGTGGTCTCATTACTTTTCTATCATGTCTGACCCTTAGATATAAATACTCAAGCACAGACATAATAAAAATACATTAACTCACATATAGATTTTTTTAATTCCTCTTTGAAAATCAAGATGTGTGCTGCAGATGTTTCTTGCCAGTGTAGGTTTAACATAAGTTCTGCTTTTGGATAGCAGGAAAAACAAGTTGAGTTTCACCAGGAGTAAAACTCTGGAGTCCAGCATAACTCTGGAGTCATTTTGCAACTGAGAAATCTGATGTTCTAGCTCCCATTGTCTGAATTATTTCAGAAAATAGTGTCTCCAGACCCTTCCTTTATTTTTATTTTCCAATAAGCAATGTAACTGAAAATAATAATCTTAAATAATAATCTACATTCTCCTGAGAAATAAATTATTTTATATAATTTTAAGGCCATCTTTTTTCTTAATTTGCTTGTTTGTATGTTTCACCTACTTTTGCCTGTGGAATATAAGTATTTTTATTGTTTTAAATGTATTTACTGAAATAAGTTACACTTCTTCAGGATTGATTATATCTATGCATCTCAGGTTTGCCCCTTCTTTATGGCACATCTGTTGTCATAAAAAGTCTTATTTTAGCCTTATATGAACGAGTCTGATGTAAATGTGTGTCTTTTGATCTAAGCAAATGTGTTCAGTGTTACATTTTGGATTGTAACTGAGCTGCACATTTACCAATGGACTTTCTATAACCAAGATACCTATTTTTTTTCATGAGGGAGACAGATAAACCTATTCATATAAGAAATAAATAATAAAATTTAAACATATTGAACTGGTAGTAGAGAGTGAACTTGGGTTTTATTGCCAGTTGTTTGGAGATATGCATGACTTAATTCTAAACTCCTACCGCTGTGTTATAGCCTCATTTAAGGCAACATTCTCTGTTGAGAATTATGCAGTTTGAGGTTCAGCAGGGATAGTAGTTTTGTTTCTCAGTACTCAGGTTATTGCAGCTGCCTAGTTTCTCAGCACAATTGCTCAGCTCTACACATAACCAGGAAATCCAGGGAGCTTCAAGCGACCATTGCTCGAATACTTTGGACTACTTTGGTGCATCGACTTTTTAGCACTTCTGAACACCCAAGACTTAGAATGAAGAGTTTCTGGAAACTAGATTCAAGGCTATATGGAAAATAAGGTGATGTGTGGAATTACGCCTTAATCTAGGACAAAGGCTTAGCTATGTGGCCCATTTGCTGGTGATCTTAAGGGAATTATTTCATGTTTTGCTTAAACTTCTTCAAGATCAAGCCCAGGTACCAGCACTGTAAGACACTTGGAGGTTTTCTGAGGAAATCACTTTTCAAGGACTTGGTATAATTTGTCCATTTACAAAAATATGTGCAACTGATTCTGGAATCTCTCATGTCAAACAATAGCAATAGTGAGGATATAATGTTTTTTTCTTGGCACAGTTGTGGAATTTCTAATTTTCGAGTGCATGTGATTTATAAGAGGAACTGCCAGTCTTTCAAAATGAAACAGATAGAGTCTTCACTTTGCTTTCATTTGTCCACCCATGTTATGATGATGAGTAGACTAAAGGTCAGGTTATCTGCAAGGGAGAGGAAAGAATCAGCAAGTTCTGGAAAGGTGGTGAACAGTTTGCTTTGGATAATGGTTTTAATAACTATGGGGGAATGAGAAGGTGCTTATGTATTTTTATTGTCTATACTGGTAAAACCCTTTGATATTTACATACTTGCAGTATGTTTTGTACTGTCGTTGCTTAAACTCTCAAATTGGCAAATATAACTAAAGTAAGTAATTTGCCCCAGAGTTATTGTCCTCCTGATTTGACCTAAGAATAAATGTTTTAGGGTGTTATTCTGCAAATTTTGCATGATGACATTTCATTATTTAAGCTACAGGTAGTCCTTAGCTAATGAAAAAAGGGTTTCAGTAACAAATTTAAAAAAAACCCAAACAAAGTCTACAGGGCAATCTCACTATTTTAAAGTAAATCCCAGCATTTGAATGATTATGAGTAATTACTTTTAGCAGCACTAAGTAGTGACAAAAAGTTGTGTATTATAATTATTTGTCATCTTCTCAGAGGGGCTTCTAATTACAGAGAAATACCCATCTGTTAGCAATAGGCTTGTTCAAAAATAATAGGTAAATTAATCATTGTTTTCCCATACATTAAGCATATTCTCCCAGATTGCAGCCTTTAAAGTAATAGCTGTACTCTGGAGTGTTAAGGGAGGACTGTTAAGGGGAATATCAAGGTTGTGCTGCTGTTGTGGTTTAACCCCAGGAAGCAGCTGAGCCACAGCAGCCCCTCTCTCTCCTGGGGAAGGGAATTCACAAGGGTAAAAGTGCAAAAACTCGTGCATTGAGATAAAGACACTTTAACAGAGATAGAAAAAGCTGCGCAAGCAACCAAAACCTAAACAAGGCATTAGCTCCTTCCCATGGGCCTGCAGATGTTCAGCCACTCCAGGAGCTCTGGGCTTCATCCTGTGTAATGGCTACATGGGAAAACAACGTAGCTCTGAACTTTCCCCATTCCTTCTCCTTCCCCACAGTTCTTACTGCTGATTATCTGAAACATCCCTTGGGTCAGTAGGCTCCAGCTGTCCTGACTGTGTCCCCTCCCAGCTCCTCATACATCCCCAGCCTTCTGGCTGGTTTGTTGAGGTGAGGACCAGGACAGGCCTTGACTCAGTGTAAGCAGTGCTCAGCAGCAGTGAAAACATCCCTGAGTTACCAACATTGCTCCCAGCACAAACCCAAAGTGTGGCTGGCACACTCCTAGCTACTCTGAAGAAATTTAACTGGGTCTCAGCCAAAACCAGTACAGTTGTTAACAGGACTTGAAGGAAACAGAAGATAAAAATTACCCCTTTATCAGTTTAAAGGAAACCTAACTATTTTTGTGACCATGGCTGTGGTCTGAATTTATTAGAAATGCTGAAATTCAGTGTCCTTGGTATCATTGTGTGATGACTTGAATAGTGGGCAATAAACTTCTGCATTATAATTCACCTTTGAAGGTACGTCCTCATGAAGTAAAACAGACAGACAATGTATTGTGTTTACCTTTAAGCTGAAAAGAATCTATATGCAGTGACAGAGGCATTTTTAGGAAGAGAAAGCAACTAATGTTTTTCTAGTTAGCAGGCCCCAAGATGACACGAGCTTAAGGGGCCAAAACACATGTGGTTATTAAAGGCTACTGGGTTCTCAGTTCGTACAAATTGAGTTCTTTCATACTCTCAAGGGCTGTGGAAATCTAGCAAGGAGTGTAGACTGTTGAAATGAAATTAGCATGTAAAGTGATTTTATATATGCAGGGATATAGCCACAGAGTTTGAATTGGAGAAAGAAATCTCATTACTCATCTTGTAAAAGAATTTTTAAATTCCATATTTGCTATCACTGACATAAGCGTTCTGCACATGAGCAGGTTTTTTGTGATTTCCCAGAGATACTGGATTATTGAATTGACAAAGATCTGTTCCATTCTCTCATCTCTTTTCTTTTATAGGATAACTGATTTTGAGAATATTAAAAGAAGATTGTATTTGTCAACGGTCCACAAGGAGTTGTCTGTAACCCCTCTGCATGCAAAAATTCCTCTGTTTATGATCAAGCGCAAAATAGTAGGTACCTTGGGAATATTCCCTGGACTGAGGTTGAGCATGTTTTCTAATCAGAAATGTTTTGTGTATATTATGAACTTTTTGAAATTATTGTTTGGTTTAGAACTCAGCTGCTACTAATTGAAGATACTTGTTTATGTCCCCTTTACCAGATGGCAGCAGAACCACTTAGTGCTGCACCTCTTTCATCCTTCTTCTTATATTAGGAATTTGTTCTCATTTTACAAAATTACTGCTGTTTGTGATGTTTCTTCACCTCTGCTATTGATCCAGCCTCTATAAAACTCTGTGTCCCTAATACTTCTTCATGATAGCACTCCTGCTCACATGCCCTTTCTCCTGTAGTGATCTTTGATGACATTCACTGGAGCTGCAGGTAGGCTGTAGCTGATAGCTGCTTTCACATTCTTCAGGTTCTTCCAAATTCTGGCATATACAGAATAATGTGTGTGTCAAACTGATGAAAACAAAACAATAGCCTTTCTCTTCATTCCTCTCTCTCATGCCCAGACACACTATATGGTAATAGCTGACAGGATACAAAGCCTGATGGTTACTGGATAACCATGCAAGGACTGGAGTCTCAAATACCTCTTTAGAAAATAAACTTGATATGAGAATAGATAGATTTCAAATATTTTTCAGAATATATTTGCATAAAGAGAACTAGATAACACTATACTAAGAAGTTGTAAACTTAAGGCTAGACATGAGAGAATATTTTACAAAAAATCTCTGAATTTTATAATTTTTTTTTAGATAGGTTAAGTGAGAGCAACTTTAGTAATAAAATTGAGGAGTTTTCTGCTTTGTGGGAAGAAGTAGTTGGGTTTATTTTTTTTAATGAATATGTGTCAGATCATACTCTTGAAGTTGCTGTTAATTCAAAATCCAATGAAATTTAATTTGATTTCTTCAGTGAAATTTCAGTTAGTTGGTGTCAGACTACAGGTATTTCAGGATTAAAGTGTACATTAGTGTACACCAAGTTAAATTCAAGCAGAAGATGAACTTCAGTTATTTATTTTAATTTAGATAATAAAGCATGAATCAGATATGTGTAGATGCTCTGATCATTTATAATGACAAAATATTTTAATAACCTTAATGCTTGACCAACCTTAAAGAGTAGATCTATAATCCTTAGTGTATCTGAATACATATCTGTCTCCCTTAGATGGTTATCTGCCCTTTTATCATTGCTTTTGCTTAGAAGAGGGAGTATGCAGCTCTCAGTGATTAGATAGATCTTTCACATGGCTCTGATAATTCAACTTACTGTATACACAAGCTGATTGTTATTATCAGCATGAGGGATTATGAATCAGGATATATAGTAAGTTGATGGTTCCATCAGCAGAATATAGTTTACATTTTCACACGCTAGTTTTCTGTATTGTATTCCTACAAATCATTCTATTTTTCAACCTCATCACTAGAAGTATCAGTTGTAATTAAATACTGCATTTTTCAGTCCATTGCTTGGTGTCTTCAAAACAAGTATTACTTTCCTTCCAAAATTTCAGATTTCAGACCTGAACAGTAATGTATGCACCTAAATTTTTGCTCAAACATATTTGCTATTTGGCAATTAGAAGCTAATATTTCTACCTTGGCTTTTTAAGGAAATAAGGCATGTACAATCACATTATGTTTTTACTTTTCTTTTCCCTTAAAATTTCAGCCATTGATCAGCTAAATTTTACACAAGAGTAATCATATAAAATATATTACAGTTCTGCAAATTGAATGAAAATTGCTGCATTTCTCCTCAAGGCCATTTTGTTTATTTGTATAAGGTGTGTTAGTCTCAGCTCATGGGTTTTACTAAAGAGTATTGTTTCTCTTTTCTAGTGGTGCAATATGTGTATCGACTTGGTAACATTTACCTATGAAATATTCAGAGGAGCTCTCTTCCGGTCTTTGGATGGAATTATTATTTCAGCTAACTGTAAGCTAAGAAAGATCTTCACCTTAAAATTCAAGCCACAAGAAACAATTGAGGAAGGTGGTGTGTTTTAATTATTATCTAGTCTTAATCATAACTGTTCGTGTTATAAAATCAAAAGCTTCTTATTCATCCGATTGGCAATGTGAAGGATTGCATGATTTCATAAAAATTAAAGTGGTAGTACAGCATATTAACTCTGCTAGTGTTGGACTTCAGGCAACTAATTAAATATGTGTGTACTCCTGTGTCTTAAACACTGAATTCCTTAGAAGTATTTTATTGAAGAAATTCTGGCAAGATTAATCAAGTAGAGAGCTTGTTTTCATGAGGTGTCTTATGCTCATAGAAATCAGGTTTTGGCCAAGAACAGAGTATCTGAGAGGAAAGAGAAGTACTGAAAGCAACAACATTTTCTGTTCGTTTTTCTTAATTTTGGATGTCAGCAGCTGATGAAAGATTTCTTTTTGAAATAATGCAGACAAAATTGTAACAAAACATTATATGAAACAGAGCTGTGAAACTATAATAAACACCTCAGATCATGTGCAGTTATCCTAATGTGGCCTTGTTTATTGGGAAAGTAATATTGCTGGGGAGCTGAAAAATAACAGGGTTTTTTGTAATAGATCAGGATATTGGTCAAAGTTTACCAGTCTCCAGACTCGCATCATAATCCTGAATCATCATTTTCCAAGGAGAGAACTTCATTCCTCACTGGTATTTGCAGTAATAGAGGAGAAATTTCAAAAGCACAGCTGGCACTTTCTTATTTTAAAGGCACTCCTAGGAATAGCTCAGCTTTTATTTCATTCAAATTTTCATTTTGTGGCTTTTAAGAAACATACCTGAAAAAATGTTTCTGGTTTCAGGAGGAGAGGTAGTTAGCAGTCTTTAAGTGTTGCAAAATGTATCTTTCATCTGGAAACACAGAACCAATAGGGGAGAAAAGGCAAACCTTGTGATTATTCCTCTGATTTTTTGGTGGGTAAGATTGGAAAAAATATTAATTAAAAAATGTCTACAGAGAGAATATGGTAAATTCTCAGCAGGAAACTGCAGTTCAAGCTCTCACCGGCATTCATTTAATTTAATTCCATTGGTGCATTGTTTTTTCCCTTCCATTCTAAACAGCTTCTGAAATGTGCTTAAATATTCTAAATGAGTTCCAAAATTCTAAAATGCAGCTAACATAATGAGTCAACAGCTTTAATAAACTGTATGCATAGTAAAATATTACACTTTTAATTACTTCATTATCAATTCTATGATTATTACACAGCTGCTGGGCATTAGTACTTTCTGTATGCTTTTGAATTTCCTTATCTAGGCAATTCATAGAATCAGAATCATGGAATTGTTTAGGTTGGAAAAGACCTTTAAGGTCTTTTGAGTCCAACTGTTAAGCCAGCACTGCCAAAGCCACCACTAACTCATGTCCCTAAGAACCCCATGGACATAGCTTTTAATACCACCAGGAATGGTGACACCATCAACATCCTGGGCAGCCTGTTCCAGGGTTTGACAACCCTTTGAATGAAGAAAGTGCTCCTAGTATCCAATCTAAACATCCTCTGGCACAACTTGGGGCTATTTCATCCTGTGTTGCTGCTTCTTACCTGAGAGAAGATACCAACACCTTCCTCTCTACAAGGTCTCCCTTCAGCCTCCTTTTCTCTAGGCTGAACAACCCCTGTTCCCTCAGCTACTCCTCTAAACTTGTTTTCTAGACCCATCTTAAATTTTCAGTAGAGCTGAAGGTTTGGCTGAATTTAAATGATTCTGTACTTCATACCCAGTTAAAGAAAAACAATAGTAAGATTTTTTTGTTATTATTAATTAAGTTTCAGATAACAATTACTCTTTGATAAAGCTTTTTCCCTCTCAGAATGACTGGACCAGTTAGTTGAGCTCCACTAAATCCAGTGGCACTGCAACTTGTATTGAGAGTTGTCATGCTTTAACCTCAGCCAGCAACTAAGCACCACACAGCCACTCCCCCCAGAGGGATGGGGGAAAGAATCAGAAGGGTGAAAGTGAGAAAAAGTATGAGTTGAGATAAGAACATCTTAATAATACTAAACTGTAATGACAAGAAAAAAACCAAAAGATAAATAAAACCCAAGAAGGACAATTGTGCCTTATTTGCATAATTTGTTTACCACCAGCAGCTCCCCCCAGTCAGCTTTCCCTCTAGTTGATTTGCTGAGCACACTGCCATGTGGTCTGAAATATCCCTTTGGTTTGGGGTCAGCTATCCTGGCTATGTCCCCTCCCAGCTTCTTGTGCCCCCCTGCCATCTGCTCACTGACAGGGCAGCTTGGGGAGCTGAACAACAACTGACACTTCAATATGTTATCAGCACTGGTCACATGCCAAATCCAAAACACAGCCCTCTGCCAGCTACTGGGAAGAAAATTAAATCTTTCCCAGCAGAAACCAGGACAAGGGTCAAGTTCTTTGCTTCAAACTCCTTGGTGTGGTGGAAGTATTGATTTCAAGGTGCAATGAGTGTGTTACTCTTTTCAAGCAGCAAGTATACAGTATGTTTTGAATTTTTAAAATGGTAGTAAATGCGAAGGAGAAACCACATATACGAAGAAATAACTTCTGTATGAGATCACTGAGATGGAAGAGGAAATAATTCATCTTTTCTGCCTCATGACACTAAAGCATACAAGCTTAAACTATACCTAGTTTCTTGTTTCCATAGTGATGCAGAACTTATGTATGGGTTTTTATCACTAAGTATTGCCCAACAGTGATAAATAATGTACTGGCTTGGCAAAAAGAAATGGTTGAAAAAATATGTCCAGTACTGAATACAACATGGGACTTTTTAATGTTTTTATTCGAATCTCAATACCTGATCTCTTATTCATGTTTGGGTTTCAGCTTGTGTTTTCCTCTTCTTTTCCTTGGATAATAGGCTAATTCATTAGCTTATTATATTCAAGTCTTCTAAAATTTGGAATGAATTTGCATTGTACCATCAGGAATGCTTCTGACATGGATTCTTTTCTTTGTAGAGAGCAGCTTTCATAAACTCAGTCTATACTGGTTATCAAAGGGAAAGCAGAGATAATCAGCTCACATTCTACTAGTGCCTAGTGTCACAAGAATACAATGGTTGACAGCTTTTTAGTTTATCAAGAAAGTGTAATGTTGTCCAAAGTTTGGAATTAAAGCTTGTTAAATACTTTATTTGCATATGTGGGACTTCTTTGATACTTCAGTCCCACAGATATGAATACCGTATTTAGCTTTTCATTTTATCTGAAAATCACTGTATTGGTGTTACAATTAAAGCTGAGTTGTAATAAAAATTAACAAAATGTATTTCATGATTGTTTTGTTTGGTCTTTTGACAAGAAGTTGATTTTCTACGGCTATTCCAGCTATTACTGTATATTTCTTTAACTGTATTCAAAATTTTTGGCCTAAAAGTATATATAAGATGTATTTAAAACTTGCAATATAAAGTGACCAATTGCAGCAAATTTTTCATTACCATAATCTATTCAGTTTTTATTGCCATATGAACTAAAGTGTATGTAATCTACCAAATATTATAAGTCAAACTGAATTCCATAGTGTCATGAAGTAAAGCCCATGTTTTTTGATTCTAGGTACGTGCATTGTTACACCTGGGCCATATGAGGCCTCAGATGATATTCCTCCAACCTGCCAGCTCAATTCTGATGTCCCACAAGTTACACAAGTGCTGAATCTAAATGAAATTCACAAGTCAAAAATAAAATGTAGGGAAAATGCAGTGCAAGAAACAGGTATTCTGTTGTATTAAAATACTGTGAATACAATCCATACAATATGTGTACAGTTGATTGTTTTGTAAATGTCCATGTTAAGAGTTCCAATGTCTTAAAATAAACTTGACAACACCTGCACAACTGTAGTGCCACAAGCACGTAGACACATGTCTGTTCTATAGCTTGAGATCTTTGTGAAGCCTGAACAATTCTAATTCAAGCATGAGCTTTATAACAACATTTGAGATGTCATATGAATTTACATTGAAGCATTGTACAGTGAAGTTGTTACACTTCTTTATAAAGTGTGAATTTCACATCAATGAAACTTTTCTGGCAATATGGCCATGCAGTGTCCTCAGCTTATGCTCTGAGAAGGGAAATTTTGTCTTATTGATGTCTTGGAGTTATTTCAATGTTTCTTAAAGCTACCAAATAATAAACCATATAATTTAGACTTCAGCAGCATTACATAGAAGAGATTTATTAAAGAAGTTGGGCAGTAGTGTTCTACAGTACAAGGTATTGAATTGGATAAAAGTTAAGAGAAAGCAGAGATGATTAAATTTTAAATTATTGTTACAGCTGAAGGCTACCAGCAGGAGACATCAAAAGTTTTTGTTCTAGTCTCTGTATTGTTTGTTATAGTTATGAATAATCTCAACAGAGAAGTGAATAACAGGGGAGCAAAATTTTGTTATCATACAGATACTGGTTTAATAAAGAGTGGGACTTCAGAAAGTTTTAAGCTTGTGAGATGGGCAATCCCATATTTACTTTTTTCCCAAAAAGCAGAGCAGGTAGCGTCCAGGAAATACCACAGTTTTCAAAGCAAAGTTTTCGTTTTGTTGGTTTTATGTCTTGTGGCCACTGTGTTGAAAATTTGGGGTGTAGAGACCACTGTATGAGGTAAATGTGGAACGTGACATCACATAAAATATACCTTTGCTAAAAGCAAAGGATTCTACGTTGGGGAGGAATGATAACTACAGTTAAGCTTTAAAGGATCAAAATTAAATGAATCAAGTCAGGCAGATTATCATCACCATAGATACAGCTCAGTAGAATTCTGAGATTTTAATATGTTTTTAAAAAACTAAGGAGAAGGAAATTCAAATTCATAGGAAATTAAAAAGGTATCAAACCTTTAAATCATTTTTGCATTATTATCTGAAATACTTTATACATTATCAGTTAAACCATCTCAAAATGCCTTAAAGAGCAAGAAGTGATTCAGGGAAAAGCAGCATGAATGAAAATCTCTCACATAAGATATGCTGAAAACATTAAAAATTTACATAAGGGCATTTGTAAAGTAACCAGTGATACAAAGGATGTTCAATAAAAGCTGCTTTTCTTATCTTTTGGAAAAAAAAACAAGACATCATTTGATGTGATGATGCAGTTAAAAATTAAAAACTCATAAAAGAAAATGCCATGTTACACAGAATATGATTAAAATATAGAATATACTGCTAAAAGAGGCTGATAAAGAAATTGGTATGATTCCAAAATTGGTTGGCAATTTATATGGGTAACAGTAATGTTGCATTTAGCAGCAGTAAAAATGTGAAGAGAAAATTCAATTTTGTTCTTCCAAGTTTTTCCAACCTTATTCTAAGAACTGTGTTGAAGGCAGATGATTTCAAAAATCCATACTGAATTATCTTGTGCTGTTTCTGAAGCATTGGGTTTGGCCTTTGAAACTGAATGTTAGAGAGATTATTGGCCTGCTCTAGACTAGCATTTCCTGTGTTTTTATGTTTAAGTTGGCACGTCTGCTTGAATAAGATCCCTAAGCCAAGAATCAGTAGAAACTGAACCATAGACACAAATGCCAAGATGTGAAATTGCTTAAATAGACTTGGTAGGACAACTGAGAGCTTTTTAGTAAAGCTGCTATTTTGCTTTAAAACTGCATATTGCTTCCTACCTGCAGTAAAGTCAACAGCAGAATTTCACCAAGGCAGATATATTTCCAATCCTTATTGTCTTGAATCAAAGTACTGATTATCTCTTTAAAACAATTTTGCAAAGAGATAGATCATCATTAAAGAACAGCAGTAGAGAGAAACATAGATTATTTATGTTCATTATTGGAAATCTGGAGTTGTAAAATTACTCATAAGCAGTAGTGGTCTTCATGGAACTATGTAATGAATAAAATAAAATGTTCAGCTATTGGCAAGTTTCTTTGTAGTTGAAAAAAATAAGGGGGGTTGAATCACTTTTTTTGTGTTTTGAAGACATCAGCTACAATTCCAATGAGAAAATAAATCAATGTAGAAAAAAAGTTATATTATTCACTAATATGTCACTAAATTTCATTGACTAGAATTGTAAACATATCAAAAATGTAATTTCCTTACGCCCAGGATATTACTGTGTTTGTAAATGCAGTTGCATGTACACATAACTGATCTGTCCTCTTTAAAAAAAAAAAAAAAAAAAAAAAAAGTTATTCTGTAGATCCAAAACAGTAATAGCAGTAAATATCCTGGAATATGTGCAAGCCCTTCTTAAAAATAGGGTTATAATGGATTTTAAATGAGGTGCTCTGATTCATGTCCTTGATGGAGAACTGATAATTTCACTCTCTTAAACTGTTGTTTTGACTTTTATTTTCATCTTGATCTGGGGAAGTATACATAAACTTCTTATTGCTGGAACTTACAAAAATGCACAGGTAAAATCTCTGTGTGGGCACCTTCTTTCCTCTACTCTTTTGTTTCATGTTTCCTCTACTGTTTTATTATTGGCTTCTGAACAAGACACAAAGCTGACGCTTTGGTTTAACCCATATAATAGTTGCAATGTCTTCCTAAAGCATTTCCTTTACCCCTTCCTCTGAACCCCCTTTTATGAGTCATATGATCATACTCAGCAGGGTGGTAGAACACCTTCTGGGAAGGAAGTAGGGCTGAAGTAGCTGCGAAGTGGGTCTGAGCAAGTAAATTAGATAAAGAACCCATTTCCAACACATCTTCATCAGCCCAGGAAATTTTAGAAGTGGTGCTGTAGGTAAAAGAGATAGATAGATTGTTATTCCATTTGGTTTAGAACTTTCTCAGCCTTGAGGATTCTCATCCATAGTATTTGAATTCAGTGAATAATCCTTTCCACAATTTCTGTTAAAATGCTCTGAAGAAACACGTGCGAAGTATTTACCAAAGGAATAAGGTTACAGAGAATGATAACTGATACAGCAGCTGAAATGAATAGCAGGGGTTTTGAATTTTTGCTTAAAGTAAGACCCTTTATATCTTTACTTATTTTAATTATGGTCCATTTTGGTTTGTTTGGTTTGTTTTTTTTTTTAACAAGCAAGTATCATTTTTATATTAAAGGGAAAATAATACTGTTAGAGTATTTCTGCCCTACAGGTAGTCAAGCCAGAGTTCTGTTGTAAAGTTGGATTATAAATTTGCCTTTGGAATAGCAGAGGAAACACTGTAATCCAATTTCTTAGTGATGATATTAAAAAAAAAAGGAAAAAACTTCTTGGCTGGATTATCAAAATATGAGGGACTGTAAAATTTAAATGAGTAGAATAGTGTGAATTATGTATCTAAGCAGGAAAAATTAATGTTCATTTAAAACAATCAGATTTTACCATCTGGACTACAAAGATACATAGCCCTTAGGAATATATGGTAGAATAATTAATGATAATGTTCCTCACCTGCATGAAGATGAAATGTCTTCAGTTTAAGGTTTAATTTTTTTTAGTCTCACCTTATGAATATAGTATGTGTCCTTCCCGACATGTTTTTCACATTTCAGAAGCTGGCCTACTTGAAATTGGATGCTTTGGTATGTTTAGGTACATTTTAATTGGAAAATGTTCTTTTAATCCACTAAACTTTTTGTTTATTTGACAATCAAAAGCCCAAATTATTTTTAGTATCCTCCACTTTTAATTACACATATTATTTCATTATGTCATCAACACACTGTTATGTGTAGAGGTAGATAATTAATTGCAGTCAATTAATGTGGTCATTAAGAGAGATTTTAATGCAAATCAGCTTTTCTAATTGGAGCTAACAACATCCCAAGGTAGCCAGCAAAAAATAAATTGATGTTAAACCAAGACAGGTCATCTGATCTTGTGAAATGGCAGCTGTTAACAGCAGCCAAATGTCACATCAGGAAAAGAGGAGTGGGGTAATGGCAGTAAGTAGCTTCTTCTGTGCTTATTAGTACAGTAAATGATGATATTGGTGGCTAATGTATGATCTGTTTTTCATTTCCTTGATGACAGTGTAAATAAAGCTGATCTTGAAATAAGGTTATGGAAAATGCTCAGGGGAAATCGGCAAAATATTTTGTTTCTACTTTTATTGCTTTATGAAGGTGTCAAATCTCTAAAGTGAGATAGGAATTTCATACAAGTTGTAGCTAGAAAATATCTTTGGACATTGTAAATATTAAATATAAATTAATGTGAAGATACCATTTTTATCAGCTCTGGAAAGGAGAATTCACTGATGATATTGGAGAGTTATAAAAGAGGAAAATAGATAATTACATGCAGCTCTACAACCCCGATGATAAAATTAATGTGTAACCATTTCACTGGCCTTCCTTTTAAAATTTTTTTGAGAACATTCACATGCATTCCATGTTTACTTTTTGTCTTGAAGACTGGTGGGCAATTTCCGTGCTTTAAAAGAATTATAAAACTAAATCTACAATTTAAGCAGTAAAAAAAATTAATGGTGAAAAGGGTAGAATACTTTAGCAGCAATAGAGTGCATTTGCAATGTTAGGGCTCAGCCCTGGTAATACAGTAGATTCAGTAATTTCAAAAAGCAGGGTACATGTAAATAGTTCTCTGAGCTGTGACTGAAACCTTGACAGTCTTGCCTCTATTTTTTTGTGTTATTATTTATTTATTCTGTTATTTATTAATTAGAGTTCTTTCTTCTTCCTGTCAGAAGTTAGGTTTTCATTGAAGTTCTAAAGAAATCCTGCAAACTGGTTTTTTTTGTTTATAAATAACCCACTTTTAAATAAATCTTTAAAGCAAAGATTAGAAATATGCCTCCATAATAGACCAAAAGTTTCTTGCTGATACGTTGACACACTTTTATAAAATGTGCATTTTCTATTCCTATATTTCTAGGGAGTGCACTTTAAAGGAACATAACTTTTGTATAGGTTTAGTATTCATAATTCTTTTCTTTTAGCTGATTCTTAAAAAATACTACTCTTTATTGTTTATAAGTACTGTAATTTTATTTTTTTTTAACTCTCAATTTTCTTTATTTAGGTATCTTGGGTCATAGAGGCCAAGGCAACATATGCAATAGTAAAACTCAGGATGTATCACATATTGCATTTGGGTCAAGGATCCTTGGGCCACCTCCCTCTTCAAACAGAAAAACCAATGCAAAGGTACCTGGAAAGGTAAGAAGGGTTCAATTCCAACAACACAGTTGTCACTTTTGCAAAGGTAAATATTGATAAGCAGAGGAGTTAAACTAAAGGTTTATTTCAGAGGCTGCCTCCAGAGGACTGTGATAGGTTGTGGACCTCCAGTGCTAGAGATCCTGTAACATCCAGAGGGCAAAGAAAATACTTGGGTGGCTCCAGCACAGGGTATGGGTTTATTGAGCCAATAGGAGAGAATGCTAAGGGGAAATCTAGTTGCTATTTTCAATGATTGTAGAGAAGCCAGAGTCAGAAGAGACTGGAGAATTTCAAAACTCCTGAAGACATCAAAACTTGAATGAAACTAGCTGATCTAATTTCAGCACCAGACATAAAAATGCCTCTTTCTACTGTACTCTGTGATTTCTTACCATTCTTACTTTTCTGAATTTTCTGTTCTAGACTGCTGGAATTTCTGTGTCTGTGTGTGTCTGTGTGTGTGGGTAAATATTTTTCCTTATGATGAGAGCTAAAATGAGGAGCAGAAATTACATTTGAGGATGTTCTGATAGTCAGCCTTACAGTAGCTCACATGATGCTGTCTATTATAATGCCTGGGAAAACACCTGATCCAGTCTGCCAGCAACAAATATGAAAGGTTTTTGGAATCTGATCAGGACTACAGTTTTCAGTTTAACACCAAAAATAAGAGATCCAGCCAACTCTTGTGTAGGAAGTCACTTGAAAGTCAAGATGTAAAATGATACTCCTTTCTCCAAAGAAGAAACGACTCCTGAGGTCTGGAATAACTACCAGTTTTAGTCTTTTTATTCTGATAGTGAATTCTAATTTTTTTCCCTTTTCTTTGCGTTGTTCCATTCACTCAGTGAAAAAAAACCCCTCTGCCTGCCTCTTGACTGTAAAGATTGAAGATACCACACTGAAGAGAGCCTACCATGAGGTTTTCCAAAAAGATAGTGTTTAAAAAAGGATTTGGAAATATATATTTGAAAAAGAAGTGTAATTCATAATGTGTGTTTTGCCTTTGAGTGTTTTGAAAGCTGTTATATTTTTGTCTTTCATCAAGAAATAATGTCTTTTAAGGTAACAAAGACCTTGGGTACCAAAGCATCATGTCAGCCTCAAAATTCAGGAATGCCAGCTGAATCTATACCTGAAATTGAGAGATTGGAGCTACCACTCTGGCCATGCAATGATACTTTAGATCAAGGAGGCAAAAAAAATACTCTCCAAACAACTGCAAATGAATATCAAAATGGTAAGAGCACAAAGCAAAGAATATGTAGACTTCTCAAACTGCCAAATTTTTGCATGGTTGTGCCTTTGAATCTAGGACTTAATTCTTTGTTTTTCTAATCCTTTATCTACTTAATTAATTACTGAAGACAAATTCATTAAATCATGACTTATTCTCCTGTATGAGGGTGAATAAATATTCATTCTCTCTGCAGCTATTTGTATTGTATGTGATTGAGCCAGGGATCATCACCTGCTGGCAGTAGCCACAGTTTATACACATGCTCCTCTTTCCTCTTGCTGTGAAAATAACTGACCTGCTGCAGTGGTTCTTGATTGTTTTGCGGACTTTTGCAAGCCTGTTTTTTATAATTACCATGGTTTGCCATTCTTCTATACCTAGTTTTAAATTTTTCCTTCCTTGTGGCTGCCCTGTTCCTGCTGCCCTGCAAGATTCCCATATACTGTTTAGATGTTTGCATCCCAGTACAATGCCCCATATGCACACAATATGAGTCTTCACATTCATTTCTGCATTGCATTTCAGACCTTGAAATTCAGACTCGGAAAACATCTGTGAGTGGAAAAGCAGATTTTCAGCTCACCTCACCACAAGTACTGTCACCAGACAAGAACAGTCTTAGATTATCTCTAAAAAATGCAGCCAAACCCACATGGGAGATAACCAGTGGTATGGTATTCATTTTATGTTGTTTTACATTTCAGTTCTATGGGGTCTGAGGGACTATCTGTTGTAAATTTCTAAGGACCCAAAAACAGTTCATCTAAAAAATAAATGTCTGTGTTGTGGGGGATTATGGAAATCAAGCATCCTGCAACAGAATTGCTTTTGAGCGTTGATAAAGATTTGCAGGATTAAGCAGAGTACCAGAGCAGTGAATGAATATCAAAAGAAAAATTCCATGCTCTCATGATTAAAGGAAAAGAACTAAAAATAATTTATTCTTTAAATCCCTAATAAATTTAACACTGAAGACTCCAAAAATTAAATGTACAAGAAATTTTAATTGTCCTAGATAAGAGTTTAGAATATTAACTGCAGTACCTATGTAATATCAGGGAGTGAGGGGAGAAAGGAGAGGGGAAGGATTGTTTTGTTTATAGAGCTCAGTGGTGATTTCTTTCTTTTCTTATTCACAGAAAGACACCTCAGCTTATGTTTGGGGTTTTTTCCCTTTCTCACCTGTCTGCCAAAAAGTGTGGATTTGTTTTTAATACAGTGTCAATCAACTTCCTTTGCATGAGTCTGGGAATTGCAATATTGTGGCATAAGTATTCCTTGACTCTATGAAAAAGTAGGGTTACTTTTTATTAGAAGGCATAGCCACCAGTTTGAAAAGTGGTTGGACTATTCAAATGTGCTCAAAATTGACGAGATTTTCCTTTATATTGTGAGTGATTTCCATTGTGTTTATTTTTTGGGGATATTTAGAAGTGATTATATACTATGGCAGTTTCAGTATTCCATAATTTCTATTATGGGTTTCATAATTTGATTGAAGGGGTGCAAGATGTTCAGGCAAATAGAGAATTCTTCTGGAGAATTTTTTAATTCCTTCCTTTTTTCCTGAATTTTGAGAACTCTGGGGTAGGAATCACTGTCTTAACTTGTTTTTCATCTAGAACACCAGGACCTCTGTCATAGTGCCAGAATTTTAGAAAACTTAATCAACACTTGTTGTTCTATGTAAATGTGAATGATATGAAAAGCAGCCTTAGGGCACAACACTGGCCTGTCTAAATGCCCTCTCATAAATTCAGAGGCAGAGAACTGAGGAAGAAAGCTGTGTGTAAACTCTGTTCTTTTGCTGTTTGTGTTTGCCAGAATGAAAACTGTTTCTTTATAATCTTAATTGGGTGTACAGGCAGATAAATGCATTATGAGTGAGTTTATAAAACACAGTTCTACAATTTTTATTTCCCATATTTTCATTGCTTTGTCACTGGTCACTGTTGTCACTCTCAGCCTGGAGATTTCAGTTTCTTTTCAATACATATAAAGTTATCTAATTTTATGTAGATGTCTTAATGATTTCTTTATCCATTTGTACTGGATTTATTTTTTCTGAAGAACTTCCTGTAAGTTACTTCTTCTTCAGGAAGGTCCCCTTCTAGGCTTTGTTCTGGACTTTTTCCAAAGTGGGATAAACTTGACCTGAGAAAAGAAATAAAACAAGTGAACATTGTTTATGCCAATCTTATTTACTCAATGCTGAAACATTCATTATTATGTTAGGCTGTGATTAGAAGCTTTAGCATAAATCTGACTATGTAGAAGAGCTAATTAGATGTTGAGGTGATCATTTTTGCTTTTATGTTGTTTGCTGCAATGTTGTGATTACGTAGTAGTTTGCATATTTTACTCAGAATGTACTGCAAATTATTCATTGCAATTGACATGGAAATTATGAGTTAAAAAGAAATTCTAGTATTGTTTTTGTTGGAGAGGTAATGGGATTTTGTTTGGTCCAAAACTCCCTGTATCTTTCACTTGTGGGCTATTGAAAAAATGCTACACTGACTACATGTTACAGAAGTTGCTGAACTTTGTAATCAGCATAAAAATGTCATCTTCAAATCATACAGACTTTTCTGTCTTCCCCCTGGATATTTCATTAAGAATGAGTACTGTGCTATGCAAATGAATGTTTTATTCCTAACTCAAGTGTTTTTCTTCAACAACTCTGGAAGTTAATGTAGTTCTTTACAGGGTGGCTTAGACTAAAAAGGCAGAATATTCAGGCTAATAATAGATAGTAATAATTTCTTTATATTTCTTTATATTTCTGAACTCCTTTTGGTCTGGGCAAGACATTATAATGGTGACTAAAGTGTCAGAAATTTCTGGATGTCTGAGGCAGAGCCAGGAGTTGAAGTCTGGAGTTTAAGGCTCTAATTGCCTCATGTTCTCTAAATGCTTGACAAAAACTGTTACTCTAAGATTTCTTTTCCATTTTTTGATACTTCATTCAAAATTGACTTAAAATCTTAAAAAGCAAGTGATTCCTTAAAAAGCATGTTGTTTCCTTCAGAATTCATTACACAATTTTATCTGTAATACCCTCTATAAATTAAACAGCAACTGCACTGGAAGTTATTCTAGAATGAGAATAGAACAGTTGAGATTGCAATGTGGGAAGTGGGGTGTTACTAAGTCAGTAGACAAAAAATTAAGCCATTCCCCTCTACTCTTTCTCAGTTCTGTGTGCATAAGAATTAGTGAATTCTTCTGAAGTGGGTTGTTCACTAAGTGTACAACCATACCCTAGAGGGCTCTTTACAGTGGTCTGAGGTATTAGTGCATATTTGTAAACCACAAAAGCAGCATGAGACATGTGAAATCTAATTTTATGGTAGGGAAAAGACCTTCTGAATACTGAAGGAGGAGTGTATGTTATCTATTTTGGTGTTAGTCAACACACTGACAGGGAAACCTAATAAAATGTGTCTAGATTAAACTGGGAGGGTCGGTGCCAGACTGGAAAGAAGGCTGCAAAGTGCTGAGATAAGAAAAAATACAAAGATTTTCTTAGCTAGGTAACTTTTGAAGAATTTTTGTTTGTTTTGAAAAATGCAGCAAGTAAAAATTTTAATATATTTGCCTTAGGAAAAAGGGTAAACATTGTTTTAGAATTAGCAAACAAAATAGCTGGGGAAAAGAGTCTTTACATCCAGAAGAGTTGTCCAGTTGAAGCTTGTGGATAAGTAATATTTTTTTGGCATTTCTGCATAGCACTTTCTAGAGTTGTGAACTAGGCAGCATCTCCAGATTTTTAAAACAATTTTTGAATCCAAAGATTTTCAAAATAATATCAGTCTTAGTGGTCCAGATTCCTACAGGATAAATAATTGAGTAATTGAAAATAATTATGTTGTATGACTGAGTTTTTAAGTCATGTTAGGTCACAGAATCAGTTGGGGAAAAAACAGTTCTTGAGTTTTTGTTCTTGAACATCCAAATACTGTGTTCAGCCTTGCTTGAAAAGCTCATGAAAAGATCCCTCTTCTCATTTCATTTTTATAGGGAAAATGGTTGCTTAATAAAGGTAGCTCATATAGATAGTAAAGCATAGTGAAAGCATAAAATCTGTGAAATGTTCATGACTGTGTTTTCTTTTATGATTTCAGTTGTTTTATTTGTGTACCACCCTTAACATGTAATTCCAATTGCCTATAAAAAATACGTTATCAGAGGAGTGTGACACAATCTTGAATGATAGTAGACTGGAGAATTCTGTTCCAATATCCTCCTTTGAAGAACCTGTAGTTATCAGAACTAAAAGTCATTTGGTTTACTCAATGAAGGGTGTTTCCTAAAAGTTTTGAGAAGTCTCACCCATTTCTTGATGCTCTTGGAATAACTAGTCCAAAATATTTATAAAATAAATTGATTCACTTGCATTTTCAACTTTCAAGGCTTATAATAATTAAAAGCACAATCTACCACATTGTTTTAAACCAGAACGATTTTCTAATATAACAAGAGTTTACTTGAAAAGCTTTGGGGGTTCTTATTAAAGATGGTCTTCATGAAGAGATTGAAGAATGGTCTTTTCAGGAACATGGAGATGCAAGCAATGGTCATACAAGATAAGTCAAGTCCTGACTTTTCCCTGGTTCCTGGATATTAACTGGAGTTTGATAGCTTTACTAGCTGTCTTCAGTAATTTGGAAAAATCACAGCAACCCAGTAAGAGGACAGCTGTTTCTCCTGGCATCTCATTGTTCTTTCTTTTGCCTTCATTTATGGTGATTCAGACTTCCTCCAATTCCTCCCAGTGGTAATTCTAACAAAACTCTAAGTAAAATATCACAGTAAAGCACAAAATACCACACTAAACTTACGCTCTTCTGTGGTGGCAAGCATTTTATTATTGCAATGCTACTTTATTATTATGTTTTTAGTATTTTTTCATTGAGTTTTTTTTAATATGGTTGACAGTAACTTTGTTTTATGGCACTTGAAAGTTTCAATAGCTAGTGAATAATCCACACCACACTACCTTTAATGAAGATAAGGGAGTATTGCATACTTGAGCAATTCTCCTTTTCTTAGATACTATTTGAGATTGGTTGTAATCAATCAAATTGACATTTTTTTCTATACCATCATTCCAAACAGTAAAATGTAAGTTAACAATTAGAATATAAAAATGGTCTTTTCATGTGTATCTGGTGCACTCAATCTTTAAATCCATTTCTGTAGTTTATTGTTTGTTTTAAAATTGTCAGATTAGTTGTGGCTATAATCAGGGAAACGTGGTGAAACAGATATCTTTATACATTTTTCATGTCACACTTTTTTATCAGAACAGTAGTTTGAGATTTAAACCATAAGTTCTGAATGTAAAAGTGTGGAATTTCAGCAATAAAGAAGTAGCCAACTGCAATATTATGAACTTGCCACCAATGTGTGATTATTTTTTAAATGTCAGATGCAAAAAATGCCTATAGAAAAAGATCAATGGCTATATTTAATAAAATCATTCTTTCCTAGAATAAAATTCAGTTGTCGGTTTCAAATCTTGATGGCTTAACAGTTTCAGGTTTGCAATGGCAAGCTTGCACAACCTGTACCAAAGTCAGTATACTTTTTGAGCTCTTTTTAGAAATTTTTTTATTACCTTGCTGCACTTTGAAAGCAACCTGATCTTTTTCATTGCCTCCTCATCACTCTTATTCTTCTTTGATAGGCAAAGTATTTCTGTATTAGAAAAACTTACTTTGCTGTACAACTTTCTGAGAAAATGAAAATGATCAGAGTAGCTCACAATTTACATATTTGGCATTGAAATTGTGTTTCAGATAAATGGGTGCTTCCAGAGAGGTTCACTGAGAGTATTCACTTGGATGTGAAGGAGAACTTCGGAGCTACTGCAAGTTCAGCCAGCTGTAATTTACCCTCAGCCCAGAATGCCTCTGTTGAAGAACACAGCAGGGAAGCAGCTGATCATCACAGTAATAAGAAAGAGGTTTTCACCTTTTCATCAAAACCTCGATCAGCTCCTTACGGAAAGTCTCCAAATATATCACCAGAAACTTACATTTTCCCGTTGGAATTGGAGCTAGACAGTGACAGGGAGCATGAGAAAACCAAAACTGAAGATAGCTTTGAAGGAACTGACAGCAGTGAGGAGGTAGGCCACTTTGTACATGTAACTCTTGATAAAGCAGTCCTCATCCTAAAACTCCTAGGATGAGATTCTGTCTTCAAGACAGACAGAGGATAAATCATCTTTTCCCCATATACCAATGGGTAGATTTGTCTCTGTCAGGTTGCCGTGTCTAACCAGATACAGGACTCAGTGCAGGTGCACCCTGTGTAACAAGTTGACAAAAGAAACCTTACTCTGTCAGCCCCTAAGCTAAAAGAGAGATGCCAGAACTGTGCATCATTACTACAAAAAAGATTTTAGGACAGTCTGCATCACAGATTTGAGTGAGATCCAAGTCCTTTATGGTTGCTCAAGACTTCAGTAAATAAGACTTCATTGTGTCTTTTTCAGCTGCTAATGGAGATTGGTTTTGCTCATTGACTTCGTTGAAAGTGAATTGCAAAATTCCAGCTTTTGAATGTCATTTAATTATTGAGATTTCTGTTGCATATCCTGAGCATCACCAACTTTAATTCTTTTGCAATGCAGAAACCTTCCAGCAGTGAAATTAATTAAAGAAAACAAACAATTTTTTTAGTATATCTATCTAGTATTATCTGATACTAGATAGAAATTTGCTGAATTGTCACTGTATGCAATAATGCTATTATGTCATTACAGTAACTGTTAAAGTTACTTTATGAACATTCTATATTCACTTTTATATTTCACTTTTAACTATAAAATCTGTTTCTTAGCATTTGAATCTGTAGCTCACAGCAGAGAAATAAAATGTAACTGAGTTGCATAACAGCAAGATGGACTGAATTGAACCATTTTACAAAATAACTGAGGGAATAAAACTATAAATTTCAAAAATGTGTACTGTTAATAAAACTGAGGGATTAGCTTCTTGAACGTACATTTCATGCTGTGTAATCCTGGACTCACTGAAGTCAGTAACAGTCTTGGATCACTTTCATGTGCAGCAGGACTGCACCTCAGCTGTGAGAGGCACACTGCAGGTGATGCTGCCCTGCATCCTGAGTGGGAACATATGGCAGAGGAGCAGCAGCATGGGATGAAGATGAGGCTGCTCTCATCCTTTCTTTGTTGAGAATAAGAGCACTGAGGCAAATACTAGATGCACTCCTGCATTATTTCCCTTTCCATCTGTTCAGTCCTCCTGATTGTTGTTGAGATGGGGTATAAGTGAACATCATACACTTGATTCATGGCATATTTTGCAGAGGCATTGTTAGAAGCATGTATATAAGGTTAATAAACTAACCTCTAAAATTCTTAAAATGTATTCAAATGGTAATGAATATGATAACCAATACCATCTGATTACCAGAGCAGAGCAAAGTGATCTCAGCAGGAGTTATTTCTTCTACATTTAAGTTGAAGATGCTATGTGAAAATATGGAATATTAATAATTCAATGGAAACACATCATTGTCATGGAGTCATTGCTTAGTTTTGGTTTACAGTTGTAATAAATTCTGTTGAAATTATGATTGTCAGATAAGACACAGGTTTCAGAGGTTACCAGCATTCAAAATCTGCCCTGACATTTTGAAAAGAGTAATCAGCTTCAGATGTAAGAATATGTTTATGGTATAATCAGTGTATTTGGCAGGAAAGGCAGCTGTTTTTCAGAATCCTTGTAAATTTAGAAACAGGAAGCAGAGATTAAAGAGAGATTTTGAAGTGTTAAGGTTATGTAAAACTAAATTGTGTAATGATGAGAGGAAGCCAACCACTCTTGCTTTGTTTCCTAAATTTAGGATGACAACAGTGAACTCATCCAGGGTACTGAGGACATTGAGAACAGCCACAGTAGACAAGGAACACCTGATTCAGCAGTTTTTAAAGAGATTCCATTAAATAAGATGTCACAGAGAAATGAATCCTGGAAGAATAAGGAACACAGCAAATATTACTTCGAAGAGGCCATCTTACCAAAACCACAGAGTTCCTCCATCAGACAAACAGAATCTATTAGCTTTCAGAGAAGTTTAAAGCCTATCCTTTCTCTTTCTCCAATTCAGAGTAAATCCAAATCCTTTAGCGTAATTAGAAATGTATCTGAAGAAACTGAAAGATATGAAGGAGTTTCAGATCAATTAGAAAGATCTGTCAGTAAAACATCTCTCAAGAAAGTCTCAAAAGGAAATTCATGTCTGACAGCACAGACTTGTGTAAGTTATTTTTACTTTGAAATTAAATTACTAGATTGTGTAGAGAAGCTGTATTAGATATACCCGTTTGCATGAAGTGATTATTAGTACATCTTCCATTTAGATATATTCTGGCTTCATCATAACAGCATTTACTGTGCTCAGTCTGTTGAAAGTTGATTTTGTAGGGGTTTGTGGCACACAAAATAATACTCCAAACATAACAGAAATCACAAAGGTTTGTAGATAAAAAGATGTGTCATTGAGCAACTCATATTTTGGAAATATATATTAGAAATTAGTTTGGGGCTGAAAGGTTACAGAGGAAAATTGGCAGATTTTAAATTGCTGTATTAACGAATGACCACTGAAGGAGTGTTAACTTGGGTGTTTCATGGTCTCTCTGTGTTAGCCCTGAGCAGTGATAAGGGATGTGACTGAGAGCCAGCAGCAAGGCAGCTTCAGTCCAGCAGTCAGCCATAAATGGCTGCAGAGAATAACAGGGCAAGGACAGGGAAAGCACCTGGGGCTACCTCAGCAGCAGGGCCCTGCAGGCTTCCTTCCAGCAGTCCTTAGCTTAGCCATTTCTTCAGGAAATGTGGTGTCTGTGGTGAATAATTGGTGGTGGAATTTTTTCCGAAGATTTGTGTGTTTGCTTTTTGTGTCTATATGGCCTTTGCCTTGTGACTGAATTTCAAACTTTAACTGCTATTTGTGGGAAAAAATATGTATCTTCTTTTTTTTTTTTTTTTTTCCCCATGCATTGTATCATTCCCGGTGCTTTACTGTTCTTCTGTTTGTTATAAAAAGCAATTTTTTTTTTAAAGTTAATTTTCTTACCTGTGCCACTTTCTATTTCGTGGCTGTGTATCATATTCCCTTGCAGGTGTCTCCCTTACAGTTCTAGGAGTTTTATGGTGCTTAGTCTGAGGATTGCTGTTTTGTGGACATTTTTGGACATTTACCCAGGGATGTTGAATTGAACTACTGCATTATCATTATTGTAAGCATGGGGTTTCTTTTCTAATGTGTTGGATATATCTTGAATTTCTTATAATATCGTTGGTCCACAGGTATTGCACACCTCTGAGAACCAGAAGAATAGACTCTTCTCTTTTGGGGGAGCTCTATGATGTAGTTTGGCATTGTTTGGAAAAATTTTTCTACTTTAATATCTTGGAATATGACCTGTTCCTCATTGAAGTGAAGGAAATGGACATGTATAATTTTTGTGTCCTTATAGTTTGTCTCATCTGCTGTAGGAAGGGGAATGTGCTGTATTCTGCTGGGGGAATTTTGCTCTGTAGCATTTCTGTGACCTGTTGATACAGTTAATTTTAGTTATCTGATTTGACAGCCTCTGTGAAAAGGGAAGCAGGAGAAATGACTTCCACGGGACTTGGCTGCTGCTGCTGGGGTAGGGCCATCCAGTGAAAGGCTCTGCCTGCCTGCCCGGGGCTGCTGTGGCTGCTGAGGACAGCCAGCCCTGCAGTGAACTGTGGGTATGGAAATCCTGACCCAGAGTTGGGAGGAGCAATCTGAACTGGGCACCAGATTAAGGAATAGTGGCTAGGAAAACATGTTCAGCTTTTCTGTGTGTCCTTGATGGAGAAATGCTTGTCCGGCCCTGCCACGGATGCTGCAGGTGCTTTTTGTGAAAAGAGTCTCTTTTAATAATGTGCAGGGCTGTGTTTTATGTGCCTCTCAGTGCTGTGAGGTTGTCTCTCAGACCGAGGATTCTGGAAATCTCTTCCTCTATCCTACAAGTAGTTTATTGAACTGGTGAAGACCTTGCACTTTTCCTGATAAATCAGAACATCCTTTTCCATGAAGATTGTGGAGACTGGTTTCCTTTGAGAAGGAAGGAGATTAGGGGGAAGCAAGGGGAATGAAATACAGTAATGCAAGTGAAAATCAGAAACAATGCTGAGACTTTATCATCAAGAGAAATATCAGTGGCTGGTGATTTTAAAGACTATGAAAAGCAAAAAAAATCAAAAAGCAAAGAAAATCCTATTAATAGCAGCATATGTTCTATGTATTTATGATCTGGAAAAGACATTAGAATTGCCAGTAGTGATGTAGAAAATGTGGAAGAAACCAATGCATGGGTTCATTTCTATTTGGAAATAAGATAATGTTTCTGTAATTTTCAGTGATAGGAAAAGCCCCAGTTGATACCAATAATCTGATTCTCCTTTTTTTAGAGATGGTAATATGCGGTGAATGTGTATGATAAAATTTGTTTCTATTTTGCATTCCCTTACCCTCCTATTATAGTTTATTGGAATTTAATTTTTCTTTTTTTTTCCAGTAGCTACTTACATCTTTGAGATTAGATATATTCCTTATTTCCTGATACTTTCAAGTTTTAGAAAATTGTTCTGCTTAGAATTCAAGTATGTTTATTACTTATCATAACTGTAACCTATTTGTCCATAATAAATGAAATTATGCATGTATTACTTTCCTGAAAGAGATTATAAGTGTTTAATGCAGTCATCAACTTTGCTCTGTAGAACACAGCTAAATGTATACTCTTGGTGGATTGCAATAGTTGATTACTAATTTAGACAATAAGGTTATTACCATACTGCACTTGTAGCTGTAAATGTATTGCACTGTTGCTTGGGTTTTTTTTTTTTTTTCAGGAACAAATACTGTTATTAATGTATAGAAACTACAGGCCTTGTTTTATTGCTACAAAAAGTAAGATTAAAATATCTGGCAGATCTAGGTCTTATACTTGATTTGATCAAGTCTTAAAATTTTACGGAAGCCCTTCTGTAGAGTTCTCTGACACATCTTTTTGTGCTCATACAGAGGACTAGTAAAGGAAAAAAAGTGCTTAACCAATTCTTCTGCAATTGATTTGCCTGCTACTTAATATGCTTTAAGAACCTGGTTTCTTGCAATGTTTTATTCATGTTTTAATAGAGTTCTCTATTATTAAGTTCAAATATTTTTAATTAAGAAAGAAGTATAGCCCTCTGGGTAATATTGCAAGCATGTAGATAGCTGGTAATTAAAGTTTTCCACACGTATAACTACATTCAAACAATTCTGAATAAATCATTTGAACCTAGAAGAATGCAAATGTCATTATATATGAAAAAAATCCTTTAAACAACAGGTTTTATCAATCTAACAAAAGCTTTAAGTGCTTAATAAAAATACTTCATTGTAAGGGAAGGATATGCAAATAGACAAGATAAGCTTTTAATTACTAAATGAAATATTAATTTTAGACAAATTTACGAGTATTGCAGAATTACTTCCTACATCAAAAGATTCTCCTAAATTACAAAGTTAACTTAATTTCAAATTCAGTTTTCAAATTCTCTCTGTGAAAACCAACAAAGAGAATATAAAATTTTTAAAGAGGCTTTTTGGTAAGTAGTCATCCGAAGTTGAAGAATAAATATTCCAAACTATTTCTCCTTCATTAGTTTATTGTAGGGGTTGTTAAACACAGAAAATGGTCATAGTATCTCTTCTCCTTCCTGAGTGTGGTATTTTCGGAGTGACACCATTACAGGAAAAGAAAACAGAATGACAATTTGAAATAAGCTGAGATGGGGGTGGGGGAACAGCAGATGTTTAGAATTATGCTATAATAATTCCAAAAATCTGTACATCTTTCTTCAGAGATGTAAAGAAAAAGACAAGGAAGTTTGGGCAAATTTTTGTGCTTTTATTAAAAAGAGAATGAGTAAAAAATTTCTTTCAGTAGTTAGTGCTTTTATTCTGCAGAGCACCAGTTCATTCTGTCAGTTTAATGACTGCATACCAATTATACGAAGGAAGAAAGATAAGCTAAAGCTTCTCTTATAATAATCAAATAACTGCAGGAGTTTTATATACAGGAAAATTAACAGGAAATCAGCATGTTCGGTAAGATCAATAAAAGTTACAACAGCTGCAGATCTGGTAGACTTCTGATACATCAGAGTAAAGCAGGCTCCCCAAGCATAACAAAGAGAGCTTTGGGTGAGGTGAACAAATGAGTAATAGTCACTGAGCTAGTAACAGGCATTCAGAAAGTGTCTAGAGAAAACATCTGATATTTAGGATTAGAAATGGTAGTAGTAGTCACAATATTCAGGAATTAAGCTTGGACCTCATTATCCAGGGGTAAAAAAGAAATGGTATCTGTGCAAACTGCTTGTGACCTTATGCTTTGTATCTTCTGTTGTCTTCTTGTACCTTGTATCTTATATACATAGGTAGAAAGCAAAGGAGTTATAATTTAATTATGAATTCTGGTGGTAAGGTGATTTCTGTACTCCTCAAAGACACACTAAACCATTACACACTACATTTCATAGCAGGAAATGTTGTCAGTGTTCAAATCACTTGTACTGCTGCCTTGTGTGTGTTCTTGAATTCAGTTACCCAGTGCCTTCTCACAGCAAAAGAGACTGAGATCTCCTCCCTTCTGCCAGGAATATGATACATTCCTGGCCTGAAAGCTCCATTTTCTTCACTAGAATCAAAGCTCTGTCCCTCTTTGGGATACTGTCATATAGTGTCTCACAGCCCACTAGCAATATTCCAGTGATCCAAATCCATTCAAGTTCTGGTTACTACCTGGATTCATTTTTCAAACAGAAATTCTTTGTATTTACATTTAGAACCAAAACTAAATGTCTCAAGTATTAGACTTGTTCCTTTGTGAGAGAGCAATTTATGTGGACCCTTTAAAAAGGGGAAAGCTTTTCTTAAAGAAGGAGTCCTTTAAACAAAGATAGTGCAAGCAGCAAGCTGGATGACATTAAACTATTTTATCTTAAGGTTTTGAGTGAGGTTTGCGTTCCAACTGCAAAATGGTTAGTATGTGTTTGCAGCTTTTGGCCTGTGGATCAAGTTTGGTATAACATTTAGGGTTACATTAACAATTCCACCAGTGGATTTGAAGAAAAGACATTGAAGTTTACTTGAAAATTCATACACTAGCAAACTTCCAGAATGACTTTAGAAATTTAGTGTTGGCATGGCTTTCCAGAGAAATTTTATTCTGTGCTTTACCAATAACTAAATGTTACATTGATTGTGTTGATGATACTGTGATAACTGTAGGATTGGCTTTAATTCAAGATTTGCGTTTAATAGCTGATGGATTTTTGAACTTCTTAAAGTCTGCTTTTATCTTCTGTTTTTAATTGCAGTGGAAAAGCAACTTCACCAAACATTCTGGATCAAAACTGCAGTTCATTACTGTGTTTGTGGTGTTCTTCCTTCCTGGAATTGTGTATAAATATGCTTGATCTTCATAGCTGAACAGAAATCTGTTAACTAATTTTTTCTAGTAAACATTTTGTTTCTCTTTCAGTATTGAAGCTCCTTGAAGATTCTCTGAGAGATTCTCCAAGGTCTCTCTGGGTTTCATTCATCTATTCTATTCAGTGATCCTGTCTATATTGTTGACTTTTCTATTTTATTTCACAGGAGCACGACAGGAAAAAGTACCAGTCAAATAGACTGAGTTCATCTGAACTACAGATGCTGGCCAGCATGAAGAGACAAAAAAATGAAGAATTATGGGATGCTGGGATCTCCCATGGGCTGAGTGCCTCACAGATTGATTGCTTCAGAGTCAACCCAAGTATAACCAGTGATGATGATGCAGCAACCTGGGACTCTTGTTTCCCACCAGTAAGTCTAAACCCACAGTATTTTCTCAAGGATCTTGAATAAGACCCCTGAGAAAATTTTCTTTGAGTGCAGTTGAAATTTAAGGTATCATTAACAAAGGCTCTTAGAACTTATCAAGTAAAACATTTAACCATTAACATGCACTTCCAGCAAGTTCTCTAGTACAACCATGGATAAAGAGGAAATCTATTATATATATTCCTTCCTAGAATCCTGAATAATCATGTAGGCTGTACAGTTTGTCACAATAGTGGCTGACAACCTGCAGGTGTGTGATATAGTACTTAAAAATAGTTCCAAAATGAATGAAACCCAGATATACCAGTCAGCAGCTGCATTACAGTGTGAGTAATGGAAAATAATTGCTTCTTACAACGATAAAATCCCATTACTGAAAAGCTAAATGTTTAAAGAACTGAAGCAGGAGAAAGCAGCAAAAATCTGCAGTAGTTCTGAGCACTTATTATGTGATCATTATGTATTTTACACCTTGGATCATTATTTGTCCTGGTACAAAGTGGTACAGAACCACACACAGCTGCACTATGTGACAGTACTGCTATAAGAAGCAGAGTATTTGTTGCAGTCCACCAAAAAGTATTGAATGTATGAAAGCACAGAATAACATTTCAGGAACTATATAAAGGTACTAGCAGGAGCTGCTGTAAAACTAGATAACCTCATACTCCATTTATATATCAGCAATATAGCTGTTATTTTATTACAGTTGAAGCAATAATAAACAATGAATGTGGCTTAAGTAAAGCACACAGCACAACTCTGAGGCAAAGCCAACGTTAGAAGAGTAAACACAGCTGTGTTGCCCCAATATAAACTATTGCAGAGTAAATGCTGTAAAATGTTAGGTGCAAATTACCTTTGAGGTTCTACAGGGTCCAAACAGAGCAGCAACTTTCCATTGTGAATGATCAACACAATGCTGGAACTTTGGAGTACTCTGTTGAATGAAGGTTTCACATGCAAAGAAATGTGTTGATAAGTGGGTAATTGTACAAATAAGAACTTGATTTACAGAGTAATATTTTTCAGGACATCAGAGAAACATTGATCAGTATTAACTATTTGATACACATCTCCATTACACATTTTGTTAATTTAGTATTTCCAATCTGTTTTCTCCACACTCATTAAATATGCTCAAACATGGTACAAATCTGAAAGACCAGGCAAATGGAACTCAATTAAATATAGAGAACAGCAGTCTCATTATTTTTTTAGTAGTTTAATTATAAGGACATTGATAAGAATATTTAGACATGTCAGGTGTGGTTAATACAAATTACATGACTAAAACAAAACGAACTTTTAAAGTAAAATGTACTGCTGCAGTATTCAGTGAAGCACAATGTGATTGCAAAGACTGTTCTTTGATCTTACTGCCTTGATCAACTTCTGTAGCTTCCATCTAAAATAGTGTTTAGATATAATAGGTTGGTAATATAAATTGAAATTTAATATAGTTGTAGTTTTTCATAACAGCCCTTTGTGGCCATCTTTCTCTACATAATTCAAGAATAAAAGGCAAGATTTTGTCTTTGAGAGAGTTCTTCACATTTCATTCAGCTGACTGAAGAGTTTGGTGTGCATTATGCATTCAGCCTTGTCAGGTTTCTCCTCTGCATTTTGCAAGGTGGAAAGATTAAATGGCGAGAACCTCATTTCCAAGGAGGGCTAACCTAATTTAAAAAGGAAGCCTAATCTTTCTCAGATAAAGACTAACCACTTAGTCCCTCACAAAAACAAAGAAATTCAGCTTTCCAGGCCTTCCGTACCCATTTACCTCAGCCTTTATTATAGAATGCTTTGGTTTGGAAGGGACCTTTAAAGGTCATCTAATCCATCCCTGCTACCAGTGGGCAAGGACACCTTCCACTAAATCCAGTTGCTCAGGTCCCCATCCAATGTGGCCTTGAACATTTGTAGGGATGGGCAGTCACAGTTTCTCTGGGCAACCTGTTCCAATGCCTCACCACGCAAATTGTAAAAAAAAATATTCCTAATATCTGGTCTAAATCTACCCTCTTTTAGTTTAAAACTATTGCCCTTTGTCCTACCACAACAGGCCCTGCTAAAGACTCTGTCCCCATCTTTCTTGTAAAGCCTCCTTTAGGTACTGAATGGCTGCAGTGAGACTTTCCCAGAGCCAGCTTTTCTCCATGCTGAAAACCCCAACTCTCTCAGCCTGTCTCCAAAGGAGAGGTCTTCCAGTCCTCTGATGACTTTAGCAGCCCCACTCTGGACTCACTCCAGAAGGTCCATGTCCTTCCTGTGCTGAGGACCCCAGAGCTGGACACAGTACCCCAGGTGGGGTTACACAGGGGCAGAGTAGAGGGGCAGAATTCCCTCCCTGAACCTGCTGCCAATGCTTCCTTTGGATGCAGCCCAGGATACAACTGGCATTCTGGTCTGACAGGTCATGTCTTGCTTTTCATCTCTCAATACTCCCAAGTCCTTCTCCACAGGGCTCTCAATTCCTTCATCCCCCAGTACAAGAAAACTCATCATTTCTTCAGCTTCCATTTTTTATAAAGAAATGTTTCTTACATGTATATTTATTCCTTATATATATTTATTGTGTGGAATAAAAGTAGGTTTGTTTTTATGTCCCTGATCTTTAGTATCACCATCATTTAACAGAATTTTCAAATGCTCAATCCTTCCAAAATCAGATGTACAAACTGCAAAAAAGTTTATAGATATACGGATATAGATCTGTAGCCATCTTCCAGTTGCATAGGTAAATGATTTTAACAATGCAATATATAGAAAAGAAATAGAAATAATCCTCATATTGGAATTTGGGAAATTAAGGACAGCTTGAAATTCTTGTCATGATTAAGCTTTCATGCTTACATGTGTTCGCAGGTTGTATCTTTCTGATTCTTTAAATCAGTAATATCAATTGCTTTCTCTTATGTTTTTCAAAGATAAATAAGGAGTATTTTCTTACAATGTTTTCTTCATTTTATACATTTATGTCCTTTAGGTGGAATCTATGGCAACAGCACCACCAGAAGGCAGCTTTTTGTGTATCTTTAATTTTGAAATACCTTTGATGTTTTGCAAGGCAGGGCAGGGTATAATCATGCTAGATAGTGAATTTATGTATCAAATATTCTAGATATAAACCACATTCTAAGTGAGTTTAATTTTCTTCATCCCTTAACCATTTTTAGCCTGATTTCCAGAGTCACTGAAAAGTGTCATGTTACTGAGTTTAATGAATCTGAAAACCCCTTATGAATGTAAAGGCACATAGATCAATCATATTACTGATTTGCAGTTAGAACAGATGTCCTTAAACAACTACAAAACAGATATACTAAAATCTTGGATTTATATTCTATGATAGTTTACCAAGAACTGAATATATGCTGTCAGGAGAAAGTGTTGAAGTGTAAGTGGTTTAGCTGCTGCTGTAAACTATGACAGCCAAAAAGGAATAAAATCACTTTGAATATTAGACATTACCCAGCATAGCCTCAGTTATAAATATGAAAAACTTCTTCTTTAAAATGGGTTTACTTTGAAGGAGAATTGTAAACCCTTGTAAAATGTGTGTTGGGCACAGTTTCAACTCAATAATATGTGTATGTAGAGCTAAATATTTTAAAATAGTTTATTTGTCCATGTCTTACCTGAATGTTTTCTTCAATCTTAAGACCTGTGAAAATCCATGCTAGATTTACAACACTGTGAAAGACACAGCTCTCTATATTGCAGAATTTAATGTGTAGTCTATACCCACACATATATACATTATCCAAGAAAATTTGCAAATCTTACAAAACATTTCTCTTTAAACGCCTTGCTTTATTCTAGAGATCTTGTAAGACTTTCTTGCCCTGTCACAGAATTGGCCCGTTCAGTTTCTTGGATAGCTGTTTCCACACTTCAGACAACAATTCAGATACAACACAAACATTCTGGGGAAAGATCATCTCTATGAGAATTCAGGATATCTTACTGCATATGGTCCCTGTTTCTCAGTCAGAAATGCAAATGAGAAGATTCTTCTAATTGCTCACTGATATATCCTGGAAGCTTGTAGTGGTATAACAGTAATGTAATGTTGCATTAGCAGAATCCAAATTATGCCCACCACTAAAATGTCTTTCAAGTAAGTACTCACAGAGAAGAAAGATTACTTGTTCCACAATCAACTCCTAAATATAAATTCAGTCACATAAGTCTTGATCTGAAAAATATTTGAAAGAGTACTTCCAGGTTCATACCTAATTTGTGGAAGGTCTTCTGGCCTCCTTTGTGTCTTTTCAGAAAAGAAAGCCACTTAACACAAAAATGGTCTAGCAGAACTGAAGTCTGACAGACAAGAGGAGTGTTATTTAAACCCAGAATTATGCCAACTGTGAGCTCAGTTTGACAACCCCTGGAGGGATCTGTTCACATCAAGTCAAATTGCAAAACTGAGGCAGAGTATTCTTTACAATAAAATGAGACTAAAAATTATTTAGACAGATATTCTGGTTCATAGACTGACTAATTCACTCTCTGTCTTTTGCTCATCTTCCACTAGCTATCATCTGGGAATTGCACTATCCACCACCAGGCAGTGAGTCATATTTGGTAATAATTAGGATGTCATTCATCCTGAACATATCTTTTACAACATCCCTTTCCATTTTCTGAAACTATGAGGACATACTAATTTTTATATTAATTTTTGTTAAATAAAATTAATTTCATAACACTTCTTATTATTTTAGCATTTAATGTACTAAATTTTACAAGTATTGGTAATGTATGCTTACGTTTTCCCTTCTTTTGCATTTCCTTCAATGATTCATTAAGAACTGCTTTTGAGGTGTGTGATAATGGCAGGGAGAGTCTCTTCTCATAGAACTACATATATTCTGGGAGAAAATGTATTTGTGGATTTTAGAATTCTTGGAATTTTACATCAGCTTATGAATATTGATCTCTCTTGCAAATATCTCTTTTTAATGCCATAAACCAAACATAGTTTGAAACTTTTGGGGCATGTACTTACAATGGGTAGGTAAGATTTGACTGGAAAATTATCACATTTTGTATGAATATTCATACAGTTCACTGTTAGCTATTCATGAACAGCTTAATCCAGGCTTCAAAGCTGCAGTGCTGAGGAGAATCATATGTGCTTCAGTAACCTTCATTTGGGACTGTTAAAATTACTATTATTGCTGCTTCTAACCTGGTCTGCCAGCCTTCTTACCTCTCCCTTGGTGTTTTCTACTCTTGAAAATGGTTCATTCTGCACAGATCCTACCAAGAGTTCCTTCCTCATGCTTCGTATGCATGTCCAATCCAGACTCTTCTGTCAGACAAGACTTTACCACCTTCCATCTCTGAAGTTTCCTGACTGTTTCAACACTCTCACAGGCAGCAGAGAAATAACTGTGTGATCGACTCCTTAATTCATATGTATTTCCACCCAGATAAGAATCATCTTTAAAGATGTACTTTTGTACAGTTAGGACCAGAATATCCATTTTTAATTTCACAGATAAGAAGACGGAAAAATCCTCATATCAGAAGCTGCAAATATATATGCTCATACCAGATCTCTGACATACTTCTAAACTATCTATTATTTTTGTTTTCCACAGCCCGTCAGTCAGGAGCATCACTATCAGAAAGAAATGAGCCCACTTTCTCATTCCAACCCATGGTAAGATTCCATTTATAGCCCAGGCAGAAAGGATTCAGTTAGAGTGTTCTGAATATTAAATGTGACACTCTTTGATTTAATCTTCAATCTTTTTTCAATTGCAACCTCCTCTCAGAGGGTTTTATTGCTCGTTTTAGTCATTGTCTACAGTATGTCTGAGCTGTCCAGGAACACAGAACTGAATTCTGCATGTTTTGGATGTACCCCTGTGTATTTAAAATATCTGACACAGTCCTTGCTCCTACATTTACTTTGATGTGTGATTCAGCAAATCGTCCTCATCTCACATACATACACTCTCATCTATTTCTTTCTCCCTCTCGGCTTTGAAGGCTTAGAACTAGAATTCTGTATGTGACTGTAGGTGCCAGGGAATCAATTTGTTCCAAAAGATTTTAATGCCACTTATTAAGAAAGGTTTGGGTTTTTTTCAGTAGATAGCCCAGTTAGGAGAGGGGGTTACAGCACACTGGGATAGAGCAAAGGGATCCTGTCTACAGCATATTTTGTGTGTCAGGTTTTTATCTTGATCTGTTTTGTTTGGAATCAGCAACAAAATCCCTGGGACTTTAATGTAAGGTGAGATGACAAGGGGAGACAGTGGCTAAGGAAAATTAATCACATTGAGACAGTTGGGACAATCAAGATTAATTGTCCAGTTTCAGACCTGCTTTGTACCTGTGAAACCCCAACATCACTGTGTCAATTTTTTAACTGCCTGAACAAGAGGTGTACTAATTTTTAAAAGCAGTCCTATTTCACTTCCACTTGGTGTCATTAATGTGGATTTTGCTTGTCCAAGTTTTAACTGGATGATGTATGTGTGCAGGGGGGCAGGGATAGGAGGAGAGGACATTTCATTTACAACTTCTTTATATTTTACCAACACTTTGAAATGTTTTATGAGAGCTCACTGTCAGTCAGTTGTGCAGGATAATATGTATTTCTCCTCACACAGATGTTTTCAGCCATTTGTCTCACTTGCTATCCATATTTTTATGGATCCAAAATCTTCCGATTAGATTTTATGAAGCGAACAATATGAAACTTTCTGTGCTAGTTCACCCAGATGCATCAGTTATTGCAAGACACAGACATATATTCCTAATATATTACTGGAGTTAAAGAATAATCCTGGATTCCTGTTCCCTTTCACATGTAAATCAAGGTACTTATGTTTGTCTAGAAGACCTCTCAGCTTTGGGTGATGGTTGTCTAAGGAACCATCTCCTTGTGAGTTGTAGAATGGATGAAGTGGACGGAGATAACTGACTACAGTCCACAGAGTACACAGGAGGTACCTTGAGACAGAACTTTGGACTCTTTATTCCAAACTTGATTTTATAGCTCTGATGGCATTATAATTGCCTATATTTTAGTGCAAGCTACATTGTTTGTCTTCTTTTTGCCCATACATTGGTTAAGTCAGGTTTTATTAAGTTATTTTTATGCATGTGCTAAAGCAATTTGGTACTCAGTACATTTTATATACTAAAAAACCAAATAAACACCATTATCTGTAAAAAGAAAGTGTTTCATCATATAGCTTAATATGATCAACAATGAAAACTTGTATTTCCATATAATAAAATTTAAAACAAAATAGTATAATGTATGACTTAGCTCTTATGCTATTTTAATCCAGTACACATAGTAGACTTAAATTTCCCTAGAAATCATTTTCGAGAAATGCAGGTGGTATTCATAAAATACCTGACTTGCAAGTGCCTCATAAATTCAGTAACTCTTGTGAACTGCCAGAAAAGCATTATTGGGCTGTAAATACAGAAGATGACAAAATTATGAGGTCAGTTTGCATCATGATATAAAAACTGGAGATGATGTGACTTGAATACCATTATTCACATCATTACCTTTCATTTATAATGGAAAACTGTAATGTTCTTCACAGAGGATGTGTACCTAAATAAGGGGGAAATAAAATTAATAGTAATTAATTGTAATCCAAATTAATTAGTAATTGCCTGTTTTTAAAGGCAATTTTAATAAATCCCATGTAAACAACTAGAAAATGTAAAAAACTTCGTAAGCCTACCATAGCTTTGTAGGGAACACATGGAATATTTGAAATACAGCCCCTTTAGATGCGTGGGTGTAAATACTATGGTATAAAGACAGTTACATGGTGCATTTACTGAATGAACAAATAGTTTATTGTAAAGTGGGGTAAAGAGCAGGTCTTGAGTAATTTTTAAAAGGTAGTAGTGATATTTTCTGGGAAATGAAAAGAGACCAGTGTGGAAGCTATTGTCCAGTAAATTAAGTTCTGTCCATATAAAGATAAAAGGACAAGCCAGGAAAGAAAGCCTGTGAAGGTAATGGAAATTCAGTCAATAAAGACTCAGCTCAACTCATTGTCCATTGGTTCCACTGGGTAAAGGTCATAAGTCTGCCAAGAATATTGCTCCTGCCATACAAATCAGCCCACCTGGTGCTGCTCTGCAAGGCAGAGAACCAGTTAATGAGAGGAGACAGCTGAGAGCAGAGGCTGCTCCCAGAGCCAGAAGCGAGGTGATGTGCTGTTCCTGGCCATGCAATTCCCACAGCTGACCTGATGTGCTGCTGGCAGAACTCAGGAATTGCTCCTTCTCTGCAAATAGGGAGCTGTAACTATCTGTGTTGCTTCTTCCTCCAGTGCAAGGACTACATTTTGCTATATAACCAGCATCCACTTAGTAAGACTTTGTCCTCCAAACTATTTGTGTGTCATAGAAGGTTTGGAAGTTTCACTAAAGGAAATCCTGGAAGATAGTAAGTGCTCTAGAATTTTAGCCATACGGAACTGTGATATGCGGAACTGCTCTCTAAAAAAGATCATTTGAACCTAATTTCTTAATAGACTTCTACAGATTTCTACAAATACTCTCCAGAAAATTTATCTCTGATAAAAGATGATTTTTCTGCCTTCGAGAACGGTTTGAACTTACTAGAAAAGCCCTGTCTTAAAACAACATTGCCTCACTAGATCCTTGTGTTGGCATCCTACTCAACTGTTCCCAAACTACCAAATAAAATTGGTTCCTCTTGTTCAAACAGTTGTTCCCCAGAAACTGCACTGAAGTAGGGCACAAATATTTCAACATTTAATTGAGTATCCTTTCACATGAAGTATTATATTTTAATTAAATAATTTTGTGCCGAATGTGCACGGCCAAATTTTCAATTAGGTTTTACCCAGATGTTTCTTTTTCTGTTTCTTTTATCTAAAATCAGCTGATAAGGCCTGCGGTCTCTGACAAATTATTAACAGCTGCT
Organism: Certhia americana; assembly: GCA_018697195.1. Lineage (NCBI taxonomy): Eukaryota > Metazoa > Chordata > Aves > Passeriformes > Certhiidae > Certhia > Certhia americana. The sequence goes on along the minus strand of CM031868.1, from coordinate 12,217,336 downwards.
GGCCTCTCTTCATGTGGGCTTGGTATGAGCTGACTAAAGCAGATTGTCTTGTCATTGTAACCTACATTTGTTAAGTTAGACTGATTGGGATGTCATCATTATTCTTTCCTCTACAATCAAAAAAACTAAACACAATCGACCCAAAGAAAAGTAAATAACATTTTCATCTCTTTTATGTTAAATGTTATAGATTTGAGATTTGTCACCACAAAATATTTCACTGATGTGGAGAGTGGTGTGTTTGAGGAGGACAATAACTTCTAAAAAATATTGTTGGTTTTACCTTAAGGACAAAAACAGAACCCACATCCTCAGTTCCTACTTTATCCAACAATGTGATTTTCTTATTTTTGTAATGATATGCGTGCACAGCACTTCAGGTAATGAATCATAAAATGCATAAACATGTACATTTAACTAGAAGTATCTTTTAATTATATTCAAACTTGATAACTGGTAAAATTTAGGTATGTCAGTTACAAATATAAATTATATGCAAATATAATGAACAGCTCTTTCTGTGCATTCTGACCACTCTATTTGTTTTAGGGAATAAATTATTTCTTTCTCTTTCTTTGAACTTTTCTTCTAGAGAAGTCTTTTTAGAACCTATCATTACCATATATATATATATCTCCAATATCATGGTACCTGAAATTTGCATAATTTGCATAATATCAGTGATTCTAGCATAAAAACACATCAGCTGTAAACTTTCAAATATTAAAAGTATCTTCAGCTTTGAGACTACCATTCAAGTACTCTCATCCATCCCAGATGAAAACTAAACATTCCAATAGCTGGTGCATGTGTTATTACACCATTGAGAGATTCTGTAAAATTAAACTCACCTATGAAATGGTGCAGTAAAAGAGGGATTGTAGCTATAACATTTATTTGCACTACACCAGAACCTCTCCCTCATGCAGAGTGGGAAATTCAGGCACAAGAGGCCTTTGTATTTCCATGCAGAAGTTTGAATAGCAGAATAACTTAGTTAAGAAGCACATTTAAAGACTGAGTTTTTCAAACAAAGAAGCATATTTATTCTTGTGATTCATTAAAAGATCATACAACACCATTACTTCTGCAAAGCAGACAATATTACATTATGAAGTAGTATAAAATTACACAACAGTTGTCAAAATAAGAGAACAACATCGATGTATCACAAAATGTACTTTGGTTATTCTTTTACTTGTTCAGTTACTTACCCACAAAATAGAGTAATTTGCAGTAGATCTCCCAGTCGTTAATCTGAATTAGCAAAGTTCTGCTGCATTTGTCAGGTAATAATGTGCATGAAAAAGAACATGACAAAAGAAGCAAATGGCACAAGAACCATCTAATTGAACAGGTTACATTTTTTAATCATGATGCTAAAAAGCTGAAGAAAGGTTATGGAGAACCAAGTGGCTAACATGTTAAAATAACCCAAAAATTGCTCTCTCTGGTATAGGAATCTAAGAACATGGAAATGGAGCAGCATATGCACTATGCATATGCATATTTTCATTATGACAAATACTTTCAAACATGCTGTTACATCCATGTCAATGTAAGATAGTCTTCTTTTTTTCTTACTTTCTTTTTTTTTTTTTTCCCTTTTTTTTTTTTTTTTTTCTTTTGTGGCTTCAGGACTTACCAAAAATGATTTTATTGGTCACACACTTTTTCTGGATATTCATGGGCCATTCAAACAAAGGCCATGCTTATATGTAAAGATGGAGAATAGGCAGTAAAAGATTTTACCTCTCAGATATGTCAGATTGAAAGGACAAGCTCCCTGTTCCCAGACTTTTAAAATCTCTCTTTCCACACTCAGCTGAACTGTTGCTACAGCCCCTTTACCCATGTGACCTTTTCCAGGGCATCTCCAATGTTTATGGATGACAGGCTGCTTTGGTCCGGCCACAAGCCAGCACCTAAGGTCTTAGTCCATCTCCTGAAAATTCTGAGAGCCTTGGGAACTGCACAGAATAGTCAGATGCTGTTGGTGGCTGGCTATGGAAAAAGAAATTACTTTGATTTCAACAAGACTTCTTAGTCACTAGATTCAGGTGCTTCCTGAACTGGTAGAACAGTAAAATATAATTTATATTAAAAAGTTTATTTACTTGTTAAAAATACGCAAAATATAAGTACATCCTACATAACAGACATTTAAGTAAATATGCAAATCCATTTGATTCACTGATGAATGAGTATCTAATGCAGTTACTAGAATTTGCTTGCTTAGACTAGATTCACACAAAGGAATTTTGACACACCTTTGCAAATTCATTACTTGCAATTTATACAGCTGATCTTCTGATAAGTTAATCACAACTAGCAAGGAAGAAAGAGCTAGTACTCTTATCAGGTTTTGAAACACTAGTTTTCTCTACTAGTGCCATTTATATTGCTAGTGATACTCTAGGCAGCAAGCTAACATAGTGATGAGCTAAAGGTTTAGTCTTTAAGTAAAATTAAATGTTCCTTCCATTTAACAGAAGCTATGATAGCAATTTCATGAATTTAACTACAAGACATCGACCAAATAGCAAAATATATTAATTACTAAGCTGGTAAACCTCCAAATTCAGATCATTCATTCTCAGGTGTTTTGATGGGTTTGATGATTCACGAGATTTAGAAAGTCCTTTTCTCCCAGCCCCGTGATCGAAGAAGTCGAGAGTCACTTCTGTTTTCCAAGGTTGTTTATTTTTCCTTATCTATTACATTCTCTCCCTGGCTAGCAGAGATCCTCTCAGCAAGTCAGTTCAATGTACAATCCACCACCCTCAGGGTGGTGTTTACTTTTATACCAGAAACTACATGTACACTATTTTTGATAACTTTCCGATACCTATCACCCATGTTAGACAGTCTGACTCTACTCTAAACCAACCAGAAAGTGCCACCATCACAGCAGAAGATGGAGGACAAGAAGAAGGACAGGACACACCCACATTCCTCCATCTTACCCCCTGAACCCCCATTCTAAAAACCCCAAAATTCTACTTTTCACCCTGTGACAAATTAACTATCACCCTGCTCAAACTCTTGTGGGCTGTAAATCCTCACACAGAGATGGTAATTTCTCCCATGGGCTGAAATTGAAGGCACAGGTGTTTTTGACTCCATGCCAAGGTCTCTCAGCCCCCTGCCCAGGTCTGAAATCAGCCAGGACAATCAGAGGAGTGTCCTGGGCTCCGACAATTCGTATTTTCAGATGTAGATGACTGTGTATGGTTTTAATAACCTGCAGAAAGTTATCATTTCAACTTTGATAATGAAAGAAAAACTGGAAAGCATTAAGAGGTCAGATTTTCAGCAAATATCAGTGAGCATGATTATAGTGTACATACCTGTAGTAGCACCCAGCCTTATCTAAATATCTTGTTTAGTAAGTAGAATTCACATCTCCTTTGTTATCCTTGAAGCCAATATAGCACCCCTAAGATAGTTCATTTAGAGATTTAAGGCTTCAAAAGCAAATTCAAGTGTTCTCTGCACAGTTGCACTTGAACTTTTTATGATCTCATGGACAATTAAATTATTTAGCTTTTAAGGAGATCCCTGCCTCCATTAGAAGTGCAGTGTTTGGCAAAATGGACTTGCTGAAGTGGTTTGTAGGAAGGGAAAAGGCATTTTCTAAATTTGCGTGTGATTTTCTCAATCTTAGTGCTAGGAAAAAAAGAAAGTTCCAGTAAGGCATACAGTAAATGAAGATATTATGTATTAGGGATGGAATGAATCTGTCACTTTGACGGATTGTGAGGCAAAGAACAGATTAACAGATTACTCATAGTCAGAATGCAGCTCACTGTGAAAAATGTCCAGGAAATGATAAGTGTTGCTTTGTGCTGATTTAATGATATCTTGAAACTACAGTAGCACTCCAGGAAAATAACACAATTTTAGCTCATGGCTTGCTTTTTTTTTTAAATCATCAATGTGTTGCCAGATTGCCCTTAACTACTTTTTGACATAGAACTTTCAATTCATGCAAAGTCATAGGAAGATATATATTTATGTTACTTTTCAAGATTTTTGTTAAAATATGCATTCAAAAATCCTTGATTTTTATGTATAAGGATACTCTGTATTCTTTTGGTAGTATATCTTCTGCTTCTGTGAACTCACTCAGTTTTTCATTTTAAACATTCTGGTTTCCCCACTTGGAACTGAGTAGCACTGAACAGTTACTGATGTATAAATTAATACTATATTTGTCTTAGTTTATGAAATTTTTATGGAAAAACTTACAAATGTTCAAGAACTTGAATTGTTTAAAGCATTTTAGATACAATAATGGACAACTTAAAACTCAGGTGATTTCACAGTTATTAGTCATATGTACTGGCAGGACCTGAAAATTAGTTTCAACTTATTTTCAAATAATAATTGCATTTTCTACCTACATCAATCAAATCTCATTATTAATTGCCTACAAAAGACCTTGTTTCACTACTGAAGCTATTATTGAAGAATTTATTTCTGTGGAGGTACTTCTATTAAAAAATAAACCTAAACCTCCCATTATGCATACAGGATTAGCATGTGACAAAGCACAAACAAAATAGGTGTGTGTAGGTAATTTGACCAAGTTAATGAAGTTACACATGTGCCTGAAGCTGAAAAGATATGGAAATAATTGAAAATTCACATCTTTTAATCTAGAGGAGCCTAACCAGCAACTCATGCTCCAAAAAAAGTTGGATCAGGGAATAGATGAGGGGTCTTACAAAGCCATGTGACTTTTTATTAATTTATCTAAGAACTGAAATACTTTCTACTAAACTTTCTTAAATAGATATAATTAAAATTAAAAAGAGGAGGAAATAAAGTCTCTATCTTAGCAGAACTGGAATATACTTCAGATGAGAGCTGGCACTCTGCATTCAGTGCATCATGGTAAGATATCACTTATGCACTTTCAGCATTTGCAGCAGGATTTGCTTCACATGATATTAAATATTGCTAATACAGCAGAAGTATGCACTGAGATTTAAGTTGATTGCTACACAAGATATCAGGAAATGATCCTCTTTTTGTTAAAATATTTTACAGTTGATTCATACATTGACATTTTCTGGCCCTCCACAATTAGTCAAATAATCCACTGTAAAAACACAGTTCAGAAAATATGCTGCTATTGCTTCACCCAGGCACAAGTCCATTCTCCTCTCGAGTTCATAAAAATTCACTAAGTAGATGCAGTTAAATACAATCTTTTGTGGTTTTTGTGATGGTACCCTTCAGGTGCTGAATAGACTGTCAATCTGATGTGTTTGTAATGATACAAAACTAATGCTGGTTTTTCATTCCCTGATTTGATATAATGGAGCCCTTGCCTTGCACTTTTGCAGTATACTACAAGGCTGAACAAATATTCCTTCTAATTTACGTATAGATAACCATACTAAAACTTTGAAGCATTTCAATTTTTTTAATAAAATGGATTCAATGATCCCATTGATTTAAGTAATACAAATTAAATATGATCCAAAAGCAATGCAATAAAGTATGCTATTTCAATATTAAAAATCTTTATACTAAGTGACTTGACATTTGTGCAGTCTCCCAGTCTGCAAAAGTATTTGTGAAAAAATCAAAGTACCAAAGGTGTTCATTAAGATTTCAGTGAAAAACTTCTGATTCCAAGGATTTCTGTTGATGGTAATAATTTTAATACATTGTCATTGGTAAGTGCTACTTAATAAAGCGTCACTAATTTTCTCCACAGACTTTGCTGATGGAGGCCTTTTTTCTGCAAAATTTAACATAGTCATAAAAGTGAAAATTATATTTGTAAGTCCAAAAGATTCATTTACTTTCCATCACAGTTCAGCTGACATGTGACATTCTACTGTATGAACACTATTATCTGAAAATATTTTTAAAGAATTTTTAAGTAATATTTTCCAAGAAAAATGTAACAAGATTATATAACATTTGCATTATATTTTGGTATGGAGAATAGCTTTCAGAATAATGAAGAAGAATTTTGGCGCAAACACTAATGGTCCATGATACTGTTGAGAGTGTGTGGAACCTATTCTGAGCCTTCCTACAATGCAGCTCACAATGTCAAAAGACAATATTTGGAATTCCACACTGTTATCAGAAAGCTCTAGGTGGTTTATTGCACATTGATTGTAATGATTACAGCTGGAGGCATTGATAGCATAAATAGAGTGGTTTTAATTAGTCAGAATGTGTGATTAGCTTTTCTGTCTTAATGAGATAAACTAGCTTCTTTAATTATATATATATATATATATATATATATATATATTCTTTATTCACTCAGAATAAAACCTCAATAAACAGGAACACAGACCACAGTCTATGTTTCTCAGAATATTGCCAGTTGCCTCCATGCTGGTCCTTGACCTTTTGTCAAGGTCTGACACATTTTTTCAGGATGCTTTTTTAAAATTCATTGAAACCCTCTGTCCCACACCTACCCACACACACATGCTTTAGTTGCTTCCTAAAAGCAACTGCAGATTTTACTGTGGAAAGTTTGGTGTGTCTGCTCAGCTGCAGCATCTGTCAGAATTCCTGCTGTAAATCTGCTTCTCAGAAGTTTATCCATCAACTGCCAGCACTTAATCTCTAGTGTAATTTAACCAGGAAGATTTCAGCACTTGTGAGATTTTTTTTTTTTTTTTTTCTCTTCAAGGTTTTAGGAGGTTAATTTAGACTTTATTAACTAACTTAGAGATGTAGTAAACCAGTTTTTAAGATATATTACATAAAATGTTTTATCCTTGAAAGTAACACTAACAATGAAATCCTAATACTGTAATGTTTTGACACCACATGTCTTGATGGGAGGGGGTTGAATAGCAAAACTATTTGTTTTTCTTGGATATTGAGAGAAAAAACATGAACTGAATCAAGACTGTCTTAATAGGAAATATTAAACTTTCCAACACATCTCTGTTGCTTCTGTCATTGATAAAAATTTCTTTGCCTCCTTCTAGAACCAGCAAAATCATTAGATCTTACACTTGCACCTCCTAGAGAAAGTAGTCATTCATCTACTGAATCAGATACATCAAAATAAATATGAATATGAAACTCAGGTTCATGCTGCTGCTTTGTGCTGCCAGCCCACATCCTGTTAGGATGGTCAGATTCTCATGGTCATGGTGGCTGATTTTCAGGCAGATCAAACCTCTCATGCAAGGGACAGGAACAGAAAATATATTCTACCATGCTACTAGCTATCAGCCTGAATTTAACTGTTATTCCTGAATAACAATTCAGGAGCTTTGGTGTAGACAAAGAGCCTTTAGCTGCATTCAGGGAATGCAGATATGGTGACAATGACAGACAACTAATAATGAGAAGTCTAGGCAAGCACATGGCTGTGTGGATTGGTTGTACCAGCTCCCACTGGCTTTAGCAGAAGAGAAGGACTGGCTGTGAAGCTAGCCATATATGTGAAAATAATATGATGCTGTTAGAAAATTTTAAAGTATGTTTTTAACATTTCGACATGATGGAAAATTCAATATCTCTTCCTTTAAATATGCCATACTACTTGCTGGATTTCTACACCAACAGTTCTGTTTCCTGAGGCGGAAAATTAGTTTTTTTCCATTTTGACTGCAAACAGATAGGTGGTTGTCCCCAGATTCAACCCAGATTATGCACACATGCCAACAGGAGATGATGTAGAATCAATAACAAGTCCAGAAGTAGCGAAAAAACTAAAAAAGAAAAAAGCAGTCAGCATATTTTCGCAATTGTACCAGATGATTGAGCCTTGCCAGATTTCTCTGACAGAAGCAACTTGTGCATGAGATCATGAAGGCTTTTCAGAAAATAGAAGTGTATTACCTATTTCCTTGGTGTTGGACAATCAAGTTGAGACAATTACAGTCTGGTATGTAAAGAAATTTGCCAAGCTTTGGAGAAATTTATCCCTTTTGGACAAAGCCATGGATGTTGAAGTTACCTCTATAGCTCTGGCTAATCTCCCCAGCCTGTAGCAGAAGTTCACATGCATAATACTTTTGTGGCAGCTGTTGGAACAGCCAGACAAAACTTGAAACCATCCCAAACCAAGTTTAATTTACTCTTTAGAGCTGCACTGCTCCCATCAGCATGAAGTAAACATATGGGAATTTATCCCCTTCCATACCTCTTGCCTTGCAGTGAAATAGGTTGGTTAAAAATGTTTGATCTGGTTCTATCAAAATGAGGTGATTCATTGAGGTCCCTCAAATTCTGGGTTCAAGTGTTGACTTGCAGTTTTTCAGTCTAGTAAATGATGATATGGAAGATTTAATGTGTTACAGCTCTTTACTGCTGGAGAGGAGAGATGGCAACTTAGGCAAACATCAGCTATGCACAGTGTGAGGAGATTAATTTCATATGTGAAAAGAATTACGAGATGGGGTCACCTGGACAAAGAATGTCTTTGTGACATGAATGTGTCCTTCCAGAGCTTTCTCTGATTGATGGAATAATATGAGTGACTTTGTCACTGCACTGCAGCTTGCAATAAAAAACCATGACAACAATAACAATAAAAACACCTGTTCCGTTTTCCTTTCTCTGAGCTGTAACAACCAGTGTTTCATAAAGCGGGGTATGTGAAAGGAACACTGACCTTTGCATGAATGTACGATAGCATGAAAATAATTTTTAGAAGTTACAACACTAGTGTCCAGGAGAGGCATAATTTGTCCATGAATAGAAGAAAATGCTCTTTCCACTATGATGAAGATCCCATCAAAACCTTTTCCTTTACTGAAGTAAAATAGATATAGGACACCCTAGATTAGAGTCCTCTATATTGTCTTGCCAGTAGGTAGAATCATATTATGTTCAGTAACAAACATTTATCTATTACATACAAGATTTTATAACAACAGGAAATGGATATAAATATTTATAATGTATTTGTCTAAGAATGTTTTTTCCCCCATATCAACAACAACATTCAGATTCAATCCAATGTTTCTTCTTCAGAAAACTGCTGCTGGCATCCATTTCCTGTCTAAGTTCAGCTCTAACTCACCACCCATCCAGACAGGGGATGTTACACCACGTTCTGTGTCACCCTATCACAGGGGCACCAGGCACTGCCAAGTCAGTGGTAACCAAACCAAACACATTTTATGATTGTCTTTGAGCCTCTTTCTTTAGAGGGAGAAAGGATTTGTTTCATCCAATTGACTCCCACAGGTTGTTTATTCCAAGCCTTTATTCCTCAGAAAAAGACTGATCGGTTTTGTAGGCTTTCAAACGATAACTCTGGGTGTTATGGATCACCCCTCCTTTACACCCTGTACTGAGAGAGCCACACCAGCTGAAATCTGAAAAGCAAACCTGACTTAAACCACAAATTTTAATGTGAACAGAACAGGTGAAAAGGCTAAAGAAGGAAGAAAGCCTTAACATTTAATAATTATGTTAACTTTAAAGTTTATAAGAATAAAATCCAGCTTGATTTTGTTTCGAAACACTTGACAACCTGTGATTTCTTTTCAATAATTCAAAAAGAATTAGAAAAAAATAGGAACACAAACTGTGTTTTTTATAAATGATATTTTGATTTGTATTTTTCAGGGACTGGTTAAATGTTTTCAGTCCCCCTGTCATTCCTGGAAGCCAACAACTAGAAGAGAACACTAAATCTTCAGCAAAACAGAGAACTCCAGGTAGTAATTTATGAAGACAATGAAAAGAACCTGGGTAGAAAGACACTTCTAAATGTTCTTTCTGTAATGCTGCTACTTCTCATAGTTTTCTATCCTACTTTTTGGTTTCAAGTTCCCTTGTTTATTAATCTCAGCTCAAGGTAGCAGAGTTTTCCATGGAGCATTATTGTCCTTTGCTAGAAGAATAGCATGCAGTTGCTGTTTCCTGATGTTCTGGCTCTATACAGATTAACTCATAAAAAATGCATCTTATTTGTTAAAAGTAAGGAATTTATGCTAATGGAGATGGCAAACCTACATAAGAAAGAACACAAAGACTAAACATTCTTATTCAGAGGCATGATTATACTTGCATAAGAGATACTTCTCTTATAAAGAAAAATTGCAGATTTAGCTTTAAATGAAATCTTAGTGTGATTTCCTGAGGACTGTTTTCACCGGAGTTACAGGCTTTTGCTTATTAATGGTGTTTGCTTACAGAATGGTAAAGACCTTAACTGAAACTGGAAACTCAACAACAGAATAAAGAAAATACCTTGTTTTCCTCAAATACCCTTTTTTGTTATCAATTATGTTAGGAAACAGGGTAGAAGAATCATCATTATAAAGTATCATAAAATAGTTTGTGCTGAAAGGGACCTTGGAATCCAATTCCATCCCCCCCTTCCATGGACAAGGACACCTTCCCCTCAACCAGGCTGCTCAAGGTCGCATCCAACCTGGCCTTGGACACTTTCAGGATAGACATTTACATTTTTCTTCAGGTCTCAGGAATTCACTGGGAGCTCTCATAAATCTGACCCCTGTATTCTGGCTGTCCAAGGGGTAAAGACATCTCAGTGATTTACTGTCTAAAATAAACTATGCCCCTCAAATTGGGAACATTTTCATAGATGTAGACTTGTAATTGTTTGTGACAGCAAAATACAATTTTTCTGTCAGGAAGGGACCTTGCTTTGAAGAATCAAGTAATATGTTGTGTTAAGGGTCCTAAATAAGCCAAACAGAATTGAACAGTCATCCTTGAGCACATTGGATAAAAATTCATGAAAGGTCCCAGAGAATGTTTTTCATTAGTATTATGAAATCCAAGGCTTGTTGCAGTAAACCTATAATTTTTTAATTTTTTTTTTAAATTGTGTTATTATCTTTAAAAACCTTTAAAGTATGAGTATATTTGGGAATTTTTATTTCTCCTGTTATGCACACTAGAATTTCCAAACTGTTTTGTGGATTGTTCCTAAACTCATTTTCCTTTAAGCTGAAATATTTTGCATCATGTGGCTGTGATTGCACATTTGGAGAAGATAAATTGTCTATATAGTATAGCTTTTTATTTTGGCTTTTTATTTTTGTACCTTCATTCAGTCCAATTCTGACTCACGTATATGTAGGATGTTTGTAATTTTGATAACTTCATACAGAAACTTTTCTATCTCCAGATACTCAGAAAAACCCACTGTAACGAAGCGATCATTTCTCGAAGAAATAAGAGAGAACAACAAAACCATTCCATGACCTTCCCTCCCAAATAGGACAAAAAATTGAATTTTTTCTGAACTACTGGACACCCTTCTCTGTGAAAGTAGCAGAGAAGCTGCAGTGCTGTGTGATAAAGACCTGTCAGATTAAATCGTCCCCATCAAACATTAGAATCTGTGTATTTTCCTAGACACCTTGGTTTAAAAAAAATCCTGATGAACCATGGTAACTAGATGGTTTGGAGTACCATTTTTGAAAGAGGTGCTAAATAAATTGTGTCCTGGGATATATCTCTAGGACTTTGGGGAAAACTTTTTCTTATTCACTTCACTCGAGGTCAGTTATTTGTGTGGCAAGAGCTGGTTCATTACTGACAGTTATACACCAGGCCTGAACAACAAAGTGAATGCTCAAATTCATTCCAGAAAATTCTGCTGCCCTGATTAGCCTCATGTTTTTTTTATTTTTTAATATCACATTATAAAATTACTTAATTCTCATGTTGGGTAGTGATTTCAAGATTATTTACTCTGTCTGTTTTCCAGTGTTCCAAGTATCACAGGATAACAAAAGCATATAATCAGCACTGAAAATCTGCTATGAGTCATAATGTATTCCAGATAGGAATTTTATCTAAAAGTATCCTTAAAGAAAAATAGTATAGCATTAGTAAGTAAGTAAAGATTTGTCAATTCTTATATTTAAAAAAAATCTTTAAACTGAGGCTTAACTTTAGGGGAAAAAGGCGATTCCTTTCTAAGAAAGCATTTCACTCTAGTTTCTTTCTTAACATTTGGACCATGCCATGAGATACAGTGAGAAGTAGTCTTCTATTCACCAGGTTTCCCAATATAATAAGAGGAAAATTTAGGCTCATAAATGTGATAAATTTCCATAGATTTTTCCATTATTGGGCACTGATGTTTCTGAGGTATAGACAGTTTTGTTTGTCTTGACAGAACAAGAAAATCTCCACATTAAGTGACAGTGACAGAGCTATAAATGATCTGGAACTTACTTTATGATATCTTGGTCTTAAGACCAAGGGATAAGGTTATAAAAACTCTAGGAACCACACAGTCTTCTTTTTTGGGCCACAGCTGCTGACAGTATTCATATGGTAACCCTGCAATGCCTAGTTACAGGATAAATTTGAGCACTGTAGCTCAATGTTCAAGGACCATCTTGGAGAAAATATCAGCAGTGTTCTTTCCACCACACCATCTGCTGACAGCTGAGCCAGTGCACTTGACTTCCATCAGTGTCAGAATATGATCCATGTATCTTAAAGTGCGATTTGCTACAAGATGTTTTCTAACATTAAAACCTAGAATATGATAAAAATGTATTTCTGTGAAAAGGGAAACGACTTATTTTAGTTCTCCAGTCTGTGATGACTATGCAAACACTGTTGACATAATCCAAATAACTACACAGTTATTTGTGCATTCATTTCCGAGTTCAGAAAAAGCTGCCACGTGCCTGCCCTGTTCTTTTTTAATCTGGGTTTAGACATCTTGATCAAGTCTTTTTCCAGAAAAACAATAGCTCCCCTGATTTCAGTGGGACAGCATTTCATTTAGTATAACAGGTATTTACAGGTACTAGCTACCTTCAGTCTTCTTCCAGCTCAACAAAAATTCCCTCTGTAATGTATATCACAGACCTCAGTTTTCATTTAAAATCAAATGATTTTCTCATCTAAAATATTGTTTCATTTTTTAGTGACCTAAGAACAAAAGCTTTGATTTTGCTTTCACCATGAAATGCAAATTAAATTGCCAAGAGTTTTTTTCATGTAATACTGAGCAGCTTCAATCCCAGAAATGTGGGTGGTGGCAACATGAACTACAATGGAAATTTTCTTTGAGAGTGACCTGTTGATCAGTTAATCTGGGCACAAGCACTTCTTTCCTATATATGGTCATGTTGCCCAGAATGTATCACTTGAAACAAGAAAGACACCTTCTAACACAAGCATTGCATACTATTGAGTCTTTTAGAAGAATATCACTTAATTCAAGTAATACTTCTATTTAGGAAGGAGAACAGCAATGAGGTCTTCATGTATCTGCTCAGAATTGAACACTCCATGCTGCCATTGGAGATTTGTTGCAACACTTAGAAATGCCTTATAATGCATTTGGGGGTCTTGTGAGCTGCTAAAAGAAAGAAGCCTGACTTTAAAATCAAGATAGGTCTAGAAAACCAAGTTCTCCTTTTGGTCGCATGAAAATACCTGCACGGAATTTTTGATACAAAGGTATAAATCCAGCTAGTCCTGGATGCAATATAAATTTGATTTGGTGGAAATTCAAGGCGCATGAGGAAAGAGGTATTCCTCTGATGGGTCTGAAGAATTTCTTATTCCTAACTCAAACCATGGAGTATATTGAGTGGCCAGTTCCAAGGTAAAGAGGGAGGGAGATTTAAGCTTAGGGGAGAAAAGAGAATAATTTTGAAGTGAAGCATAGGCAATGGAAAGCAAAACAGTAAAAGGAAGAATGCAGTGGAAATAACAGCATGGTTTCAGATGAAATTGTAAGGCTGTGTGAGAGAGAGAGACATGAACACCATTTCCTTGTGTACTGTGATCTGAAATGGAGAAAAAGACATTCAGTTCTTCACCTTTTTTCTGCACTGCATCACTGTTCCCAAGAGCTGTTCAAACAAAATATCCCAGTTAACCTCATTTAGTTTCCTAGGCCTGGTGAAGCACCCACAGCAGGGAGGGAAACAATTTGACTTTACCTTCTTATGTTTGGTTAAAGACAGTTTCTTTCTCATAGTATTTGTTACATGCTACTGAGGAAACAACACTGAAATCAGTTCTAAAAGGATAAAGTGCACACTTCTGTATGCATCAAATGCACCAACCTACTTTCTGGTCTCCAGATAATGTAACCTATATATTGCTGTGTGATCCTGGCTGTAAATAGACTCAGAATTGTGAAACCATTGCCATTTGCAGAACAGGCCGTTACTTAGGGCATGCAAAGCACTTGGTATTAGCAGGCTGAGTATGGGATGAACAATTATGATGAAATTCAACATATAGATTTCATTCAACTGTGAATTATCTCCTATCAAAAAGATGTAGATCATATGACTTAAATTTAGCTTATATGAAAGACACACAGGTTCAGAAAAGAAGCTATAATATACAAAGCATCTGTAAGAAAAGCTCATAGGGTTTTATCAGTGTATTTTAGACTAAAGATTCATTTCTGTTACCTGAAAACTTTCTTGCATTTTATATAACTTTAGAAAATCTAGATTTAAAATTTTTATTGTCTGGAAGAATCTTTTTTTCCTCTCTGATAGTGAAAGATCTTTTGCACTGATACACCTATCCTGGATATTCAGGTGACATATACCAGACATCCAAATTCTTTCATTCTCACAGGCCTTAAGTATACACTGACTGTCTGTTCAAGCTAAAAAATTATTAAGAAGGTTATTAAGGAAAGTACTACTTAAGAATACTTTGATCCACTATTAGTAAAGGCACTTTTGGTGAACTTCTCCATTGGACATAGAAAAGTCCAGTTGTTAAGCAAACTCTAGCTGACCTCATTTCACCTCAGTTAAGTACAAGTCTTCAGAAATACAATAAAAACATGAATTTCTGTTATCATGAAGACAACAATTCAGAAGTCAGAAGATTATACATTTGAAAGAAAAAATCTCACATCTGACAGAAAGATATTTCCATGTCATTGTTTGAGGGGCTAAGAGTGATTTATTCATACTTTCTCTACTTTATGCAGGTGAAGGTCACCTCAGTGCTGAAGAAGATGAGGGAGTTTTGACTCTTTTGTATGATTCATGTCTGAACTGTTACTTTGACCCGAATTCTGGGCAGTACAATGAATTGGGATAGTCAGAACATCAGAAGATATTATTTTTTATTCATAGTATCTTCTAACTTCTTACAAAATATGACTGAGCCATACAATTTATTACATAACTTAAAACTTCAATTAAACAATCGTTTTGCAACTAAATTAATGTATTTGGCAAACAATGTCTTATTTTTATAGCTTTGTATTAAATTCTAATGCAGTGGAAGATCACATAGCATAAAAGTTCCTTGTGTCTGAGACAGTTATTTGCTAGTCTAATTTATTTCCAATATTCACAGCTTCCATATGAAAACAAATGAAGCTGAGTCAAGAAGGTTGGTGGTGCTTATATGTAAATCATGGTTTTACTCAAATTAAAGAAAAAAGATTACTTGTTTACTGTGTACTTTTAATTGGCGTGAGATGCTGAGGGTATCAGCTACTGTCAGCTTTTCTGCTGTAACAAAGGGTGAAGAGTGGTGAGGGATTGGTCCACACTCCAAACTGGAGTCTTGTTTTAGGTAAGGCAAGAAGATGTGTATGTGATTCATGTGGCAAGCTGTGCTCGGAGGGCAGGTCCAACATGTTTGTATGAGTTTCTCCATTACACCTTGCAATAAAATAATGGAATTCAGTTAACACATCTGTATTGGGTTTCGGTGCAGTTTTTAGTGAGGGTCCTAAGCTCCAGCCTGGAGTTTTAAAATGCATGCATCTGTGCATTTTGCTTTTATGGTATGTAAAATAACTCTAACTGATCACAGAGAAAGAATACACATAAAAAGCAGAAATATGTAGCATTTGAAAATGAAATCACTATATAAAATGAATCAAATACCATGCATGTATTTTATTTGTTTGATTTATTCATGGATTTATTACTGTGCAAGAATACTGTGGACTGTACTTTGATCTAAAATCCAGTTAACCTGACCCTGATGTTTCTGGCTGCTGCTCGGCTCCAAGCTGTGTCTGACATTCACAGCCCCAGAGCAAGGGCGGTTCTGCTTGCCAAGAGCATCCCCCAACCAACAGGACACTTGTCCAAAGGGTAAATAAATCATTAAAACATCAGCTGACAGGTATAGGAGAAAAAGTGTCTCTTAGGAGTTGTCCATGACACAAGAAGTCCAAGGAGTTTTGTTTTAATGGAGTTGAGTCAGTGGAACAGCTTTGGAGCCCACCAGTTCAGTACATAACACTCTCCTGGAGACAGCTGAAGGCAATGTGAAAGTCACATGGCAAAAGTGATCTATAGGCATTTCTGGTGATTCTTGTTCTAAGTTTCTACTTGATTATATCCAGTGCTATCCCACTGTAATTATTTTCAAGCTGACTACTCAGTGAATTTTTAAGAATAATGTATTTGAATGTCATAAAGCAAGCTTAGTAAGCTCACTGCAAGTGATTTAAAATTATATGCCTGTAAATTATATGTAATTGTAGATCCCAGTTAATGAATATCCTAGAATCAATTGAAAATGCGGTTGTTAATAGTGGTTTGGCATAAGATCAGATTGTGTATTTGGCTCTGTGGCAGGTACAAACATATCATCACAAATTGATTCAAGGAAGAGTAGCACTGAAATCCACAGGGAGACAGATACTGTACTGAGATAATTTACTTACCCTGCCTTAGCCAGAAAGATTTGTACCTGTTCTTGCTAATGCCATTATCAGTTTAAAAGTTCAATGAAATCATAATTTTGACTTTCAAAAATCAGATGCTGGCTTGTACATGCTTGTGCATATCTGTCCATTTTAGCATCATTTAGCGATCAGAACCACACTCCCTCTGTGTGTGACAAGGGTATTTAAAATATGTTATTAATTTTCTTACATAGCCACATGTCTCACAGGAGAGGTTGGGTGTTCCAGGGCACCACTGTGAGTCCAGACTGGGTCCCTGATGCATCTGAGTCACTCTCTTGGGAGAGAAGAATCCAACTAAATACTGGCTGCAAACTGATGTCAGAGGGATTGTCTGCCAGCACCTGTCTGGGTGGGAATGCTGGTCCTGGCTTCACAGCAGTCAGTCTCT
This sequence comes from Certhia americana, assembly GCA_018697195.1. Taxonomy (NCBI): domain Eukaryota; kingdom Metazoa; phylum Chordata; class Aves; order Passeriformes; family Certhiidae; genus Certhia; species Certhia americana. Next base: position 12,200,300 of record CM031868.1, on the reverse strand, counting down.
AACCTTTCACATACAGATGTGCACCAGTAGGCATCCAAAGCTTGGGGAAAAGGGAGTCCTTGGAGACTCCACACTCTTATTCCTGCCTTTAATGAGCTAAGGAGTCAGGTGAGTAGTGACTGTAGGTTCAGGGTGAATCTGTTGTTCCCAGTTCATAGTCAAGCACAAACAGGATCTGTTTTTTTGTCATTAGCACAGTCGTATTTTATAGATAAGCAGTTGTAACCTGCTTTTCAAAATCAGCAGTTTGGGATCCTTGCCCTTTGTGTTCTAGTTAGCAGCTTTATGTCTTCAGCATCCATGGGGATTGATTGCCATGATGCTGGGAACAACACCTCTGGCTTGAGCAGCACAAGAGGCTCACAAGGCCTCTGAGGTTTGCTCACAATGTTTTGCTTAATCATCATCCTGTGAACTTCAAAGTAAAGCATTGCTGACATGCAGCAATTGCGTGTTGGCTTTGTTGAACTGATTTGTCAAAGCCAGCAGTTATGGCAAGTGATGAGGAACACAGAGATTTGCTCTTAGCAGTCAGGTGCATTACTTGAGCCCATGAGAACCACACCATTTTCACTAGAGCATGCCTTCCAAGAGGTAAAAGTACCTGTGTCTGGGTATAAAGTTTCAGGTTAATGAAACTGCAGGGATTTATTTCTACAAACCTGGCATCAACTATGATTTTTGGGAACAGAAATTTTGAAATGCGGTAAATTTTAGTAAGGTTTCATTAATGTTCCTTGGACCTGCATTAAAAATAGAGGAATTGAATTAAAGAGCTGCTGGAGTCAGCAGATCACAAGTCAACCAATTGGTCTGTCAGGCCTTTCTATGTTCCTTACACATGTGAGATGTAACTGATACTTCTGCTTTGTTTCTGCTTGCTAAGAAACACTCAACCAGCTTTCAGATAGTTCAGAAGGCAGAAGAAATCTTTAAAACACATTTTATTGCTTTAAAACACAGCCCAGAGCAGTGTGTTTCTATGTTGCTGGAATTATTCTCCTCATTTCTCATTCTTTTTAGGTCCATCTACCATGGTTTTCTCCAAATTCCAGCCAAATTACCCAGTTTCAGCCTTCAGGTGTCTGTAGAGAACAGCAGCACTGAGGTGCAGACCACTGACAACCTGGAATCTTGTGGTACCACGTGGACTCCTCCAAGCAGCTCTAAGACTTCATAAACTTGCAGTGCTGTAACCAAGTGTTGTCTGTACCTGAGCCTCATTATGCCAAACAAAGAACACACTCTGTCCTAAGGAGCTTACAGTAAGAAATCAATATTGATTTTTCTCCTCTGCTGCCTGCGTTACTTGGTGAGAAAATATGAAAAGTCATGCTTTATTATTCACATATTCCTCAGCCATAAAGTGTTCTGTTCAGAGGCACATCCTCTAAACACTGAGTCAAGTGGCAAGGATACACAGGCTGGAAAATCCTTGAAAATAATTTTGCATAATGCATTTCATATTCAATTCCTTTTTCCATGGTATTTCTTTTTTCTCAAAAAAGGGCCTAATTTTTTAAAGCAATGGGCTACATGTAAAATGAAAAGAAAATCCAGTCTATCTTTCCTATGTGATATTGCTGATAATCACTGCTTTTCTCATGGTTACTATAGAAACTTGGCATCCTTATCTGCCACCTTTTTTGGCACCTTAAAAAAAACGATTTAAATTGAGTTCCCTGATAAACTGAAAGCTTGGCTTCACAATACCGATGGGAATATGTAAGTGTAACAACAATATTTGTTATTTCTTCTTATTTGGTGTTTAACTTGCTCATTAGCAGCTGTAGAGGCATTTCTGACTGTGATGTTCGGGGAGCCTGCTGCAGGCATTGTCACCAGCACAAATGCAGAAATCCTGGATGAAACCCAGGAGCAGCTGTGAGCTCCCAAGGGCTCACATGTAGCAGCCCAGGATGCAAGGACCTGAGCAGGATTTTGCTCTTATCACACCACTCTAAAAGCAGTTCTGTTTTCAAGTTTGACAGTTTTCAGGCACACAAATAATCTGTGGGCATTAAAATACATGGTAAGAGTGATTGTGAAGGTTCCTGTGGTAAATCAGTGGTGAGTCAACAGTCTCGTGATGCTTTTAATCCCTTTCCAAGATATGCCATCCAGTCTGCATGGCAGATGAGAGTGGACTTGGGCTGGAGATGCTGAGGAGCTGAGAGACATTTCTGGAGGTGAGTACAAGGTCAATGCAAATACCAAGTGTCCCAGCTGAGCACAGGTCCCCAGCAGTTCCACATTTCTTTTGTTCTAAGGGCACCCGAATTATGCTTGTAACAAAGGTTGTTTTTCTTGTTCTTTCAAAATTTGGCTCAGATAGGTCCCTCATCTTACACAGCCCCTGCACTGGTGTCCTTCAATGTCTCTGCACAGAAATCCCCTCAGCACTGGAAGAGAAAGAAGGTGTCAACACCTGAACAGCTGCTTTTGGCTCCTGGCCATCGGGCAAAATGATCCAGCTCAGGCTGCAGGGGGACAGAACATTCTGCTAAAGCCAGAGCATTTGGTGATCCATTCCTGCAGCTGTGACATCTTCAGCAGATCTCAGGGTTTTAATTTGTTATCATGTTCTTTCACCAGGAGTTTTGAGGAACAGACAGGTTTGAAAGATTACAGAAACAAAACAGCAGAAGAAAAAGGCTATCAAGAGCCATTAAATAAAATGTCATTTTACTTTCACATTGTGACTGGAGACTAACACTGTGTTCTCATCCCAGTCTTCACAGGTATCCTCACTTGGCCACTGCCAGAGAAAAGGTTCAGGCTATGCCAATAGTGAGTCCTCTGCACTGACCCATAGAGCAACAGTAAAATACTTTCCATAAAGAAACCCAGCTAGGCTCCCAGTACAAACTGCTAGTATACTTCAAAAGATGTTTACATTAGACTGCTTAGGGGGGTTTTGATGAAAAAGTTTATTATTGGATGATTGTGCATTTTATCTGCGTGGGAGACTGAAAAACCTGAGGTCACAGAAATTACTGACGTTGTTTTAGAGCACTGCATATTTATTAGACCATCTGCTGCTGCAGCACTCAAGGCAGAAACCTTCATACAGGCAATCTATTCACAGCTACTGTTTTACCACCTGATGTGCAAAATACAAGCTCTGGATGCATTTATTATGGCACTGAGTAATTTTCTAATGAATACATAAAGCTCAGGAAACATCCCATGCAAGACTTTCCTGTACATTAGGCTGCTGTTTTCTCACTGGGGCTTGAGAAGGGCCTCTGAGAGCAATACCATTGTGTCAGTGCTCTGAAATGTTAGTAGGGTAAAATTGAGTCATTCCAACTGTGTGCAGGCACATCCTTGCATGGGGCTGCCCATCACACTGTGAGGATTGAGTAGAGGAAAACAGGGATGGACAGGGGCCATGTGGGAGCTCCTGGACACCCATGAAGAGCTCCTGCCATCCTCAACAAACTGCTGCTCCTCTGCAGTGCCACACCCCAAGGCACCAAGGGTCCCAGGGTGCCCAGTCCCCGTGCTGCCTTCTCTGGGGTGATACTGAAGGCACCAGAGCTGAATATTTGCTGTTCAAGAGACCCCCAGACAGGAGCCCAGGTCATCATGTCCTGAGTAGCAAATGACAGATGTTATTATGAGGGATGTGTTTCATACAAGAAAGAGACCCTGCCCTTCTGCACACTTAGAGCCAGGCTGGGACTCTACACTCAGCCCAGTGCAAAACAGGAAGAATCCTCCATCTCTGTCTGAAACAGCTTCATCCTGCCCATGGGTGTCTGCTGTGGCAGCAGGGCTGGGGGTGGTGAGGGCCTGGCAGCTCATCGTGCCATTGATACACTACAGTGCCCTTGCTGTGCATTACACCTTATTTAATGTGATCTAGAAATCCTCACGTGCCAATAGAAGGAAGTGTCTGGTCAGTCTGTAAGGTGCTCCAAGGACTCATCCTTTACTGATATCTCCTGTTAACTTCCAGCTCATAAGCAAACCAACACACAGCAGGTTCTGAGACACCCAAGAGATGCGTGTCAGCTCACACATGGATCCATCATCCCATCTCCTGCTGCCACTTCCCCTCCAGAGCCTCCTGAGAGCTACACACACACAGATAGAAGGTATTTAAGGTATTTATACCTTCCTCACATGAAACAGGAGGCTTGATATCACTTCGTGCACTCATCACATTGAAGGTAATCATGGGAACACTTTGCCACTGTTACAGGTTAATGATGCATGGTATAAATGGGAATGAGATATCTGCAGTCAAATTTACAGCCAGAGTTGTAGCACTGAGTGCCCGGCAGAGTCCTGGTGCTGAACCACAATGCTGCTGCCACTGCCTGTGGCAGGGAACTGCACCCAACCCTGGTGTGGCTGGTGGCCCAGGGGAGCTGCTGCCCCAGCCCCACTCCCTGGGCCATGCTTTTCTCCTCCTTGGGCTCAGTTGGCTCAGACCCCAGCCATGTGCACCCAGAGCCCAGAAAATCTTGGCGACAGACATTTGCTGGACACTGCATAAAGAACCCAGTGAAATAAGGATAAGGGTGCTAATTCATGAATTTGCTTTCCCTTCCTGGTCCTCTGACACCTCCAGCTCTGCAGCTCTCTCAGCAATAAACTCAGTGCCAGGAGATTAAAATGCACAACTACGTGACACCTTATAAACCACATAAATATGAACTGGCAAGGCCCTGTAACAATGAAGGATTTTGCACAAAATGTTCAAGCTCTAATTCAGTCTCAAGGATCTCTTTCCACTGCAGTGGGTAGGCAGTGCCATCATGAAACCTTGACTGAATTATAACCCTTTTTTCTTCTAAGGCACCTTTTTTTTTCTGTCTTCAACAAGGTTTTATTTTGACCTAATCATGAAAATAAAGAGCATAAGAAATACAAATTTACTTAGTGATAGATTTGTTTTCCCTGGAAAAACGTGTCATGTGCTAGGAAAACACCTATTAACTTGTAGGTTATTTTAAAGCTAATGGATAATTATTATTCTGTGGATTTTTTTTCCCAGTGAAGAGTTTAGTTTGCTGAATGGTCCCTTTCCATTCGCAGCACTGATGTTTCTCTTCCCCTGCATTATCACATTACCAGATGTTATCAGAACGAATGGCTGTGCTTTTGGATTTGAATTTTTCTTCCACATTTTTGACAATTGTTTTTTATATCTTGCATAAATCACTGTAACACATGATAAAGTAAAGCAGATTCAATGCCTGTGACTAGTTAAGACACTTTCTCCTTTATGCAATAGCCTGTAACTATATTTTAGAGCAGTTAAAAACTGTTATCAAGCACATTGGCACATTTTTGTAGCTGGATCACTGAGCACACTCTAACAGCTCTTAAGAGCACTCTCACCCTGTCATGCAAATCCTTCTTAACTCTCAGTTTATTGACCACAGTGGTTCTGGATGAGCATCTGATGCCAATCCCCTTGTAGGCAGGGTGACACCAGCTACCACATCACCAGGGAAATTCCCAAAATTCCTCTTGAAAAACCAGTCCAGATGTTGCAGATCATCACTGCTGCCCTAGGGAAACCGTGCTGGAGAGGTGACACCATTTGCAGTGGGTTGCTGAGCAGAATAGCCCACATATTGGAATTACCAATATCACAGATGGGTCGTCCCCTGGCTTGCCTGGCCTTGCTGCTGAACCAAATAGTGGCAGCTGTAGTGTTACCCCAGAGACACCTTGGGCTAGCTGGGCACTGCAGCTGGGCACAGGGAGACAAGTCCAGACTGCTGGGGCTCTTCAGGTTTCCCTCTAAGGGTGCAGCTTTAAGGTGGTGGCGAAGGAAGGAGTGAGTTCTGATAGAGGATTTAATCCAGGGGGTTTATTCTGGCACACAGGCCTCTGAATCCAGCAACTGTTCTCTAACAGAACCTATCAGAACTGTAACCGAATTCTGTAACAGGCTACAGTAACTGCCTGCTGTGACTGTAACTGACTGTAACTGACTGTAAGTGACTGTAACTGCTGTAAAGTGACTGTAACTGACTGTAACTGACTGACTGTGACTGGCTGTAACTGCTGTAACTGACTGTAACTGACTGTAAGTGCTGAAACTGACTGTAACT